>CAJFCV020000003.1:4800000-6000000 GCA_904066235.2 Bursaphelenchus xylophilus | reverse complement strand
AAATTAGACGAAGTGTCACAATTGATTAAAAGTCATATGTTGTTGTCCCATTGGGTAAATGATGTTTATAGTCCTAAAGGAGTTCAAAGGCCATTAGAAGACCTTTCTGAATATCATATTTGGACTTATACTTAACGAATATAATAAATATATGCATACATGTGACCAAGCCGTTACCGCGGATGTATTTGTTGACTGCAGACCTGATTTGTTTGTTTGTTATTGGCCCAGTACTTTCAGCCACCTGACGGACAAACAGACAAAGCTGATCTTTTAAATGAACAATAGTTTTCTCGAAACAATCTAAAATCATGTCCTCTTTAAGAGTAAACCATTGTAAAAAGGGGCTGAAGTTCTTCCTCGACTTAGGTAAGCACGTTCAAATAGATGATTTCATCTAGTTATAGCTCAGGGGAACCAAGCCACGTTAGAGTATCGTCAATTAAAACCGAACGTGATTGACATTTACCATACTCAGGTGCCTCCGGAGTTGAAAGGAAAGGGGATTACCGCACAATTATGCAAAGTAAGGTACCGTCATAACAACGATTATCTCCGCAACGTGTGCAGTTAAAGTTTGACTTCAGGAAGCGTTCAATTATGCTAAAGAAAACAAACTGAAGGTCGTTACAAGTTGCCCAACCGCCCAGAAATACATCGAATCTATGGCTTCAGAAGCCGAAAAGAAAACGGTTGTTCGAGAATTGAAGGATAAAAAGGATTTGGAAGATTCATAACAATCAACGATAACAATACAATTAATGAGTCAATTTAGCTTTTATAACTGAGGATCTTTCATCGTAGGAGAATTTCTTGAATGTTACATTCACATTATACCCTTTTACCACTTCATCTTCATCTTGAACCCCTTCGATGATGACGGGCACTTGTAGAAAGGTGCTGAAGGCATTCGAACCATTTATGCCTTCAATCTTTGTCTCGAATGTCGTATTTTTATTGGCTCTAAAAATAATATTTGCATAATAAAAACTTACTTCAATATTAAACACTGAACTCGGTAATCAACGTGAAGATAGGGATGAATGTTGTAGATTGGCTGGCTCTTCGACAACGTTATCTTGCCAAAAGCAACTATTACACCCCCGCTTCTAAAAAAAGATGAGGAAAATATTGGAACATACTGTGTTGAATGCTTCAGAAGTCTTCTTGAATGCATTTTGCTAAGAACGGACTCAAGATGACCAATATTCTGATACCCAAACACATGATGATGGTGTTCTTCTGTCTCGAATAATACTCCTTTACTTCGTGGATCATCCTTTAGTGATTTGATAAAATGAATTCGGTCTTGTAGACTTAGTTCTGTTTCCTCATTTTTTACTTTTTCAACCCTGTATTCATTCTCGGTCTAAAAAACAAACATTTCAATTAATTCTTACTTACGTTAAACATCTTTTTAGCTTTCTTCGATGCACAAGTTGCCTCAACATCTCCAGATTCATCGAGCTTTCTCTTCTTTCCCATTTTCCTTGTTTTATAAAACTTATAAGTAATTACAGCACAATTGTCCCAAAAAAATATTTATTTTATCTAAAAAAGCAGACAAGTGTTCCTTTCAAGTGTCATGTGTCTCTTTTGAATACGGTACTTGATTGCTCAATATTTTACGCTTGGCCAGATATACAGAAAATAAAGGTGAGATGTCAAGTTCATATCCCGGTTTTTTTTATTGCGGAAAGTATGTTTACGAAGCACATGATTTTATTATTAAGTCTGTTATCCCCTATAAGTTGTAGTTCTTCTACGATTCCTACAGAAAGTGACAGTTGCTTTGCTAAAATACGTGTTGCCCTCACATTAAATTTCGATTTTAAAAATCAGTTCGACAAACTCGTCAAGAATTCTCGACTGGATCAGTTAGACACTGTGCTCAAAGGAATGGTATCAATGAAATACAGATTATGTAATTATTTCAGGTGAACAACCTTTGTAAAGAACATGAACGATCCGAGGCGCTGAGAGTTCTCCAAACTCAAAAAAATGCTGTGGAAAAGGTTAAGGGAATGATCTTGCATCTGAGTAACGATGAAAGGGACAAGTTGAACGCGTGGAATAACCTGAACGACACAGTTGCTGAGGAAAACTTCTATACGAACAAGATGAAAGTATGTTGACGCTTCTATAATATGTTTATTCGGATTTTAGCAACTGCCACCTCCTGATTACAAAATGATTAAGTCTGCTTACAGTAGAATATTGGAAAAGATGTTCAGTGCTACACTTCCAGAACATTACAACGAAATATTCAGCCACCTTTCAGAAAAAGATTTCGATCAGCTCCGTCTTTTGGCAAAGGAAGATCAAAAAGACGCAATCAGAGAATTCGTTATGCAAAAGGCATCTAAACAAGGGCTGAAAGAAGAGGAAGTCAACGACTTGTTTTACTATTTCACCAACTCCTTTAAACTAGTAACATTGAAAGAAGGCTCCGGGACTCGGCAATATCAATATCGACCCCATGATGACGATCAAATCTTTTGGGAGACAAAATTATAAGTTTTGTATGACTCATGACTACGGAATATGTTTAAAAGTGTTAGTTATAAAACACAATATATACAGTTAGAAATAAAAATATAAGGAATGGCCACATATGTAATGTCAGTAAGTGACTTCAGACATAGTTACAGCATTTGTTCATTTTCCTCGCTTGGGTGTAGAATTGTTTGCTTTGATTGGAAAGGCTTTCTGAAGCTTGTATAAGGTCGTCCAACTTTTCTCCTCGCTCCAGAACAGATTGCATTGTATTATGGAGAACTACTTTAGTCTCTTCAACCTCATCCTAAAATGAAACGTGAAGATAAGTAGGAATTACATACCTGAACACGCGTCAGGGCATCAGCTTCTCTCGGATTTTGCCATTTGACAAGCAGTTCATTTAGTTTACTGAAGTCGCACTCCTCTTCTTTATGTATCTGAGGCCACTTCGAGGATGGCACGGCTTGTGCGAATTCGTCCAGGACCTTACTCAAGCAAACGAATCCAACTCGGTCCTCATACTCTTGGTCGGTTACACAAACTCCGCACAAGTTATCAGGTCGAACAAAACACCGTAGTCGGTATTCCTTTTCGGTAATACAGTTTCTGCTTGGAGTTTCAGATCTCTCCGCCAATAGACGGCTTGTAAATGACATGAACTCCTAAAAAAACTCATTTAACAAGGGAAGTTTTTTCCGAGGGCGGGGGCATGTTTCAATCCCTCAAAGTTTTATCTCACGCTTCCCAGTACCAGCCGAAATATTAAACCACCATTTTCGAAAGAGCATGCGAAACGAGAAGACAAAAAAAAGTCAAAAAAATAATATCCTCTTACCCCAACATTCTTTCGATAGAAGAATGCAAAACTGCTGACATCTGATGCGCTCTTAAGAATCGTTGCTTTTCCTGAGGTAGGATCCTTATGAAGAACGAACAAAGCATACAGATGCATAATCTCCTAATCTAAACATTATTGAAAACAGCGTCAATCGCGGAAGGTACCAGAGCTGGCTCAAACCAAAAAAAATCATGCGAATACCGAATAAATTATGGTTTAATTAACAACAAACAGATAAAAATTGCGCTCGGAACTTGGTTTCATCAAACTTCTGGGAAACCCACTGCAGTGCGTCCGCCCGAATTTTTTCTCTCTCACTCCTTTCACTTTCAATTATCGTTTTGATATGATTTGCGTAATCTAAAAGCAATCGTATTTCTGACAACATAATTTACCCTCCGGCGTTTCTCCTAGGAATCCCACTGGCTTATCGGAACTTCCAATTATGTCCTTCAATGGCCCAGCTGAATTGTTTTATGTAATTGTGACATGCCAGCGACAAACTAATGTGATAAACTAACTTACCAGACTTATGGGCAACAACCAGGACGCCTGCCGCCAGCATTTCCACAACTGCAATTCCAAAGTGCTCGTCGACCATGGTGTGAAGAGCGCATAAAGAATTCTAAAAAGATGTCAATTCTGCAAAAGAAACCGTACCTGCAATAACTCCAAAATCTCCGAGAACTTTGCATTGTGGACGAATTCAAAGTCAGTCCCTTCTTTCAATTCTAATTCTTCCGCAAAACACCTCAGCTCATCGGCCAGTATCTGATCAGCTTCATTCCTAATCGATCCAATTATCTTTAGACAGATTTTGTGATAAGGAAATTCTTCTCTTAGCAAAGACAGGGTCTTCAATTGATCACGATGATTCTTTTCAGGTCTGATCTGGCCGAGAGAAACGACATTCAATCTCTTTTCAGCCAATGCCTTTTCTCCTTTATTTTGATTCTGAACGAAGTCGTTTATTTTAACTGGAGGGTAACAAATTGTCGATTCAAAGGGCCACAAAGTCTCCAGATGTTCCTTTGTCCATCTAAACAGGAATTACACACATTTCGAAGATTGTTGTAAAAACTAGAACTGCATGCGCTTACGTTCCATTTGTCAGGACCTTTGTTGTAGTGAGCCCGCACAAATAGTAAAGAAGACTAAACCCATAATAATATAACAGCTTCAAATTTGTCAAGATTAAAGACTTTGTAATCGTTCCAGCATTGTTATACATCTCCTTTCTAGAGGCCACTCGATTAATCATATCTAAAATTCTTAAAGCCTTGTAAACAAGGGCAACGCTTACCTTTTGTAATCATTGGATAATGAACATACGCCACTGTCGTACATCCGCCAAAAATGCGAAACACCGGAAGTGTGGCGGGGACACCTGTGGTTTCCACGAAGATTTCTGGATTCAACGACAGCAACGCGTCGAGACCAACGAAAAATCCAGCGAGAAATTGCAAAAGCAATGTCAAATAAGGATAATTTCCTGGATTTAAAAGCCAAGTGCTCCTAAAAACATAATAGGAAAAAACAAAACACTTACTTTAACGGCATAAACTCGATAGAATTCCACGGCAGTTGAAACTGAAAACGTTGATCGATTCTTTCACACAGTGCATCGGACTTCGGAAGAGTAGAGAATATACATACAAACAGATCGGGTCTTCTGCAACAAAATTAACTCAAAAAATATCGAATTACCTTTTTGTAATTTCATCCACTGCCGTCCACAAAACAGCTTCTCCACCACCACCATCAGCACAATTCGGATGAAAGAACGCGATTGATTTCTGACGTCTAAACATATAAGATAAGTCGACATCTTAACTCAAAAATACCTCTTGCTCCGGCACCATAATGAAAAAGCAATCGCGGCACAGAACCCAAAGAATAAAATCATCTTCACAAAGTAAATTTAGTTGACGAGAATAGGTATAAATTGATATAACTTTTTGCTTTAGAACGCCAACTTCAAACTCAACAAGTTTAATCCTAACAACTCAACGATCTGACATGTATTTTAAAGCAGTTGTGTCATCGAGGAGCACCTTCTCCCGTTCCCGAATAAGTCTAAACTTGTGATCGACTCGAGGAGTTCGAATTCCATGTCGTACATTGTAAGGCTCATATGGATCGTTGACATAATGTTTTTTTCTTAACCAAAAAGGCGTTGCCATTTTGTCCAGCATCTCGCACTCCTCCTTCGTACAAGTTTCGTACTCCAATGAGATTTTGTTCCAAGTTTCGTCTTTCATGTAACGTTGTTTACTCCGACCGGGCAATGCTCTGATCCACATACCTAAAAAGTACTATTTACAACACTAAAACAAAATACCCACCTCCACACTCGGACAACCAACTTACCGTTGTTTAGACGTTTGAAGCGGTCGAGAGCATCCTGAGCCGGCCTCTTACGACCATCCAAAGGGCTGAATCTGATGTGATTTTCATAATGCGGAATACGATGCACAGAACGGCTGCTATTTTGGACAACAGACGTGCATCCAAACCCTTTCAGGCATCTTGCCAAACAAGACGTATTCATCGTCAAAGTTCACAAAAAAAAATAAAAATGTAAATGACGTCTCTTTCGCGGTAGGACCCAAGCCGGAGTCAGGGATTTCTGCGCAAATTAGCCCTTTTGAGATATTTTTTGGACTCCACGGCGGTTTCACAAGCACCCTTCGCGAAAGCCTTCGAAAAAAGAATGAAACGCGCGCAAATTGCGGGACCAAGTTATACGATAGAACATGTTTAATAAGAAATTGTACCGTATTATCAGAAGCGTGTTGCAATTTTAGTATCGGTTACAACATGTTGTAACCGATACTAAAAGATTAAAAAACAATTTTCTTGACCTTTTCAGACCAGTAAATACAGGAATGCACATTAAAGTTTCTAAAAACTTCAAATTTTTCGGGCAGATGGCAAGCCCTTACCAATGCAAAATCAATTTTCAACAATTATTGGAACTTTCCACCACAGACAAGTCCGTTCATTTGATAACATATATCGCCATGCTGTGTACCAAAATGTAGCCAAGCCAACGTATTTTCTGTGGTAATAGGCGTCTTTGGCTCTAGCTGTTAGGTCAAAGATTAACTGTAGCTTTTCAAAATTGTCAGAAATCAGCATTTTTTGATGTCATAACTTCGTGCTCAGTCGACCTTTTTTGACGTCTTCGGTGTCTGTCAACTCAGAATCATGTGTTTGCATATGCACTTCTTCATATAAAGTTACCGTTTTGATTTTTGACTGGTACGGTATCACCAACAAAGGTAAATTTAGCGGCACAGACAAGTGATCTCCGATTTCATTTCTGCAATGTGTTTAATAAGTCATTGTGTCAAAGACGAATTAGCGTTTGCCATAATGGGCGAGTTTTATTTCTACTGTTAGTACTAAGTAACTTATAGTTTAAAAGTTACGTTATAAAACAGTCATTTTCGGCTACCGCGAGCTGCGCCCTCGCTTCAAAAACTAACAAAACGAAGGACCATCTTGTGCGTGAAACAGCCGTGAACTGGACTGCTAATCGACCTCGCGAGCTTACACAAAACAATGTTTTTTATGAACCCATGTGCGTTTTTATTTATTTACATGTGGTTAAATGTTGTTGTGCTATATCCGGTGTGTGTCTTACAGTCGTTGTTTTCGTTACCTAATTAGCTCATTCTCGGAGCTCCGGAGCCTCATGTTTATGTTGTTCGTGTAATGTTTGACCTAGATCTTTCATAAGATTCGACGATAATCAATTCATTGCTTCTGGATGGGTGGAGAGAGCGTTTTTTAATCTTGCTTATCAGTTCGCCCATTTTATTTACATTTTTGCTAAAAGTGAAAGTAATCTTACAGATTTTGAGTAATTCCATCCAAGATGGTTTACGGATGCGGAAACCAGATGATAAAGTTCTTTATGTTCATTTGCAACTTTGCTTTATTTTTACTTGGCGCCCTTATCTTCTCCTTCTCTCTATGGGCCAATCTGGATCAAGAATTCACGACGAAGTTGAGTGAGGTCTTTTCAAAAGCCGGAATCTCTTCCGATTATTTGGAGGAATTGCAGCAAGTAAGCGTTTAAAAGTTTTACATTTGCTCTGTTTTAATTTTTTTAGTATCAAGCATCTCTGTGGGTGTTTGTCGCCGTCGGGGCAATGCTTTGTTTTGTTGGCTTTTTCGGATGTTGTGGTGCCGCTTGCGAGAGTTTGTTTTTCTTGACCATGGTAAGTATTGGCTTTTAAATATGTTGTATTAATCTTCGTTTCAGTTCTTCATTGTTATTTTGGTGCTTTTCGTAATCGAATTGTTTACCTTGATCTATCTCAAGATAAATAAGACCGGGTTTCTGACAGCGCTTTACTACACTTTACAAAAGAGTACCGCGACTCCGGCCCTAAGGGCACAACTTAAACCAATCGAAACCCTTCTCAAATGTTGCGGGGCGACCTCAGAGACGTCATATATGTATGCTGATGATTGCAAATCCCTCGGTATCTTGGATCAGCCTGATTGTTACTCAGTCATCTCTTCGAAATTGGACGGATTCGGGAATGTGGTGGAAATCTGCGGAATTATCGTGCTCATCATTCAGATGTTCTCTATGCTCTTTTCCTGCACTCTGTCTCGAGCGATCCGTGAGCGTATCCCTGCTTATTACTAATCCCATCCTTATGTTGTCACTTTATTTACACTTATTAACTTTTTCCTCACGTATCTCCAAAACATTCCAATAAATATTTGTTATTCTATTTGCTCGTCTTCTTTTTTTGTGGCTAGTAGTTTCAATGTTGGCGTTCTTTGAGCTTGGTCAATTTTTGGACTTTCTGGTCTGAAAGAATGGGAAATTATTTCAGGGTTTATTTTTTGGGCAAAAAATTCTAAAAAAAATTCGTGCCGCGAAGATTATCTTGGTCCCCCTTCCCTATTTTTCCCGCCACTGAATTATTTGAGAATAATATCGCGGTGACGCAACACGGCATTCTGTACTTTTGGGACACAACCGATCTCCGCGAGTTTTAAAATTTTTTTCCAGAATCGCTCGCTTTTTCTCTCCATACCTCGCTAGCGGTTTGCGCTAGAAGGCTAAAATTAATAATTACAATTTGGCATGGCAGTAGAGTAAAAGCCGGTTTTCAGAAAATATAAATATTGTAAGGAACCCCGCAGTGTAAACTTCACTGAATGAAAAATTCATTTTTTAAACTTCTGCAACCCAAAAGTGCAATTTGCATGAACCAAAAAACGCACTGTGACAGTCATTGTTTTAAAACACGTTTTTTCTAAGCTTGGAGAGCCCTGGCTACACGAAAAATCAAACTGCTTCATTTTTCTTTAAACTTGGAAAACTGTAGCTACATACCATTCTAAGAAACTTTCCCGTTAACTTTTTTTCGAAATCTTACTGTACATTGGGTTACTGTAACACGACTCGTTTTGTCATAACTCGAGAACCAGATGTCGTAGCGAGACGGGGTCTTTACCAGTATGTTCAGCGTGCCGAAAGACGGCTTTTTGTAAGCTACACCAAGTTTCGAAGACGCCGGGAAGTGTCCGAAAAATTTGAATATTTATGCAAAAATTCAAAAATATGCAAATTTCTCGAAAATTTGACCCAAATTATGCTCATTTTTATTTAATATATCGAAAATAGAAGTCATAGCGGTTCCAACGGTATAAAAAACTCGAACGTGCGAACCGAGCTGTCTGAGAACGGGCTGTTTGAAGTTGGGGCATCCAGTCATGAATGAGCAAAAAATCGGAGTAAACCGTATAAAATCATTGTTAAATGGCAAGAACGGAAAGTAAATTTTGTTATTACATCGTATCGGTCACAATAGAAGATTTTCCACATAATTTTCATAAATTTACATATTTTGGAATTTCTTGCATTTACGGGTGCATCAGCCGCCAGGTAGGCGTGGACATGGGAAAAAATCGATTTTGAGTTTTTTACATTAAAATGACTGTTGGAAGGTACTAAGCAAAAGCGAACAATATTTTTTTCCAAATCCTTCATTAAGGTATATTTTTACAACATTTTGACAATAAATGCAAGAAATTCCAAAATATGCAAATTTATGAAAATTATGTGGAAAATCCTCTATTGTGACCGATACGATGTAACAACAAAATTTACTTTCCATTCTTGCCATTTAACAATGGTTTTATACGGTTTACTCCGATTTTTTGCTCATTTGTGACTGGGTGCCCCAACTTCAAACAGCCCGTTCTCAGACAGCTCGGTTCGCACGTTCAAGTTTTTTACACCGTTGGAACCGCTATGACTTCTATTTTCGATATATTAAATAAAAATGAGCATAATTTGGGTCAAATTTTCGAGAAATTTGCATATTTTTGAATTTTTGCATAAATATTCAAATTTTTCGGACACTTCCCGGGACCAATTTCCTCTACCCTTCGCTTCCTACCCTTCGCTGAAAATGAAAATTTGAATAGAATTTTTGTTCATTTTGGGGGAATTTTCATTATGGGGTGAGGTTGGTTGGCCGCTCTCTCAGAGCTCTCGAAAACCCAAATTTTTGGTAAAAACGCATTGCGAAGAGCGGTGCACATCAACAAGGGTCAGCTATAGCTTGAAAGCTTCAAGTTTTGAATAAAATACGAAACAGATCTGAAATTTAATCTAAACTAAATAAAACTTGACCGTCAAATGGACCGTTTAGGCCTTTCAAGGTTCGATCCACGCTGCTTCAGAATTTTTTTTTTACTTCTCGATTAATACCTCATGGCCTGCCAGTACCTCACATTTTTTTCAGGTTTATCATGTTTATTATGCTTGTTATGGCCTCTTTGTTTTGTAACTCTTGCAATTTGATGAAAATGAATTACTACTAGTTGCAGGAAAACGGACTTCAAGCATTCAAAAAATATTTACATGTCGTTTCCTAAATCTTGCAGGTCATAAATAGCATAACAAGCAAAAGTAAATCCTAAAAACAAGCTTTACAGTTCAAGCGTATATTTTTCCAGATTAAACGAGTTTACAATGCACCTGGGTCTAACTGGCCACGATAATGAAAATGTAATCTCAATTTGTATAAAAAAATCCACTCAAAAAGAACTGCGGTACCCTCTTGTTTGACAAATATTGTACTTCGTTTATTGAAAACGTCAGCGAAGCCCTAGGAGCTTGTTTTTATAACTTTAAGTGAACTTCTAAGTTAAGATTCCATGTATTTCGACTTGTATTTCTCATGTTCGGAAAAGTTTCCGAGCTCTGAGAGAGCGGTCAACCGACCTCACCCCAGAATGAAAATCCCCCCAAAATGAGAAAAAATTCTATTCAAATTTTCATTTTCAGCGAAGGGTAGGAAGCGAAGGGTAGAGGAAATTGGTCCCCGGCGTCTTCGAAACTTGGTGTAGCTTACAAAAAGCCGTCTTTCGGCACGCTGAACATACTGGTAAAGACCCCGTCTCGCTACGACGTCTGGTTCTCGAGTTATGACAAAACGAGTCATGTTACCGTAACCCAAATTACAGTAAGATTTCGAAAAAAAGTTAACGGGAAAGTTTCTTAGAGTGGTACGTAGCTACAGTCTTCCAAGTTTAAAGCAAAATAAAGCAGTTTGATTTTTCGTGTAGCCAGGGTTGTTTACCTGCGCTTGACTTTTAGAAAAATCGTGTTTTAATCATAACTCAGCCCGTGGCGTAACCAATGAAATGAAAGTTGGCAAAAAAATTTTTACTTTTTTTGACAAGGGAAGTACTTCTATGGGCTATGGAGTTGCAGGTCGAGATATATAAGTATTTCTGGCCACGAAACCAGATTTGTTTTGTATGTCACCATCCTTATATCAAAAAAAAAATCGCAAAATTTTCCTGATTCAGAATGTGTAAAAATTTGCTGATCTTGCGTCGCCGCTCAAATCTTTTTCACAAAGTTTGGGGGCCATATTTTCTGCCAGCCGACACCTTAGAAGTGCCACTGGCTCTGACCTGCGCACTGGGTGTCTTCTAGCTTGCATATGGGCGAAAAATGCTGCCGGGAAATTTCGGCAGATTTCCGAAAAAGACTAGTACAACTAGGCGGAGCCTGCTTTGAAGTAGGTTACTAAATAAAACGTAGGCTGAAAATGATTTATATTTTGGCAACTTTTTGGAAAAATATAAAACACCACTGTTAATATATACCTATGTTTAAATGTGTATTTGGGGATACTTACAGAGTGACGCGTCCTCGTGGACCCAGTCTTTTCACACGTTTGTTTTCGGCAAAGCCGGGTTTCCTTTCGGACTCTGCCACCTTCATGAAGTTGTCTACCTATAAAAGAAAGTGATATTTCATTAAGTCTAGTCTCTTTTTTAGCTCAACTGAAATTTTTTAAAAGCGAAGCCAAGCAGTTTAGCTTACTCTCCGCCTTTTCAAAGTAAATGCAACCTGGGCCTAAAAGAAAATTTGTGGAATATATTGCAAATAAATACTTACAATGATTGTAATCGGCAAGGCTAGCACCTGAAATGACATAAAAGTAAACGTGCCAATATACTTGGACTTACCAACACACCGCATGCAATGGCTCCTGTAGCGACTAATTTCCCACCTGATTTAATTTGGATGAGAGATATCTTAGACCTACCGACAGTGACCGGAGTCAAATCTCCGTACCCTACAGTTGTCATCGTTACAATGCTAAACCAACAAGCTGCCGGAATCGAAATAAATTGGGACTCGGGCTCATCCTTTTCGAGAAAGTAAACAAGAGTGCTGAAGAAGATGACTCCAGTCATCACCACCATCGCCATCATTCCAAGTTGTCGAAAACTGGCCTAAACAATATTCTTGAGCATTCGGATTACTGATTACCTGCAGAGTCTTTCCGAACATTTGAAGCCCACTACTATATCGCCCTAGCTTAAGGACTCTGATGACTCGGAGAACGCGGAGGATTCTGATGACCAGCAAGGCCCCCTATGGCAAACAGTCATCTCCGGAGAAAGACAAATCTTACTTTCAAATCCCGAAGCTGTTCAGTATCGATTCCAACGAAGAAAAGAACCATGTCAGCCATAAAAGGAAGTATTGCAAACAAGTCTATAATGTTTAACAACTGGCAGAACGTCTTCCATCGGTCAGCTGAGACCAACATCTTGGTTACGTACTCGAAGAGAAACCAGACGATGCAAACGTACTCCAGCTGGACCAGGATCGGGTGAGGTTCCATTTCAACGCTTCTATCCGGTCCTAGATGCTAGTTGTGAAAGAGATGATAAATTGTACCTGGAGTTGTGCGGTTTTTTTGGGACACCGGGACCTCAACTTGCAGATCTGGTAAGGATCCCAAAACAAGACCGCCGATTGATATTAGTACAAACAGAACAGACAAGAAGGTAAAAATCTGAGCATACATCGAACTGAAAAAACACACACAAACTGTCAAATACACCTTTGGTTACCTGTTGGGTTCTTCAATGATATTCCAAATCTCTTCCCTTAGGCCACCGAACCTTAAGTGTTTGAATTCACTGACCCCATTCTCGATACTCTTGTCTTCTTCAGATCCACTGTCATCGTCACTGAGGTCATCGCTGAGGCAAGCGCAGGTATCCAATAAGTTGGCTGGTTCTAATTTCCAAAATTTAAATTCATCTAACAAATCCTGAGGACAGATATGAGGAGATTGATGGATCTTTCCTGTCGTGTAGAACTGATATATAACATGAAAGAGGGCTGGAGGTCGTTCGAAATAGTACTCTCGAGTATTGGAGAAGAAGGCGTCGGCAATGAGAAGTCTTTGGTCTTGCGATTGCATGGCGAAAGAACTGAGAAGGCCAGTGTTTTTGATCAACAAAGTAGAGGTGAGGAAAGTGAAGGACGCCCCTCCAATGTTAATCCGAAGGAACTTATCGTCATGGTCGGGGCCTGCAACTACTACGGCCTGAAATTTAATCGTGAATTGCGCAATATATAAAAATAATTTATGTTTAAACTTTAAAGTGATACCTTTCTTGGAGTTTCGTCAGCATGAGGAATGTACTCGATGGAAGTGAAAGGCAGAAGATTTTTGTACTCAGTGTTCTCTTCATGAGCTGCATTGTTATGATGAGTTCTAAAAAGGGTTCATGGCTTTAGATTAACGAAGTTTTATGCCCTACAGAAAAGTGCCGAGGCGTTCGGTGGAAGGGATAAGGCCTTTCTGCGGCTTGTGCCTGTTCAACCGATGGATACCATGGGTTGTGGCCATGATACTGCCTTGCAAGACGGCAGTATTCATTTCTGTTTACAGTCGGAGCGACTCCCGATGATGTCAGATTTCAGGTATGGAATAACTTAAGTCAGGCTGTCTCTACGGCGAACAGACCAGAGTTGGGGAAGGGCCCCATAAAGTCATCGCCTTGGGAAGGGATTATTGTCGCCACGAGAGGATTGCCCCGGATGTAAATCCTTTAACACACCTTTTCTTCGCCCCCAATTGGCCGCTAATTTACCGGGTATAGCAAACGAAAGAGAAACGGGTGAGGTTATTTCTATCGTTCCTACGCAACAAGTGACAAAAAACTTTCTTCTTTTAGTAAAAACATTACCTGACGTGATTGTTGTGAAAGAAATCCCGGGCCGACGGTTTCAGCGATGAAGCCGAGCTCATGCGTCGCAACGCTGAAGAGTAGCAAGGTAAACCAATATAAATTAGACTAAACGTACCCTCTGTTCTCTTGCCGCCGCCACCGTACGAAGAGATCATTGTTCATCTAATGCAGACAACACAAGAAGATAAGGACGAAGATATTATTTTAGTATGCATTCAATTTTTGACAATTCTGTCATTACGACCCAACTTGGCGAACTTTTATCTCCACACAGTCCTTTAAATGCCTCCTTTAAAGAAGGTTTCCATCGTTTCAAAGACATGAATATATGAATTCCGGTTGCCTATGTGCCAATTGGGATGACCCTTTAAATGTTTTCTGTAGACAATGACGACGAGATCAAGTTTTGTCATTCATTCTCAATATAAGGGATGTCCAATCTAACAGAGATCTGTGATGCAAGAATTCTTAATAACACTGTCATTCATAAGGAACATTTCTTTGTAAACTCCTGACAACGTCATTTAGAGCTCCACAGACTGATAATAAAAACCACCGATGTCTCATTACGGAGCGCAACCTTAATTACTATCCAGTGAAGGGAGAAGGGCGACGAACCAGAGAATCAGAGAAGGCGACTACGGGAGACCCTTCTCTCTTTCCTCTCCTCGCGCGTTTCTCTGCCTAAGGACGACATCTTCTGGCGACATCCGCAGTTCGCCAGCTCAGCTTTATCACTGCGTTTTATAGATTTATTTTTTGTTTCAAATTTTGTTAAAAATTACAATTTAGACCAAAAGTAATGTAATCAGGAGAGTTTACGCCATGACGCGTCATTGAGATTCACCAAAATTTTGATCGTCTTATTATTGGCCCGCTTTTTGACATTTTGCGCCTATTTCCAATAACTTTTGGCATTTCGTAGTAAAAAAAAGAAATTATTTTGCATAAATTTGCCAAAATATTTTAGAAATGCGATGGATTTTCCAGATCGTGTTCCTGTCGATCTTCGGCATCTCAAATTCATTGTCGGATTCAGATGGCACTACATTCCCCGTTGACTCCATCTCCCACGCTTTTGTCCAGACAGATTCAGAGCTCCATTATTTCCGAGATACTTCTTCAAAGGAACTGTGGGGGTTTGCCAAGCCGTAAGTTGCTTTGCATGCGATGTTTTTATTTTTTCATCTCACTTATAATAATGTTTTGTAGGCCTGACTTGCGAGCTGATCCCCCGGGCCAACCTCTTGAATTAGTTCCGGGGAAATTAGACTTTGGAGAAGGCCATTTAGGGATTCCAAGGAGGCTAAAAGTTACCATAGTCAATCCTAACTCATTTGAAGTCAAAGTTCATGCTATTTCTACGGTGTCACAGGATTTCTATTACACTTTTCCTGCTACAAAAGTAAGACTTCAACATTTGACATTGCGGTTTTCCACTTTTAGATCATTCAGCCCTCAAAAAATGTAACCATAACAGTTACTTTTCTGCCTCGAAATGAGGACCTTGTTGAATCTGTGTTATCTATATATATCAGTCATTCGATAATCTCGTTAGAGGTTACGGGACGTACAACTGGAAATCCATATCGACTTAAACATCAGGTAGAAGCGAGGGTTCCTTTTAAGGGATCACTCGACTTCCCCATTAATCTTCATAACCCTTATTCTGAGAAATTACGGATATCACGAATCATATCTAGCGATAAATCGGTGGTTTTAACTTCAACAGGCGAAAATGTTACCGTAGGTTGGCGTTGGATTGTAGATTTTGGTTTAGGAACTAATTCCGTTTGAAACTCGGAGAATCGGAGACATGACAATCGTCGGAGGCGAAGTGCAAAACTCCACAGTTTTTGTGATGATTAAGGCAGAGACCATCTCTTACGACTCTTCAGAAGGCTTGAAATCATTCGACTTGGTGATCGCGGTCGATCTCGAGGTAACCCGGCAGCTGGGCATCTTCTCCACTGTGGATGTGATTGACTTCGGGCTGATCAAATATGGCGATCGTTCGGAAAGAAAAGTGTTTGAGGCCTTTACAAACGTGGACAATGGTCTGGAAGTGGAGTCTATTTACGTGGTCAAGAACGAACATCCAAACTATGGATTATATATGCAGTATGCTTCAAAGCCCCCTATCTCTGTTAGGGGTGGCACTAGGAATATACCTGGAAAGCCAGTTCCCATCGCCAATGTCCATCTGGATACTAATTACTTCACCTTGAATGCCTCTCAGCAATTACATCGAGTTAATGGTGAGATTGTAGCTGAAAGTAGAGGTGGAAATTACAACGTTACTGTCAAATTTACAGCATTGATAGTTTCAGGGTATGTAAAAAAGGTTGTAAAATGTATATACTTATAGTGGAATCTCCCAAGTGATGAAAGATTCTTCTTTCTATATCAAGTTGAAGCCCCCAGTTGTGAGGACAATTTCTCTGAACAACGAATATCCATTTGGATTAGGGAATTGGGATGTTACATTGGAAGAAGAGGATAAAAAGACGTTTAGTGTCAAACTTATCAGTCCAGTGGTCGAAATAGCCCCGAACGAGACCAAGCCCGCTCTTTTGGTGACTTATCTCTCAACCCCAGAAGCTCCGAAAAGAATCGACTGTGTGGTTGCATCAAATGTTACCGCTTTTAAGGTTCAACTTCTAGTCTTTGAAGGGAATATTAAGGTGGGTCCTTTCAATTAATTTTTCATCTCCATTTAGATTGAATTTCCGTATTTTAATCCTGAAAAGGATCGTTTTGATTTGGGTGAGATAACAAAAGGAGAACGTCGATCGTTTTACTTTACAATTATAAACTCAAACCCTGTGGCACTTATGTTAAAGAAGTTGACGGACCCTTGGCCAGGTCACATTACCGTAGATATCTTGAGTTCGGCAGATGGGAATTCCACAAGACCTTATACGTTGGACAAGACCAACTTTCAATGGGAACCAGGATTGGACGTCGTTCTGCCCGCTCAGACATTCACAGTTTTCAATCTTACTGTGTTCTCAAATGGAAAAGTTCGGATTCCGGAAGATCTTCATATCCGACTGCAGACGGAGTTTGAGGACTTCGTTTTTCCCATCGAGTTTAAGTTTACGGAAGATTCTCTGAAATCATTGGAGAAACAAATAGATCTAGGAGAATCTTTTCCTGGAAAAGTGACTACAAAGGAGATCAATGTAAATTGTTTCTTCTGGGGAGTAGTAATCAATAACAATTTCAGGTTTTTTCAAGTTCAAAATTGCCTCTCAGAATTATGTCGATGTCAACATTAACAGATGACCCTCGTTTTGCATTTAGTATTGGGAAAGGAGATGATCTTACAATGCCACCTGAAAGTGTAAAGGCTTTAGGTTCGATCACTTTCACCCAAGGAACTGCGTGTACAAACGATTGCTATTGCGGATTTACAATTCATTCTCCGGGTATGTAACCTTGAATATTAAGAGATGGTCAACGTTTAGATGGTCAATGGTTTACCCATGGTATGAAGTTACCCCCAAATTTGCCAGAAATTGATAGTTATTTGTATCAACGCCTACGTATGAGATGGAACGCAATAACAGACAAGACAGTGCAATCTAAAGTCATCATTGACACGGATCGTTTTAGGAGTGTGGAAGTTGGAGTTAAGACCGAGCTCAGCTGGCCGAAACTCTTCAGTCACCGGGCTGTTCATTTCCCCTTAACTGCTGTCGGAAACTTTACGGTAGATCATATTTTTGTTCTATCTTTCTTTTTGTCCTTTGCAGATATTGAACCTGACCTTAGCGAATCCTTCAATTCATCCAGTTATCGTCCAATTGCTTCCATTGGTGATATATCCGGATGCTGAGGCTTTGTTGGAGTTTTTCAAGGACGAGCTGCCTTACCCGTTAACAGAACCCGTCGAAATGAATGAAACATTGATGTTTTCGCTTCGGGATACAGAGCTGTTCACTTTGAAGCCGGGGAGTCCTGTGCCTCGGCTCAGAGAAGAAGTAGAACAAGTTGTAAACCGCCAAGTTCCACGATTTACACTTTCCATGATTCTGAAACCGGGAATGAAAGTGAGGATACGAGTTGGATTTCTCCCGTCCGACTACACACTCCGATCATCCTTGTTATTGATCCGAAACAATTTGACGGCCTTAGAACCTGTCGTGTTATACGGCAGAGGCTCCAGGGTTGGATTAGAGATGGATGGGAAGTCCTCAAGAGAAGTACAGTTAATGTTTGACATCTTAATGTCACATCTCAGCGAATGTTACAACCCCAAAAGATTGACCCACAAATTGGGTACCAGTTTTACAGTGAAGCGCACATTCTTTCTGAAGAACGTCGGCGAGTCCGAGCTTTGGATTGTAAACATGAGCATCAGTGGAACCTCTTGTTCGGATAGAGGATTCAGAGTTCTGAACTGCGATACTTTTATACTGGCACCAAATGAAACGAAACCGATTGATATCGCTTACACTCCCGACTTCCTGATGAGCGTGAATGAAGCTACTCTTCAGGTTTACACCCACATGAATGCAACCCCATGGGTCTTTGATATTGTTGCTACTATAGCTCCAGAGATGTTGGAGATATGTCATGCAGCCCTCCCTCGACCACCCTTTGAATGGTTGATGTATTATGCTTGTGTTATGGCTTTA
Organism: Bursaphelenchus xylophilus; assembly: GCA_904066235.2. Classification (NCBI taxonomy): domain Eukaryota; kingdom Metazoa; phylum Nematoda; class Chromadorea; order Rhabditida; family Aphelenchoididae; genus Bursaphelenchus; species Bursaphelenchus xylophilus. The sequence continues at coordinate 5,981,469 of CAJFCV020000003.1, read as the reverse complement.
GTGTAAGTTTAAAAAATTATTTAGTTGCATTATTTAAATATTTTCAGTTTTTGCATGGTTTGTATCAGTGCATGTGCGTATCTGGAAGGTGACAGATGCTTGTCCGGAATGCAACACCAGCAAGTCGAATTGATGAATGAACTCCATCATGATCCGTTATCCAATAGCAGTGATTACACTGATCTGACAGTCTGCTCGGACAGAGGATTCTTTTGGAGATTAAGAAAAGTCACCGGTAGAAAGCATGAAGAAAAGTTTCGCTGGGTTTATCAGAGCACCGACAATTGCTTATACGTCTTGTTTGCTAGAATGTTCAACTGTTTTATTTTTGTGAGCGAACGTGTTTGGTGGGTGATACGAGGCGATGTTGTAAAAGAAACAAACAAGGAGCTATTTAACAACGAGAAATTAAACAGTACAATACGTCTCATGGATGATGTCCATGAAGCCCCAGGCACTATCAATGTTAATGACAAATACGACGAAGCCGAAAACAGCAAGGCTACCAAAAATGGTGTTCGGCGAAGAAGAAATGCCAACAAGAAAAAGACCGAAGCTGAAATCGTGGACTTGAACAACAAGGAACCGAAGCAGCAAAGAAAAGAGAAGTTGAGCAAACAAGATCAAGAAGTTCAGAAGGTAACTGAGAAGATAAAGGTAACACCATCGGTATCCGTGCAGACAGATTCGACCAAGTCGTCTGATTCTATGCATTGGAAGCACGAATTCGAGATGCCCGAGGTTCACAAATTCGACGACCAATGTCAGAATAACGACGAATCAACCTCCCCACCCCCAGAATGGGCTGACGCTGTAATTAATTCAGGTATGGATAGAAAGCTCGGTGATCATGTTTTAGATGACATCCAAAAGGATTTCGAATTCTACGCCCAGCAATGTGGTTCTTTATTCGCCGATGTCGACCAACATTCCCCATCGGATGAGGTCAAAAAAGAAGCTGAATTTAGGGTAAGCAAATTAGAAATAGCACGAAGTTGTTTCAGGAGTACGAAGAAAATGACGTCACAAACACCTCCTGGCTGACTCCATCAGTCATAAATAGATTGGTCGAAGAATTTCGAGAGAAACTTCTCAGAATCGCATCTACAAATCCCGTTGCTGGAGATACGAGTGTACCGTTACCGTCGATTATTTTAGAAGAGCCGGTTGATATACCAGTTCCTGATCCTTTGAATGGAATAACTTCGCTGATGGACACCACTTACTTCGAAAACAGCCAAGGAAACAACATTTACGATCAGCTGCTGCAATTCCAACAAGAAACACAACGGAATTATGATCTTCACAGACATTTGTTGTATCAAGGATACGCTAACCCCATCCCAAATGAGGCCGGCTTTCAATTTCCATGGTTTATACAACAAGAAAATTTAGCCTCAAACAATGAAGATCAAGGTAACGGGGAGGTTTATGACAATGGATACAATGCTTTGTTCTCCGGAAATGAGGCCTGGCATCCCAAAAAGGAAGACAAACAAGACTGGCCCGATAACACCAAGCCTTTTGAATAAATATTGTAAAACTAGACGAGAATTTTTTATAGGAACTTGAAGGATGGGAAGGTATCTTATACAATTATTGAGGGCATATATACATGTTGGGGACCTAAACAGTTTCAGACGTTATGAATGGCTTGGTCTACTTATCCATGTGGAAAACGAGGATTTGAGCCGACTCCCCTGCTCACTCATATATTTGGCTGTCGAGTTAATTGTATTTATGACTTTCCTTCCTTGTCCACTGTTATTGAATTTCCGTCCAACTATCAAAAGAAAATCTTGTGCACCAATGGGGCCAGAGCAGGGATGTCTATAGAGAATTGAAGCCAAACAAAATCGACTTACTCGGCTACAACGTCAGGCATCGGTTCATGATTCCCTGCATTCCAAACTCTGAAGTTGTGGGTATCCCTCCAGGCTGTTAAGAATTCTGAATTGTATTCCGCACAGTGCTCGCTTTTTTCGTTCTTTCCGACAATAAGCAAGGAACATATGTAAGAGTATACCTGAACTCGAACCCAGTCATCGTTTCCTGTGAAGTCTGATAATGATACGGTAATTTGAAAAGGGATCGGTTACCTGATGGGGTCGAGTTTTCCACACCTTGTAGAATATTTTGCATGAAGCGGACGTCCTGCGTTGTTAAATCGACCAGCTTTTGAAGCTTGTGATCGCTTATGTTAATGGACCCGGCCCCGCTTGCATCGATCTAGAATACATTATTTCAATAAGAAGAAGAACTTACCGTTACATACGCATCATAGAGATCCTTGTTTGACTGAAATATGCCGTTTGTCACGCCAATGCAATAGCCTCTAACATTATCGGATCGTAGTTGCTCTATCCAATTAACACTTAGATATGGATGAAATAGATAGCCCTAGAACAAGGAATTGTTTGAAAAAGTAATACTTGCCTTGGTGAATATGCTGAGGGGGAACCCGTAGTCATTTGTATTCAGAGATTCCGAATGACAGCCTGATTTAGAAGTTACGGCACATTCGGTCAACCCGTCCTCCAAAGTACCTACACTTATCAATTGCAATGATTGTAACGATACTTACAAGGAAACAATGATATCAATCCCATGAGGACATTGCTCAGTCTGCTCGTTGGGGTAATGTCAAAAATAATTTTTTTTTCTAACAACAGAAGTTTCACTAATTCTAAGGTACGATGTTTGAACGACATCAGCAAAGAGTAGAGGGGTATCCCTGTAAATTTTTACGAAACGTGGTCACGGACTCACCCATGTAGATCGCTTGATTATCCATCAAGTCGTAAGTAAACATGTCTGTGAGGTTGTTGAAGGTCTGCTCTAGAACCCCGACTTTTGTGAAGTCCTTCTCATTAAAATATGCCTCGGTAATTAATTCCAATTTTGCTCTCAAATTACCATACAACGGAATCCGAGATAATACCACAACACTTTTCTGGACATGACTTCTTGTCACATCTGCTTCCTTTTGAAGTAGTTTTTTACTGTCGATGTGCTTATAACAAGCGATGCCAAACACCGTACAACGTGAATCCTCAGACGAAGGTAGAGTAAAGTAGACCGTATCTGTTTGAATTAAAATTACCACAAATTAAACCTGCCCCCGTTTGGAGAGTTATGGGATCCATCAGGCATTGCCAGATTCGGTAAGTTCTCCCAAACACGAGGCATAAGCACCTCCCCGCCCTCTTCTTGTAAAGTTGGATAACAATATTCGACCTTAACTACATGTGTGACTTTAAGCTTAATTATGAACTACCTGGCTTCCTTTCGTGTGATGAAATCCTACAACCATGACATGGAGTATAGGACTATTCATCTAAACTTTTTCCATTAGCATTTAAAGAGTTTGACGAATACTTTGGAACATACCATTCATTAAATACGAAACTGGAATATTCAAGATTTTTTTATAACATTCACCATGCGGTCAGTTTTATTAAAGCTATACAGAGATTCATATTTAAAACAATGTAATTTGTGAGATAGCGTTATTAAGTTAATATTGTTCGCGGGGGACGAAAAGGTTCGCCGGGTAAAAAAGTTCCGCGAAAAAGACCTAGGCCCTACCTTGACCTTGGCCGTGACCAAGGTCATGATAGTTGATAAGATTACCAAAAATGGTCTCAATGCTTGACTAGAATGGTCAAGACACCTTCCTTAGGGCACACCAAAGCTTGCGTTTCCACGAAAAAGAGTATTCCCCTCGGTGATGATCAAATTTTAACGCTTTTCGAGGTACATATCCGAACTAGCTCACGAGCTAATTCACGACCAAGCCCAGCCAAAGCGACTCTCGCACCCTAGTCACCTAGTTTGGTTATTTTGAGAATACTTTGGACAATCACCTTAGTCACGAAATAGGCCGTGGGCTTGGTCATGGGTGAAGTGTGAACATGGAGTACCCTAGACCCTTTTCGTACCCAACGAATATTGTTAGGAGTGTTTCAGCCACGGATTAAACGCAATGGCATGAGTCCTGCGCTCCCCATAATCATACACTAACTCCTCCCCAATTGCAATATCTCGTTTGGCAAATAAACAAAGATGAATAGAGTTATCTAATTCCACTACTTTCGACTTGAGATTCGGTTTTAAAAAACTGTGGTTCACCAATCGGCCTTTATACGGCGTTTCTGCGGTGGCATCCACACACAATCTTTGGTTTCGATGTTGAAAAAAGTACATATAAGAGCCAATCGTTGTGCTCCGGGCATATTCTTGTTCCCTTTTCTTTCCTTCAGCTGCTGTCAACATCTCTCCACGATATTCCACCACAAATTCGTCTTTCTTGAAAGGTCTACCGGCCCTGATTCCTCTTCCTTTCTCTTCGGTCTCATATACTCGAAGGTAATCTTCATAATATCCGGTTTCTATCAGACTTCTAATCTTTTCTTTCTCTTCACTCTACAATATGAATCAAAATTGTATCTAAACGCATACCTTAAGTTGCTCCGTAGTTCTCCTGGTGCTCCGTCGTACCGGAAAGTATTCAGTTATTTTATGGTTCGTCTTTTCTTTTTTTCTATAATAAATAAAACAATAAATCCGGTTCTAATTGCCTAAACTTACTTTTTAATCGTCCGTCTATTTGACGGGAGGACTTGATTGGAAGCCATTCTCAGATTTCAGTCGTCCTATACTGACTACATGGCTATAACATATTACACAGACACGAGAATGCGCATCAATAATCCGTCTTTTTTAATTTTTTTGTTCAAACGAAACGACCATATTGATATCCGACGAAGTGTCAATATATTTTTAAATTGGAAAAACTTTCGGGGCTCGGGCTCGAGCCCTTCGTTCCGGCGAAAAAAGGTTTCGCAGCCTGCGCCCGGGCTTTTTCGCAGTTCACCGGATAAGCTAACGGGAAGTACCCAAAGCGCTCAGATTTTCTTTAAATTTTGCGCACACGGACTACATATCAATTCCTGAAAGTTTTAGCTCGCGCTTGGCAGGCGCAGCCGAGATATTCAACGATCTTTGCGGCTGAGAGAGTACACAAAACGCGGAGAGCGGTTAGAGAGAAAAACACTTTTTGGTCATAACTTTGCCAGTTTTGTGCAAAAGAATTATTTTTTTGTAGAAACATTACGCTTTACGGTAGAAATAGGTATGAAACTTTTCGTGCCGAAATTCGGCAAAAAGTCTCATTTTTTCGCCGACTTTCGATTTTCAAATCTCGGTTGTTTCTGCAAAGCGCGACCTAGGATTCTCGTATATACTCTAGAAAAAAATTATTCTAAATTTGTGCAAAGTTTCATCAAAATCTGAGCGTCGCACATGGGGTACCTCCGCTATAAGCCTAAGCATACCCTTGAGCCTAATTGTAAGCTAACTCTAAACTAACAAGTAAGATAAGTAAGCCTCAGGTGAGCCTTCACAGGCTACAGAAAACAGTGGGCGCTGGCTGCGAAATCTTCTTTTCGACGGGGCCATAAAAAAGAAGTTTTGTCCTTATATTTCTGACCTCCTTTTCGCTGTGATTGCGATTGTGATAAATCATTTCCTTGCGCCGACAGAAAACGAAGAGAATATAGTTTATGAATTGGGAAAGTTCTTTAATAATTTTTAATGGCCATTGTAATCATTCGATCTTTGATAGGTCATCACGAAGCGAAAGCACTAGAATTTCTGAAGGGAGTTAATTGTAACGAAAGATATAAAAAAGACGGATCGCTTTACAATAATATCGGTTCTGCCCTTAATGGGCGCAACCCTTATTTGGAGCCCTAAAGAATGTGGTCTTATGTTAGTGTTCTTCTTGCTCTTATTCCTTATTCCGAATCCTTCAAGGTTCTGCAAATCGTCCCTGGATTTACGAACAGTCATGTTCTTTTCAATTACCGGCTAGCCAATTCTTTGGTACAGCAGAACAACTCAGTCCAATTATGGACCCAGATGGAGATGGGAATGGTTGTTGCCGGAGGGCTTAAATTGCCAAAAGGAGTCACGGAACTCAGAATACCCATTCGTTTTACAAATTCTTTGAAGGCCGAAGGAATGAAGGTGACTTGATTATCTTCTCTAACACTTTTCAGGTGTTCCAAGCTATGATGTTCGAGTCTGGAACGACTTATGATCTCTTCTGGACGGGGCAAGAATTTAAGGAGATGAGGTTGGAATCATGCGAGCAGATGCTGGCTACTGATCCTAAAGCTGTCAACTCTTTCGTGAATCAAAAGTTTGATCTTGCCATAGGGCATTTTCATGACTTATGCCCTTTGGCCTTGGCCAAACTCGCAAATATTAAAGAAGTAGGCTATTAAAGACTTCGTTACGAGAGTATACCTACCCTATGGAAAATTGTATATCTAAGTTTTGGTAAGAGCTATCAAAAAACGGTTAATGCCATCCGAAAGAGCATGGCGAAAACCTAATACCGCATGAAATCAGCCGATGAAAAAATCTTGGTCGACTTGGCAACTGTTTCAATACTTTAGACCGTTTCAAAAATACCTACCCCTGACGATTTTTGGCCAATTTGGCTCGGATTTTGAACTAACCTTCCTCCACTTCATTGCATCGTGTTCCTATGGTACTAGAAAGTAACTACATTCGTTTCCATTACATGTTATCCCCGTAGTGCCTTTGCGAGCCATCTCTGACCTTGTACATGGGATTAATGTTCATTTTAAAAAATTTCTTGACTTAGCTGCTTTCTTGGCGGGAAAACTACGCTAGCTGTTACATCATACATACTTAGTTCACAATAAGTAAATCAAATAGCGTGTGCAAAGTTTTTTTCGATTATTTTCTCGTGGTATCATCTACAACAAGCAGCTACCGTAGCAATTTAGGCTCCAGAATACCAAGAAAAATAAACGAGAATCACAAAATTTGATATGCCGACTTAGACTCAGCACGTCGGAGAACATATAAGGCGCGTGCGTTATACATCTTTTCGGACCTCCTCGCAGAAAACCCGCATTTCTTGTCTGGCCCTCTAGGCAAGAAATGCGCAATGTAACGCAATTTGAGACAAGAATTGCGCATTTCTTGCATAGCTCTTACCAAATCTTTGACACTGCAATTTTCCATGGGGTAGGTGTAATTTCGTAACGGAGTGTAGCAGAAAGTGTTAAGTACCCCTTGCGTTCTTTACATGCCGGCCGATTACGGTCGATTATGCGCAGATGCCATTATGGACAAATTTCTGGAAGCCTAGCATTTATCGTCAAGTATCCTCAACACTCTGGTCTCTCTGTAAACATTTGTATTTTATGTTTTCTTTACTTTTTTCTTAAGGAGTACTGTTAAAAAGTAAGGTTTGCTGAAAATATAACACAATTTTCATAATCAGCACCCTCGAAAACCATCAAGTATTTTTTAGCAAAAATTAAAAAAATTGAATAACAGTAACAAGTGAGAAAAAAGTAAAAATCAGAAAAATGAACATGATTTTTGAAATCAGCACCATCGACAACACTCGAACCGAGTATTTTCAGAGAAATTTAAGAAATTACTTTTTAACAGTACTAGAAAAAAGTAAAGATATACATATCAAATACACATTTAATTTTGAGGTACAAAGGTGTTGACGATTTTGACAAAGGTTTTAGAAATCTGCCCATATTGGCATCTGTCTTTAATTTTTTATGACATCTGCCCATAATAGTTTCTTCCCATGATGAACGGACATGTGTCGGACTACTGAATCCTTTAAGTATCGTGCCGGTACCCTAGATAAAAGGAAGAAATCTGAAAGAAATATGCATATCAGATCTCTTCTTTTTATGTGGGTTACCGGCATGACAAGAGAATTCAGTCGACCAATATGCAAAGAACGCAGGGAGTACTCATAATTGTGAAATGGCGTGACGAATTCAGGTAATTTGGCTAACTCACGGAACCTCCTTGTATGATTACACCGCAGTTCAGTCAGGCTTGCGTACTTTCCCGTCTTTTGTGCCCCATCCATTGTCATCTTATAGTGATCGGATGACATTTACTCAACGTCTGATCAACGTTTTATGGCATTTAGGAGGTCTCGATTTTGTGAATCTTCCTCAAAACCTTTTATACGATGAGAACGACATGTTCAAGAAGTGTAAGTTGCGTTTTACGGTTTTGCAAAGCTTTTTCAGATTTCAAAGAATCCGGATCCGATGATTTGTGGGAGTTGAGCCAGAAAGTGCGTGTGATTCTGATCAATGGGGAGAGATTCCTTGACTTCCCTCGACCTCTTCCTCATGGTATCCAATTCATGGGATCAGTTAGTAGACCTTCACAAAGAGCGGAGTTACCTCCGGAAGTGGAGAGGATTGTCTCCTCGTCCAAGAAGATCGTCATCTTTTCTTTGGGCACAGTGTCCAACACAACCAACATGCCTTTTCGGATGATAAACTCATTTGTAGAAGCCTTCGGACGCTTCCCTGAGGTAACCTTCTTGTGGAGAATGGAAATGGACATCCCACAAGCAAATAAGTACAGCAACATTAAGCTTTTAAAATGGCTTCCTCAAAAGGAGTTGATGCGTAAGTAAAAATGCATATTGTCAGGTTATTTTTATATTTTTAATAATGTTTACTTTAGTCCATCCAAAAACGGCATTATTGATTGCCCATGGAGGTTACAATAGCTTCTTGGAGGCATCTCAAGCAGGCGTCCCAATTGTCCTAATGCCCTTATTTGCGGATCAATTTATTAATGCAAAAAGAGCTCAGAGATTTGGTATATCCACAATGTTGGATAAACTTACTTTGACACCAGACAAGGTGGCCACAGCCATTTCTACAATCCTCAACGATCGAACATTCAACAGGAGAGCTCAGAAGTTGGCAGCGATGCTCAAGGAAAAGCCTTCTAACGATTTTGGATACACTTTGGTAAATGCCCTCAGGTCTTCCCAATTCACACGAGATCATTTTGCATTAAAAGCGGCACAGGCCTTGAACTTCTTACAGTTCTACAACTTAGATTTATCTTTATTGTTATTGCTACCGGTTTTATTTGTATCATATTAACTCGGATATTTCTTCTAATGTAAGATACCCGACCCGTTTTGTCTCATATCAAGTGTCTGTAGAAGGTAGAGGAACGTCTATCGGAGTGAGGATTCATTTCGCTTCGGGCCCAGAAATAAATCTTTTGATGACAATTTGGCCTCGAGTGATTCGCTGACTAAAAGGAAAACATATATATGTTATTACAACCATGGTGAGATGAAGATACGAACGGGTATTCAAACATTCAGTTTGATTGACTTGGCATACAAATACAGTAACAAACCCACCTAACTGATCGATTTTTGGCCCCAACGAGAGTGATAAGGCCACCAAAATAAAAGAAATCAACATCAAGGTGATGGCCACGGCAGTCACAACTCTCTTTATTCTCCGATGGTTCTGCTCTTTGAGTTGCTGGATCTCTAAGTCAGACAACTCAATCAATGTCATATCTGAAAAGAAGTTGTTAGCAATATTAAAGGACGATGGACGTTCGAATAGCTCTCGAAAGAACTGAAGTCTTTAAACAAAACTTGAGGATATGAATATGCAGTCATTTGGAAAGGAATTGGGACATGCACGAAGGCCCCCTCCCCTCCTTTGCGAGCCCTATGACTTATTGGACAAGCCAGATACGGCACTTGGTGCTAATGACAACTCCCGCCAACGTCATGAATATTCAATTTGCACCGGGGTCAGCGTTCGACCGGGTCGCGGGAATGTCGTGAACAAATAAAACCGCAACCTAATAATTTCTGAGGTAATCGGCTTGTCTCCTTTCCTTTTTACATAGGCCCAATATCCCCGCGAGTCAAAAAAAATCCAAAAATAAACTCTCCCTCAACATTACCGTAATCAAGAAATTTGAGCACCCGCAAATTGATATGCGCTGTTACGTAATCACGCAAAGTGCCCGCAAAGGAACTCAAAGCCAATTTTTGACAGAAATTCTCGTGTTCGTATCATGCAAGTTGCAAAAATGATATGTATGTTAATTGTAGTTTCACGAGAATAAATAAATATAAGAGTGAAGAAGATCAAAACGCTAAAAACGCTTTCTTTACGTTTTTTGGCAAAGAATAGAATGTAAAAAATGAGGACGCTTTGAGAAAAAAAGCACGGAAAAGAAAATTTAGCGTCCTTTGCAAAATCTCAAAATCGGTCTTGTTTGGATGAGATGAAGATACGAATTCTTCACTCTTACATGGCCGCCGGAAAATTCTTCTACGTAAAGGAGACATTCCGTAACCAAACGCTCCTTGATACATTTTGTAATCAAAAAAAAAACGGTTTCAGTGCTTGACTATGATGGTCAGGACACTTTCTTTTTAGTGATTTCACCAAGCTCACGACCTAGATCGGGACAATAGTCAGTGTGGTTGTGAACTGACCGAACTAAAGCGCCAAAACCGTCTGGAACAACTAGTAGCATTATTTTCTGGGGATCTTGGAAATTAATCCTGACTTTAGCTCACGACCTAGGACATGAACTAGCTTGTTTTTCCCCCAAAAAAACACGGATTTTATCATGGATTCTTCACGTTTATCTTAACGCTTTTGGGGGGATATACCTGAAAAAGCTCACGGGCTAAGTCACGACTAAGCATAAGCAAAGTGACTCTCGCACCAATTTTGACGTCACGACCTAGGTCGCGAGCTTGGTCATGAGCGACCTATCCTCCGGTGTGAACATAGAGTAACCATTTTGGCTAGCTAGTCGACCAATTTCGCAACACTGGATATGAATGTTGACCCGATACCCAACCTGCCCCAAGTGAAATCTGCAACAAATGAAGGGTAGCCTTGAGTTTACGAAGTGACTTCAGAAACTATACGGAAACCACATCCTAAAAAATTTGTTCCATATAAAAACGACATAAACAATGCCCTCATCCTAATCTATTGCCATCTTGCAAAGGAAATTAATTCCCAAAATTGACAAAAAGAATTATGTCCCGAGGAATGCTAAGCAGCTTAGCGTTCGTAAATTCAACTCAAGAGAGTCGAACCCCAGGTTGAGCACACTGTGGCCGGGACAGGTGACAAAGCCGGTTCATTGTCCCCAGGACATGTCCTCACTGTGGCCGGTGACCAAAACACGTCCAAAAAACAGAACATTCTTTTGCCGAAGTATTCCAAGTCCTTTCGCTTTTTTTCGTCAGAGAGGCTGGTTTGTTACGAATGCGAGAACAGTAGTACTATTACTACTTAGTAAGAGTTCCCTCTCGTCTCTTTCACGTCGAGCTGACTGGACACAATCCCCACCTCCTTCTCGCTGTTTTTTTCACGCCATTACTCTATGTTCATTAACTCGAAAGCCCTAGAGTCTCCAGGGATCCCAATCAAGGGTAAATGTAATTTATCAGAGGTAAATACGGCCGTCTTGTTCATCCCTTCTTCCTTTTCGCGGCCATGGCTGGTTAACAAACTTCGTTATTTTCCCCCAATCCACTTGAGACCGTTCTGTTGTGGATGACCATCATAATGACCTCGGAAAGTGACATAACAAGGAAAGAATCCGCTATTATTTATTCTTCATTGAACTCAATCCCCAGGCCTGAACACAGATAAACCCACGATTTAAAGAAGAAACATCTGGCCGAATCGTCGACATAGACAATGTGAAGGAAGCGCGACATGACGAAAGAGTGAGCACAGTCACTATTTCCTTCCTTTAATCCCATTCAAGAAGCTGGAAACATTTCCTTGCAGAAACGGCAATTATTGGCAATTCATGGAAAATCCACTTGCAGTCTGAAGTAAACCAAAGAAGGCGATTTCAAAAGTTCCTCACACCGAACCGCCATGGGTTACAATGTCTAGACAAAGTCGCAACCTTTAATTTGGGGCAGATTTCATTTGGCGAAGACCGGGTTTTGGCCCAACATGTTTGGAATAGGTGTAAAAAATTGGCATAATAAAAAAATTTTTCAATGGCTAGCCAAACCTTGAACCGGCTAGCTAGCGTTAGAATGCCTTCACAGACAATAGTAACGGTTAAAAACACTGTTGACAGCTATTTTGACGCTTAGGCCAGCCGATTCAGGTTTTTCGCTAGCCATTAAAAAATTTAGTTGTGATTTCAGCTCATTGGCTGGCTGGTCAAAGAATTTTGCAACAAACGTTATAAATACATATAAGAGGGGTTCCTGGTGAATTCAAATTCTTTTCGACCATGATGCTCGGCCACGCTTTTCTGTCATGTTTTTTTTTCTTCTGCACTGTACAAAATTTGAATTTCTCGGAACATCGTCATCAAATCTTATCTTTGCAATCACACTTTTGGCATTATGCAAAGACTGGATGTTATAACGATGCAATATTTTTCTGCCTATCAAAAATATCAATATCCCCATTTTTTGTGTTAAAAAATGTTACGAAACGGTATCAAGACCAAAAGGGCCTTCTTTTGTTTATATCAGATCGTGTGACCTCGATCAAAATGACTAACCCCAGATTTGTATTTCTCTTATTATCATTTTCTTTCTGTTGTTTTGCCTTATCCAACAATGAAAGTGTAACCTTGGCATTGTCACGAAGAGGCCTCGGTTTCTTTAGTTCGATCGGACATAAGATTGTAGGTTAAATTTTTACATACCATGTCTACTTTCGGCTGATCTGATAGTTTGTACATATACAGGTTACAAGGGAACTTCCTAAAATTGAATTCCCCAATATTAGCCTGCCCATAAATGGAGGGCCTGGGGTGGGGACAGTTAATGTGTCGGATCTGAAAATCCCAAAATTCGAGTCGCCTCTCTTCAAATTCGATTTGACGCCACCTGAAAGTTTGAGTTGGAATTCTGAAGGTGGAGCTATTAAAATACTGGGAAACTGGTCAGCTGTATATGATTGGATAACTCCTGTAAGTGCCAAGGTTTGTAACGCCATGCTTTTCTAAAGATCTATCTCGGAGGATGGGTAGAAGTCCTGGTTACTGGGATAAACTCCTTTACAACACTGAGTGTATACAGCGATGCAGGACATCCGCAATTGCAACTGCATGATTGCGAAGTTGATGTGGAACAACTTCACATGACTCTTGGAGGCGGGGTCATTCAATGGATTGTCAATTTATTCAGTGCCGATCTTAGCGATGCAATCAAAAAAGCCATCCATACCCAGGTGACCGATTTTGCAATTTCTATAGTACAGGATGTTGCTAGAATTATGGAAAAAACTATTCATTAATAACTTTGTGCTCGGTGGTCCAATCCGATTTTTTTTTGCATTTTACAGAAAAACCTTGGAGTTTTTAGAATCAAAAAAGAATTTTTTTCTTATCGGCGGAGACTTCCGTAATCCGCCTTGAGTTCGGCGGAGTGTTTTTTTCACAAATGAGGCTGTAAATTGTTGTATGTGTACAAAAAATGGGCGGGAAAGGATTCGGAAGATACAATATGACACTTATTTCAAACTTTTGTCATTCGGCGGAGACATTTCTCAACCTCGGCGGACGATTTTTCTTCGACTTTGGAGAGTCAAACTCGGCTAAAACCGAAAAGTATGGTATTCCTGGTGGCATGGCGCCTAAATACGACTTATTACGTCTTCGGCCCACTGGGAGAAAAAAAGGCAATTCGGCGGAGAAATCGGCGGAGAAAAAAATGAACCCATTTTTACAGCCTGTGAAAAAAACACTCCGCCGAATTCAAGGCGAATTACGGAAGTCTCCGTCGATAAAAGAAAAAATTTTTTTGATTCTAAAAACTCCAAGGTTGTTCTGCAAAATGCAAAAAAAAATTCGGATTTTACCACTGAGCATAAAGTTATTAATGAATAGTTTTTTCCATAATTCTAGGAACACCCTCTTTAATAGTACATACTATAAGGATGGTGAAATACGCGTCAAATTTGGTGTCGTGGCCAGAAACCGCGATTTCTTGTCTGTTAGGCCTCTGAGCAGAGAAAAAAAGAAAAAAATCTCTACAGGGAGAGAGCAGAAATTTGCGCAATGTTACGCAATTTGAGACAAGAATTACGCATTTCTTGTCTTGAAGCCTAAAAGACAAGAAATTGCGGTTTCTGGCCACGACACCCGATTTGATGCGTATGTCACCATCCTTATATATTGTAAATTAAAAATCAAAAATTATACGCAGCTCTGTGAAACTACAAAAACCACATTACTGGATGAAGCAAACGACGCCCTAAAGTCATTACCCAAGCATCTGAATGTGGCTGGGGATGTGTATCTCGATTATAACTTACTCCAAAACCCACTTGAAGTCAATTCGTAAGCTCATTCGGGTTTTTAAGTCTTCAGATTGACGCGTCAGTCACGTTGTCAAACCGTCCTGTCATTTTGATTGTCAAATTAAACCTTTTTGGTAAATTTTTGTAGATTTTTGCAAAAAGATCGTAATAATTTAAAACTTTTGGGAACTGAATACAGTCTGTCGGGAAAATAACGGCGGATTGTCGTAGCAAAATGTCTCGCTTCGCCGCTATCGCGCACCAAATCCCCAGCCGCGGCTTTCAGTCGCAAAGCGATGACGAGCGATTCCAAGGCGCGACGATCCGCCGTTATTTTCCCGACAGACTGATAGTTACGACTAATATTAACGGCATTCATTAAGGTTATGTTAAGCCGTGAAAACTTCGTATATCAGAATTTTCAATTTACAGGGGAAGTACCCGAAGTGCGACGCTCAGCGCTACGCTTTGTTAGTGGGACAGGCCCCAGATTTTGATGAAATTTAGAATAATTTTTTCGCGTCCCGACATTTCGGGTCAGGGACAACTCGGGTCGCGACAACTCGGGTCAACGACAACTCGGGTCAACGACAACTCGGGTCAACGACACTTCGGGTCAACGACATTTCGGGTCAACGATACCGTTTAATATTTTCGCTTCGGGACTGTGAAAAAAGAATTTTTTGGTGAATTTGAGAAATTTTTGAAATGTTTTCGCTTCGGGACTTGGAAAAAAAGGATTTTTTGTGAAATTTGAAAAAAATTTGAAGTGTTTTCGCTTCGGGACTGGGAAAAAAAGATTTTTTGGAAAATTCAACAAAATTTTGAAATGTTTTCGCATCGG
Organism: Bursaphelenchus xylophilus; assembly: GCA_904066235.2. Lineage (NCBI taxonomy): Eukaryota > Metazoa > Nematoda > Chromadorea > Rhabditida > Aphelenchoididae > Bursaphelenchus > Bursaphelenchus xylophilus. Next base: position 5,966,460 of record CAJFCV020000003.1, on the reverse strand, counting down.
AAGTAGAAAAAAGGGTGTCTGACTGAATATTAACTGTGGTGCCGGCAGCACTAAAATTTTGTCTAAAACCAATGGTACCACCTGGTACTATATAGTACCACGTGTTTTTGGGCTCTACTAAGCACCAAACCATCGCCATTACTGCCCCATGACCAAATTTTCACTTCTCACAAAACAGTACCAGTTGGTACTATATAGTACCAAGTGTTAAAACGTGTTTTTGGGTTCTACTAAGCACCAAACCAACGCCATTACCGCCTTACGGCCAAATTTGCACCTCGTACTAAATAGTACCAGGTAGTACTATTTAGTACCAAGTGTTAAAAATGTGTTTTTTAAGCAGTACTAGGCACCAAAACAACACCATTAACGTCTAAAAGTGCTATAAGTCGAAAAATTTTCAAAAAGAATCCCTAAAGGCAGTAAGGTAACAGAAACCCAGTTTTCATATTCAGTCAGTTCATACTCAGTCAGCTCGAAAACCTTTCAAATTTTTTTCAATTTTCACAAAAAATCCTTTTGTTAAAAGTCCCGAAGCGAAAACATTTCAAATTTTATTCAAATTTCACAAAAAATCCTTTTTTTCCAAGTCCCGAAGCGAAAACATTTGAAAAATTTTTTAAATTCACCAAAAAATTCTTTTTTCCAAGTCCCGAAGCGAAAATATTAAACGGTATCGTTGACCCGAAATGTCGTTGACCCGAAGTGTCGTTGACCCGAGTTGTCGTTGACCCGAGTTGTCGTTGACCCGAGTTGTCGCGACCCGAGTTGTCCCTGACCCGAAATGTCGTAGCGCCAATTTTTTTAGGATACAAGCGAGAATCTTAGCTCGCGCTTTGCAGAAACAACGGAGATTTTTAGATCGAAAGTCGGCAAAAATTTGAGACTTTTTGCCGAATTTCGGGACGAAAAGTTTCATGCCTATTTCTATCATAGAGGGTAATGTTTCCACAAAAAATCAATTTTTCCACGCAAAACTAGCGAAGTTATGGCCAAAAACTGTTTTTCTCTTTGACCGCTCTCCACGTTTAGTGTGCTCTCTCGGCGGCAAAGATCGTTCAATATCTCGGCGGCACCCGCAAAGCGCGAGCTAAAACTTTCAGGAATTGATATTTAGTCTATTTCCGACGTGTGTGCAAAATCAAAAAAAAATCTGAGCGTCGCACTTGGGGTACTTCCCTTGTTAGCCAAAATGACAGTAACGTGGCGCAATGGGACGTCATTTTGAGAAGTTTTGTCAAATTGACAACCACCTAGTAAACATGATCTCATCAAATATACTCCGCGTACAATGTTTTGACCCCCCTCCTAACTCGGCCCAAAGTGTACCAATTCGGACCAAATTTGGTATATAGTCTACTCACAGGCTGGTAACAAAAAATAACATAGCAGGACATACCTCATTGTTGAATTTCAAAATCCAGGGGCAATTTTCAAAAATCACCTTAAAAAATCGAGGAAAAAGTTTTGACCCCCCCTAAAAAAAGTTAGATATCGCCAGCGGATGCTACCCAAACCTATCGTAATCGACGTCCCATACCTGAATACAGGTTAATAAATGGTTTCCCGTTGAATGCTTCGTTGCATTTGAAGATTCAACGCGTTAAACCGTTTTTGATGCAGAGCTGCCCAAAATGGTAAAAATCTTGTCCTAGCGCTTTCCAAGACCTCTAAATTTGGTTTATATTATGTGATTTACACCTGTATTTACCTTCTTCTTTCGATAAAAGTGCATGGTGGCCTGGGGGTGTAGATTCGACAGATACCCTCTTGTCATGCCGAGCTTTGGCGACCCATTAGCTCTTTGACCGAAGGGCTAGATATGGTCGTTAGATTCTCAATGTAATTCTGAGACCCATACTTACTCTCAGAAAAAGAATAAACTCCGGCTGACACGATCTCATATGGTTTTCAGGCGCAACTTCGCCGATCTGCACCTTAACGAAAAACCCGCGTTTTTCAAATGGATTTTTAGCCACCAAAAACGGCTTTCATTTGATGGACCAGGTAATCTAAGACGCTACAGCACCCTCCATACCCATTTGAGACGTACGGAACGCCAAATGGGCGGTGGGGATGTCATCGTCCTCGGGGGCATCTACAGTAACGACAAACTCAAGATTAAGGTGAATGAAACCCATTACAAAACGTGTCAAATCGAAAAAATTTACATTACTGAGAGTAAATAGGAGTCTCAGAATTATATTGAGGGCCTAACGACCACTTCAAGACCTTGAGTCAAAGAGCAAATGGCTCACCAAGGCTGGGCATGACAACCGGATATCGGCAGAATCGACATCGCTGGGCCATCATGGACTTTTTTTCGAAAGAAAAAGGTTAATGCAGGTGATTACACGTCAAAATTACATGATTTAAACATAATTTAGAACTTTTGGAAGGCGCTAGTACAAGATTTCTACCATTTTGGGCAGTTCTACATCAAAAACGGGTTAACGCGTTGAATCTTCAAATGCAACGAAGCATTCAACGGGAAACCATTTATTAACCTGTATTCAGGTATGGGACGTCGATTACGATAGGTTTGGGTAGCATACGCTGGCGATATCTAACTTTTTTTAGGGGGGGTCAAAACTTTTTCCTCGATTTTTTAAGGTGATTTTTGAAAATTGCCCCTGGATTTTGAAATTCAACAATGAGGTATGTCCTGCTATGTTATTTTTTGTTACCAGCCTGTGAGTAGACTATATACCAAATTTGGTCCGAATTGGTACACTTTGGGCCGAGTTAGGAGGGGGGTCAAAACATTGTACGCGGAGTATACAGGGTGTTCCGAGAATTGTGGAAAAAACTATTCACTAATAACTTTGCGCTCGGTGGTCCAATCCGAAAAATTTTTTTGCATTTTACAGAAAAGCCTTGGAGTTTTTCGAATCAGAAAAAATTTTTTCTTTTATCGGCGGAGACTTCCGTAATCCGCCTTGAATTCGGCGGAGTGTTTTTTTCCAGAAATGAGGCTGTAAATCGATGTATGTGGAAAGAAAATGAGCGGAAAAAGATCCAGAGGATGCAATATGACATTTATTTCAAATTTTCATGATTTGGCGGAGACATTTTTTAACCTCGGCGGACGATTTTTCGGAGAGTCAAAATTGGCTAAAACAAAAACGTATGGTTTCCCTGGTGGCATGGCGCTTAAATAAGATTTATTACGTCCTCGGCGGAATAGCAGATGAAGAAACGGCAATTTGGCGGAGAAATCGGCGGAGAAAAAAATTAACCCATTTATGTAATTATGAAAATTATCCGCCGAGCATCCGCCGATAAGAAGAATCATATTTTTTAGTTGATCAGGGCCGCATAAGACCTAGAATTTTAGTTTTATCATCATAATTTCTTAAATGGGTTCATTTTTTCTACGCCGATTTCTCCGCCGAATTGCCGTTTTTTCATCTGCCAGTCAGCCGAGGACGTAATAAGTGTTATTTAAGCGCCATGCCACCAGGGAAACCATACGTTTTTGTTTTAGCCAATTTTGACTCTCCGAAGTCGAAGAAAAATCGTCCGCCGAGATAAAAAAATGTCTCCGCCAAATCGCGAAAATTTGAAATAAATGTCATATTGCATCCTCTGGATCTTTTTCCGCTTATTTTTTTTCCACATACATCGATTTACAACCTCATTTCTAAAAAAAACACTCCGCCGAATTCAAGGCGGATTACGGAAGTTACCGCCGATAAAAGAAAAAAAATTTTTAGATTCGAAAAACTCCGAGGCTTTTCTGTAAAATGCAAAAAAAAATTTTCGGATTGGACCACTGAGCGCAAAGTTATTAATGAATAGTTTTTTCCACAATTCTCGGAACACCCTGTATAATATTTAGTGATGATGTTGTCGGACAGGCAAACGTTGACGTAATGTTATTGAATCTAACGTGCCGTTTACCCGAAGAGCCGGTACTTCTAGGGCAAGTAGACGACAGTTACATGGCCAATATCTGGTTTTCAAGTCAAGTCGGAAACTGTCTTCTCCTCAGCGCTCATTACAATCAGATGCTGCACTTCACTCTAACCAAGGACCTTTATTCAAAATTAAGCACATTTTTCCAGACAAGGTGATTTATTTAGTTGGTTCCGCGAAGCCAACATCATAGATGTATATTTTAATAATTGAATTATTTCAGTTGCAAATGGTATAAAGTCTGTGTTGGCAAGCTTTTGCCCACGCTGGAGGAGAGATACCCTCGTCGTCACATTGAACTTGAGTTCTACACAGCCGAACGTCCGATCCTCTCCATCGACGACATGGCAACCGTTAACTCTACTTTTTACATCGACATGAAGATACAACCTGAAAAAGGAAAACCCGATGTTCGTGATGTTCTAGCTAGACTGGGTAAGCACACAACTAAACATCGCATGTTATTCACACCATTGCAGAAATGGAATCTATTCTTAGTGTAATTCCTGCACTTTATAACAACAGAATATGCGGAGAAGTAAATGGCACCAAACTGAAATTCGTTGAAGACTTCTCTCGAGTTGGGAACATCAGCGACACTTTCCTTCAGACTTTGGAGCTCTTCTTGACCCCCATGTTTAAGGTAAGCGCGGACTCCCTTCTTCGTATTGGACTTCCTATTCCGATGGTTGAGAACATGACACTAAAGAACAACAGCAGAATCGAGCTCAGCAAAAATACTATTGGAATTTATGCCGATCTTAATTTCCTCGAACAATGATGTATGTACAATGCTCGACAAAATTATAAATTCACTTTAAAAAACTTTGTAACTTTTGTGGTTGTCAATATACATGTGTTATATTTGGTACCAATATGCATTATTGTACCCATAAATCCTGTGCCATTAATTTTTTGAGAAGGTACCACCATCCAAAATTAAAAAGCTACGGCAGAAAAAAGTGCACCACTCCAAAGGAGGAAAGAGTAATAATCCGCCGAGTTTCCAACTCCACCATCTCTGGGGCTCAATTAAAGCAAGAATTAGACCTCATTTGTAGCAGGCGCACAATATTAAGAGTTCTAAAACACGGTGACGTCATCACTAGGCGTCATGTGAATGGATGTACCCCAAGTTTCTCCCGGCTCACATCAACGCGCAGATAAAGTTTTCCATTGACATGAGGTTAATTGTTGAACGGTCAGCTTCGCATCGTTACAGTACCATATTCCTTGGAAATTGTATGGTACAGCGAAAAAAATTCAGCCTGGAGGGCCCTGATGGGACTGGCGTGATATTAGAAAAGAACCGCGTTACTTCTCACGCCGTAATTTTGGAGGGGGCTCGTTGATGATGCGGAGCGCCTTCGAATAATCCGGAGTGCTTCCGTTGGCGGCCATATCAACTCAAATGAATAACCTTGAGTACCAGGACGACTTATGAAAACATTTGGTGAAGTATTGGCAGGCTACGAGTTCATGCAGGACGTTTCCCGCGTCTATCGTAGCATGTGGACAATCTTTTCCGTGAACAGCAAGGCATTGCTATCATGCATCGGCAAGCATGTTCCCGGGATTTAAATCCGATAGAACAGTTGTGGGACCTCCCGGTTCATGAAGTATACGACAATAAAAAGCAGTATTGAACCGTAGCTGAGATGATAGAGGCTTTTTCCGATTCTGGAACAGTACTAGCCAGAATACTAATGCATATTGGTGTCAAATATGACAGTTTTATTGACGACCACAAAAGTAACAGCAATTTTTAAAGTGAAATATACAAAATCTTGTCCAGCACTGTATTTCAAACAAAAGTTGTAAAAGCTTGCTACTGTAATATTTTCATGAATACAGGGATTCCTCTTTTAGCAAGTTTTCGAATACTGGAATTATGCTTGAAACGAAATGCCAAAGAATTTACTGTATATTTTTTGGACATTTTGTTTTATCGATTCGGATTCTACGTTTACAAATTCCAAAACGTCAGAAAACATTTTTATTTTTTGTCGAAGATTTTCGGAAACTAAAACCTTCGACTTTAGTGGTTTATTCCATGCAAAACTGGCACTTTTCAGTTGAATATGGTTTAAATTCGCTTTGTTTTCTGAACAAGACCCCGATCCCTTTGAAGAGACAGCCCTTACTAATTTCGCGTCATGGCTGTCTCGGGGCTCCGCAGTCGGGTAGAAGAACCGCCTCTACTGCAAGCTGATTGGTTGTGGAATGGAGGCGCCGGTGCACTCCTTCTCTGCATCTCGCCATTTGCAGAACTCTCTTTAACCGAGGAGAATGCACCCACACTCTCAATCTTTCCACTCGGCGCCGTTGCAGAACACAAAAAAACTAGCATATTTATATTAAAGTAGTTGATCAGTGTGAACTTTTTTGTACTTTTGTACCCAATCTTGACCCCCTGGAGATATTTATCCGAAAAGTCTTGTCTTCTTCCATCGATTTTTGCGTGAATCCAAGTTTGTGCCGAAGCGATCGATTTGTATATTTTATCCACGGTGCCCGTTGTTACCGTATGCGATATATGCCGTCGTAATCTTCGGCGTTGAATGTTCCTTTTGTCTGATGGAATAAATAATAATATCTTTCAGAAATCCCTTATTTTTGGGCCGATCCGCATCTGGATCAATTATACGTTGACTGTGTTATATTTCGTATTATTTAAATGTAAGTTTGATAAATTTTTTCTTGAGTCTTTGTTAAGGCCAACGTGTAAGGGTATTGATTTGAATTTTATACTCAAAATCTTTTAGATATCGTATGTAACTAGAAACTATGGACGACCAGCAGCCTCGAAAAAAGGCTCGATTATCGAATCAAAATAGTAAGTTAACAACATGTTTTAATTGATAACTCGGTTTAGATGGCGAGATGGAAGGCTATGGGAACGAAGTAGGTGGCATGCCGCACGATCAAGGGCAGCATGTTGGTATGCAGAATGGTAATGGAGGCGTGGGGATGACAATGAATCAAAGTCAGCCCCAGATGCACCCATATCATGGACAACCAACACCGTCAAATGGCCCGCAGATGATGCAGATGTCGTCACAACAGCCCGGACAACCATCGCAGCCGTCCATACTTCAGGAGTTATTACTGAGCAATCCAAATGGATCCAATAACAGTCCACGAACACAGTATGCAAATACACAGCAGTATAGCAACCGAGATATCCGAAGCCCGGCGACGAATGCCTCTGGGCAAAGTATGATGTCTCCACCACCAAATGGGATGCCCATGCAAGCGAGAATGAATCCACACATACGGCCCAATATGCCCAACGGTACAATGCCTCCAAACATCCCTCCTGGCTATCGAACTCAACAGATGCGCCCCAGGCAACCGATGATCGTAAGGCTTAAATTTATGCAATTTTCGGGCTGTTTATTTTCCGAAATTCTAACTGACATTTTTTAGATGCCGGGAGCCCCTGGCTCTCAATGGAATGGCCAGCATCCTATGTATGTGAACCAGCAAGGAATTCCGTCAAGGCCGCAAGGACAACAACAACCGATGGGTTACAACCCGTCTCCTCAAATGCATCCCCAGATGGGACCCGGCCCTGTGCCACCACAACAACAGCCTCCCTCAAACTCGGGTGTGATGCCGATGGACTCTCCGATGTTGGGGATGGGTAACCATATGAGATCTCAACCACCAATGACGTTGTCGCAACAACAGCAACAAGATCCTGAAAAGCGAAAACTTATTCAACAGCAGTTGGTGTTGTTACTTCATGCTCACAAATGTCAACAGAGGGAACGTCAAGAACCTGCTAATCGAACCCAATGCAATCTGCCTCATTGCTCAACCATGAAAAGTGTTCTAGATCATATGATCAATTGTAATAACGGGAGACAATGTCAATTTGCTCACTGCGCATCTTCCAGGCAGATAATTACTCACTGGAAGAATTGTAAAAAAGAAGATTGTCCGGTGTGTAAACCCCTGAAAAATTTTAGTCGTAAGTTGAGAAACAACTTCAAATTATGTGTGTATTTTAGGCAATGGTAACGGAATAAACGGGAATGGTGCAATGAATGGGCCCAATGGTATGAATCTTCAAGGATTCGACCCGAGTGTGGGGGCAAATAGTCTTCTCATGGATTTCAACCCCACCCCAGGGTTCGTTTTTTTTTATGAACTTGTGATTTTTCAATTTAGCGATCCGTTTCGATCAGCCAATCCACCAAACAAAATCGCACCGCAAATGTCCAATGGTCGGAGTTCAGTGGGAGCCCCGGGCGATGGGATTGGAAATTTACCGACCCCAGATCCACCTCAGAATGAGAAAGAATGGCATTCGTCTATTACTCTCGACTTGAGAAATCACTTGGTTGGAAAGTTGGTGAAAGCCATATTTCCCTCTCCTGATCCAGCTGCCATACAAGATCAGAGGATTAAGGATCTCATTTCCTATGCCAGGAAGGTAGAGAAAGAAATGTTCGAATCTGCTGATGATAAGGAAGAGTACTACCATTTGTTGGCAGAAAAGATATACAAAATCCAGAAAGAGCTGCAGGAAAAAAAGAATCGAAGGCTTAATGAGCAAGGAGGAACGATCGACATGAGGCCGGGCATCCTCTCAGCTCAGCATTCGAGTCAAAACCTGATGGCCGGACTAGGTTTGAACCCTCAAGTCGGATCAAATCAGGTAATTGGAACTTTTGAGGCGTTTTTATATCTTCTTTTAGACTACCAGTATGCCATCAAGGCCGCAAAGTTCCCAACAGATTCCATCAACCTCGCAAGCCTCAATTCAATCCAATGTGAATACGCAACCGTCGTCGAACCAGTTCGGAAATTTACATCCCAAAGTGGAATGTAAGCAAGAACCCATGGAGGCTGTCACAGCTCCAGCAATTGCTGCCGCACAGAGTCGTCCTGTAAAAGAGGAGTCAACTAAGGACACAGAACCAGCACCGAGTTCATCAAAAACAATATTTCCGTCAAAGTCAGAACCGAAAGAAGAGCCTCAGGTCGAAGAGAAGACTTTCAATCCAGATGAGCTTCGGAGTTTTCTCAAGCCTGTGTGGGATAGAATGTATGCCTGTGAAGAAGCCGTGCCCTTCCGAGTTCCCGTTGATGCCGAAATGTTGAAGATCCCCGATTACTTTGAAATTATAAAAAAGCCGATGGATCTACACACAATATCGACTAAGCTGGATAGTGGAAAATATAAAAATCCGTGGGAGTTCTGCGACGATATGCATCTTATGTTCGCCAATGCCTGGTTGTACAACCGAAAGAATTCTAAAGTCTACAAGTATTGCTCAAAGTTAAGCGAACTTTTCATTGAAATGATTGACCCTGTAATGCAACAAATGGGGTACTGTTGCGGCCAAAAGCTTTCCTTCACACCGTTAGCACTGTTTTGCTTCGGTCAATCGATGTGTGTAATTGCCAGAGATCAACCGTATCATATGTACGAGACCGGTTCTTCGCAATATGGTGTTACTGTGTCCGAAAAGTACATTTATTGTCCCAAGTGTTTTGAGGCATTACCTCCAGAAGGAATTAACCTCAATGAAAATCCGTCGGACCCACCAAAGTAAGATTTATATTTGTCATTTCTTCTATGAGAATTTTTACTGAATGTTAAATTTTTAGTATGGTACCGAAAGAAAAGTTCCAAATGTTGAAAAACGATCAAATTGATCCAGAGCCTTTCGAGCATTGCAAGTTGTGCAAACGAAAATGGCACAGGATTTGTGCCGTGTACAGCAAGAAAGTATACAACGAAGGATTCATTTGTAATCACTGCCGAAAAGAGAAGAATCTTCCATTGCCGGAGAACAAATTTACGGCGAAGAAATTACCTCATTGCAAATTGTCGAGGTATATTGAAGACCGGGTGAATACCTATATCACATCCAGTCTTCCATCGAAAACGAAGGGTCCTTACGAAGTTGTTATTCGTGTCTTGGCAGCTGCGGATAAAGAAGTTGAAGTGAAACCCATGATGAAGCAGAAGTAAGTTTTACAACTGTTGTCACTGTTTGTCGTTTTTAGGTATGGCGTTGAAGGTTTTCCGGAGAAATTCCCTTACCGAACAAAAGCCATCTTTGCTTTTGAGATTTTGGATGGATACGAGGTTTGCTTCTTCGGTCTTCATGTCCAGGAATACGGGAGTAATTGTCCTGCACCCAACAAACGAAGGGTTTACATTGCATATCTCGATTCTGTTCATTTCTTTCAACCGCGCGAACTTAGGACTGATGTTTATCACGAGATTTTGTTGGGTTATATGCAATATGTGAAGCTACAAGGATATACAATGGCTCACATTTGGGCGTGTCCACCTTCCGAAGGCGATGATTACATTTTCCATTGTCATCCCCCAGAACAAAAAATCCCAAAACCAAAGAGACTGCAAGATTGGTATAAGAGAATGTTGGAGAAAGGACAAAAAGAGGAGACGGTTCATGAGTATAAGGACATTTTTAAACAGGTATGTCTTTTGAAAGGTGGTTTTAATTTCATGTTTAGGCCAAAGATGACAATCTCCAAACACCGAAAGAGCTTCCATATTTTGAAGGAGATTTCTGGCCAAATATTATAGAGGATTGTATCAGAGACGCTGAAAAGGAAGAAAATGATCGAAAAATGCTGGAACAGACTCTTCACGACGACGATGACGAAGATTTATTTTCGACCGATGATGGGGTCAGGAAAAAGAACAACAAAACAAACAAAAACAAGAAGAACAACCTTAAGAAATTAAGTAAGCAGAAGAAGAAGAATGCGACAGGGACTGGAAATCACGTCACCGATAAGCTGTACAATGTCCTCGAGAAACACAAGGAGGTTTTCTTCACGATCAGATTGTTCTCCCAACAACAGGAATGCACAGTCAACTCCAAGGAAATTACAGACACGGATCCATTGATAGCGAGCGAATTGATGGATGGGCGCGATATTTTCCTCAACCGTGCCAGAGAAGAACATTGGGAGTTCTCTTCGCTTAGACGTGCCAAATACAGTACTCTTAACTTCTGTCATGCTCTACATACACAAGACAATAAGGACATGACCTACACTTGTAATAATTGTAGTGGGAACACGGCCACCTGGCATTGTACAGTCTGTGAAGACTACGATCTCTGTCACACATGTCATGGAGAAGTACAACATGAACACAAAATGGAGAAGATTAACAGTCTCATTGATGTGGATAACAAATCTAACGATGCCTCAAATAGCCGCAATAACGAGTCCGTTAAGCGGTGCATCCAGTCTCTTGTACATGCAGTTCAATGTCGGGATTCTAACTGTCGGCGGACAACGTGTCATAAGATGAAGAAGGTTGTCCAACACACAAAACTCTGCAAGAGGCGACAGAATAGCAGTTGCCAAGTTTGTAAACAACTTATCGCTCTCTGCTGCTACCATGCAAAGCATTGTACGTTGGCCATATGTAATGTTCCGTTTTGTCCCAATATAAGGCAGAAGTTGGCAGAGCAGAAGCGGTTGCAGAACAGACATGCCGACAGGATGATGCGACGGCGTATCGAAAAACTTTCGCATGCAGGAGGCGGTGGGGCTGGTCCTAGTTCTGTGGTGCAACAACAACCTTCCACCTCACAACAACCATCGACTCCCAGCACCCCGATGCAACAACAAGGTCAGATGCAGCCAATGTCTAACCCTCCGTCCGTCACATCAATGCATGGTCAGAACATGAAGCCTATGATGAGTTCGGGGTCCCATCCTAATGTTATCAACGGACCTCCTAGCAGTTATCAAGGTATTTTTTTTAAAAGAAAAAATATTTTTGTATTTAGGGCAAATGCCAAGCAAGTTAAACCCCTCGCATGTGCAACAACATCCGCAGCAGCAATACCATGCGCAGCAATCTGTTGGGAATATGCCGGGCCCTCAAGGACACGGAATGCATATGTCACAGCAGCCGCACATGATGAACAGAATGAATCAAGTAAGCAATATCTTTTGGTGTGATTTTGATTTTTAGTATCAACCGGGACAGCAGCCAATGAACATGAACCCTCAACAAATGCATAATCCAAGGATGCAGCAGCAGATGATGGGCGGGCAAGGAATGCACCACCAAGGGCAGATCAATCCACCTCCCTATAATCGGAATCCCCAGCCAATGCACCACCAAACTGGTCAGCATCAAGGCTTCTATCAGCAAGGACAAGGTTATGGTCAGCCGCAGATGGGGATGAATCAAGGAATGATGTCGCAGAACGGACCCGGGCAACAACAACGGCCAGGAATGGGAGGGCCTGGCCCGCAGCAACAAGGCGGCCCTCCTCCAGCTAGCCAGATGCGTCAATCAGCGCCACCCCCTCGAGGTAGGTGATCGAGACGCAGATAATAATTAGTTTAAAGTTTAAGATTCGCCTGGTGCGACCCAACGAGACTCGAGATCATCCCGAATACCAAAACAACCGATGGATCCTCAACTCCAGCAGATTTTCCATCGCCTACAGAAGGTGAAATCTTCCGAAGAGCGGACCGCCCTCTTTGCTGATCTCAAGAAGACCCCTCATCTCCTTGCCGCTTTCCTCAAAATACGACCGAACACCATGAACCGAACCAATTCTAACATAGATCCTTCGCTGGCGAACCAGATAAAGGCAGACCAGGACCTAGAGGATCCAGCACGGAATTGATCGTGTCCACCCATCTTGCATTGTCTTTCATTTATCAGTTTCTAATTTCCTCTTCACTTATTCAACTTGTTGTAGTTTTAAGTTGCTGCTCAATGTATCTCTGTTTGTGTGTATCGATGTCGGAGTCTCATGCATCTGATCTTCTTACCCTAACCTTTTAATTGATCCATCACCTCCGTATTGTTATTATCTGTGTTATCTTTGATGGGTGTTGGCCTTGTTTATACGTTTCATAGCACTACGGGTCTTACAATAGTTTCTATCTTCAAGCACTGTAACATAATTGTACATAGAGAGCGCCTATCCCGTTTGTTGGCTGTTTCCCCTCGATTTTCTAGATGTTTATTGTTTTGAGGCACGGTATCCTTCCTTTTCAGCACATTTATTGTTTGTATTTATTGTAAATATATTGCAGAGTAAGTCTCTGAATACTTTTCTTAACACTAACGGTCCCACCGACTATTTTTGTGTAGCTAACGTCTTCTGAGGGTTTATTTTTATACCTAACTTGTTTGATAGCCTTTCCGATCGTGGAATGTTTTGTTACGACCTTCAGTCAAGCCGCCAATTCTGTTCAGGAATGTCTTTGTTTTTAATGAAGCCGGCCTCTTAATTATGTTACGATTGAATAAAAATTTAATAATATTTATTTCTTCTACATCGCGTTTTAGAATTGAGCTGACTTACAAGGAAATACCACAAACTATGGATGGTCGAATGAAATGTGCTACATACCATTCAACAGCCTTTGGGAGAGGTCCGGAACGGGTTTCAAAAATTGCAAAAGGAATTTGGCTACGGAGAAGGCTTCAATTTATTTCAAGTGTATCCCTCTGATTTGTTTCCGACCCGGGGACCTTCGTAGAAGGTTATAATGCCGATCACGCCCCAAAGCTGATCTTTTTAAAAAAACAATGCGACAGTTTGGACCGGATTAGATTATTTACAGCAACTCGGGCCACATATCTTCTGGACAGAGAACTAGCCAGCATCAGTCTACTTTGGATATGAGGGACGCGCTTTTCGCTGTCCGCAAATAAAAACTTCTCACTGTCCGAAAATGAAAAAAGTTGCAGATGTATATATAAAAGATGTACAGCTCTTCGCAATACTAATAGAACAAAAAATTTTTACGTCAGTCTGTCGGAAAAACAATGAGCGCAATATCGCAGCGCCGATCGCGTAGCTGTAGTACAAAGAAATTTGAGTTTGCAGCGACACAATTAATATTTTCGGCGGCGATGCGATTTGGGATGATAAATTGTGCTCATTACTTTCCCGACAATCATATGATAATTAATCTTAGGCTTCAATTTTTATAAACATTTCTAAGTTAAGTCATCACTTAAGCCAAAAATTTTGTTGACGGCATTAGACAGGGTTCTTTTTTCAATTAACAGAGGTACTTAAAAGCATAAATAATTACCCGCTACACTTAAAAGCCCATCAAATCCTTCTAATAAGGGAAGTATTTGAAGCGCAACGCTCAGATTTTTTAAAATTTTTGCGCACACCTTGGACATGGTCACATATCAAAGCCTGAAAGTTTTAGCTCGCGATTTGCAGGCGCTGCCGAGATATTGAACGATCTTTTTCACCGAGAGAGTACGCGAAACGTTGAGTGCGGTCAGATATCAAAACACTTTTTGGTCGTTTCTTTACTAGTTTCGCATGGAAAATATTTTTTGTGAAAAAATTACCTTTTAAAGTATAAATAGTGCAAAAGCCCGCCAAAAAACGTCGCATTTTTGCAGACTTTCGATCTAAAAATCTCGGTAGTATCTGAAAACCGCGACCTAGGAGGCCCGCATGCATCTTAGAACAAATTAATCTAAATTTCCGGCGGTCGATTTCCCCAAACCAGTCAACTGTTCGCAAGTTTTGAAACCGGTTCCGTGAAAACTTTTCAAGGGCTTTCGAACGGTATATAACACATGCAATTTGGCCATGGATAGTTTGGGAAATTCCATAGTTAGAATGGTACCCATCACGGAGAAAATTTATGGCGAATTAATGAGATATGTTCATGCGAAGTGAGGGCACGTTATGTTCAAAAGGATCCTGGAATGTACGGATTTAGAGAAAGAATTCAAATATCCTCGCCAGAAGAAGAAGAAACAGGGGACGGCGAATCCTCAACTATAAAAAAACAACCTTGACTTATCAATGACGGTAGATATGAAGAAGAAGCGTTGGTCGTCATTGCCGGGTGCTCATACGGACTATCTAAAAAACGAAATAGTTGTTGAATTTTTGTATACCTGTGGGTCCCATTATCTGCATGCCCATTATATTCTCCATTTGAGCATATCGATTATGAAGCTCGGTGAAATCAGTTCGGATCTTCTCCATTCGCTCCCTGAACGGTAATTTTTTCTTTGAGATGGCTTACTTTAATTTGAAAATTTTAAAGTCGATAGAATCGGTCCCACTCGTTGCTCCGGTTGCCAGTTTAATCGAATTGAATAAGTTCGTCTGTTTCTTTCTCAGTTTGTCGACGTATTCCCGCGCTTCCTTCATTTCTTCCAGACACCGCGCCTTGGTGAAATGAATATAACACAATTCCTTTTCGTATGTTATCCTTAAAAGCGGTTGGAGATCGCTAAGAACGGAAGAAGGATCATAGTTGGATCGTGCGTCCAATTGCTGCTCCATTTCTCGAAGTTTTGATTGTAACTATAAAGGAAAAAATCACACATCCTTTTCTTGTTACCTGCTCCAAATCTTCGTTGTTTTCCGCTCCAAAATTTCTTTCCATAGTGTTCAATTCACTCAGCTGGGTGGACAACTCTTCGAGTTGTTTGTGAGATTTGTTGCGATGTGAGATAAACACAACTGCTAGAACTATAAAAGAAGCTGCCAAGATGGCCAGCGCAACATCTTTAAGTGAAGTGCTGTCGTGAACTCCGAAAAGAACGACATCCAAAGCCTTTAATTGTAGCTTTTGACGGTGAACAGAATTCTTTATTTTAAGAACTTCGACAATGTACGAGTTGTTTGGAACCGCCATCCTTAATTAAAAAAACAGTCAGGTAATATTTCTGAAAAACCAACCTGGGGAATGCTATTCCAGTAAGCTTTGCATTGACAAAGTGTTCTGCATATTGTGGAAGCCTAACTACATTTGTAAGCCAGCTGACCATCTCAGAGGTAGTCCATTCTCGTTCGGGGGAATCAAACCAGCTGTCCCAAAGATCATCTACAGTAACTGATTCATCAGTTTTGTGGTGGAAAGCGTTCTCTCTAACGGTCTTGTCTGTCCCCATGACTTTTAAATCCTCTTTTAAGAACTAAAACTTTAACTAATATCAAATAGAATGCAAAACATACATCGGCCGACTCCGACCGGTCAATAGATCCAGATTTATCATCATCTAGGAGCGAATGGAGCTCTCTTATGGCCGCAAAGCCCTCCGGATCCCGTCTCTTCTCATCTGATGATGTCACAACCACCTCTAAACAACACAAGTTTATAAAAAAAAAGAACGAACGTTTGGATGTTTTCTGCGATATTACACTGGATACGACGAAAAAGAAAATATGGATCGGGATCCACATCCCTTTTTAGAACAACTAACAGAACGAGAGAAGAACGAACTGACAAATAATCGTCCAGATGCCCCTTCAGACACAAAAGAAAAAAGATCTGAATTCCCTTCCCCTTTTTGCCGTATGCAAACAATTATGAGCACAGTTGACCCAAGAGTCAACTAGTATCCTAATAAACGAGAAATGTCTAGCCACAGGTATTACCTGCAGGTAGGGTTCGGACGGGGTATATACCCAAATACCCGCGAAGTCAGGTATTTTCGAGTATTTATGGGAATTTCCAAAAGACTTTTACATTTAAAAAATGTAAAAAAAAGAGGAATTTGGTCATAAAAAATCAATGAATGTTGACATTTTGTCATAATTTGTTTTTTTTCCCTGTTCAAAACTTGGTTTTGAGGTCGAAAACTAGTTAGCCAGTTGCAGCTGCAGTTGAGTCGGAAGACGAAAGGGGAAAAATTCTAAATCTGTCTGCGAAATATTTGATCGTTAAACGTTTTCATTGTAAAGTACTTGTTTTGCTCAGGCCCGGGGCCCGGCACCCGTTTCAAAATTTTATAGGCCGGAGAAAATTCCTTTGAACCTCCACAAAAAATAAAATGTTACAGTAGACACGTTATAAGCCTACCATAGTTATTTAGTAACTCATGTGTTAAAATGGGCAGGTCAAATTTTTTATTTTTGGCTTACAGAACTTCTTTTGTGGCAAAGTTGTACGCGTGAGATATCGGGACAGAATTTAGCTCCATTATAACCTTACCCTAGGGCCGTATAACTTTTGTCTTTGTCGCTTTTCTTATTTTAGTTATTCAAGATTTTTTTGGAAGTTTGGAAAGTAGCTTGATTTTTTTCTCAAAAACTAGATTCAATTTCAGAAAAAAATCGTGTCGGCTACGGCTACCACTGTAATTTTTTTCAACCCTCGGCACTTATCCTGAATTGCTGAACGAAGAGCAACGAAAATTATTAAAATGTACAGTATACCTACAGTAAGACAAAAATAAAAAAATTGACCTGCCCATTTTAATACAGGATTTACTAAATAAATGTGGTAGGTATATCACGTCTCTACCGTAACATCTTGCTTTTTGTGCACAGCTTGCTCGAGTCTCCCGCAAAACCTGTGAAGCAATAATAAGTAAAGAGAAACATTAATACATGTAATACGTTACTACGAGTTCTCTATATTTGGACAGCGAATGTCTAAAATGGATCTATAGACTAGTAAACGTTTTTATTGAGAGACTCGGCCCGTCAAATTCAGGCACGGTTCGTTTTCAAATTTCCATTTTTCGGCCCGGGCCGGTCCGGTCCGTACCCCTGGTTATGTGCAGTTCTTTTAATTTCGCCTTTTTGCCGGCTTATTTATAGTAACAGAATTTGACGCTGTGGGTTTTACCAAGTTTTGAGTCAGATTGCAGAAAAAAGGAAATGGGATATACGTATACGCAATTTTTACCTGTCAATCAGCACCTTTTTTATAATGTCGATAAAGCTCGGGCGCGACCCGCGAACAGAAGTTTTTTCTGAATGCCGCAAACCCAAGAAGGTTGGGTAAATCAAGAAAGATTCTTTTAGATCAAGCAGCAATCAATCGATCTTTGAAGTATTATAACTCTCCCTTTCAGTTTTTGGTTATTTGGGTGATGCGTTGTTGGGTTCGGACAAATGACTTCTGAGAATGCACGGAGGGATATTCGACAGAAATGGTAAGATAAATATTAGTGTATGACGCATCTAAGGACACACCTTAATTCCACAGATGAGAAGACCGCCTTCATTGTTAATGAACTTAGAAGTGAGTTCGCTTATTCATTAATTAAGTAGAAAATGTAGATGTTCTTGGGTCGTTTAACGACTTCAATGGGAAGCAACCAGAAGGGATTGCTTTGGGAAATCTCCAAGAATACTCCTATAACGATGATAATCCGCACAATGCAAAGTCCAACACAAACCCTGTGATTCTGAAAGAAGTGGAAAAAATTATTGAAGTATGTCGCCAAATGATTTAATACTGCATTTCTTAGGAGATGACTGATATCCCTCCATTAATTGAACGCATCGATTCTGGAAGACCCAATCAGAATGGAAAAATGAGATCACTGCCGGAGAAGATTGATAATGTAATTTTTCCATCTATATCTATAAGTCTTTAGGACAAAATCAAAGGGGATGGCAGCTACGAAATTCGAAAGAATGGAATGTCGGTTGAGGGCATCGTCGACGTGATGTCATTGCTGGAAAAGCCAGTATCACCGTTGAATTCGGCAACTTTGAAGAGTTCCCCCAAATCCCCAGAACAAGAAAATATTAAGGTAGGTAGATTGGCTCTAGTGAGATGCAATATGTTCAGTTTTCTGTAAAACAGAGATGCGTAGACAACCAAAGGCTCCCAGAATTCAGTGATTCAGGGGCAATGGTCGAAAGCGCGGCCGTGAAGAAAGTGAAGCTTGAGTTGCCAGCACATTTGAGCGACCTAGAATCAAGGCGGGATTCTGCTATAGACAGATTTGGTGAAGATCGAAAGAGTTCGAGAAATCACTCACCACCGAAGAAAATGCCTAAATTAGCTGCTGAAACGGCAGACTTTGGAAGAAAACAAAGAGATCATAAGGGCAAATCCACAGACTCAAAGTCGGATAAGAGTAAATTTTTGGTTTTTATTTAATGTTTCGGTTTAGATAAAAAGTTCGAACAAAGAAGTAACGATCGAGACAACAAGCACAGAGATAGGTCGGAGAAGAAGAGCAGTTCAAAGGATTACCGACCCAGTCATGACGATAAAGAGAAATCAAAGTCGAGAACCAAGAGTCCTGAAAAGCGACCGCTCGAGAAGCCAGTGAAATTGGATGTAAAGCCATGTGCATCTGAGAGAAATGTGTCGACGCCTGATCTTCGTCCAAGTAGTCGCCTCAACTCGAACAAGCCCACCTTCAGGGTTATAAAACCTCCGAGTTTTGCCATTGGCGAATATGAAGGATACGATTTTCCTTGTCCCAGCAGGATGGACCTGCCTGATCAATGTGTATTTATGAACAGAAGGAAGATCCCTAACCATCAAGAGCTGTTGTCATCGGTCCGTCAGTTCATTCGTAGTATTCCGCCAAATGTAATATCTCTTGGATGTATGACTCGGTCTTTGTATTCGATAGGATTGCTGTTATATTCGTTGTCACCAAGTCATACGACGACAGAAAGTGATCTTCGTCAGGCACTGGCCTTGTTAAGGTAATAATTAAGGCATGCGTATTCTTTTCACACAAAATTTAGATCCGTCACCGGGAAACTTTTCAATGGCCATTCAGCATTACCGAAGAACAAGCATATTGTCAAAGGACTTTTGTGTTTAGCGGAGGCTCTTGTATGCACGAAGTTATATCAAGAAAACTATAATGTAAGACCATGTTACTTCTTTCGTTACATTCTGTCAATCTCTTTACAGCCTTCTAAGAAAAGACGTGCCTTCCTGAAAGTTTACGAAGAAATCCTTCGACCAACTGGTCACTTGGAAGATGGCGAAATACTAGACAGCGATTTCCTGGAACGCCTGGTCACCGATAACAATAAAAATCTTGTAAGCCAGATGGCTGCATCTGATACGGTATTAATAGATTTCCTTCTTTAAATATCTGTTTAGGTTACGATCCCTAGAGTTCTTTATAAGTGTATGATGGAGGAGAATGCCTATTCAAGACTAGCTGAGCAGGCCTTACTGGCAAATACAATGGCCCGAAATGAGCTGGAACTGCAAGAGCAGGGCTTTTTGCGTCGATTGCGTGATATGAAGTTCGATTTAGAATGCTCATCATCGGCTTTAGGCGATGCCATCTTCACTGTCACCTTCTGGATGCAACGTTCGACCCGGTTTAAACCGAAAACTGAGCCTTCAAAACCATCATAGGAGACCTTTCTTTATTGGAATCTCAGGCGACTTGCTTCGTGGACTTACCAAGACCTTTGAAAGTGGAACTCTTTCATAACAAAATTTCAAGGGCTTTAGGAGATTGCATAGTTTCTTTAGGTTTCCCTCTTGCAGTTAATACAGGATGACAAAAAAATGCCACTCATATTTATAGCTATGTTTTATTTGACAACCCAATTTTACACAGAGCAACGATCAATATCAGTAACATAGAGCTCTAGTAACCATATATATCTAACCAGTTTCAAAGTGCCTTCCACTAGATACAGCGGTCCAAATGTGACTTAAAATTTTGGGCGATCCGCCGCAATTTTTTTTGGGAAAAGCCCCGTTGTTGGTGTAACGATTACTC
Source organism: Bursaphelenchus xylophilus (assembly GCA_904066235.2). Classification (NCBI taxonomy): domain Eukaryota; kingdom Metazoa; phylum Nematoda; class Chromadorea; order Rhabditida; family Aphelenchoididae; genus Bursaphelenchus; species Bursaphelenchus xylophilus. The sequence continues at coordinate 5,946,068 of CAJFCV020000003.1, read as the reverse complement.
AGCGACCCCAACCTTTTGTGGCGTATAGTATAGATGCTGGCCCCCAATTGAAATAATATAGTCCATCGGATTCAGGTCGGGCGAGTAGCGGTCATTTCGCAGACGGAATAAAATCGGAGAAATCGGTCCCATTCGTAGCCTTTTCCTTGAGTCTTTTTTTGTTTTGTAAGTCAGGGCGGAATCCTTTTGGAACGTCAAATGCATTGCCAAGATGCTGAGTCCACGTAGACTTCTCAGTCTGCAAACAGGATCATCTCGCATCGCGCGACGCTCGAGTTTCCGTCATCTTCCACAGATTCTGCTACACCGAGCAATTTAGCATCACACTGTCCTTTTTCATACCGAAACTGGTCCAAATCGAGGTCCCTCTGTTTGACATTCAAAAAACATGTTAAATAAGCATTTTTTGTCACCCTGTACTTTACTGTAACGTTGTCTTATTCATATCGGATTGTCTATTGACGGGTGTTTCTGTGATTGTAAACTTCGTACGGTGTCGGTATATTTTGTTATTCTCAAATGGATCTCATGTTTGCCTACTTTTGTATTATTTTGTTTGTTATTATGATAAAAGGAAGCGTTTCGGTAAAAATAATTAACGACTGCGGCTTTATTTATAATGTTTGCTACCCGTTTTTTGAACCACAAAATTAGACTAACTATCCAAACGAGAAATGCGTGTCGAAGAATTTTGCACACACGTGGGGCATTAACTAAATATGAATTCCTGAGAGTTTTAGCTCGCGCTTTGCAAGCGTCACCGAGATATTGAACCATCTTTACCGCCGAGAGAGTACGCTTAACGCGGAGAGCGGTTAGAGAGAAAACCGCTTTTTGGCCATAACATTGCCAGTTTCGTGCGGAAAAAATTGATTTTTTGTTCTCTTTTTCTCTAGAAAAAAACTTTTCGGGAAAAATAGACATGGCTTCCGGGAAATTTCGGACCGGCCCGGAATAGTTAAAATCCAGAATCTCAAAACGAAAATTGGGCTTGTTAATGAAAATAATGTCAAGACACAATTGGTTTTTTTAAAGGTATTTTTGTTTTTAGATAGCTACGAAACACAGTATTTATCCATTTATGCGATGATTAACCGTATACGGTAGGTTTTAAGCGGAGGGAAACAGTTGACCAAACGGGCCAGGGAGACACTTGACACGAATTATTTTTTTGATTTTTTGTAGAAGAAAATAAATTGGCGCGCGCTGGATTGACGTGCAGCGGACCTTTTTTGAGCGGCGTAAAATTCCGTAAACCAATGGCACACGCCAAATTAAGAGAAGAACTTGACGCTATTTCAGACGACCCTATTCTCCTAAAAGACATTTCCTTGGTGAGTTTGTTTCTGCTACTCGATGTATTTTTTAGTTGCCAAAGAATTACACTTTTGAAATTCCTAAAACAATATGGAAGATAAGGACAACAGGATCAAAATATGTGGCGTTGCAGCTACCAGAGGGTTTGCTGCTGTATGCATGTATCATAAGTGATATATTGACGAAACACACGGGATGTGAAGTTTTCATCATGGGTGATGTTACTTATGGTGCCTGTTGTGTTGATGATTATACTGCCCGTGCATTGGGATGCACTTTGTTAGTTCATTATGGTCATAGTTGCCTCGTTCCCATTCAAGACACACAGGGAATACATCTGTTGTATATATTTGTGAATATAAACATCAATCTCAGTCACGCCATTGACTCGGTGGTGGCCAATGTTGAGAAGGAAAAGAAGATGGCATTAGTGAGCACTGTGCAGTTTGTTACTTCATTGAATGTATGTTTAGAGATTTAATTTAAAGTTGTTGTTCAGGCGTTAAAAAAGCAGTTAGAATCGATGAACTTCTCTGTTTATGTCCCTCAATGCAGTCCTCTAAGCCCTGGTGAAATTCTTGGATGTACTTCTCCGAAGCTTTCTGAGGATACTGATTACATCCTGTAAGCAACTTTCTTGTGTATTATGGCTTCAGATATGTTGGAGATGGAAGGTTCCACTTGGAATCAATTATGATTCAAAACCCTAGGATCAAAGCACTTCAATATAACCCTTACAGTAGGATATTATCTGCAGAAGAATATGGATTTGATATGATGTTAGAGCGAAGGAAAGAAGCCGTTCGCATTGCCCGATTATCCAAAGTTTTTGGGATTATTCAGGGAACTTTAGGACGTCAGGGAAATGCCAAAATCTTTAATGATATGGAAAACAAGCTGAAGGAGAAAGACCTCAAGTTCGTCAGAATCCTGATGTCAGAAATCTTTTCCCCAAAGCTCAAGTTGTTTAATCAGGTAGAATGGTAAGGTAGTGCTCGTTTAAGAAAGGTTATTTTTAGCTGGGCCCAAGTCGCTTGTCCTCGTTTGTCAATTGATTGGGGTATGTCGTTTGAAAGGCCTCTTCTTACACCATTCGAACTTTCATGGGCGTTGAATTACGTTGAAGTAGCTGACAAAACATACCCCATGGATTTCTATGCCTTTGACTCCTTGGGTCCATGGACTAACAACCACTCCACCTACCGGCCTCAACGAGCGCGACGCCGCCGCATCCCACTCAGCTGATTTCTCGAGATTTCGTTGTTTTGTTTGTATAAAAATTACAATTTTTGGGTGTTTTATCGAAGGAGTCAAGTTTTGAGGAAATTATGATTACCAGATGAATAACAAGAGAAGTAGTTGAAGAAGTGATATTCTTGATTCGCGCGACTAAAATTTACGGGAATATTCCCAGGAATTTATTTCGCCGGAATCCTACTGTCAGTCTGTTCTTGTAAATGCAAACGTTTGTATTAAGTAAGCGAATATTGCAATAGGGAATATAAGCTAGGACGAGTTGCTAGCTGTCGCTAGGAGAAGTTCTTACCATTATATTATCTCTCTGCAACGATTTATTTATCCTACAAAATTTCAATTTTTGTTTATTCATGGATTTTAAGAGTGCATAACTTTCAAAAAATGGTACCACTCGATAGCACAATGCAAAATGCATGTTGGCAACCGTGTCGAATCAGGTTTTGGATTTTTTATGCTCATTCGAACCGCAATGAGCTCTAGTTTCAGAATCCAGAAAAAAACACTGAAAATTTAGCAGTCTACCGGGAAGGCGGATCGTCGCGCCTTGGAATCGCCGCAGCTGGAAATTCGACTGCACCTTTTTTCGACGAGGCGAAACATTTTGTTGCGACGACCCGCCACTATTTTACCGACAGGCTGATTAAAATTTTCGAGAAAATAAGCAAAACTGAATTTAGACTCTTAAGGCTCCACAACAGATGACAAAAATCATGAATATTGTTCCAGTCGTGCTAGAGGCTTCGACTAGTTTACAAAAACAAGTCCCAAAACCATTTTCCGGAAGAATGTTTAACGGAAACGCGTTCCGCTAAACATTGTCATTGTTAGAAAACATTAGTTTTTGCTCCCGCAACGAAAACAGGAATTATCGAATTGCACAATTTCGGGATTTGAATTCATGACTTTTTTATTTTTTTGCGAGAGAAAAAAAAATTTTACTTGGAGATATAAAGTGACCGCCATTGTCTCCGCATTCCGATTGGCCTTCCCATCGTTCCAAAATAATTCAATTGGACGCCGTTTGATGGTTAGAAGGAGCAAGGAATACCCATTCAAATCAATTCCGCTTTCGATTTTTTTCAATCGGGGGGATGGGCGGTAAAAGTAAAGGGCCAGATAAGCCCCTCAAAAAGGTAATTAATATTATATATTGTTTTTTGTTGTTTTTGAGACCTGTATTTAATCTTTACAGCAGTTAAAACATCTGACCGACAATGAACTTGACAGTCGACTTAAAATTTCTTTGGTAGGTTATTTTTTGGGTATTTATTCTTATTTTTAGGTGAATCGGAATCTTCAAGATAAAGTTAAGCTGGATAATATGGATAGGAAAAAGAAAGAAGAGTTTTTGATCAAGCTTTCTGCGGATGTGGATTCTGGTAGCAAAGAGGTAAGAGCTCTTCGAATGAGTCATTCTGTCAGGACGTCAACGCGGCAATGGACAATTTAATGAATATTACCAACGAGAAATACGGAGCTCAAGCTGCCCAAAAGTTGGTTACTCTTAGAGTCCGAATTGGAACGGCCACAATCGAATGGATAGATTGGTTTTGTGATGCTGGTGGTCATGTATGCCTGATGACTGTCTTAACATGGTGTACGCAAAACCTGGAACGATGTCTTCAAGGTGCCCGGGACAAGGATCAGTATTTGAATCTTGTCGCCACTATTCCCGAGGTTGTCAAATGCCTGAGGGCCTTGATGAACACCGATGTAGGTTGATGTTGCCAAAAAATTATCTCAGGTTTTAGCGTGGTTTAAAACAATGTTTGAATTCTGGATTGGGATTGTTTATGAAGTTAATTGATATGCTACATGTCCTCAATCAGGTCAACGAAAAGGCTCTGGATTCTGTAAAAGCCGAAATATTCAGATTTTTCAATGTCTCGTTCGTCGTCCATAAATTTTGCAAAATTAGTGGGTATGAATAATAGATAATTTGTTTTTTGAATTACGTTATTTTTTAGAGTGGAACTCTTGATTTCTGGCTTCGATGCATTCGAACGGAGTCGAAAGATTTGTAGGTTCTGTCCGATCATTTCTTCTCTTAAATATGCCAGTGCCAACACTATGGTAAGTCGTTACACTACCTTATACCTTTTAATTTTAGTTTAGAACTTTCGAGTTTATTAACCAGTTGTTGTCGATCCCCAAAGATTACAGGCACAGGGTTATTATGAGACAAGAATTAATCCATGCTGGTCTGCAACCTCTTATGAGAGTAAGTTTACAGTCTGAAAGAAATCACTATTCACTGTAGGAAGTTGAGAAAGTAGCCAAAGATCTTCCCGAACTTCGACGAGAGCTGGATCACTTTCATGATACGATGAAGGCCGATTCTGAAGATCTGGTTTGCCATGAGACATCAAAAAGCTCTAAGTTTTGTTCGGAACCGGAGGAGTTACTGAATAAGCTTTGTAAAAAGTTTGCGAAGACAAAATGTGAATTTATATGGTATGATATCTTGACGAGACTATTGATGCTTATGGATAAATCAACGCCTGAGTAGGTCATTTTACAGGGCTTGAAACGCTTTCAGCTTTGATTACCTTCTTGCTCTACGAAACTTCATTTCTTTCTTGTCCTACAAAGATGAACCAACAAAGAACGAGAGGGATATTCGACCATCCAACTTTGGTACGTTTCCACTCATTAACACTTCGTCCATGCGTGCGATCTTAAGTGATTAAATACCACAGTTTACAGTGACATCATTTCTGCGGGTGATAAATTGGTGGTGTGTTACGGTAACGTGGGTGTGCTGTAATTGGGAATTTTCAAAAATTTCCAACGCAGAAAAGTCGTTACTGTCGTTTGCAAAGGGTTTTCACAGGTCTACACAGACATATATTACTTGTGGCCTGAGGCCAAGCCGTTCATGAGAAATGCTTGATAAACCAAAAAGTCATAAAAAATATAGGCCTAAAAAACGACGCCATAACTTTTCAATGCGAAGTAAATTTTTCTGAAAGTCCCCGTCTTTTTGAAACAAAAGTTACAGTACCTCCGTTACCTTAACCCCACAAAAAATTTTCAGCTTTAGGAGTGAAGTGACTGTGAAGTGCGCCATAAATGGCATTAACTTTTATTTTGTTTTTTGTATGTTTTCTTTCAGGACGTTTGGTAAATGATGTATATGCAAGTCAAGATTTAAAACGGCTAAATGAAAGGCTCCAAACGGCGGTTAATGAGAAGCAAGAGGCCTATGCTCAACAGGTTTCCTACTTTAACAAAATAAATGAATTGCATGATGAGGTTGGAAAACTTAGAGAACATGTAAGAACTCCTTTTAATCTTGGATACGCTGGATTTTAAGATACGGAACCCGGAAATTCCGCTACCTCCGTTAACTGTGATCGATGTGGCACCACCAAAGTTGAGAGGAAACACACCGGCGAATTCTCCGGCATCAAGTAAACCTCCCAATGCCAAGAACTTGCGACCTGAAGCAGCACCTACTGGTTCAAATATTCCCCCTCCTCCTCCTTTGCCACCAAATATGATTAAGACTGGAGGGGTTCCTCCGGTTCCCCCTCCTCCGCCCCCTCCTCCATCACTAAAAGGGCCTGTTCCACCCCCACCACCACCCATAGGAGGTCTTAAAGGACTCCCCCCGCCTCCTTTACATGGTGGACATAAGGCCAAGCCTGTTGGGCCGTCATTACCCAGCTATCTTCTCATCAAACGACCGGTTATGCCAAAGTTTCCGATGAGAAGAATTCCACAGTGGGAAGAACTTACAGTAAGAACAAGCTGAAATTTAATCGTTCGCATTTTAAAGTTAATCCCTAAAAACATCCGGGACAATTCTATATGGACAAAGTATCAGAAAACTGAAGAGAAATTCACGGATGAAGAGTTTTATTCTACATTAACTGAGAAGTTTGGTAGACCTGAAACCAAGTCAAAGGCACCTGTTTTCAAAGCAAAAATCAAGGAACCGGTGATTGTGAAGGACAACAACAAATTGAAGAAATGGGGTAAGATACGGCATGAGAATAGATATGTCTTTTAGATATTTTGAGTGCCAGACTAATAAAGGATTACGAAGCATTTAAACGGGCACTCTACGAATTGGACATGAATGTTTTGAACGAGGATTTGTTATCGGCAGTCCAAGAAAAGCTTCTGGAACCAGAGCTGTTCAAGAAACTCCGGGAGAAACCTATAGAAGCCTTTAAAGATGCCCCTGAGGGGGAAAAGGTAGGTAAAGCTGATGTCTTTAAGAGCTTGACTTAAGCTGCTTGCATGTCTGTCCCATGTGAAAGACCTCCCGAATCGTTTGAGAGCCATATCGATGTTGTTATCCTTCCCTAAAATATCGCAGGAAGTCAAGAGTAATCTGTCCATCATTGCCGAAGCTTGCGACGAGGTTATGCATTCCCTTGGCCTTGGTCATTTCGTTTCCCTTGTTTTAGCTTGTGGAAACTTCCTCATGAAAAATGACAAACAAAACAAGGATTGGTATGGATACACGATGAACTTGTTAACGAAGGTAAGAACTGTTCATTTTATCATCGATTTTTAGTTGTCGGAAACAAAGGATGTCAGCAACAAGGCGACACTTTTGGACAACTTGGTCATCTTGTTTGATAAAAAAACGAATGGACAGTTCACCGAATTCGCAATGAAAGACTTTTTCCATGTCTACAAGGCCAAGCGATTAATGCTGAGTCACGAAGCGGCACAAGTGGATGATTTACAGAAGAGGTTGAAGGTATTATCTGGTTACAATGCAAAGTTCATAAAACAAGTTCCATATGATAGAATGGGAGAGGAATTGTCGAAGTTTTTGCCTGATGGAATTGCTGTTATGGATACGTTAGTCGAGGTAAGAGTTTTCTATTTCAGATGATGCTTACTGTTTCAGTTAAAGAAAAGCGTGGAAGAAAAGGCAGCAGAAGTGGAGGTCTTCTTTTCCTACGACCCAAAGAAATACAAATTGGAAAATCTTTTTACCGATATTTCCAACTTTGCTGGGCAGTATGAAGTAGGTCTTAGATTAATATATTTTATTATTTGTCTTAGGCTTCTTATATTAGGATGAAGACCAAACCAAAGGAAACGATTCCTCTAGCATCCCAAGCAAAGAATATAATCAAGAAGGCGGATGAAAAGAAAGCGAGACTAAATATACAAAACGGATGTCTTGACGAGCTTGAGAACGTACTAGCCAATTCGAGATCCAAGAGGAGTGTTAAAAGAAGTATGTGACATAATCCGCTTACATTTATGTTTTAGATACCCGGCAAAATGAAGTAGATCTTTTTGCTCAACTGTCATCCGCAATGTTGGAAAACTCAAAGGATTCCTTCCGGTTGACGAGTAGTTCCAAAGGAGTCCGACCGTTTTCTACAGAAAAAGAGAATCTTTTACCTAGTGGAAGCAACTCCACCTTCAGCTCCACTTTAAGTGTAGCTCATAACGAGGACTCGGACAAGGATTCCATCCCCGATATTGATGCTCTGGTGCGTCGTGTACAATATCTCTGAATTGTTTGTAAATATCAGAATGTTTTGTCGATCTGTTTCAAAAAATAAACGATAATTTGATAATTCGTGTGACATTTCGTTATTTTGTTTTGAAACATTTTTTATTTTTAAGAATTTTGGTAATAATATTCAGAAATGAGCTACAGCAACGTTCCGCCTCCGAAGTCTTTATTAGGAAGAACACAAGGCTATACAAGTTATGATCGAGATCAAGACGAGGACACGCAGAAGGTAAGGGGAACGAAGTATTTCTATTTTTATCCGTTTTAGTACGATTCTTTGTGTAAAAAGGGGCGAAAATCTGATAGTGCTCATCCAAGGGATGACCAGAGCGACGAGGAATATTTCAATGACGATGAAGACGAAAGAAAACCAAGAACGAGCAAAAAGAAAGATGAGTCAAATGAGGAGGAGGAAGTAGATGAACTTGAACTCTTTATGGCAGAGATTGAACAGCAAGCAAAGAAAGATGTAGAAAAGAGCAAGGAAAAAGAATCAAGTGGAAATATTGCAGGAGGTGGTACAGGTAGAGAAGATATTGACGCAGAAGATATGCAAGAAAGTTATTTCAAGTAAGTTCTTCATTTTTTCGTTTAAATGTGAAACTAGATTCCTCGAAGATTACAAAGAGCGTCACCCAGAAGAGGACGAAGATAATTTTGAGTACGATGAGGATGGAAACGTGATTTGGACTTGGAAGAAAGTGATCGATCCTCTTCCTTCGTGTGATCACTCCAAATTTCAATATCCCGAGTTCAAAGCCTGTTTTTACAAAGAACATGAAGACATATCAAAGTTGACCCCAGTCCAAGTTTTTGAGCTGAGGAATTCATTGGATATAAAAGTATATGGTGCAGATCCTCCAAAGCCTTGTGTCAGCTTTGCCCATTTTAATCTAGATGATAAGTTAATGAGTCGTTTGAGAAAGTCCGAATTTTCAAAGCCAACGTCTATTCAGGCACAGGTCAGTCTTTTTAGATTTTTTCTAAATAGTATTGGCGCGCCGCGACAAGCCTGAATTGCGACTATTAAGTAATAACGGAATAGTGAGAATGCCGGAGCCAGGAAAGTACGGCCACCCGGTATTTGAGGCAGGGCGAATGGTCGTAGTCAAGTGTATAATTGCGTGAGTAGTTAGCCGATGAGAATGGTTAGCAGAAGTGATTAAATCACCTTTATATGATTTGACAGCCATCCTAACCTTTTGGCTAGCCATTCTCAGGGTTGAATATGCATTGTAGCGCATTAACTAAGCCAATTCATCTTTTTGGTTTTCCATTTGTGAGGAGATTTAACTTGTGGATGTGAATGCTCGCTCTGCCTCAAATATAGCACAGTCGTAAACCGAGTTTGATGTTTTTGTCATGAAATGAAAACAACGTTTTTTAGGCTATCCCAACGGCTCTGTCAGGCCGCGATGTTCTTGGGCTTGCGAAAACAGTAAGCTTACTTCTTGGTTTTATATATTTCGTTTAGGGAAGTGGGAAGACTTTGGCCTATGTCATCCCGGCGGTTGTTCATGTTGTTTCACAGTCGTACCATGGCTGTAGCAGCAGGGGTCCAATTGCGGTTGTGATTGTTCCCACAAGAGAGCTGGCACTTCAAGTATATGAGGAATTTAGATTTTATGCTCGTCCTTATGAGTTGAGTATTGTTTGTGCACATGGTGGAGGCAACAAATACGAACAAGGGAAGGCTCTAAAAACTGGGTGTGACATCTGCATTGCAACTCCGGTACTTACAAACTAGCACCATGTTTATTTATTTTAGGGCAGGATGATCGATTTTGTAAAAAGTGAATCCACAGATCTGATACGAACAAGTTTCTTAGTATTCGATGAGGCAGATCGGATGTTTGACATGGGATTTGGTAAGTGGAATGTTACGTTTTCTAAACCCTCTATGATTTAGAGGCGCAAGTTAAGTCGATTGCTGATCATGTCCGTCCAGACCGACAATGTCTCATGTTTAGTGCCACTTTTCCCTCAAAGATAGAAAAACTAACTTCGTATGCCCTCAGTCATCCTGTAAAGATTGTGTGTGGAGACGTAGGCGAAGCTAATGCTGATGTAATGCAACATGTTCTGTTTTTGCCTTCTGTGGAACAGAAATGGCAATGGCTCTGCTTAAATATAATCAAGTTTTGTGCGGATGGAAAAGTGATAGTGTTTGTCACCAAAAAATTAAATGCGGAGATTGTTGCCGAGAAGCTGAAGCAAAATAACGTCGACCTTGTTCTTCTTCACGGAGATATGCTTCAAGCAGAAAGAAGCGAGCGTTTGAAAACTTTCAGAAGCTCCGTTCCTTGTCTCGTTGCCACTGACGTTGCAGGTAAGATCAACTATTGTTAAAGGAGACTTCGCGAGAAGTTGAAGCAGGCTCAAATCGGGGTATGCCATAGAATTTGACCTCCACTTTTTTGTCTTAACTAATGGCATGTAGGTTGATAAAGAAATTGGTAATTTTTTCGAAAAAATCGTCATCGTGACCGAGATATGACGTATTTATTGAATTTTGGTTAATGTGATATATTGTCCTAATATATTGCCAAAACGTCGGAGGGCTCATAGAAAGGCTATTACTGAAAGATTTTCGTTCACTTCTGAGCTTTTGTGGTACTTTTTTGTTTTAATCGGAGAGCCCTGCCAGAACCCAGTAAACCGAAGCAACGTCATTCAGAGCAGGATACTCATGTTTTCCACCATACGGAGAAATTAGGACAACATATCACATTAAACGAAATTAAATAAATACGTCATATCTCGGTCATGATGACGAATTAAAAAATTAAAAAAATCACCTAGTTCGTTAGCAGCCTATATTTCGTCTGTTTTAAAATAAGTAAATAATTACTCGTTTAGCCAGAGGATTGGACATTCCTGAAGTTAAAACTGTCGTCAATTTTGATATTGCGAGGGATATAAATACACACGTTCATAGAATTGGAAGAACAGGCAGAGCCGGACAGAAGGGAGATGCATTTACCTTGATGACGTCAGAAGACAAAGAATTTGCAGGTCCCTTAATCCAAAATCTCGAAAATGCTGGACAAGAGGCTCCTCCCGAATTGATAGAACTGGCAAAAACATCCAAATGGTATATTGAAAACGGGTCTGGTCAACAGCAGGGGAAAACCCGAGTAGGATTGGGGTTCACAGGGAGCAGCAAACACAGAGATGTGCCTTCTGATTTTACCAAGCCTAAGGATAACGTTACTCATCAAATTGAGAAGGCGAAGAACGTGGCTAGCAGTTCCACTGGGTTAGGCTTAACCAGATTGGCTACGATGAGGCACTATCTCAGCTCGTCTTATAAAGGTAGTTTCACTAGAGCAAGCACGGATGAATCTCCCACCATTTCTTACACTGATCCCACGCCTTCCCGATTACAACCTAATCCAACAGGACCTGCAAAAAAGAAATCTAGGTGGGGATAAGGATATCATCTTAATGTATTTATTGAAATCCGTTAATAAATGGTTTGGTATTCATCTCAAATTTCTTTACGGTTTTTCCCGATTCTACCTTGCCGGCCGTGACATGGTCACAAACAAACTGGAAAGACTTTATTGCTCTTTTAGATGCTTCGACAACTCTTTTCAATCGCGGTTTCCCAAGGAAGACGCTTTGCAACAACTCCACAATTGTTGGGGAACTTGAGCCCGCAGCTCAAGTCTAAGATACAAGGATTAGTTGATCAAGGGGATGTTGTTTTGTTCATGAAAGGATCGCCTGAACAACCCATGTGTGGCTTCTCGAAGACGGCAAAGATGGTAGGGTTGCTTTTGATGATGGATTTTTTTCTTATAGATCCTTGAGTTCCACCAAATCCCATTCAAATCGGTTGATGTGCTGGTTGATGAGGATGTACGGAATGGAATCAAGGAATACAGCGACTGGCCAACAATCCCGCAATTATACGTAAAGGGACAATTTGTGGGTGGATCAGATATCCTGCTTCAAATGCACAAGGACGGGGAGCTGACGGAGATGTTCCAAAGTCACGGAATTAAGAGCAAATTCTCCGATCAGGATAAATAATGTTATTAACAACGTTATTTTATCCTCATAATTATTGAGTTGAGAATAAATTAGATTAAATTTTTGCAAGTTACCAGATTTTTTTTTATCCGATTTCCATACTTTGTCGAATTGTCGAGTATTAATCCGCAGAAAATTTATTTAATTAATCAATATTAGTGATTCGTTGCATTGTGAAGATTTTTTCCGGAATGTAAATTTCGTTGGCGTTGCCCGGACTAGGTGCAAAGTAGTAGTAAATGTGGTAGCCGAAAGTTGAATGCCTTCTTTGGTGGCCTTCGGTCGCCGTTGGAATATATCCAGCGATGATTTTGTGTTCCCTGGTCTTAGTGAGGCGTTGGTTCGCTCGGCTTGGTAAGTGCAATTGTATTATAGCAAAATATTTAGGGTTCTGATCACACTTATCTTGTTTATATTCCATAAGCCTTTGCATTGCACGTCCCTTGAGTGGTTGGTGTATTTATGTTTGCTTATCGTTGGCAATGTGGTAACCGTCTTTTTATGCCTTTCCATTGCAAAGATTAGCGCCCGTGGGTCGATTCTGGACATGCAATTGCGAAAACGGATAGTTAATATGATTTACGTTAGAGTGCCTCTGTTCATCGCCGAGATAATCTTTACTATTTTAAGTGCCATTTTTGCTTTTGGTAAGTAAGATTCAAAGTTTTTAAATTTTCTCTAATGTTACGTGCACGTATATACCTGTATTCTAGGATCTGTGACAGCTTATGAGACTTGCTTTTCAAGAGTTACACTCCAATTCACAGTAGTATTGGAGTGTTTCTTGATAATTTGTGTTTTCTTTGGCGTTGTTATTGTTTTCAACCCATTGGGTGGCTACAATGTCGACAGAAATGTGATGGTAGAGCGAACATATTGGCATTCGAGATTACGTTTGGTAAGTCGGCTATCTTTATTTTTTATGGATTTAGTGTAAAGTAATGCAAACAGGAGAGATGAGAGAAGCCATAGACGAAATAGCTTCATTACTGGCTACGTTCTTTGCCGACCAAGATCTCGTTTTATCGGATATTGTGGCTGGATTATTACTATTGGTGCATTGCCCAGATCATAGTCCTCCGAGATATTTGACCATTCCTTCCAACGAACTCGATGTACCTGCTTGGATGTCTCTTCCTTCGTCTTTGGGATTTGTCGCCAGGATATGTGATTTTGTCGTCGCCGTTTACGGCTGGCCAAACTACATGTTGAATAATTGCACTTGTGTCGCCTGGTATGGGTTATATCGCCAACTGAGATGCTGTCGTCGATGTGACATTAAAGAAGTGGTGGTAGTGGAGGATAACTGCTGTTCCTGTCATTCGGCTGCATTCCGAATAGAGTCGTGCCTTGAAGAAGCAGATGTTTTCTTTGCCTCCTTCAGAAATCGGCTTTATCAGGTCCCATTTGTGGTCCTTGCGGACCATAGAACCAATTCTATTGTGATTACAATACGAGGATCAGCGTCAGTTTTGGATCTGGTTACGGATTTGTCGTTATCAGAAGAAGTGTTTTCAGTGGACGTGGATTCTGACCCCATTCTAAAGGAAGATCGGGAACTGGATAGTACTGGAGATGTCCGGGTTCATCGAGGAATGCTGAATTCGGCGCGATATGTGTTTAATACGTTGAAGAAGTACCAAGTTCTGGAAGATTTGAAGGATTTACATCCAGATTACGGCCTTATTGTTTGCGGGCATTCGCTTGGTGCTGGCGTCGCATCATTATTAACGTTACTTCTGAAGTAGGCAGCCTTTCGCAAAACAAAGTTTTCAGGCAGACCGACCCAGATGTCCGTTGCTACTCGTTCTCTCCTCCAGGATGTGTTATCAGCGAACATGGACTGGCGGAAATGGAATCCCATGTTTTAAGCGTAATTGTTGGCGACGACCTTGTTCCCAGGATATCATATCAGGTAAACTCCGACAGCTTTTAAATACGTTTCAGTCTTTGATGAAGTTAAAAAAATCCATCGACGAGCAAATCTATTCCACCAATCGTGCAAAATACGAGATCCTAATCAAAGGGATATTCAAATTGTTTTTCTCCTCCCCATGGGATCTACACTCTGGTACGTCAACGGATCAGAAATGTTACGGTTTAGAAACAACGCCGAGTATAAGGTCAAGCCGTCGATTAATTGACTCGAGCAGTTATAATATACCAGACCGAGGGCTTGAAGAGCCTCGAACTCAGTTATATCCACCTGGACGACTACTTCATCTTGTCCCTCAAGGTTCTGAAGTGGAATTAAACTGGTTACAACACGAATACCTCTCTGAAGTCCAGCTGACTGGTGCAATTCTCGCTGACCACATGCCATATAGAGTGAGACGTGTAATACAAAAAGCGAGGGACGAAAACTTTTACGTATAAATTTAGGTTGAAGATACTGGTGGGTGGTATGTGGGGAAAGAAAATATCTGTACTAACTGTGTAAATAGATGATTCATAATATTACAACTACCGATAAAGCTATAGAGTAAAAGCATTGAAATTTATTTACCAGAAGGATGCGCTTCTCGCTGACTGCAAATAAAAACTTCTCACTGTCCGCAAATGGATAAGTTTTAGAAAGGTATCCAAGATGGAAGGAATCCCATTCGACATATCACGTACAGTACTTCTATCCAAAATGCCCGTTTATCTTGTGAAATATTGAGGGGTACGAGTAGAATACCCGTTTAAAAATAATATTCGAAAAATTTGCATCAAATTGGCTGCTAAATGTTGCCTTATAGACAAAATGATTGTTGACAGTGAGAAGTCTTTTGGACAACAAACAATAGTTTCATTATCAAAATATTCTTTTGTAAAACTATATTACACAAACTTGTGAGTTAAGAAAAAGCACATTATAAAAAAAGTACCTGTAGAGATCTGATGAGAGGTATAGGGGAATTAATTGGCATCAGTAACTTTAGGCGTAACAATCAAGAAATGAAGAAGAACATGTTGCTGTTGAGGCAAAGAAGGAACCGTCCCTGTGCAAAAGATGGTCGGCGAAAATATCGTCGCCAGATTCTCTTCTGACATCTTGTTCGACTCGGCATACGAGGCGACCACACGGAGATGGCCTAAGATCTCACTCAAGGTCCGCAAGTTGACACTAGTGAGGGCCTCGAGGGCTTGTCTGAATATAAAATAATGCTTATTAATTAAAGCTATAATAACAAAAAGAAGTAAAATGCGCGTACCGACAGCGGAGGGTTCGCTCTCTTGTACTTCGGGTTGAATTGAACGCATTAAGAAGACTACTAAACACTGTAAATGGCACCAATTGCTGAGGCAACAACCTGAGGTATAATTTAAGCAGTCCTGCCACAGTATGAATATCGTCAATTGCATTTAAGTCAACCGCCGTTCCGAGATCAAACTGACGTCTCAGTTTCTCCATTTGATCATGTGATCCACTGACACGATAGATCCCTTCCACATTTAGACCTCTCTTTTCAACTTCATTTATACATTGCGTTATAACTGGAGGGACGGAGACGCCATGGGCCATACATAAAGTCGTTAGATCTACAGCAAACATCCTTTTCACGTATTTACAATCTGGGCGACAATCATCCAGTGCTCTGTCGCTGCATTTCCGATGGGCAGCGAACCCACAATTATTACACCGAACACCCTAAAAGTGGATCACGAGAAAAATATATTACCTCACCTGTTGAACTAAGCCCCAAAGGAAATTCCTGCAGTAATCACAGTAATGGGGCATCTTGAAAGTAAAAGATATGAAATCGTGGGGCTGTCGTGGAACTGGAGAAGCCACAGATCGAGATTGATTCTCGTTGAACTTGGTGTACTGGGAATATGGACTTTGTTCGTAAACGGCTTCGTCGGCCATCTTACGGATATACTCCGACGCATATTTATCTATGTACATAGAAATAAGCCCATCAGCCACCAAGAGACTTAATTCATCAAACCTAAAACATCAGAAAACATTTTTTGCGGCTACCTTTTTTCAGCCACAAAGTGACATCCATCGTAGTATAACTTGTAATTCATAACGTTCCCATCGAAAAGCATGCACAGTGTGTTAGCATCAGGAGATCTTTTTGATGCCCGCACGAGGAACGCCCCTTCGCCGTTCTCACGGAGTTTCTGAAAGATTTTAGGTATGAAATAGCACGATTAAAGCGCATATGTCTAAAACCGTAAAACATCCATTTTAAAGTCAAATAAAGAAATTTACCTCTTCAGCCTCCGTCCTTTCTATTAGCCCATGGTATTCTATTCCATAATGAGCGGGTCTGTTTATTATCCTCCTTGAACAGGGTACTACTTTTGGTTTAGGTGCTTTTTCTTGCAGAAGATAAAGATTATGCTTCCAATATGTGTCGTTCATGTTTTCATCCTCTTCCATTTTTACCTGAAACAGTTCTTTGTTTTACTCTTGAGTAGGGTTCGGAAAATTCGGGTATTTTCACCTCGTGGGTATACACCTGCGAAATTTTGGGTATATTGGGATATTTATAAAATATTTTTTTTTTCAACTAAACAAGCAGAAAAAGTATTAATGATACATATTCTAGTTTCTTCCACGTTCTGTAGTAGCTCCGGGTATTGAGTTGAAAATTTTATAGAATTTGACTCCCCCTTACCGTCTGTTTTTTCGGCCATCTTGAAAACTCCCACAAATACCCGAAAAGTTCCCATGTTGTGGAAATTTGGGCAAAAATTAATTTGGGTATATACCCCGTCCAACCCCTACTCTTGAGGGATAGTCAATGAAGAAAGGAAACAAAACGGAAATATCAGTTCGGAAGTTTTTAACGTCATGCTTGCGTTTAGAATAAGATGGAATATGGAGAAAAAAGGAGTGTATAACGCGTTGTAATGAGACTTCCCATAGCTTTACAGAAGAAAGGAGAAGCTCCCGATCGTCCGGATCAAACTCAACCCAAATATTTTCCAAGCTAGGGCGCAACTTGCGGACTTATCGGCTGGCACTAAAAATAAAAAGATTTTGAGTCGGCAGCTTCGTAGATATTTGCTCATAAGTTTAATTTGTATATTGTGTTTGGTTTTTACTGCGGATTCGTTGTTTTAAGCGTGAGGCGGCTCTTAGGAATAGAAGAAATTAGCTGGAAGAAGTCTCTTCTGGCGTTGGATGGATGTATCTGGCCTGCATGGAGCAAAAGGAATAAATATAGACACACATGGCCGTCTCTTTAAAAGTAAATTCTTTTAGATACCCGTTCCTTTATCTTTTATGAGTGTTCATCATGGCCAACATTCCGAGCTTTCGGATTTTGTTTAAGACCACAGCTTAAATTTTTAACCTTATTAACATCCCGAACGAGTCTAAACGGTTCTGAACGGTTTTAACTTGCGGACACATTGTTTTCCCAGATTATTGGAACGTGTTTGCTTTGTTTTATTTTCCTCCGGCTTCCTCCAGATTTGTTGAGATCTGGAATTGGAATGCTTTTCAACCTTGACATTTCCCGGGGGCACACCCTCCGGCCGTTCTGTTCGCTTCAATTAAGATTTGCATTTAATTTTTCTGTATATTTCAAAAGAAAGTGTCCAGACGGCATTTGGCCCAACATGTCTCGCTTTTGGACTCGATAATGTGACTGTGAACGGCTCGGAGGACTGAGGATGTTGATCAAGGAATATCGTATTCTTTTGCCGTTAACGGTCGAAGAATACCAGATTGCCCAATTATATATGATACAGGTAAGCAGGAACTAGATTCCCTTTAGGTCCGTTTAGAAGAAATCTCGGTTGGATAGTTCTGGAGCCGGAAGTGGAGTCGAGATTCTAACCAATGAGCCCTACGAGGACGGACCTGGTGGAAAGGGGCAATATACTTTTAAGATATATCACGTTGGGAACAAGATACCAAGTAAGACATTTTTATTCGCTGAATACCCCGTAATTTTCTGAACGCTCGCTTTGAAACGTCAGATAACACGGAATTAAGGGAACAACAAACTGTTGAACATATTATAGCATGGATCAGGAATATTCTCCCATCGTCGGCGATGGAGGCCCACGAAGAGGCTTGGAATGCGTACCCGTATACTAAGACCAGGTATTCTTGTCCTATGTTGGATAGAATCAGTGTCGATATGGAGACAATTTACTGTAATGACGCCGGAGTTCAGGACAATGTTTTTAATTTGAGTGAATCCGAATTGAAACAACGGCAAATTGGTAATACTAAGTCAATCAAGGAAGTTGATTATTTTTCAGACGTAATGGACTTTGTGAATGATCCAATCTCAAGTCATGATTATACCGCCGAGGAAGATCCCAGACTCTATGTGAGTCGACGGACTGGCCGAGGCCCCCTTAAAGAGAATTGGGTTGAGGAATGCCTGAAAGATGGAAAGCCAATAATGTGTGCTTACAAATTATGTCGGGTCGAATTCAGATATTGGGGAATGCAGACACGGGCTGAACGGTGGATCCACGATCTTGCATTTCGGGTGAGAAACACAAAAATCGTCTTACCACAATTCGTTCATGATATCAGTCTGTCGGGAAGATAACGGCGGGTCGTCGCAGCAAAATGTTTCGCCTCGTCGAAAAAAGATGCAGTCGCGCACCAATCGCCCATCATCGCTTTGCAACGGCAAAACAGTTGCGGAATTTATGCCGTTGCAAAGCGGTGATGAGCGATTCCAAGGACCCGCCACTATACTTTCCCGACATACTGATATACTAATCGCGCTCAAAAGCCGACAATCCGCACTGTGCATTTTTCTGAATTTGCCGCGGCAACTTCCCGTTTTTGCACTTAGGGACGTGCATTTTTTCGCGCGACAACCCGAATTTTTGTGCGCGATGTCGGCGACAAATTGTCCGGACTGAGTAATGTTTGGACCTAATTTTGATTTTTTTCCATGTAGTCATAAAATACTTGTCTTTATAGCGTACTCTTCTAACCGCCCATCGGCAAGCTTGGGCGTGGCAGGATGAATGGGTCGGCTTGACTATTGCTGACATCCGGGCTCTCGAACAAGAAGTTGCCGCCTATCTTTCGCAGGTTATGCAGCCGGCCGAGGAAAATGTTCATGATCGCACAGACTCGGATGAGGACGACAATTCATCCGATGTCTTCTTCGATTGTTGTGATCAGAGTCCGCCCTGCTCGAACAAACCTTCTCTGATTCGATGGAGTTCAGAGTTGTTGGTGGGGGAAAGCGATGAGAGTCCGCCCCATACCCCGCGTCCTGATCCCAATTCCTCACTTCTTATCCTTGTTTTTCATGGTGACATATATCCGGAGGTGAGTGATCGTAGCCTTCGTTATGTACTTTAATCATTATCTGCGGGGAGATACACTTGCAATAAGGTTGGAGGCTCCCATTGAACCCCACTGTAGCAACAGTTTTTATTTTAGTCGCCGGCCGACTCCAAAACAACGGATGCAAATACATTAAAATCGACCCTCGATACTCTCATCACCGGGCATTATCCCCAGCTTAAGGGCCGAGTTTATGTGCAGAGGGTTACCTGTGGCCAAGAGCTGTGTCAGACAGTCTCATCTTTGAATGGGATCTGTCCATCTTTTGGGTCATTTCATCCTTCGTTGGCTCTTTTATTAGCTTCAAGTCAACCAGCATTCTTTGATGTAAGGAGATTTTTCTATTTTAATTTTCTCAGGCAGTCAATGCTACAATTACTCGGGCTAATCAAGTCGTGGATGAATTTTACAATTGTGAAGCTGGACATAACTTTAATGGAGAGATATTTGCAATCGGGGATTGTATTGGAGGCATTCTTATGTACGAGGCATTACTCAAGCAATCCAAATTTCACCTTCCGATCTCACGACATTCCTCTTCGGTCTCCACGCACTCGAAAGGCGCCATTCCAGAAGGTCTAGAGACTGACGTAAGTTATGCGTAATCATCGTTTTATAATATCCTTAGAATAAAGAGTCATCTGCGTCTCAAGGAGAACTTAATGAGACCCGTACCGAGACTTACCATCAAGATCATGGTAACCAAAGAAGCTTTATCAGGAATTTGTCGGCCCCGCCATCAGCTTCATTTAACCGAAAGAAGATGTCCATTTCTTCAATGGACACTGCTGACTTTACAGTACCAACTTTTTACACGGCCTCGCTGTCATTCAGACCTACAACAGCCTTTCTTTTAGGATGTCCATTAGCTTTAATTCTAGCTCAACGAAAAATGCATGGAAAAGGTAAGGGCGTAGACAGAGAGCGTTAAGTCTGTAGATGTGGGTGCTCTGGAATGTAACCAATTGTTCAACTTGTTCTACTCTCTGGATACGTGTGGTGCTCGACTGGAGCCAGTCCTTAATCCTCAGCTCTCTCTCTTACCCTGTCTGACTGTGCCTCGGTATCAACGATATCCATTGGGGGATGGCCGACATATCCTATTTGATAATGCCCTCGAGACGTCTATGTTGTGGGGTTCGAGGAGAGTTGATCATGAACTCTACTGCCCACCAGATATGATTGCAGTCGCAGCCTCGGCCCTCCCTAACATATTGCATGCCTCTTATTGGGAGAGTAAGGACGTCGGGGCCTTCATCTTGAGACAATTTGTGAGAAGCGAAGACAATCACATATTTGCTGCTTTCTCGACCAATGCTGCATCGATGAGTCCTTTGAATGTAGATCTCCCAAATCCTGTCTGGTCTCGTAGGAGAACACGGTTTAAGGTAAATTAAAGGGCGTTTGTTCTACATACTCTCAGGTTGCCAATCTATCTCCAAATCATCGGGCGAATGATCTGATCACGATAGAAGGACTGGAACAAGTTATTAATGCCCGTTTTTGTTATGGTCCTATGGATCTTGTAGCCCTATCAAGGGAGGACGTTGTTATTTATGTGTGTCCGTATGGCGGGGATTGGTATGAGCACAGTACCGGGACTACTGATTCCCATGGCCGTCTTGTGGTCAACATGAATAATTCTAAATTACCTGTTGGCATTCATTCAGTGAAAATGATTGTTAAAGGAGACCATTCCTTCCTCAACATGTATATAGCAATTGTACCTCCGAAGACTCCTTGTGTTGTGTTTAGCATTGACGGAAGTCTGACAGCCTCGGTCTCAGTGACTGGACGAGATCCTAGAGTCCGCCCAGGAGCTGTCGATGTTGTTAGATTCTGGCAACAGAAGGTAATTAGTTAATCACTAACTTTGAATTACTCCCCCTAGGGCTACATTATCATTTACGTGACTGCTCGTCCGGACATGCAACAACGAGTTGTTGGTTCCTGGTTGGCGCAGCATAATTTCCCTCATGGCCTGCTCTTTTTCACTCCATCTATATCTACGGATCCCTTACGGTGAGATTTAAAGGAAGGAAAGGTTAGAAAATCATCATTGCAGGTACAAAACACAGCATCTCCGTCATCTGGTGGACATGGGTGTTAAAGTACAGGCAGCTTATGGAAGTGGAAAGGATATTGGGGTTTATTCGGCCGCCGGGATCGATGGCGATCATATTTTCAAAGTCCACGGTAATAAGAGGCGAGGATGCATAAGTCTGGAAGATGGCTATGTGCAACATTTGCACGACCTCCATTCAGGTCGCATACCCATCGCTCAGACTGTGTCTTCGAACTCGGCGCTGGTGATCGAGAACAACTTCTTCACTGCTCTTCCGCAGCAGTCAAGGTCCGTTGTTTGTCGATCAAGACCTCTCTTCAGGAATTATGTCCAAAGAACGCATTCATTCACACCCCGGAGTGGAAAATATGGCAGCTTCAATCACCAAAACAAGAAGAGCAGTCAGAGTTCCATCTCCACCCGATAACTATGGCCATGGTTCTTCTCTTTTTGTTTGTTAATGCTCTATGCCAGTTCTTGGCCCTATCATCTTACGATTACGGAATCCGTGTGATCCTTCAAATTTACCTCCTCCACTGATGCAAGTCAAGGTGATCAACTACATTCGCGGTCCACACGCTCACTTAGTTTTTTTAAATACATTCCTATTCTAGTCATTATGAGCTTTACTACGATGTATATATATAACCCCGTAATAAAGTAATCGCCTTTTTGGCCTTCGTTTTGCTTCACAGGCTGTCGGTACAATCAGAGAAAAATGATGGTTTCATAATTGGATGGGTAATTGTTTACCGTTTTTAAGGCGAGTGTTTTAGATTTATGGTTGTCATACAATGTCCGTTTTTTCACCAGTAAGTTGGTTTAGTTGATTAGATAAACTTAGAAACGATTGATATTAAGAAATCACGCCAGGCTTAGATCTTTTGTTCATATTCTACTGCTTAAAACAAGGTTCGCGAGAGACTCAAGAACCCCTCGGCACATTTTTATCAAGTTGGTCCTACGGGGCTCAAATTTCGCATACTGAGTACACTAACAAAATAAAAATTTTTGGCACATATTTTTTCCAGATTCGGCTTACTGTACTTTTACTTAAAATTTTGTATCGCAAAACCCAGACGTCCAGGGAGTCGGGAGCGGTTCGGATGTATCGTCATTCTAAGCAAGTTACTTGATGACAACTTTTTTCTAAACTTTTGCACAAGGCCAGAAAAAATTGATTTTGAATCCGAAGTTACAGTAATCCAGATTTCTCGACATTAGAGCTCTAATAGTTAGGCGTTCTTAAACGAGTCTGGCTAGTATCACCCTATCCCAACCGTAGCAGGGTAAGACTACTGTCAAACCAAGAGGCATCGAACTCGCAGCTCGCGCGTTGTTGCATTACTTTGAATTTGAAGAAGAGCCATTTTGAGTGGTCATTTTGCAGTGCCATAAAATAAGTTTAGAACTCGAATGACATAACGCTAATACATAACGTTTTTTAATAAAAAAGGCCAGGACTCCTTCAATTTATCGAATTTTTAAAGGGCTGTGCTCTCGGGAAAATTACCACCACAGAGTATTACTCCTCCGAATATGTTTACATGAGAGATAGAAAGGATTCGGGCTGCAGGCAAAACAAAATCTAGAATATCCGCTTATGTCGGTATACCTGTTTGGCCCAATAGAAAAAATTATCGTAGGAAATTGTCAAACAGTCCAAATAGACTTTGCCTAAAAAATCCTCGTATCTCGGCCAGGCGACCGTTCAGAGACGTGGTTATAGTCTTGTTGTAACCACAATAAACAGCAGTTATTTGGATCAAATAAGAACTTTTTTGGTTATGCAAAATTTTGGAAAAACTAAGTAACTGTAAAAAATTTTACTAAAAGCTGTGTTTTTTCAAACTCAAATGGACTTTTAACCGTTGTGCTCAGTATGATGTCAAGAATCCAATAAAACAAGCCCCAAGCTTCAACGCATACTGACAACTGCGTTGCAGAGAGCGGTAAAATAACAGTACGCCTACAGTAAGCCAAATCTCGAAAAAATAAAAGTGCCAGAAATTTTTATTTTGTTAGTGTACTCAGTATGCGAAATTTGAGCCTCGAAACATCCAAAAAAACCATTTTTTTTTGACGATTCCCTTCCCTATCAAACGTATAAAAATGGTAAACTATTTTTTGGTATATTAGGGTTTGATCTTTCTCATCAAATTCTTATTATAGTACGCACTTCAAGCTAGCTCATTTCCTGAACCGTTTAGACGTTCCGTCCACACACTATCGATTGAAAGGGATTTTAGGTACCAAAATTCTTTCGGAAGATTTTTTAAAATTTTTGGAAGATAAAATTGGTCTTGAATAATTAAGAAAGGTTTAGAACGTCACTTCGGACCAGAAAGAAAAGATTTTGCCCGGTTAGACAAGAAAAAAATTTCTCCAAAACTCTATTTGTGACGAAACGAAACGTCACAAATAGACATGTAAACGTTTTAGAACTTGAGAAACTGCAACTATCAGTCTGTCGGGTTAATCGCTTTGCGACGGCAAGCCGAAGCTGTGGATTTGGTGTGCGACTGCATCCTTTTTTCAACGAGGCGAGACATTTCGCTGCGACGACTCGCCGTTATTTTCCCGACAGACTGATACAACAACATCAATTAATTTTCCCGGTGCGAAAACAACGAATGCCAACGGGTTGGCATTGTAATATAGACGGGTCGGGCGGAAAAAACCCGGCTTCGTTGAAATTGGACAGAAATAATTTGGACAGAGCGCGGAAATTGGACAGGGTGAAATTGGACAGAATTTTTTTCGCTGCAATCGTACGAAATGTCACTATTGAATCATCAAATAATTATTTTTTTGCAGTGAAAAAAATCTGTCGAGTTTCACTCTGTCCAATTTCCACGAAGCCAAAAACCCCATGCCCGCGGCCCGGCCCGTCTAAGGACAGGCCCGGCCCGTTTGTCAGATTTCCGTTTTGATCCCGGCCCGGCCCACTGACCACCCCTGGCTGTGGCCAAAACAAAGAGAATGGCTTGGCCCGAGCTCGGCCCGAGTCAACTATGCTTTTCTCAATAATTTTTTATTTTTGTGGAAAAGATTATGTGACGGAATTTTCGGAACTATCGGTTATGTTTTGTTCGGTGAATCAGCTTGTACGAAGTTATTTTTTTGAATAATTTTGTTTATGTTTTGAGGGCGGAAAATTGATTTGAGATTCGGGTTTCCAGGCCTCACGCGTGGAGGCTGGCCGCTTTTCCGCCTTAGGGTCTGTGTTTTTCTTAGTTGTTGTCTCTCCTTTCATTTAAGACTTACATTCTCCGTTTCCGAATTGCGACGATTATCTAAAATGATCTTTTAGGTAAATTCCTTATCTGATTGTATTCCGAATTCTGAATCTTTATTTTTCCTCTTTTCAGAGTCTCGGGGATCTGGTGCATCATCAAGTCCGCCAAGATTTTCGACCACGGGCGTTGAGAAACAAGTGGATCGGCCGTTCGAATCGACTTCTGATGAAGTTAGGAAATCGATCGAATCATTCTGGGAGTGTCTCATCGGATGATCGGGGCTTTCTACCTGAGTCCAATGAGGCCACCACAACAGAAAAGGCGGGTTGGCTTCAAAAATGGACCAATTACATAAAGGGATATCGACAACGATGGTTCGTACTCGATTCGGAAGGGACGTTGAGCTATTACAGGTAGGTGAAGAGGCCTTGTTCGTTTATTGCTCTTGGTTAACAGGTGAATAGTTTTTTTTTTATTTCTCTTCTGACCTTAACTAGAATTATATTGCGTTATTTGTATTCAATATAGAATTGCCTGCCTTTAAGGAAGTGCAAGCGTTCTTCAAAAAAATCGCTGCGGTCGCGTGAAAAAACGAGGGAATGTAATAGAGACGAGGCAGCTACCAACTCTTTTTTTGTTTCACTCCGCACTTTATAACCACTCCTAAGCAGGATTGTCTTAGACCACGCGTCATTTGATAAGCATAGTCATGTCTTGGAAGAAACGACTCCGGAAGACTCTAAAGACTGTCAACTGTTACCCTAAGGGCCGTTCTATCAGGTGCGGGTATCTCTCACGTTCTTCTTACCTGTTCTTTTCAGAAATCAAGCGGAGGTCGGAGTGGCTTGTCGAGGAAGCGTTAATCTGAAGGAGAGCCGGATTCACTCGGACCCTGCTTCGAATAGTATCGTAAGCGTTATCTGAATTCTGGTTTATTGATTTAGACAATCAGCGGAACTTCCCAAAGTTTTCATCTAAAGGCTAACAATGAGATTGATAGGAATAATTGGCTAAACGCTCTCGAGTACGCTCGCCACAGGGCATGCAAGAAGGCCGATTTGGACGACGAGGATTGTAATAACGCCACTACGGAAGAAGATATGGACAAAATGGTCGAGGATATAAAAAGTTCATTGAATCTAAAACTGGAGGAAGTTCGAAAGTCGGAGGATAGTTTGAGTAGGTAAATTTGTGAATCGGAATGGTTATTTGCTAAATTTTTAGGCAAATCCTACAATGATTTACATCATGTTTTATCTGGTTATGAAAACAAAAAAGTGCAGGCTCATATGATCAATTTAAAAGAACAAATGGAGGCTTTGATGAAGGTGTGTTAGTGTTATTGGAGACTTAGTTTCTTGTTTAGAGCCTTGAAGATTTGGTGGAATTAAATAAGAAGGGAACTCAAGATTTATATCGTCTCTTCACGAACGAACGTGATCAGCGGTGTCTCTTACAGGAACAGATAGAAACCTTGGCCAAGCAGCACAGTAATTTGGAGAACGCCGCATTTTTGAATCCATCTTCCTCAAATCTACAGCAGAAATCTCGTAAGTTTTGAGCAGAAAGGATATTACCTATCCTATTATGTTTTGAGCAGAAACGATATTACTTATCCTAAATATTTTTTATGCTTTGAGCAGAAACGGTTTCACTTATCTGAAAAATTGAAGTTTTACACTTTTTAGCGTATGATGACAGTGATGACGAGATATTTCACGATGCACCCGAGGAACCAGACTTCGAGGTAACTATGAATGATGATTTTGAGGACAATGGAGAAGTTCAGAACAGTGATATTTCCTCGGGGATCAGTAATGTATTAGAAGATACCGACACCGCCAGTCATTCTTCCTCTCAATTCTCCCGGAAAGTTCCCTCTTCTGGTATTGTAAGTTTCTGAAAACTGGTTAAGAAAATTACAGTCGAGTGACAAGAATTACATTCTAAACGGGGCTCAAAGTTTTCTATTTTTGATGGGAGTTGTGTTTAAAATGATCTATTTATCATGATCGGAGTATTACCTTATAGGGAAGTCGAATATTTATTGAAAAGATTTGGAAGGGGGCTCTCTCCTCGTGCACTGTCTCGTTGCAGGCCCCCTCTCTCAATCAGGGCTTTTAACTCTTTTTGGAATCACGGCGGGAAAGCATTCTCCATGTAGGACTGTTATGAGCAAATTCGCTTTCTTTTTTGCGCAATTTTATTTTTTATTTTTTCGAACGGAGTAAATGTTATGTTAAGCGGTGTAATATTCAGGCGTCAATGACAAATGAGGACGGTGCAGTTACTCCGTTTTCGTTCCCTAAATCCTCCAAAAGACGGCGATCCACCATTCCAACGAGACCTCAATGTTCCGTGAATCTTTGGTCGATTATGAAGAACTGTATCGGGAAAGAACTTACGAAAATCCCCATGCCCGTAAGCTGAAAGAGATATTGAATATGCTCTTCTTAGGTCAATTTTAACGAACCGCTGTCAGTTCTTCAAAGGATCACAGAGGATCTTGAATATGCCGATCTCTTAGACGCTGCAGCCAAGTGCAAGGACCCTGCTGAACAGATGTGTTACATTGCTGCTTATGCCATCAGCTGTTATTCTACTACAGGGAATAGAACGACCAAGCCTTTTAATCCCTTGTTGGGAGAGACTTTCGAATGTGATCGAACGGCCGATCGAGGCTGGTGGTCCTTAACAGAGCAGGTCAGACTATTTTGCTTTATGGATCTGACTTCTATAGTTTGTGAAGTACAAAGGCGGCCAAAAGTATTAACCGGCCGACTTTTTTCGTTTAGCTACCCCTGTTTTGCCAATTACCCTGGAATTTGACATGACTGCCGGTAATACTTTTGGCATTTGACATTATATACCAAGCCTACACATGATTTCTAAGCCAAAACTAATACATTTTGTACGGTCTTTCGAAAGCGCATACAAAAATCAACCAAAGTCTCGTGTTAAAGGCTCACGGGCAATTCACACCATTCCCTTGTCAGAACCGAGGATTGGCAAAACTATAAAACGACTACCAGAAACGTTTTTAGGTGTTAGGAGATCAACGGAAACTATTTCAATCCGCCAGTGTTACTGTAACATAGCAAACCGGCGCTTCGGCCGTGTATGACCCATTTTAAAAAGGAGTCATATATGCCCTAAAGGAAATTGGACAGCTATTTTTTTCCGTTGTACACTATTTTTACTGCCCTTTCAAATGATATAGGTTTCGTTATGAAACGTCTTGACAAGTATTTGCCGATTCCTGTGAGGCGTCCCTTAGAAATAAAAATCCAGAGTTCACCCTCGAGTTTCGTCAGATAAAGAAAATAAGAGCGCCTAGAGTTATACGAGAATGTTGGTGGTGGGCAATGTTTTCTAATCAGTAACAAAAATTGCGGTTTCATTTAAAAAATGCGTTTTGTAAAACACCACTGAAAAGCACGGTATTGGGGTTTTCCTTATGATGACACCGTCTAATTCAACCAAAGTTGGCAGATCCCTATAAGCGCATCACTTTCTCGGCTAATTCTGTAAAACAAAGCAAATTTACAAGGTGAAAATACTTTCAAGTGGAACAGGTGGGCTTGGTATATAATGCCAAAATGGAGGAAACTAACGTCTTATTGCACGCCCACTCTACTGTAGTCATTTGATTGCAGGTCTCACATCACCCTCCAGCCACAGCTCATCATGCTGAAGGTCGCGAATGGGTAATGTTCCAGGACTTTAACATGACCTCCAGATTCCGGGGAAAATATTTATCAGTAACACCGACTGGGTTCACACATATCAAGTTCAAGAATTCTAATAATCATTACACTTACCGGAAGATTACGACCACCGTGCATAACATTATAGTTGGAAAGTTGTGGATCGATAACCATGGAGAAATGGTGATTGAGAACCATAATACGAAGGATAAGGGCGTCATTAAGTTCCATGCCTACAGTTATTTCTCTCCGGATAAAGCAAGAAAAGTGAGCGGAATCATTAAGGATGCGTCCGGAAACCCTCGCTTTGTGGTCCAAGGACATTGGGACAAGCACATTGATCTGGCCAAGGTGACCAAGAGTGATAAGAACAGCCTCGGAACGGGATGTTCTCAGAGATTGTGGACGGTGAATCCTCCATAGTACGTTATTATTGGTGTTTTGAAGTATTTTTTAGTCCGAATAGTGAGAATATGCACAATTTCACTCAATTGGCGATAGAATTGAATGAACCAGAGGAAGGTGTCGCCCCCACCGATTCCCGATTAAGACCTGATCAACGACTTATGGAAGACGGGAAATGGGACGAAGCCAACGAGGAAAAGGAAAAATTGGAGGAGAAACAAAGGGTCAAGAGGAAGATCAGGGAACAGGAAGCGGAACAAGCCATGCGGGAAGGTAGGGAAAGGAGGAACTGTAACAATAATTTTTGTTTCCTTGGCTCATGAGCATGATTTTAGGAAAGGCGTATCCTGAATATGAACCGTCATGGTTTGAAAAGACGCAGGATGAATGTACGGGTTCTGTTATCCATGTATACAAGAATCAATACTGGTCATGTAAAGAAAAACAAGACTGGTCAAAATGCGTTCAGATCTTCTAGAACATCTTTTCAACTCATTATATTGTAGATAAAGTCTAACTTTATAGTCTAAAGAGTCGGTTAGAGTATTGTCACTTGTTGTCTGGCCTTTGTGGTCTTAGATTTAGTCATATATGATTTTTAACTGTCCGTTTTTAATAGCCTGCAATATTTGCAAGTATGTTTTGGCACGCATTGAGCTACAGTAACAAAAGCCAGCGTCAAGCCGGTGTCCTTTCCTCAGCTTAGCCAGCCGGTTCCTTGATTCACTTGTTCTCCCTTTGTTTTCTACTTTTTGGATCATCCGGGTTCGCGTCAGGTTGTTTTTTATTTGACTGATATGATATATTGTTACTACCACACTCGCACCAATCTGATTAGATCAATAAACTTAGCTGGACTGATGTTATGGATTTACACTCCAAAATAAAGCTGTTTTTATGCATTCCTCGATCTAGGTCGACGATCCATCAGTGATCTGTTTCGCTGGATCTAGCGCCTTCCTTTATATCAGAAGCCAAAGGTTCCCCACCAATATCCGCAGTCCGATCCCTTGACAACTTTTTCATTTTTTCGGAGGCGCCGGTTTTTTTTTTGATTCTGATTACTCGTTCTATCAAGAATAATTGCTCTGGGGATCATCGTAACTTTTCCCTTTTCTCGCTGATCTTGGGAGGAGAGACGAGACTGGAACAGTGATCCCTTATCTTCATCGTCGAACGGCCTCTTCCATGTTTCATATTTTTGTTTGTTAACACGTTTACAGAGATGCTATGAATCCGGCAGAGGTGCTACAATTAGTGGTTCTGGTGAGTCCTCTGGCCCCATTCATGGCGTTCTTCTAGAGTTATTTGTTTTTGCTCGGCCTCAAGCCTGGCTTGGCTGTTCATGTTGACAATGGATTGATAGATTCTGAATTGGTGAAGGAATGTGTTAACAACAACTCGGTTGATCTGGTCTTGTTGTTGGATGCCTCGGGGTCCGTGGGAGGTGACACTTTCCAACTCCAACTCAACTTTGCATCTCATCTTGCGAACAGATTAAACGTTTCGGCCCAAGGAAGCCATCTGGCTGTAATTCAGTACTCGGAAACACCTCAACTCGAGATCTCACTCAGTCAGTATACCAACCCCAACCAGGTAAAACTTGAAAAAAATATTTTGGATCGGCTGTACTGTGCATTTAGTTGGATTGGGCAATTCAAAGAATAAAATATCAAAGCGGCGCTACGAACACCGGCAAAGCCTTGCAATTGGCCCTGGAGAATGGATTCCAAGGGGCTAGAGGGGGACATGTCCCCAAGGTTGTGATCGTTGTCACTGATGGCCAATCTCAAGATGATGTGGCTGAAGCTGCTCAACGATTGAAGGACGCCCATGTGATGGTATATGCAATTGGTGTCACGAATCTTGTAAATGTCCATCAGCTTCATCAAGTAGGGAAATTCTGGACGATTTTATAAGACTTTAGATAACTGGGAATGCCCTGAGGGTATTTACCGTGGAGTCTTTTGAACAACTCGACAAGTCACTGGCCGATTCTTTGACATGGGACATGTGCAAGACTGAATTCAGTATGTTTGATTTATTTTTAAAGTCAATAATTCGTGAGATAATTTTTGGTTAATGAAAAAAAGTCAATATTCTTTGTTGTGGAGAGTTTTATATCATCGTGCATGTATTTGCAGGGCCCGGAACCCCGGATATTATCTGTGCTCCAGATAGGATTGGAGTGAGGGCGTCGACCAAGAAACCGTTTGATGGCTACGTCTTCGTCGCCGACCATTTCCATCAAGAAGAATGCCGAGCAGGGCCAGAACAATTCTCCGACTCCAAGAGTATCGGAATAACCATTCCATTCAACAATTGCAATGTGCACCGGTATCGTTCGGTGAGCATTTTTTGATGGAATCCTTTGACGTCATTTCCATTCCCGATTCCTGTTCAAAATATTTTGTTTTCAGTTAAATCCCCGCGGCATTTTCGTCGAGATGACAGTCGTGTTTATGTTCCATTCAGTGTTTATGACCAAAGTAGATCAGATGGTGAAAATCCAATGCTTCTACATGGAGGCTGAGAAACCAGTTTCTGTCCCCATGGAAGTGAGGTAAGAATAATTCGGGAACGAGTCGAGATTCTCCTCTCTCTTCGAAACTCGTTTGATCTCTTTGGTTCCAGCATGATTACCACCCAATTTCGAGAAAAGGTCTACCAAATGCCAGTCTGTGAGTACACCTTGAGGAAAGACCACCCTAATGGCCCCATTGTTCAATATGCCACTCTTGGCCAGAGTGTGTACCATAGATGGGAATGCATAGAAGAGAATAATAAGGACACTTTTGGAATGTTGGTACACTCTTGTTACGTGGATAACGGTTTCGGAGATCGAGTGGATATAATCGATGCCAATGGGTAACTGAGCTCAGATTAATTTCTGATCACTTAATCTATTTAGATGTGGTCTTGATGCAGTTTTACTTTCAACTCCCGATTACGACCAGTCTTTGCGGTTGGCTCACAAACCGTATCACGTCTTCAAATACGCGGACCGGCCGGTTCTCCAATTCCAATGTCAACTAACACTATGTCTGAAATACGATGGAGGTTGTGCAGGCATAACTCCACCCAAATGTCCTGAAACGCAAGCCCATTCTCATATCCACGATCATCAACGTCGTCGGAAATCGAAGAGAGATCTGGTCCCCGGGCCGAGGTATGATCCGGCCGATACTTTGGATGTGTTCACAAAGCCCTTGATGGTGGTGGATGACAACTTTGCCAAGCTGGCCGATTGTCCTGTCCAGATCTCGGAACGGAGGTCTGAATGGACAATGGTGATCAGTTTGGTGGGGGTGACCCTGATCAACCTGTTACTCATGAGTATCACCATCCTCTTCTGGTGCAAACGGCGTTTTGTGAGGACACTCGAGCTGAAAACTTAGTTGACATAATTGTTTATTTATTTATTTATTCTGCTTATAAAATGAGTGATCAAGAGATTTATTCGAGTAAAAGCAATTCTCATTCACCTAATTCCCCAGCTCAGAGCATGACGTCACTTGCGTTTAACTGAGTTTGATGTTCATTTCTGGCGAGCTGTCGTTTGACTGGGGTCAGACTGTTGGTCAACTTCTGAGACCAGCTATCTCCCTTCTGCTTGATGAGCACGATCACAGCCATAATGGGGATAGCCGAAGCTGAGGTCAGAGCAAACGTTATTCCTAGAGCATTCGCCCAGTCGGGGTATACATAATCCTGATACTGATGACGCTGATAATTGATGAAACTACTCATAATCATCACCTAAACATGATACAAATTCTCATCGAAAATTAGCAATCTATTGCTTACTAAAAGGAAAATTGGAGCAAAGAACTTCCAGCAAAGACGCCAATACCAGCCTGGCCGGAATCCCATCATCTCCTGGATATCAGCGCTGAACTGGTCGATCCCATAGATAAAGGAGATGACCATGGCTTCCGTGAAGACAGCTATCAGAAGACCCCAGGTGGTCCCATAAACAATCAGCCATTCCATTACCAGAATGCCCCCCTTCGATTGTTACTTTTCGTGCTTTGTTAACCTACCTCTGTACATAGAAATAATGCTACAATCATATAAAAGGAGAAGAGACATCCCACGAACACTTCCCGATGTCTTTTTAGGATCGGATACTCATCGCTGAGCCCAGTTATAATAGCCTCGGATCCGCCGAACTGAAGGTTGACTTTAAAATTGCACTGAACTTACCGAACTGTCCAATCCTAGCGTCAGAAGCATCAAGAAAAAGATGATACACCAGAATCGGGAGCCGGGCATTGTGGACAATGCCTCAGGGTAAACGACAAAGACGAGGCCAGGACCTTCTTGAGCGACTTCATGGATTGGCTTTCCACTTTTACAAGACATATAACCCAGTACCTGGATAACATGTTCACATATGGAAAAAATAAAAAAGACCACTTACCGAGAATATCACAAACCCGGACAGAAAACTGGTACCGCAATTAATTAGACTCGTGAGCAAAGCATCGCTTGAAAGCACAGATTTTAATACGCCATAGAGTAATAATACAGTACTTTTTACAACTTACAAGTAGACATTGTTATGGAAGTCATTGTAACTCGAGTAGGCCATCAAAACTCCGAATCCAGGGCCCAAGGAGAAGAATATCTGAGTGGCCGCATCTTGCCAAACTGCGGGTTCTTTTAGTCTTTCCAAATCTGGGGTCAAATAATACTGGATTCCTTTCAAAGAGCCGGGAAGAGTAACACCACGGATCAATAGAATGCCGAGTACAACGTAAGGGAAGATCGCTGTAAACCAGACAACCTTCCCTGATGTGGAGATGCCCTTCCAAAGAGAGAAGTAACATATAAGATAGACGATCAGAGTGCAAGCAACCAGACCCCAATTCATATCCCCCAGCTCTGTCATGCTTCTGATTATATGGGCATTTGGCTCTTTGGTCGCATGGACACCAAGAAAAGCCTTGCTGAATACTTATTTTTCATTAATTACGACCACTTACTAAAAATATTCTTCGGCCGCTGACACTGGCTTGAGATATTTGTGAGAGGAGTTGAGGAAGATGGGTGTCGAACTACATTCTTGGCCAAGATCTCGATTCCAACTCGGCTCATAACATGCCGGACTATTGAAATCATTCTTGCAAGAGGTCCACGGTAGTTCCGGTCTGAATGAAGAAAAGAAATAATGGAGGGCATAGGCGATGATGACGTTATAAAAGAAGTCAGTGTAGAAGGCGGTCATGATCACACAGTATCCGATGCCCTTAAACAACGGGCAGATCCGTCCCCAGGTCGAAATGGCCCCTTTCCGGTAATATTGGCCAAGTGCCAATTCCATATAAAACAAGGGAATGCCGGCCAAAACGAGCATCAAGGTGTAAGGAATCAGAAAAGCGCCTCCACCATTCTTGAAACAAAGATAAGGAAAACGCCACACATTTGCCAAATCGACCGCGAACCCGATGACTGACAGAAGGAAGTCCACCTTTCCAGCCCACTGTTCCCTCTCCGGCCCCGCGGGCTCGAGTCCATCTTGTCGCGGGATTATTAATGGTTTGGAGATCACATTGTTATTGTCGGTATCCAACTCGGCGATACTGGTAAAGTTGGGCCGAAAGGAGTTGTTGGAAGAGACTGAAGCAGAGGTCGTCATCCCCTCCTTCCTGATAACTTACCATCCTGACTCTTTACGTGATTCTCATTCTCCCTCCAAATTGCTCCAACTCGCTCCGATTGAGGCATCATAAGACCAGGAGAAGATGATGATGAACAAACGAGCCCCTAATGCTCAGAAGGCTTCATCCATAGCACCTTTGTCCAATAGTGCTTAAATCTCGGAAAGAAAGAGAAACGGTTGCATATCATTCCGAAAAGGGAAAGGGGACCGCATAACTACCGGAAGATGTCTTTCTTGTCAAAGCACTCAAAAAAGTTTTGGACTTATGTCTCCAGCGTCGACACCGATTATCGGCCATCAGAAGACGCTTGAGTACGCTTCTCATACCGTGACCGACCTCCTGAGCTTCCTCTCTGATCCCTCGCCCAGAATCATATGTAGCTCTCCACTTGTTGTTAAAAAGCGTTCGAAAAGATGCAATAGTAAAAACGTATAATCTTTTATTCAATCTTATTAATAAAACCGAGATCAATTAAAGGGAAACGACTTGTCATCTTCGATCAGTCGACTGATGTTTGCCCCAGCGGGATTTACGGATTGAGGTTGGATCATATTAATCATACTACTCAGATTTAAATTAAGATTGGGCGTAGTGGGGAAGGGACGGTTGATCGAATTCATCGACAAGGGGGACATCTGCATTGGGGAGGCGGTCTGGGCAACTCGAGTCTTAAGACTTTCGAAGGGTTTAAACATCAACTTCTTCATCTTTAACATCACCCTTTCAGGAACGTGGAAAGCATAGCGGTAAAATTCCGATTGGATATTCAACCTGGAAATGATAGTTGATATTCATTATTCCGTATATTATAAACACTTACGGAGCGTTCTCAAGAGTTGCAATCTCCAGGGCATCTTCCAATACAACAAAGAACACCTTCCCGCTCATTCTGGTGGAAATATTTCTGTCAAACAACCAGGTCTTGTCTTCATCATCACACACATATCTGAAGACCCTAGGGTACTTCACAAAGATGTGTCCCCGATGTCCCATATTCAAAAGTTTGCTGACTTTTGATCCCAAAACAAACTTCACTTCCGGGGTTATACGATCAGGATTCCACTGAAAAATACGTAACTCGCTTCTTTGCAAATATTGTCAAAATTTCACCTGTGGTAAAGTAAGAGTCAGTCATCCCAGCATCTTTTTTATGTTTAAAATTTCAAAACGCTTACTTTACAAACTTCCAAAAATGAAACTGGAGTGGTCCCCTTCAAGATGGGAGTTCCGCAACGTCCGGTATCTACATTGACTTTCCTTGGCCGTCCCCTTTTCTTTGGCCGCTGTGAATCCGAGAGATTTCCAAGATCTGTAGTCAAGGATATTATGCAACTGCCGCCATAAAGTCCGTACAATTTTGCGCCTTTTCGGGTCAACGGTAGCATTTTATAGGTAATCGAGGGTGCTGATTTCGAATATCACATTAATTTTATCTGAACGTTACAATTTTATTTTACCGAATAATGTAAAAATGTAATTCTTGGATTTTTTGATAGTGGATTTAGGGGTAATCGACTGTTCGAATATAATAATATTATATTCGATTATTCGTGTTATCACAATTTTACAACTTTTTTTAAGGACGACGACGACGACTCTTCAAGAAATTTTAATAATTTTCACTTTTTAAGCCAAATTGTAACATTTAAAAACACAAATGATTATGTTCGAAATGAGCACCATCAATTACCGTTTAAAAATGTAACATTCAGATAAAATGAATATGATATTCGAAATCAGCAGCCTCAATTACCTATGAAACGGTATTGTTGACCCCGAAGTGTTGACATGAAAAGTAGGGACGCGATTTTTTTCGTTGACGTCGCGGAGTTTTCGCATTTACGCTTGCGAAAAAATGAATTTCGCTTTTTTCGCGCGCGCGAAGAAAAAGAGAAAAACGCACCGTGCACATTTTACGGACTTAGAATGGCGCGAACAGTATATGTATTACAACAGACTGAATAAAGTACCTCGTCCAGTGTTCGTCCTGTTTGTACTGAAGCTAGCCATGCTGGTATCACTCTCGTTTTCGTCACTTTCGTATTTCCTGTCATCATCTACATTGTCTTTTCTTCTTTTCAAAAGGGACCCTGAGGGGATACACGTCTTGACACTTGGATCTGGCTTGGCTACAAATGGTTCTTTGGCCCCATTGAGTATGTTTAAACACAACTCATTTATACAATCACGAGAAATGTCCTATAAATGGCAAAAAAATACAAATCCGTGCAGATAATGTTTTTAAAGCTTACCGAATGCCCATTACGCTTTAGATTTTCGAATGCCGGAGCGAACGTTGTCCTCAAATGCCGGTCGATTACTTGTTTGATCTCCTCAGTCATCTCCGATTGGAACACTTGCCTCAGGAGATCCAGAGAATCAGCCAAGCTCTCTGCCATATCTGTTTTACTCCTCTGGATCGCTTGTCTCAGCGAATTTATCTTAGCTGAATTCCCATCCCCACTGGCTTTGAGCAGATTCTCGAGGATTTCCACCTTTAGATTCATCTTGTTTCCATTTCCATTTCCTGTGGCCAAGAATGGCTGCTGAGCCGGATTTGTGATGGCGCCGATCATAATATCCAATATCAGTTAATAGCTTGGAACGTCGGAAGAAAAAAATTCTTCTAAAAATAAAAGAGAAAACGCCGCTGTGCGTGGTCGAGAGTGTGGGGGAACGTTTCCACGTAAAGAAAGGCCGCACGCTCTTTCCTTTCATTTATCTGTTCTCCTCAGGGCTCAAAGGCGCCAATGAAATTCACAATTTTCGTTTGAATCATATAAAGGGGTTTCCCTGGATTTGCAAATTCAAATGAGCTTTTATCTTATACATACAGAAGCCAGTAATCTTACGCTGAAAATTAAAAAGTAAAATTTTTAAGTTTATTTTTGGTCTCAACACGCAAAATTGTGCTCTTTCCGATGTAAATCGAAAAAGTGGTCAGAGGAAAATAAAAATCTTTTTTGTTTGGACTGCTTTAGTGGACATGAAGTCCATTCTAAAGTTGGGCATTTTTGTTTCATTAATTTCGATATCTCGAGGAAATGAAGAGGAAGCCGTAAGTAAAAATTTATTGTGGTTTTATTTTTACAGAAATTTGAACCTGGAACATTCGAAATACCTCAATTGAAATCTGAAAAAGTCCACTTTGTTGAAGTTTTCGAAGAAGTTGACGGGTTTAACACAATTTGGAAGAAATCTCAAGCTAAGAAGGAAGGTGCAGATGAGTCGTTGGCTAAGTATGATGGTATCTGGGAAGTTGCTTCTCCATCGAAGATAGTGTTGGAGGGAGACCTCGGATTGATTGTTCGATCGAAAGCTCGGCATCATGCAATTGCTGCCATCCTTCAAAAGCCCGTTAAGTTTGAAGATGATGTGATTGTGATCCAGTATGAGGTCAAATATGAGGAAGGACAAGAATGCGGTGGGGGATACGTTAAATTGTTGTCCGAAGGAGCGGAAAAGGACATCTCTAGCTTCACTGACCGAACTGACTACACCATTATGTTTGGTCCAGATAAATGTGGGCCTCAAAGCAAGATCCATTTCATTTTAAAGGTCGCAAACCCGATTAACGGAACTGTCAGTGTAGGTTGGCCCTTGCCTTGATGAGTTTTTAGGAGCACCACGCGCCTCAACCAAAGAATATTCCGGATGTTACCGACAAGAAAACTCATCTTTTTACCCTCAAATTGAGAAAAAATAACGATTATGAAGTTCTTTTGGATGGGAACTCACTTTATTATGGAAGTATGATGAGGGTGAGTATAACAATTCCGAGCTAGAATGTTTTGCTTTTAGGATCTTCAACCGCCGGTCCAACCTCCAGAAGAAATCGCTGATCCCGATGATAAGAAACCAGAAGATTGGGATGAAAGGGAATTTATCAATGATCCCGAAGCCAAGAAACCCGACGATTGGGACGAAGCTGCGCCAAAAGAGATCGTTGATGAGAATGCTGTAAAACCTTCTGATTGGCTTCAAGATGAGCAACCTCTAGTCCCAGATCCTACTGCTCAGAAGCCAGAGGATTGGGATGACGAAATGGATGGAGAATATGAGCCCAAGCTGCTGGCTAATCCGAAATGTGAGGGGGTTAGTGGTTGTGGAAAATGGGAGAAACCAATTATTCCCAACCCAGCGTACAAAGTAAGATTTTTTTGTGATCAACTAAAACGGTCTGATTTTTAATCTTCTAGGGTCCTTGGTCTCCTCCAAAAATTGCCAACCCAAATTTCAAGGGAAAATGGTTCCCTAGAATCATCAAAAACCCGAACTATTTCGAGGCAAATCCTTATCAACAACTAAAAACCATTACTGCGCTTGGTTTCGAATTGTGGACCATCGACAAAAACATAATCTTCGATAACATTCTGATCACGTCCGATGAAGCGCTGGCTGCTGAATTCGCTGCTGCTACGTTTGAAGTCAAGAAGAAGTACGAGGAAACCCTGGAACGATTTGAATCTCCAAACGTCGGGTTCTTCCAAAATCTCGTCGACGCCACAAATGAAAAGCCATATCTTTGGGCTGTTTACATTTTGGTGGTCCTGATACCAGTGATCGCTTTATCCGCTTATTTCTTCGGCCACAAATCTCAACCTACTTATACTGAGACCAAGAAAGATGAACCAGAAGATGCCGAACCCGAGGAGGGAGAGTTGGAAGACGATGTGGAGGAAGAAGGAGAGATCCAGAAGGGTGAAGCGGAAAAGGAAGCTAGTAAAAGTCCAAAACCAAGGAAACGAGTTGTCCGCAAGGTTGACGAGTAATCTCACATGCCTCTAAGTCAATAATAATCTGCTTTTGTTTAGTAATTTTGCGGTCTAATTTGTTTCTCTGCTCGAATCTGTTTCTGCTAAATTAATATTGTCTTCTGACTTGATCCACTTACCTTCAGCTCTCAAATCGACGGGAATATAAATAAATCGAAACTCTTTCATTTAAAGGCCTTTTATTATGCCAAATCATCGTAAGACCACTGGGACTATACAAAATATTTAAATAAAGTTGAGAAGATGAGTATTGATTAGTTGATTACCCGCTGAAGAAAGAGTTTTAAGTCACATGTGGACTGAAGCGCTGTACCTGACATGGCTACTTGGGATCTGCCATTTAGAAGGTCGGTACTAAAGAGAAGCATTCATTAAAACAGGCGTCAAGCGTTAAATTTTAGTAATTTTGCGAAAGAAATGGAAATGTAATTTAGAAGAATAGTTAACTGATTTCAGTAAAAAAAACAAACCTTAATAAGTAGCTGTCCTGACGGAGTATGAGGATTATAGAAAGCGTAAACTATCCAACCACAGGCTGAGATCAAGAAAAGAATGAATACTGCGAAAAGAATACGTCCAAAGCCTCCAGACTTCCTCGTTTCCACGCCTAGATCATTATTACTAATACGAGTACCAAACCCACCAGTCTGTTTTTGGTGGAACTCTTCAATATCCACAGCCGGGGCTGTGACTGACGGTTCGGTTGAAGGCTCCATTGTTGTTGATCGAGGGCTGCATTGATCAGGAGCTGGAGTTCGGGCACAATCTCCCTCCACCCAATGCTGGCGACGTCGATGAAGTCTAAACATAAAATAATACAAACCAAAACAATAAAACTTACCCAGCAAAATCAGAACAAAATGGTTCAATATGGCTTTGCTTAGGGGCACACCATGAGCAATTGAAGTTAGTCAATTTCCCCGAAGAACAATCAGAACAAGTCTTGAATTGCAAACACGCTAAAACTAGGATGATCAAACATGTTTAAAAATGAGATAAATAAACAAGAAAAACGGACTTGGCAATGCTTCGAGAACAATAATGGTGTTATTGACCACTTTCTCCGGAGGAACCACGATCCTATGGTATTCATGGATCACTTTCTTTGTTTGAATCGGAGCTAAAAAGAGTTTTAGGTAACAAAAATTCAAAACCCACCTTTATCTCCATATTGATGTGTGAACAAGTAAGCATCACTGATTCCTAATTTACAAGGATGATTGTTATCACTGATCAAAGTAACAGGAATAGGGATCTAAACGAGTATTAAAACTACAATAATAACTTACATCTTTGTATACAAACCATATGTCTCCGTTTTTGAATAGAGAAACCTGGAAGGTCCAATTTCCGGCCTTTGGATTGTCTCTCAGACGCACAGATTCCCAGGTGATAACCATGCGAGAGCTGTTAGTGGCATACATAATCACCGAATTGGGAGCCGTAGTGTCGAAGTTGGCCATCAAAGGAGCAATATACTGTGTCGCCGCAAGCCAGCTATGGGTCTGATCCCCCACATAACAGAATCCACCTGTCGCTACGGTCAAATTATCCATCTCATGACCGTAGAATGGAAATTCGAATCCAATATTTGCACCGGCAGCCTTACGGTAAGCACCGTCCAGATGCTCGTGATTCTCTGTTCCATTTAAACCAGGAACCGAACTGTTTAGCCATTTTTTGACGTCAATATAATACTGCGACATAAGATCGGTCCGATTTGAATAAATATGCATCTTATAGTAGGTGTGGTTCGTCTAAAAAATAAAAACTCGTATAGAATTTACTTACCGAAGAATCCGGTTCTACTGAAATATCTTCAGGTAATTTTTCAGTCCATTCCGAATCCAAGAAGTCCCTTTTTACTCGATTCAGAGGGTTAAAAGATGCATGGGAATATTCATACACATACTGAGAGAAAGCAAAGGTTAATCCAAAAATTGATATAATTGTTAGTGTTTTCATTCGTCTTGGAGACCTGAAAACAAATAATAGAAAAAAAAATTGCAACGCAACACAAATCTTATCAACCGAAGTCTTATTCAAAACATTCCAATAGGCTTAAAAAAATCGCGGCACATCACGATTGAAAAAAAGAACGGATCGAAGGGGAAAAAAGGAGAAGAAACGAGACAAACCAATAGAATAACAAGTGTTGTACCAGCAAAACCAAAATCAATCATCTTTAAAATGAAATCCTCAAAATTGCAAGAGAGAGTCCAAAATGTGTTTCTTTTTCAGGTCAAGGTGGCTTGATCAGTTTACTGTTTGTTAATCCTTTTGGTTCACAGAGCAAAAACCCGTTGACAAGACCGTATAAAAAAAAGTCGAACGTCCCGGAATGGACGAGTATAACCCAGCCCGTAAAATAAATTATTGAGGTCCGCCCTCGAGATCCCATACAACGTATTTTCACGGAACTCTCGCCGCGTCACGCCACGAAAACAAACATTTGGCGTACTGTTAAATAACCGTTTTGGCGTCTTGGATAAATGAGAAAAATTGTAACTTAGCCTAGTATCGAGTAAAATCTTGACAGAAAAAAGCTTTAGACCCTAACAGTGAGTTTTTCGTGTTATAGCAGGTCTATTTTATGCTTCGAAAACACCATATTTGATGAGTTTGATAATTAAACTCTTTACAGTTGCGGAATGCCAAGGATTTCTCCGTTTTGCCAAAAGCCCGGGAAACTATAATATTACAACCATTCTAATAACAGGAAGCGGTTAATAAGTCAAGTTACGAGTACGAAAAAGTTTTGAGACCTTCCATGGTGATTGACAAGGGTGTTTCAATGATTAAAGGCTAGCAGCCCCTTTGGGCCGGCCCGGTGACCGCTGACCACCCCCGATTGTCTGTGACGGTATGCCAAAAACAAACGGGAGCTCGATGGACCTTTTTTAATAACTTCCGGATTTCTGGGGTGACCGCACTTGTGTTCAGTAGGGTTTGATGGTCTAGTTCAAGATGGTGGTCATGCAGTCCCAACAGCCCACGGTAACAGTTCAGCCGAATCATCCAATCTTCGCTTTTGTTATCAAATATGGGCTTTCTTGCACAGCGGCAACTTTTGCCGAAACAGGTAAGTATTAGTGCTGCTCGTTTTTATGTCTTTAGTTACATACCCATTGGACATCACTAAGACAAGGCTACAAGTGTCTACAAGAACGACGGGAAGGCGACGAAGTATGATTCGAATGAGTTATAACATAGCAAAGAAGGAGGGTATGTCAAGTTTGTGGTTGGGAGTGTGGCCGGCGATTTGTAGGCATTATGGTGAGTACATTTGATGTTTTCCTAGTCAAATGATTTTAGTTTATACTGGTGTACGAACAGGGCTTTACGAATTAATACGGAATAATTGGTACGATCCCAAAAAGGAGAAGAGGTTTCCAGTGTGGTAAGGGAGTTAGAGTCTTAGCCAGATATCTGGGAGCCTTCAGGAAAGCCCTAATTTCTGGATTGGTATCTGGAGCGGTGGGCCAATTTGTTTCCAGTCCAGCCGATTTGGTCAAAGTTCAAATGCAAACAGAGGGTCTGCGGAAGAGACAAGGACTTCCTCCAAGGTAGGTGTACTTATTTTAATATAACGTTTTCAGATATAAGGGGGCATTTGATGCGTTTCTCCATTTATATAGAACTAATGGGATCAGAGGACTCTGGCTTGGGTGGGTACCTAACTGTCAGCGTGCTGCGTTACTGAATATGGCTGGTAAGCATGTCGAAAGTTATGCTAACAAATGCAATCCGGGCTGCATTTCTTGCCTAAGTATTGAGAGGAACATTTTCATTCTGTGAAAAACGTCTAAGCCGATTTTTTTGGATTCCAAGAAAGTTTTGGTATTCTATTTTACTGTTTCTGGAGGAAGACCGGAAACATTGTTGTCTGTTTGTAATTTTGCAATATTTTCGTGTGATTTTTTCAAATTCGGCCATTCCTTTGAGAGCTTCCGAAAAATCAAAGCCCGGGACTGGGCCGGAAAAATTTGGAAAGCCCGGCCCGGAGCCATGCCTAACACAGTGATAGCGGATATCAGGAATATTCTTTCCTCGAATTTTTACGATCATGCTTCAGATCTTGCAACTTATGATCGTACAAAACGTTTTATCCTTGACAACACTAGCCTCGAAGATAATTGGATGACTCATGTTTGTGCTAGTGCTTCGTCGGGACTGGCTGCGGCTATTGTCTCAACACCTGCTGATGTGGTGAAGACCAGGATTATGGATCAGATACGGCAAGAATTCGATGGTGGAAGGTATTTTACAAACTGTAGTGACTTACGTATTACTTCAGTGCTTTTAAACGACGATATAAAGGATCTCTTCATTGCCTAAGGATAATTGTTCGGACCGAAGGCTTTTGGGCGTTATACAGAGGTTTCTTGCCGACATACGTCAGGATGGTAAGAAGTTCAATTTTCAAACTGATTTTACCTTTCAGGCTCCTTGGTCTCTCACTTTTTGGGTGTCTTATGAGAAGATTCGCCAGATTACTGGAGCACCGAGCTTTTGATTTTACAGTTCCACTTTGACCATGCCTTCTTAGCCACCTCAGCCATGACATATTAGGTTGATTCAAAAGTTTCCCGAAGTGTTTTCTTCAATACAAAATTCCCGGATCTGGTTGAATGTATATTAAAACTGTATAAATGTATGGGACAGCGTTTCACAACATTTTTGATTGGAACTATTCTATTTTCTAAGAACCTCCTTTCAGAATACTTCAAGAATATAAAAAAAATCTCCGTTCGTCGTGATGAATATCCCGAGGCCTAGAAATTTCCCAGCTTACTATAAAATCTTGGGTTAGGCGTTATTCGTACTTGGGATGGCTGTAGTTTCTTGTGAATTTATTGCTTTGGTAATATCTACTCTGGCATTTTTTGTAGCGTCCCATAAAGTCCCCCGTAAAGTCTGTCGAACAAAGGTAAATTTTAGGGAATATTTATTTGGCCTTGTACCTATATTCTATGCCAGAAAACTATATCTCTTAGAGCTTCT
The DNA here is from genome assembly GCA_904066235.2 of Bursaphelenchus xylophilus. NCBI lineage: Eukaryota > Metazoa > Nematoda > Chromadorea > Rhabditida > Aphelenchoididae > Bursaphelenchus > Bursaphelenchus xylophilus. The sequence goes on along the minus strand of CAJFCV020000003.1, from coordinate 5,901,831 downwards.
AATAGTGCGGTTATAGGCACTACCAAGTTTTGCGAAAGCCCAAGATCGTTATGCCATATAGGTTAGATATAGACCCACCATATTCACCACTACTTAGAAGGTACAGCCGCTTTAGACGCAACGCCGAAGGTTTACTGTTTCTTACTTCCAGTAGTTAGGTTTTAACACGGCGTTACTACTTTAAATTCCTAAGTTGCAAAAAGTTGTTAATCTAGGTAATCGGCAAGCAATTCTCTTTCTGACAATATATATTATTTGGCGCATTGGCATTGGTGGTATTTATAAAATTTTTAAAGAGACATTTCTGAATCAGCTTAATATATTTTTACGGGGTTCAGTTGTCTGGATGACTTTGAGTTAGTTTATGTGTTTCATCTATAATATTAAGTCGTTATATAAAAATGTTGTTTTTAAATGGACAAATTTAGATTGGTTTTGGGAATGTCCATAAATAGTCTTTCAAGTCATAAATTCCGTCCCATGAATTCTGGGGCGAGTATTTAATTTTCTTGAGGTCAAGAATAATAAATAAATGGGTGTAGATTTATGAATCCTCCGTTCCCAACGCCTTGAAAGCGAGCGTTTTCCAACTGACCGGTTCCCCTCCAAAAATTTTGTATTCTCACGAAAATTACAAAAGGCGCAATCCAGGGAAAGAGGCCATCACCGTATCCAGACGAGGGAGGGCGGGATCCAGTCAATCTGGATGGAGACCTCGCGAGAGACACCAATTTGTTGGATCCCCCGATTATTACTCTGTTTGTACACGGCCTTCGTAATTGATTCGGTACAGTAATCCATGGGCTTTGTTTTAACTGGATTTGGATGCCGATTCTCTCTAACGAACCTCCATAATAGAGCGGGAATATGCGAGTAGTAGGTATGGTAGCCTCCATCCGAGTACCCCCACTCTAAAGTCATCGTTTTGTCCTCTCTCCAATCCTCAAGCCAACTCCAAATTCGGAGTTGGATGAAGCCAGGAGTCAGAGGCTACGGTAAGCCGGCTTCCGGTCTGATTTTGGGGACACAGGTGGCCAAGTGAGGCCGGAAGTGGAATGAAGTTGTTGATGAGGTTGTTCGCGACAATTGAAGCATGGCCAAGGCCGGGACCGCCCCTTCCTAGTCCGACTTTGCCGAACCCATTTGTCGGGTTTGTCCCATGCGTGAAGTGAAGCCTGCCGACGCGTTATTGTTTTAGTTTGCCAGTCCCTAACTTTGCTGATCAGTCCCGATTCCACTCGACTTCTTGGCCCGAAATGACCGGTTGGCCGTGCCAAATTAGTCAAACGGGCCGTTCGGGTTGTATCACCCTCCCCGGCTAGCGTGTTCATGGGGCCGTGACAGGAATCTTCACCGTTCATTTGATGCGTCAGTCATCCATGGCCGTGAAATTAATCCCGGCCAAGATGAGAGCGCTTATCGATTACTGTTGCCTTACTTATCAACCGAGTTTCAAATTAACTATGATGAACTTTTTAAGGGCATTACAGTAATTAATTTGTTGTTTTTCTTTTTGTTTATTAATCGAGAGCTCGCTCCTTTTGTTTTGCTTCGTTTCCTCTGTAATTTTGATATTCGATGCCCTGCCGGTGTGTCCCTTGATCCGCGCTTTCGCGCAATGACCGAGTTCCATGACCTCTCCTTATCCAATTATTAAACAAACTCTTTTTTTCAGGCCGAAAAGGCCATTGTTTCTCATATAATTCAGAAGTCACAAATTTTTGACCTTTAACTTAAGGTGGGATTTCTCTAAGTTTGGGTTCTGTGAGTAATATTATTATTTTTTCTACTTTGTTCGCCTATTTTAACTGTCGGGTTGAGACCAGCATCCCCCCTTCCCACCCAAGTTGGTATCCATTACAAGTCTATTGTCCAGACCTTATGTTCCAGGCCCTCTAATCCCCCAAACAATGTAACATGTGGTATTCAGAAGCTACATGCAAATTTCCGGCTAATCCTCTGCCTAAAAGCGAGCCGAAGTCGCGCCGAAACGGGAGTTAATTACATCAGTGGACTGTGCTCTGATTCGAGAACTACCTGTTAGCCAAGCCGCCTTTCTCTTTGATGGCCTGTAATTCTTTAATTGGACTTGGGAAGCGAAAGGCAAACAAAATGTCCAGGATTACGGTGATTTTAGTAACTCTATATATTTTGAAAATAATCTCAAACGGTGGCCAGATATGGAAACAATATTTGTCGATGGATCTAAGTACGAATTTATGGCTGTCCTCATTTTTTGGCTAATAATTCCTAGTTGGATTAATTTTTGATTAACTTTCCCCGAACAATTTTAATCTCGCGCAACGAGATGGTTATTGATATAAAATATTGCGTACGCGACAAGTCGGACATGCGGGGCCATCGACAATTACGTCCCCATCAAGATCTACCGGAAATAATTCGACGCCCATTTGTTTCTTGATTACATCTTATCGCAGAGACTGAGGGGTCAGCTGCCAATCACCGAGTCCTAATAACACTGGGAATGTGATTGGTCTGGATCGGGGATTATGAGCAACTTTTATGGTACATGATTGTAAATTGTAATCGGCACAAAAGTCGGGTCGAAACGGAAATGACAGTAACACTGTTTGCGGATACCATAATTAATTTAAAGCAATCGAAGAGAACAGACTCTGGCGGATTCCATTTTCTCTCGAATGTTTTTAGGGAGAAAAGGTCGAGAGCAGACCCCCCTCCTCTCTCTGCTTTCGGAATGCAATCAAACAGAGTACGGTGGAGTCGCGTGTGGGATTGGTCACCCTTAGGGCCTGTCTTCTGCTACGTGTTAACCTGACTCCGAACAAAACTATAAACTGACTGATCGGTTACTCTCCTCTCCAAGGGGCGAGTAAACCCGAATGCCATGCCTCGGGCTGTTTCATTTACATTTCCTTTCCGTTGACACCTCTTTATGCCCATTAGTCGGGCAGTCCCTGGGGGAACGGTGTTATCCGGCCTGATCTAGTCCATTGAATTAATTTGGCCAAGCCATTTATCTGGCCCAAGGAAAAGGTCAAGGCGGCCTTTTCCGTTTATAGGATGCGAAAATTGTATACTTGGAGGAGCCCTTACCTGCCCAAATTGTTGAGGAGAAACGGCCACAAATGGGGCCACACTTCCTTCCTTTCTTTTGGGGAACTCGGATCTGCTCCTTCTTTGTCGGGGGACCGCCCCTCCCATCGTTGTGGGGCATCCAATGAACGCGGGGATCACTAGTTAAGTCACACGCGCAAGAAATGTGATCGGGTGGGGATCCGACTGACAAATTGATGCCGATGTCATCAGCAGACGGCCTCAGGCATCGGCCCCTTTCCTCGACCTTCCGCCAACCCCAAATATTCTACAAGTGCCAGTAACAGCACTCCCGGCGTCGCCACCACCATCCCCCTCACTTTCCGGCTTTTCTAAAGCATTATGCTAACGCCTGATTAGTTTGGACTCTCGCGTTGTTGCTCGGTTTAGTAGAATCATTTGATTTTACGCCTCAACTCCTCGAATCTATATTCCTTCTCCTCCCCATATTCCTTCTCACATCGTTGTCCATTTTCTTTCTGGCCCCGTCTTCGTTCTCTCGAGTTATGATCAAGGTAAGCCCATCGATACCTCGATCCAAGTCAAGTCTTATTTCAGTATTATAACATCTTCAACGAAGTTATTAATGTTGTATGTTTGACGCTTTTAAATGTTGTTTTCTGAGTACCTTTTCTTTATTTCCATTTTCAGAGACGATTCATATCTCTCGGCTTAATTGTTGCCTTAGGGGCTCGATCTTTGGATGCATTCCAATCAAGAGGAGACCGAGAATTCGGCCGTTCCCAAGAACGACTTCGGGCATTCGAAGCACGAGCTGAGTCAGTTCACGGACCTCGGGGCCTCGGTCTCAGGTCTGGGCCATTTCCAGCTCCAGCCGTGCCAAGAACAAGATCAGAACGCCATGCCTACCCAAAGAGGTATGTCCCAGGACACCGGTGAGGAACTTACGATTCTTTTAAATGCCTTATTCATGTTTTTTTTTTGGTTTTCAACCTTCTCCTTTCGAAATGAGGAGGCGCTTTTAAAATCATTAGGAAGGTTATTCTAATTTCGGAAGCGACGACAACTTTAAAGAGAGGCTAGATAGAGGTTAATGTAATGGGGATGTATGGCCTCGAAGCGACAAAGAAGGGCTGGGAAAGTCAAAGTCATCCCCGTGCATCGACCACCGCGCTTTTAACGGTTTTTTTCGAAAACTTTTTTGTCGGATCCAGGGCATGACTGACGACTCCGCTCCCACTCCACATCTCATGGAATCTGGGGCACCAAAATATGTTAATGAACAGCTTACCGTATCTATCCAATCATAATTTTAGTGCCCAATCTCTGCTCGGGGTAATTGCAGGCTTCATTTCAAAAAAATACAGTAATCCCACCTGCCATCCCGAATGGATTCATAATTTGAATATCGCTCTTGAGAGTCACAAACGGACACTTTGTTTTCGTAAATGAGCTTAATTGTGATGGCCCCTTCCCGAATGTTGCGTAACAAGAGATCTCCTCTTCATTGAGGATCCCCAACTGTGAATTGACGGATCATGGACACTCTTGGCGGCAATTGTTGCGTCAGATTAGCAGACTTTCGGGATCATATTATTATGTTTTAGATAGATCTATTTTTAATAAGAGTCAACAGAAGAACCTCAAGAATATTTTGTTACAGTATCCTTCCAAGATCTTATCAATCATCGCAAATTAGTCGAATATCATTGGAGAGATCTTGTTCTTGACTGTCAAGGTTCTCGCCCCGTACCTTGTTAAACTCAATTATTTATGCATCAGTTGATCGTTGAGACAATAGAGCGTAATTCGTATTCAAAATGGAGGGTAACCCCGATATGAAGGGATTAATTCCGGCCCTAGCGTCTTTAAAGTCAAATGCCAGATATAGATGCTTTTATAATGAAGTAGTCAAAGTAAATATGAAGTATATATTTAGATTATGAAAATAAAATTTTTTACTTTGCAGTAAGGTGAAATAAAAGTGAAAAGTAGGTTCTAAATTGAAACTGGCATATTTCTTAGCAAAGATTATGACAAAAAAATCTTTTTATGTCGAAAAATCTCCTCTGAGGTTGGTGCTTACAATATTTAAGTAAAGAAAAAACTTACTTGCTGGTCTAATAAGTACAACGATGAATATTTTTAGGTCACACAGGTGTAAACCAACTTGGGGGTGAATTTGTGAATGGCCGACCTCTCCCCGATGCGACCAGACAGAAGATCGTGGACTTGGCCGTCAAGGGAATGAGGCCATGTGACATTTCGAGGATGTTGCGGGTTTCGAATGGGTACGGATAATTGAAATTAATAGCTTGTTAATCAGTACTCTTATATGCAATTCTCATTTTAGATGTGTCTCCAAGATCCTCGGTCGATACTATGAATCCGGATCAATTCGCCCTCGGGCAATTGGAGGATCGAAACCTCGAGTTGCAACAGTCCAAGTTTGCGATAAGATAGAACAATATAAACGGGAACAGCCGTCTATATTTGCATGGGAGATCAGAGACAAGCTGATGAGTGAGGGGGTTTGCACCGACGACTCCATCCCTAGTGTAAGTCTCTTTTAACTTGTATAATCACTTTAGGAGTCTGAGATTTGACAAATCTTTGTTCGACATCCTGTATGTTCCAGTGTTATAGTCTTTATTTACTCTTCTGTAAATTCCCTTTTTCACATTAATCTTCGTTTTCGTCTGAAATTTAAAGTTCGTTAGATTTTTTGCAGTTAAAACAGATCACTTAACAAGGCTAATCAAGTTAACTTTAGCGTTCATTCCAAAAAGATTAAGGCGATGAGATCTTGTAACAAAGCAACGTTAGAATAAACATGATCTTGAGGTCTTTTTCCACAACTTCATTTGTAGTTTTAATGTTTATTTCTTTAGGTGTCCTCAATCAATCGCGTTCTGAGGAATTTGGCTTCAAGAAAAGACCAGCAACAAGCCCAACAAGACTACTTCCGCGGGGCTTTAAGGTAAGCCTCCTCCTTCTCCGGAATCCAAATTCAATTATATTTTTTTTTTCTTTCCCAATCATCGTAGATTTAATTATAACAATCATAGTGATAATTAAATTAATAGTTAATGCGATAAAGTCAGCGATCAGAAAGAAAGTAGGTGGTCCCGTTAGCAGGCCTTAATGCGATTTAAATGCGGCATTCATCTAATTTGGGTGAGGTTTATATATAAGGGAAGGACGACTTGCGGGCATCAGGTTATTTACACCATTCTCTCGTTCCAGATACAGTGTCCAGCAATGGTGTCAGCCATGGCAGATGCATGTCCCGGGGACTGTGCCCTTAGGAAACTTTCCTATTCCGAGTATCACAATGGACACCAAGAAGGAACCCGGTAAGTTGTTTGATATGATATTACACTAGTCTCCGTAATAATTAAGGGTATGGATAAGCCAAATTGAATATTCTTAGTTTCCGGTATGACAGTGCGCCAAATGTGATGGTTTTCGCTTTAAAAATAACATGATCCAGGATTTTTCCACAAAAAATTATTTTTGTTTAAAGCGTTCCAAGAATATTCGTTGTTGGCAACGGGCCAACCAATCTGGTCTTTAATTACTTGAAAAGAGGCCACCTGTAATTATGGGATGATAAAACACGCGAGGATTGAGGACATTCTGGGAAGGAAGAGGTTTGAGTGCGTGACTGTGATGATCGACACCCGGTTTGCTCTTCGGTTGACAGTGGTGATGACTCCCAACCGCGTCTCTTTCATCGGGTGTCCATCGTTTTCTAAAGTTGAAGGTCGCTCAGAGAATAGAGGTTCTGTTTGTCATCTTGCAGTCAGTTTGGGGCCACTGTCTTATATCATAGCATAATATGTGCTTATCTGTGTTCCCCCTTTTTCATGAGTCCATTAACACTCCATTGCTACAAGTTTTGGGTCGGTTCAAAGCTCCGGGTTACTGTGTCTTTGGAAGTAGTAGAAGTAGCTGCTTTAATCAACATTTTTCGGTTTCCGCCTCAGCTGACTGATTTGCGGTTTCCTTATAAAAACGTTTTCCTTCGATGGATGGAGATGGTGATCACGAGCGCGAGTACCGTCGCCTGAGGGGGGTGGGGAGAGGGGATCTGGGCGAGCACAAGAAGAGAGTGCAGAAGGCGGAGATGGCGGTTTCTACCTCGAGACCTTGTTTATCACTCCAGTCGGCGGGCTCCGTCGATGGAGGATCCCTCCCCAATGTTTGGCTTCTAATTTTAAATAAAAAACAGTCTCGGGTCAAGTCGAATTAACGTTTCGCGGTTACTTATATGGTAATGAGGCTTAATTGAGAGGCCTTCCTTCCATTTAGCCGTTCTGACCGCCGGAAGAGAAGAGCGATGGTGATGACCTCGGTTTATATCTTTCCTTCTTTTATCAAACGGGTACTGTACCTCTGGATAGTTTCTCCGATTTAAACGCGTGAAATCACCGTATTCTACGAAATCTGCAGTGAATATACTAATTTTGTCTACTTCTGTAGAAATGGATACTTTCCACCATATGAATACAGTAATCCCGTCCATCCATTCCCCCCTCAATCCGTCCAATTCTCCGTCCAAACGACAATCCAATCACAGCAGTCCAAACTACAGTCTGGCCTCACTGAACCCTCGAGGCAAGATTGTAAAATACGGTAGGGAAAAGCTTGATAGGAATCACTGCGGTTACCGTAACTGAAGGGTGTTAAAGTAATTTGTTAATGATGATTTATTAGCTTCGGAGTCTTAAAACCTGTCGTTAAGGTTGTCGAGGGGCGAGGGTGAGATGGGAAGCGGAAGGTGTGGTGGCATGGAGGGGCGATAAGAGAGAGGCAAGGAGATCTGAGCGGAGATAACTCTTGCGCGGGTTGTAAGACCTCGCGATCGAATGTTGCTGTACGTGTCTGGAGGCCGAGAGTAGGCAGTTAATTACCCTTTTCCCCATTAATTAGTCTCTTGTAGATTGTGGCTGGATTAAAACTTTTTGTTATGATCATAATTTGTATTGTTTTAGAAGAGGACCACAAACCGCCGATGGATCCGGACGAAGAAGCGTCCCGCAGGATGTGTCTGAAGAGGAAATTACAAAGAAATCGTACTTCTTTTACTCAGGAACAGATCGAGAATTTGGAAAGAGGTGAGTGGAAGACGGCCCCTCATCCTCTTCTTTCAGAATTCGAGAATAGTCACTATCCTGATGTTTATACAAGGGAGAACCTGGCCCAAAGAATCAATCTTCCAGAAGCCCGGATTCAGGTGAGCTACTGCTTCGATTACTCATTTCCTCCACCATCTTGTAACCGGCACTGCCGATCACTTCTCGTCAATGTCTCCCGCTCTATCACTACTACTATCATTCTCGCGTGGTTGAACTAATTGTGTTTCGTCAGAGAAAACGAGTAAACTCATGTTCTTCTGGTTTCCAGGTTTGGTTTTCGAATCGACGGGCCAAATATCGGCGAGAAGAGAAGATGCGAAAGCAGAAGAACGGGGAACTGCCCCCCTCCAACATGCAGCCCCCAGGCAATGCACCTACTCCAAGTAGTTCGGTCTCCTCGGCCTCTTCGGGCTCCTCTCTGGGAAGTGCTGGGGTAGGGGGTGTCATGACCCCACCTTCGAGCACATCGGCGATCAATGGCTCCAATGGCCAGATTGCGGCCATTGGAGGGATGATTCCCAACAACCTCGATCCACAACATAACCTCTCAGTTGTCTCTAGTCAGCCCAATGATCTGAATGGAACTGATCAGAACTCGGCCACGAATGGAATCGTCAGATACAATCAGCAGATGTCCGCTTCCACTTTCATGCAGCCAACCATGGGCTATGGATTGCCTAATCACATGGATCAGTACAAGTATGTCATTATCCTATTTAAAACAATATATGCACACCAGATTAAAACGTATGTCATTTCAGCTTTAGTATGCCCGCTCAAGATTTCAACTCGTATCAGATGTTCCAGTCTGCCAGATACGACTTCAATGTAAGTATTGGTTCGGCAATTCAATTTCTTACAGTATTCTCGTCAGGTTCCACCAGCCACTTCGTTTGCAAACACAAGTCCCATCGCGAATGCTTCCGTGTCCAGTGACTACACTCGCAACTGGCTAGCAGCCCCGCCAAGTCTGAGCCTCTCGGTGCTGGGCATCGACAACCAGACCGCCCATCTCCAGGACTTATCCGATTCTCATCATGACCCCACCCAGTCCTATTGGCGTCAGTAATTAACCCCATTTGAAAAGATCTGCATTCTCGGTGTGTTGGAGAACATCACTTAATGACCATGACATCAACTAGTTACTTCTTTATGTATTGTTTGCCCTTGTTCGCGTACAAGTATTCTCTTCTTACTGTAAAACAATAAATTTATTTGAAACAACAAATCGCCAAACAAATCCTAATAATCAACAAGTTTCACAACACTCCCTACTGTTGTTTTAATCGTTCCACTTTCTCTTTCGTCTCCAAATGTCGGGTTTCGAATCCAATCGAATCTTGTTCATACGGCTCCGTGGCTTCATTGATCAAATCTCGCCGGATCTTCTGATCTTCCACAAATTCGCTTTGATAAATTCTCTTTTTCGTGATTGGATCCATCGTATTCCCGTAGGGCATGACCACTCTTTTCACTACATGACTCACCGTCGTTGTTGGGCGGTCTTTGTGTTCGATGGGTCCAATCAGTACAGTATCTCCCAACTTTACATTCACATCTTTGTCCAACGCCCACAAATCGTTGGGCTTTGCGAAATACATCTTGAGATGTTCGCTGAATTGGTTCTGCCGACATCTGATCTGAGCACAAGGTATCTGTTTTAATCCAATCCGATTGATCTTTACCACCGTCCCCATTAGCAAAGCTCCTTTTCTGAATGAGGCCATCTGTAAAACATCGGTGCATAAAGGAAACGAAGGAACGATAATCGATAAAATAGGGAGCCGACCACTGAATATCAACAAAAGGCAAAGCTCTATTTTATTTATTACTGAAGTGTTCTTTACAAGGCGTAACAAACAATAATAGTAGCATTCTGACGCGAGCCAAATGCAAAGGAATGATGCGGAACTGGATGGGGACAGGCAGCCAGCGACGCGGGAGTTATCAAATAGAGAAAAAAAGTAGAAATCCGTCCAGTTATCGACATTCCCACACCTTGATTGTCGAGTCTGTGCATCCCGTGGCCACATAAGGAAGTCTTTTGTGGAAATCTAAATTAACTCATCCACAATGGCGTCGAACCACCTACCAACAGAATAAATAAAATGGTCGTGAGCATTGATGACACGGCAACGTTGGGTCTCTTCCATTGACCAGACCCGCATGCATTTATCGTCAGCGACTGATATGAGATAAGCACCCGATGGATGCAGCACCATGTCTCTGATCCAATTGTCATGTCCTTCCAGATCCATCAAACAAGCCCCACTCAGGGCATCCCATATCTTGATCACCCGATCTCTGCCTGCCGAGATGATCAAAGTTGGCTTTACATCATGCTCATTAGCATACTTCTTCATATGATCACCGGCAATCTTATTATTGTGTTCTTGGGGAACAAATAAAACACATTCGATGACATGGGTGTGTCCAATCAACTTGGACAGCGGCTTCTTTGTGTTTAGACACCAAACAATAATTGACTAAAAGCAAAGTAGAGAATTTAGAAAAAAACTCACCTTATCGTTGCTGCAACTTGCAAACAATTGGCCTTGTTGATCGATGCAGACTCTCCGCACCCAATCTTCGTGTTCTTCAAAGGTTTGAGTACAGAAACCCGTGGTTGTATCCCACAATCTAATAGTTCCATCTCGCGAAGCGGACAAAATCCATGATTCTGAGAAGAAAATAGAGAATAAGGCGATATAGACATAAGAAGTAATAATACACACGTCAACAACTTACTGTTTGGGACAAAAACAACGGATGAGACTGTATGAGAGTGTCCTCTCAAGGTCTTAAGACAATCATAAGAATCTCCAAAGTCCCAAATCTTTATTGAAGCATCGGCAGAGCAACTAGCTAAACTTTTTATCATAAATCATATTTTAGGTATCTTACCAAATCTGTTTCCAGTGGCATCAAAGCACAAGTCTTGAATAGTACTTAAATGGGCTTTAAATGAGCGTTCTAATTGACCAGTTTCAAGATCCCATATCTACATAAATGTTTAGTCCATATTTTCATGATTACCTTGATTGTATGATCCTCACTGCAAGATAGAAGCACACTGTAAGTAGGGTGAAAAACGACCTTCATAACAGAATCGCGATGCCCATTAAGAGTCAACTTCTCTGGCGGCCGAGGAATCCAAGTGGCAGAAGATTTCAGATCCCTTAAACAATTTTTTATAATATAAAATTCGATGGACTTCTATGCGAACAATATGCCTTAAAGCGGCCTAAAACTTCATGACGGAGGAATGAAAAAGCATAAGGCTTGAATTATCGAATATGCATATTCTTCGTCTTGTACTTCCAAATGTCTTAATATACTATATTGTCTAAAATTAGCCATTACAAAAAACATACTTATGCCTAGGGGCAATAATTCCTCCGCTTTCAAGTTCTTGTATCCTCTTCTCCAGGTTGATTATCCGTTGTTGCAAACGTAGGGTCATTGACCATTTCTTTTCCATTAATCCAACATGTTGAACATCATTTTTCACGGTCTAAAAATCAAAATATTCAATGGATAAAACCGTACCGCTCCTGATTCATCTACGAATGTCTCAAAGGTTTTCTGGTAGCCATTTCGTTGTAAATATTCGGCAAGTGCGGAATTTCTAAAAGAAAATAAGATGTAATTAACGTGAAGAGCTTACAATTCCTCTGCTTGTGTACCAGAAAGAGTTACTGAGATTTTATTAACGCCATCCATTTCAATAACCAATTCCAATAAGATTTAGCGCTGTTAGCGCTCCAAAATACCCTTCGATTTTTTCAAAGGGAAAAATTCAGCTGCAAAGAGAGAGACTTGACCCTAATGTGTCAAGTGTTTCTCTTACGTGTGACCCCACCAAGTGAAATCAGCAGGTGATAAGGCAGTTAAGAAAAGGACCTGTAAATTGTGTGTAAATATCCGGGACGGCTGCCAGTTTTCTGTGATCGAAACCAACGCTATGTTGTATCATAATATATTTTTTTTTAATTTCGCAGAAAGGATACTTCCGAATTATCTATAGTATCTTAGGAGATGATAATCAATGATTTCTACTTAAAATATCACGGACGTCCTTCTATTCTGGACCATTTTGGAGTCATATAGAACATGATTCCCCACGAATCTCCCCTTCCCGTTACATTTTCGGAACCAAAACCTAATAAAGAATAGGCCCGGAGGGCCAGAAAAGACAACGGCGGAACTATAGCGAGATTGGGCGCCTCCTCTTCCTTTTTTCTTCGATAATGAGTTTTTGCGGATCCTTTTATTCGTTAACAAGATGCATTCTGAACTGATTTTGAAGAATCGGGGGGCAATGGTGAAGACTGAGATCTCTGACATGGTTCATCATGACGTTCGGGGTATGAGTGTCGTCCCGAAAGACGGGTGTATAGGTGACGTGAAGACGAATAGAAAGAAGGAGCCAAAAGCGGCCCTTCCAGTGGGCCCTCGTCCCACCCATCTGTGGCTCTTTTTATCAGACATGCGGCCTTATTTTGCTTGCATTTCCATCCTGAAGCCCGTTTTTTGTTTTATACCTGTACTTTTCGCGGCCCTCCCCATTCGAGTCCAAGATTTGGCCATTCGGAGTTATTTTTTTGGGGTTTTAGGCAATGGTTTCCTTTAAAAATCATCCGATACAACAAGATTACCACTTGGGGAGCCAAGTTTTGGGTATTGGAGTGAATGGGAAGGTGATTGAGTGTGTTAAAATCGCAACGAAAGAGGTGTTCGCACTGAAAGTGTTGAGGGATGTGCCTAAGGCGAGACGGGAGGTGGAAATTCATATGAGTGCATGTAACCACCCCCATATTGTGAAGATCTTTGATGTCTACGAGAATATACATAACGGGACGCACTGCTTGCTGATTGTAATGGAACGGATGACGGGTGGGGAGTTGTTTTCCAGGATCCAGGTAACGAGAGTTCCGTGCTCTTAAATATTTAATTACAGGAAAGAGCCAGGTCCGCTTTCACGGAGAGGGAAGCCTCCAATATTATGTACGCCATTTGTTCGGCCATCCAGCATTTGCATAGCATGGACATAGTGCATCGAGATATAAAACCGGAGAATCTTTTGTACAGTACCAAAGACGATGACGCGGTTTTGAAACTGACTGATTTTGGATTTGCCAGAAAGTTTGACGGAACGGTAGAGAAACCCCTGGATACACCGTGTTACACTCCGTAAGATGAGATTCATCGTTCTTTATGCTTTCTAGTTACTACGTAGCCCCCGAAGTTCTTGGAACTAAACCGTATGACGAGGCCTGTGATGTCTGGGCCATCGGGATTATAACTTATATTCTTTTGTGTGGATATCCTCCGTTCTTCTCAACCCATGGCCTTCCCATCAGTCCAGGAATGAAATCACGGATCCGGGCTGGTCAGTATGACTTTCCCGCTCCCGAATGGGACAGAGTTTCCGAAGCAGGTAGGTCCGGATTATCCGCAATGATTTCATCCGCCCTCTAATCTCCAAGGCAAGAAATAGGTGTGGTAATCCATTTCTTTGCAGCCAAGGATCTCATCAGAGGATGTCTAAAGACCGATCCCGCAGAACGGAGTACGATCGACCAGGTTATGAAACACAAGTGGATCACGCATTACAACAAGAACCCTAAAACCCCCCTGGCTACACGTGAAGTGCTGCTAGAGGAGCGACAGAATTGGCCCGAAGTGGCGGTGGGTTGTTGGAATGATACGAATATCTCCGCCTCTACTTTACAGGCAGAGATGGACAAAGCGTTGGCTTCGATGCGGATCGATGACGTCAGAGTCAAACATTTGAGTCATGCCAAGAACGGACTGCTAGAGAAAAGGAAAAGTCGCTCTCCGGCACATTAATCGTAGGAGGAATTAGCCGTTCAGATATCAACAACCCCGCTCAAAATTGTCACAAATCTGCTTCCACGAGTCGTGTTTGATACTTTACATTCCTCACAAGGCCGTATTTTAGTATTTTGAACAAACTTAATTCACTATTTTTGTTACAAGGGTACCCCAGCTCACATTAGTTGTATTTAGACATTGTTTGTATATAGCTGACAATTTTTATTACGAGGAGAGAATAAAACCCATGAGTTAATTCAAGGGACAACTGTTTCTATCCAGATTTCCGAATAAGACCATTCCACTCAGATCAAGTTCGCGACGCTTTCTTTTAGGGTTTGATGTGACTTCGACGATTCTCATACATCCAACATATGATTCTGGAAATAAGGAAACAGTACTTATATTACCCTCCTCCACTTTAAGAGTGCTGTTTGGACTTACCGACGGTGTCCAATCCCTTGAGTCTTCTGTCCTTAGGCACTCCTCCAAAGTAGATGGGATCTTTCAACGTGGATTCCACAAGTGGTTTCTTCTTGATGATCAGCAGATTCGACTTGCCATCCACATTCAGAGTAACGATGCTTTTCTTCCTCAACACTTTTATCTTATGCCAATTGCCATCGCAAATCGAACTGCCCTGAGGCGGGCTATAAATGACGTTCATCGGTCCAGCGCCATCATCAACCGTCAATTTGACACTGCCGTTAACCAATTGAATCGTTACAAAGTCGATGACTCCAACTGACAAAAGGACGGAAGTCTTGAGTCTTGGTTTGATCTCCATCTCAAAGTTGAATTGCTTGTTGGCCACAAATTCAGGGAGCATGGCATAGCCCCCATCCCTTCCGAAGAAAATTCCGTCTTCGGATAGTCGAGAACAAGGAACAACTCCATGACTTTCCCCTTCTTCATCCGGATATTCTTGATCATTAATCTTAAGATCCCGAAGACATCCTCCAAACTCTGGTTTCACTCCAGGCAAAAGACGGCCAATAAAACTTTGGAGATTCTTTGGAGCTCCTCCAACGTACAAGGGAACTTCAATGTTAATAATTTCGGCATTCTCAACTTGATCATGGGCCACTTGCTCATCATCCACAAATAAAACTGCAGCTGATCCCTCCTTCTCGGCTCTGACGGTGTGCCATTCGTCGTCCAAAATACTATCAGCACTTTGAATGATCAACTGAAAAGGAATAAGTTAAGTGTTGTATGAAATGGTTATGCAAAAGAAACACGACTTACTCTGGCATTGGCTGCCCCGTAGGATAGGCAAACTTTCCCATCCAGGAGGTAAAGTGCCACGTGATCCGTGTGTTTCTCGTTAGTGGCAAAAAGAATAACTCCATTGGCAGCATTGGCTCGCAAAGCCACTCCAATCTGAAGATTCCTTTGATGAGAATCCGGAAGCTTCTTGAATTCGATTCTGGATTGAGGATGGAATCCGAATCTGGTTCCTCTGATGTCCTCTCTTTCTCCATGGGGTTCCAAAGGCAAAGCACACGATCCTGGAGGTCGGGGATTCGACTTTTCTTTTTCTTTGGGCGCTTCTTCTTTCTCTTCTTCCTCTTCTGACTGCTCTTCTTCCTTTGGTTTAGGTTCAGCAGGAATGTCGGCTGTTGGGGCTACCTCCAAACTATTTGAATCACCATCTGCCAAACATCGCGCAAGCTGGACTTCTTTACCATCCGACTAAAAGTAAGGTTAATGATTACTAAAATAAACAAACTTACGTAAGAGAATTTGAGGTTTTTATTATTGACCAAGACGTCTCCAATGCAACCAATGATGGGGCTTTCATCGTTATATCTTCCCAGATACATCGCTGTATTCTGACTGGGCAGTAATTCACTCAGATCCGAATCAATTTCACCGGATACTGTATCATCTAACAACAACTTTAACTTTCCATCGGTCTGTACAATGTATATGTAATGCCATCTGTTGGCAAAGGGAGATGTGAACGAGAAGGAGCTCTCAATCTTTTCTCCATTCACACTGATCTCCAGATGATCATCTCTTAACCTCAGACCCAAAGCATTCTCATCGTTAATTGTGAAAGTCGCGATCTGGCCAGAGGACTCTCGGGTTTTAAATCTGAGAGAGATCTCCAGGTTTTTGTCGAGATCAATCTGATCAATCTTTACAAAGGATCGGTCAGATACAAAAGAAGCCATTCTGACTTCTTGACTAGGACATGACGGGGCCAATCCCTTTCCATCCAGAGCGCGGAGATTGATGTATTCGGTATCCAAGCGAAGGTTCTTCAGACATCCGCGGTAAGGAGTGACAACAAATCTGGTAGTTACACCCTGAGGAAGCCCTCCCAGATAAAAATATTCGGGTACACTCATCTCAAACATCACTCCGGGGGACTCTCCCTCTGCCATATCATCATTATCGACAGTCAGCTTTGCTTGGCGACCATCCCGGCGGAGATGAATCAGATGCCATTGACCATCACTGTAGGTATTCTTGTTCGAGACAAGCTGTCCAAGGCCAGAGCCGAGATCAAAGGCGAGTTTAACGAAGCCTTCCTCCAGTTTAATAGCCATTTGATCATTCTAAAAATAAATTTGTAATTATACGACTGCAAATTAAACAATATCAAAGTTGTTTCTGTCACTTACTCCTTTCCCAATGAAGAAAAGCAGCCCATCTGAGGAATGCGTCATAAACTTGACCAGAAGAGAAGTCCTCTTTCTCGGATTCCAGGTTCCCACATTCACCTTCGAGTATCCCTTGCCATTATAAGTGATCCCTAAATCTTTTCCCTCTTCTCTAACGGTCTTTCTGGGGATGGCTCCTCTGATTCTCTCGATCTTCTCACCATTCCAAAGACCAAGATTTTCACCATTCAATTGGAAACCTTCAACAGCTCCATCAAAATTGGTTGCCTTGATTTGTTTGGGTAACTTCACATTACCGGATCCACCCACAAATAGATGCCGAGTGTCATCATAAAGATTGAAGACATTCTTGTTGCCAGGAAGAGTAACATTCTTGGAAGAAGAGACGGTGTCATTGTTGGGGATAGAAATCTTAAACTCAACGTTCTTCCCCTTTCGATCCAATACGATCTGTCTCCATTGGTCATCCGTGACAATCTCATCTAACACAACTTCAATAACATCTCGGCCAAGGCTTCCAATCAACTTCGGTTTCCGTTGGTCAATCTCAACAGCAAAGAAATCCGTGGATCTTCCAGAATCTTCGTTTCCAAGATAAAAGAGGAGTCCGGTGTCCCTTCGAGTTCTGAAGAACGTTTTCACATTGGTCAACAGACTCAATTCGGCACCAGATTCCGGCAATGGCAACTCTAGAAGACTTCCTTGATCGAATTTAACTCCAACGGTGACTTGGTTCACCTTTCCTCGGATAACGGCAACCTTTTCCTTGAGCATGTTTAACTTGTTCTTAAGTTCGTCAACCCCTTTTGTGGCCTTCTCCACCTTCTTCTTGACGTCTTTTAAGCTGTCATAAGTTGACGGAATGGCTTCATTAATCGCCTGGAGGTTATTCTTAGCTGAAGCCGTGGCTTGAGCAAGCCCAGTGAACAGTTTTGCGGTGTCATCCACACTTTCACTGGTCTTCCGGACTCTCTCCAGCAGTTCCTCAGTAGCCTTTTTCTGTTGATTTATGTGCTCCTTCGACCTTTCGATCTTCTCATTTAATTTCTCGAGGTCTTCTGACACCGAATTTGGAGTTTGAATCTTTGCGACGATTTCTCCGATTTTCTCGAGCTGATTTCCTTGTTCTTCGATCTTCCTGATGCTTTCTTGTATTCTTGGTTGATGTTTTGCGTATTCATTCTGTGATCTTCTCACCTTTTCCTCAAGTTCCTTGGCTGTTTTCAACTTGGACTTAGCTTCCTCACTTAGGTTGTTCACCACGTTTTCGGTAGTTTTGGCATTCAAAACAGCCGAATCGGAGCTATTCTTGGCATTTATCATAAGGTCCGTGATCTTTTTGTAAATGGTAGCAGCTTCAATATCTTTAGTAACGTCCCCAGTCGCACTTCGGTATATGGTTGACAATGCCTTTTCCTTCACTTGTAATTCTTGGGCCTTCTGCTTTGCATGTTGAACCAGTTTCTCATTTTCGACGTTCCTTCGAAGTCTTTTGTTCTTTTCGTTCTTATTTAGCAAGGCCTCTTTCTCCTCGACCAGCTGCTTTCTCAATTCGTCGAGTTCTTGGGCAAGACTTGTCAAGTTTTCCAAAGAACTTTGAATTTCATTCTTCTTGGTGACCAGGCTTCCTTCGTTCTCTTTTTTCTTTTTGATATCCTTTTCAACCCCGGCGAGGAGAGTGGAGAAACTATTCAAATTCAAGTTTCCGATAGTCTTTCTTGCATTTGCAACCACTTCCTTGGCTTCGTCAATGGTCCTTCCATATTCTCCACTGGCATTGTTGAGGCTTATAATCTTATTTTGGAGGTTCACAACCATATCTCTTCGCTGATTGTCCTTTTCTTTAATCAATGATACGACTTCTGGTTCAATTTCCAATTTCTTTCTGAGTTCATCAACATTGTGAGCCTCGATTCTACAAAAGAATTAACTTGTGTGATTTGAATTCACTTACTTTTTGTTGATCTCCTTGACTTGATGAAGAAGTAACTCCGCCTCCTTGACCAAAACATCTTCGTTTTCGATGGGAGTAGCTGATTCGAGCTCCATGCGAATTCCTTTTGCCTTTTCTAATACCAAACTCGCAGTTCCAATAAGATCGTTAGCTTCTCTTCTGGCTACTTTTAGATCGTCAAGTAATTTCTGAATCTTTTCTTGGCTCTCCACAAGATTCTTCTTGATTCTGTCCGATCTGACAGTCAATGCGTTGGCTTGATTGGTTTGATTATAAGCCTCGTCTTTCAATTTCTTGACAATTTCCCCAGCCGACAATTCGCTGACAAAGTTCACCAAAGGCTAAAGGAAAATAGTTACATTCTAGTATAACTCTTACATTTAGTTTGTTGACTTCCTTATTGATCCTGTTCAAACGCGCACCGTTCAAAGCGACGCTTGAAAGGTTCCCCAAGGTGTTCTGGATGGCAGAAAGGGAGAGGAAGTCATCATCAAGTTCACTATTCAAGGCCAGAGCACATTCACTGCATTGACGACAGCCATGCTCTGGAATGCGAAGATATCCAGGAAGACAAGTGTCACATCTGGGTCCAGTTGCTCCTTCTTGACATTGACATTGTCCTGTCTTCACATTACAAACAGTCCCCATAGATAAATCCGCCTCGCAGTCACATTCTGCAAAATTTTGTTTATTTATTATCGAAAGGAAAACGCTGAAAAAAGTAGTCATTCCTTACTTTTACATCCTTGAGGACTGTAATCCCAGTATCCGTAAGCACAAGTGTCGCACTGTTTTCCATCAGCTCCAGGCATACAAGTGCATTGGCCAGTCTTCAGATCACATTGACTGTTCGAAGTTGCGGCCGCGCAATCACAAGGGCGGCATCCATTACAACTCTCAAAGCCCCAGGAATTCTCAGCGCACTTGTCACAATTCTGACCCTCTACCAGACCTTTGCAATGGCACTGACCTGATCGGTTATCACAGAATTCGCTTCCGCACTGATTGCAAGAACAATCTGAAAATTAATTAGTCAAAGTAGATAACATTGGTCGACTCACTTTGACAGGTCTTGGTTAACGCATCTCCAAAGTACCAAGGCTCACAGGAATCGCAATAGCGTCCATCGGTGTTATGTTCACAGTTGCTGCATTCGCCAGTCTCGGGATTACAAGAGTCTGGGAGTGAAAGGTCGTTGTTTTCATTACAGTAACATTTTTGGCAGGCCACTTCATTTGTTGGCTGTCCAAAGAACCCGACGGCGCATTGCTCACAGAATCTCCCGGTGAATCCTTCCCGGCATTCACATTTTTCGAGATCTCCCTTATCCCCAATAATACAGGACTTTCCAAAGTTTCCAGTGGCTGATGGACGGGGACAGGGACAAGCTAAGCATGCGTTGGGGGACATGTTTGTGGCATTTCCATTGTACCCTTCAATACACCGCTCACAGTGAGAGCCCTCTGTGTTATGTTGACAGTCAATGCACACCCCAGTGACCGGATCACAACTTCCTGCATGACCATGGCAATTGCAAGGGACGCAGGAACCCAGAAAACTGTCATCGTCTGTCTTGAGACGATAATATCCAGTGGCACAAGTCTGACACGAGAATCCAGCGTAACCTACAGGACAAGAACATTTCTCCACGGAGGTCGCCACAATGTCGTAGGAGTTCTGTTGGCGTTGCACGACTTGCGCGATCTCAGCTTCGGTAAACACAGCCTTCTTCGGGTATTCGTAGTACGACGCCTTGAACTGGATCTTGTCCAGTTTGAAGAGCACCATCATCAGAGTCTGTCGATTCACTGGTTCTCCAGTCGATAACAGCCAGAAGTCAGGTGAGAAGGTGACTACAACCTCGAACATAACAGACGGATCTTTTGGTTGTTCTCTAGCCCACAGTTCCAATATTGTAGAGCCAGAGATCAGTCGAACATCTGCTTCTGAAGTAAGTTTCTTCTTCTCAGAATCTGGAGGAATTGAAGAAATCTTGAATGACATATGAAGTCCATAAGAAGCGGTAAAGTCTGACTTAGTCAAGCGAGGTTCCAGGTAGACATTTCTGCTGTTTGATTCCGCACCTGCTTCATAGATGACTTCATTCTCGGACGATGTAACAACTCCATTCGTATCATTGGAACTCCATCCATCAGTGGGGATGAACACAGTTTCCACGGGGTAAAACAATGACTGGCATTTGTCTGTAACTCCAAAACAGAAACAATCGGAGCATCCACTTGGATGACTGGGTTGAAGATCAAAGGTTCCTTCTTTGCATGCATCACAATTCACGCCCGTCACTCCCTTTTTACATTTACATTCAGATGATACGGGGTCACATATTTCGGCAACAGTTCCAGCTACATTACAAGAACACTTTTTGCATTCCGGGAATCCGAAATAGCCAGGAAGACATTTCTCACATCTTCTACCGCCGACTCCTTCCTTGCACAAACATTGACCGTTATTTGAATCACATTGCAATTCTCCATTCAAAGAGCCTTCTTGGTTGCAACCACAGAGCTGGCATCCAATCAGTGGATCAAATCCATATGCGTATTTGACACATCGATCACACCCAGAGCCTTCAACATGATTGGGGCAGAAACATTGGCCATTGCTTTCGTCGCAGAGTTCTCTTTCTCCACACGTACAGGGACGGCATTCGGGATAACTGTGGAAGCCCGGGGCGCAGCGATCACATGTTCTTCCGATGATGTTGGGCTTACATTTACATTCTCCACCATACTCCTCACAACAAAAGTCGACTGATCCTTTAGGATTACAGTTACACGGAAGGGCACCGTTGTTGAATTCAGAAGTCAAAGAGAAGACTTGTTGTCTACAATAATCCGAGACGTTCGAGGGATGATTCTTAAAATGCTGCTGGGCACAATACTTGAAGAAGTCGGAAGTTCTATCCAAAGGTTTGTGTCTCAAAAGTTCCGCATTGTATGTCTGGACTGGAATTGCAGTAATGGATTCAATGTAGAGGGGGCCTTTCTGCTTCGGATTCGCATAGAAACTCCATTTGTAATTGTCATTAACAGGGAAGAAGTTCTCAATTGGGACCTTCCTCATATTCACGACTTCAGTTCGACAACCCGAAGTGGATGGACAATACTTGAAGTCCGCCTTCCCAAAGACCTCATTCTGAAACATTCCTTCAATCGACAAGGGCCCATTGTCATTATTGTAGTAGTGGACGACAAAGACGTAATGTCCAGGACGATCAACCACTCCATTGATATCAACGGTTCCAGCAGCGTTGGGGTCGAGAGGGATGACCTTAACATCTTTAGCATTGTAAACTTTGAACGGCAGTTTCTCCCCAGTCACAACTTCATTTGGATTGCTTCCAGCAGCAGAAGTTGTGATGGAATTGGCAGGGACGGGATATTGAAGGCCAATGCATTCTCCGTCTTTTCTGATGCAAACTGGGACTTGTTTTAGGAAGTCATCATCCCAGTCGTCAGCGGCAATCAAATTGACTGAAGAAACCCCAAAGTCCAAGCCAGGTGGGACACTGAAGACGGCCAGAGCCTTTGGCGGGCTCTTTTTGAGAGGAATTAGGCCATGTTCTCCATTCTTCGTAACAATCTCTCTTCTGAACACATTGTATGGACTGTGCCCAATGTAAATCGTTCCTTCATTGAAAGGAGACCCGGTGTCTTGCTCTACTCGAAGTCGAAGAGGACCAGAAACATTGCTGGGGTTGATGTATTCCACTACCATGTAGTAATTGCCATCAGACGGGACTTCCAGATCAACTTCAAGGCTTCTGGTGTAATCCTTATCTTCCACATGACCTGCCTGACCAACGATTGCGGGCAGAACATCAGGACCGACCTTCTTCAACAGCCGGATCGCTCCGTCTTGATCGAATGTTCTAATACTGTCTTTGTCCGTTCCTTCCACTCTCGATGAATATTTGATAGGAGGGTAGAGATAGTCCATACAAGGAGTGTTCGGATCTTCAATAGCTGGACAGGGCTGATTCACCGGGCTTTGTAAGGCCGTAGCAGTGTAATATTCGGCTGGAAGGAATACCACGTAATCAACCAGAAGTCTCTTGGACGTCGACAAGGACAGACGCCATTTCCCAGGATTCAGAACAAAGGCATTCTCATCGTTATTCATGAAGATAGAAGTGGGTTCCTTGTGGAAAGGAAGATTGACGGATGCCGAGAAGTTGGTGTCATGGGTCTGAGTGTTGACTGGAGAGATCCGAGCTGTTAACGGGATAAACATATCGATCGGGTTACGGTAATGGACCAGTAAGCGATAAAGCGAGGCCTTCTTCACGTCCACATCCAAAATAATTTCGTCTTGAATTGGACTGAACACAGCATAGCCACGATAAGAATAGTCCGGGAACTCTTCTTTGTCGATCGCATATCGAACATTCTTTCCATCAACTTGTTTCCCACTCTCAGCTTCGTATTTGAGTTGCCACAAAGTGGGGAAGTAATGGTCTTTTATGGGTTTATCACAGCGAATTCCCTCAACTCTTGGACGACATCTACATTGTCCACTGTGAGGGTTACAGGTGTCATCGACAGCTCCTCCAGCATCACAATCGCAAGGTTCACAGCCATTTTGGAGAGATCCGTCGATGCTATGATAACCATCAGCACAACCATCGCATTTCTGACCGGCCACAAAGGGCTTGCAGAAGCATTGGCCATTCTTCAGATCACAAGTGTTCAGGAAGGATACCACACCCGTCATATTACAATTACAATCTACAATTGAGCATGCCAAATATCATGTTCACTTACCAACACAACCCTGAGGATGTCTGACATTCAAGTCCCAGAAGGTAGGCTTGCATTCGGAGCATGTCCGACCATCAACGTTCTCTTTGCATGCACATAACTCTCCCTCTTTTACAGTGTCACATCCAGAGAATCCATCGACAACACCATTCGGATTGCAATTACATTCTTCGCACAAGGGGAAGTTGTAAAGCTTCGGTTTGCATCGATCACACTTCTCTCCGTCCACGTTTTCTTTACAATAGCACTGAAAAAAAAGCCAAATCAAATAACAATTGATTGTGACAATGGATATAATTTAAGGTACCCACCTTTCCATCATGATCACACGCTTTGCTCTTTGAAGTCCTTGGATGACAATCACAACTCAAACATTCTGGGAATTTGTAATATCCAATAGCACATCGATCACACTTAGGAGATGTGAAGTTCACATGGCAACTACATTGACCAGTATTTTCATCGCACTTGGCCGATGTTGACCCAGGTTCACTACAATTACAGGGTTGGCAGTTTGGATATCCAAAATAGTTGATGTCACATTTATCACATCTTTTGCCAGAGTAACCTGTCTTGCACAGACATTGACCACTTTCTTTATCGCAAACTTCATCATCAGTCCCGCTGGCATCACAGTCACAAACTAAATATTCACCAATAGGAAAATGAACCTAAACCCACATTTACACTCCGGATAATTAAAGTATCCCTTTGCACAAGCGTTGCATTCCTTTCCCATAAAATTGCTCTTGCACTGACAGTTCCCAGTCTCCAAATCACATTCAGGACTGATTGAACCTTCTCCATCACAATTACAAGACACACATCCAGCCGTTAGGTTCGTAAATCCAAGTGCACACTTATCGCAAAAAGATCCACTAAATCCCTCTTTGCAATTACATTTTTCTTCAACCGGAAGACAAGCTCCATCCGACGTTCCATTCACATTACAAGCACAGGGATTGCATTCAGGTGGATGATGATATCCGGGAGCACATTGGTCACAGTTTTCTCCGGTAAATTGAGGAAGGCATTCACATTTCCCGGTCTTTTCGGCACATCGGTGGGTATGTTTTCCTGGGTCGCAATCACAAGCTAAAAATTATTTATGTAAGCACAGAAAAACACTACAATCCTACAGATTCGGGTTGTTAATTTGACAAAATTTTTCAAAATGACGTCAAATTTAGACTATGATGAATACCGTTAATATTACTCGTAATTAATTTTACTGCTTATTTCATCGACGTTTTGAGGGGGAGTGTTCGGACACAAACCTTTTTTTATCTAATGCAAAAAACTTGGAGGACGCTGTCGACATACAAAAAAGACACTTACGTTGACACACATCAGTCTCATTCCACAATTTAGATTCTGGCCGATAAAACCCATCAATACATTCATTACAATTGATGCCCGTAGTCCGGTCTCTGCAATTCAAACATCTCCCACCACCTTCGTATTTCCCGTGAATGTCCAAACTCAGCTTCTTCTCATCCAGTTCAGCTTCGTAGATACATTCGTCGGAATGTCCATGGCAATTGCATGCTATAAAAGTTTCCGGGATAAAAATATATACTTACGTTCACAAACAAACTCTGTCTCGGCGGATGGCTCCCACTTCTTCTGCTGGAATCCCTCACAACATTTATCACAATTGTCCCCACAAGTGTTATGTTCACATTGACAGATCAACGTTTGGCTACGACTTGGATCAAGTTCACTGCAGGCTGACGCATGGCCGTTGCAAATACACTTTCCTCCCATATAAATCTCCTTGATTGCATAGTAATACCTTCTGGTGACAGTTGCATCGTTCGGACTCTTATAATCCATCAATTGGGCGTACATTGTATTCGCTCTGAGGAAGCGGAGTCTAACGTTAGTGGCAGTGAGAAACTCCTGCAGTCTGGGAGAATGGCCGAAACTATTCTTCCCTGGACGTCCTTCGAGCAAGTTGATCATCATCTCGCCATTTTCCATGGGATGAATCGCGGAGTAATCGGTGGTGCAGATGACTTCTTCATCATCACTGATCGCATTGTTGACGAGGTAAGCGGGGACATGGAACAACTGCAAAACTCATTATTATCAGCTTTAGCCAGAGCTCTGCAAAAACTACCGGTACACTGTTAAAATAATATAAATCTTTGCGCTATAAGACGAAGTAAAACTAAAACTTCAATCTTTCTAAAAGCATAACCCTCTTCCATCGCTAACTGATTTTGAACTGCATTGCACCGCCGAAATTTGAGATTCCAAAAATTTCGCGGATTGCAAAGCCTCGACTTTTGTCCGATGAGACTTTGCACCGCTAAAAGCGCAAAAAAAAACGCGAAAACTACGAGACGCGTTACAATTCTGATCAGAGATTCTGAATCTACACAAAAAAATTTAATTTTGGACTCTTTGTAAAATATTCTTTTTCCCAAGTCCCGAAGCGAAAACATTTCAAAAATTTTTCAAATTCACCAAAAAATTCTTTTTTCCCAGTCCCGAAGCGAAAATATTAAACGGTATCGTTGACCCGAAATGTCGTTGACCACTTGCATCGAAGAAAAAGACGTATGATACCATCCTAGGTATCATATGTAGTCGCCTAGGATGCGCGCCTTATCTCGCATTTTTAAAATCACCATGACCGCTTTTAAAAAAACAATTTTTGTGTTTCCTTTTTTTTCACGTTGTTGTTTATCTAACTAAGATTGTTCAACCCACCCTAGCACAATCTTTGGCGGTCGAAGCGAAGTATTGCCAAGGTTGGAAAGTCTGTCCGTTATCGGTTGATCTCTCTAGAATCCAAGCAGCAGGACGAGGACTGTTAGCCATCTGAACCCACACATAAGCGATATGAAACTCTTGTCCAAGGTCGATGGTAATGTTGACTTCATGATATTGCATTCCTCGAGACAATGGAGGACTCATCCACCAGGAGTGACTTCCGTCCACCATAAATTGGGCTGGATGTTCCATATTCGAGTTGGCTTCGCAATAGTCGCAGTTTTGACCATTCTACAATTGTAAGATTTTGGTTATCACTAGTGGTTTCATACCTTGAGGAACGAATGTTCGGCCCTCATTTCTTGGATATGCCTGGTGTTGTTGAACAGACTGTACGAGTACTGATTATGGGGTGAATAAGGCTGAGCTCCGGCAATTGTGCAATACAGTTCCTTGATGGGAACTCCATTCACTTCTCCACATGTTGAACTGGCTGTTATATGTCGGCCCAATGCCAGGTTTTTACTCGGAGGGACCAATACAGCATTTGTTGTCGTTATTAACAACAAGAGGACTGTAGAAATCCTCATGAGCAAAATGCTGAAATTACGGTTGTCATTCAAAATTTATACGGCAAAGTTTGGCATTCCCTAATATAAAATGGGATAAGATCGTCTAATGGTAAAGAAGCATGGATTAAACAATAACGGAATCATCAACGAGCGGCTATGGACCCATATTTGGCGCCAAACTTTATCGCCGATTATGAAACGAGGCGTCTTTACCGATTATAACAGAAAGAAAAGACTTGCGCGCCTCACGATCAGATCTGACTTAGGGACATTGGTTGTGGCCTAAAAGAAGGAAGAAGGGCTGTTCGATCGAGGGCAGAGAGACCAACTGCCCTCTGATCTGGGGACTACCGACCTTCCCCACTTGGCCCTTCCCCGTTCACATCTGGTCCCTTTTATTGAAGTCCGCTTTAAGATGAGATCAATTCACACCTGGTCACTCAGATCCTGTTTATTCAACCCGTATTTTATAGAATTCAATCAGAACCGTTGAGCAGAAAGCGAGGTGTGGTTGTCTGGATGACTTTCATGAGGACTTCAGACTGGACATTCAAGAAGGAAGAGCGAGGAGAGGCCATACGACTCTGGTTCCATTCTTCCAACTGAAGATCGTAGGGGTATCTGGAAGGAGGTAACCATCATATCACAGCAGTATATTATAGCACACAGAGAACGGAAAGAGTAAAGTGAAAGTGGAAGAAGAATATAGGGACGGCACGCAGAGTGAAGATGTTGTTATTTCGAAAGATTAGAACTCGCAAGCGCTGTACTTTCTGTCATCGCTGAATTGGGTCGGCTCGTTGAGGGTGTTTGTGCCACCGGGAAGATTGTTTTGCAGGAGACGAGCATGGGGTCCATGATGCATACTTCGAAGGATCTCGTGGGCACGTTTACTGCATGGAAAGAAGATTCGATGGGTCAGAAGGATACGAACAACTTCTCGGAATTGTTGAGACATTCCACAATAGATGGCGAATCGAAAGGGATATGACATTACAATTAAGACATTCCTGAAAGAAGTTTCATCAAGTTTTTAAGAAAATAAATAACATACCGGATTATCAGAAGTTTGTTTAGGATGTTATAATGTCGTTGGATGAAGTTTATCTGAAACGCGACGGCACTGACATGCACTGAGAAGATGAGAGCAGCTGGGATTTCGGTGACCAGGAACAAGATGATGACGGCGATCAACATCCGAGTATTCTACAATTATAATACTGTGATTTGATTGTAACTTTTACTTGTTTCAGTCCCTGAAGTCTCTTCGATTCACTGAAACTCTCTCGACTTTTAAGTTTGAAGCCTTTTCTTTTTTCCGGGTCCAATTCGAGAGTTTCACTCGATTCGATCGTGTATTTCCGGGTCGCTGTTCTGAAATGAGGCCAATAAGAGTTCGAATACTGATCCATCAGTTCAAAAAAATAAATAAATAAAACTGACCGGGCCACTAAGAAGGCATGTCTTCTGTCAGCCACACTTATCGCTGAGATCAATTTCCATGTGAAGCAAACTAATAAAATACACGGTAAAGTGTGAGACAGCAAGGTGTGCAGACCGTAGAGAGAATAGTAGTAGATATCATTCCCCACTGTCTGGATAAATTTCGTTCGAATCCGCAGACAGATTCGTCTGCTGGCTAAAAACATATCGCAATCAAAATTATAGAAAAAATGACGTCATAACTTGCCATTAAACTTTGGATTATACAATGTGTAAGAGCCATTGTATGTGGCGAAGAACTCGGGGGCATAGATCGATAGTGAACATACACAGATCGCAACAATAGCCTGAGACAAAATCGTTGTTAAAGTAAAAAAGGCGGAAAAATGGAATCCCCAAGTAACTTGACCTACTTGTTTACTCCGATGGATGGTACAATGATTTCTGACCATTTTTGGCATGCAGATATAAATATAACGTTGAGCAGCAAGATAGACTGTTAACCAAATAGCGGCAGTATGGAAGATTGAAGGGCAAATTGTGGCCATGTAAGGAAAGGAAAAGCACCACAACTGTGATAACCCGTACTGAATATCAGTTCGATAACCTGGAATCTGATGATTAATATACGACAACTCTACCGTTGAATGTATAATAATATAAGAGCCATGGCAAACAGGATAATCCAGTCAGTAGCTCTGTAACTGCCATGGCAAGAAGAACATAATTGGTTGGAGTTCGGAGATATCGCTGGGAGAGAACGAGGACGATGAAACTATTGGTCAACAAGGTCAGGGCCACAATAAAGGGCATGGCATAGCCATATAAAGGCAATGCCCATTCCAGGGGGACCTGAATTAAGGTCAGAGGAAAGAATCTCCTCACCTGAGCGTTGATGATGACCTCCCGACATTGGCTGGTGTTCAGACATTCAGGCGGGTCATCATAGTTCATCTGGCCAATCAGAAACGGCCAAAGATCTCTGTAATGGGACATTCAGAAACATCTACCGGCCACAAATTTATAAACTGATGTGTCGCAGCTTAGCTCTCAAGACTTTCAATTACAATTCTTTTTCCTTCGAAATGCGCCGAGACGACTACGGAGACCCTAAGGAGAGGCCTTGGGGACACAAAAAGAAAACCAGAAATAGAAAAGTCGGTCTCACATTAACACTAATATCTGCTGACTTATTCGAGAGCACAGTCCCGGACTCATCTTACTCATGTCATCTGTTATAACTGTTTTATTGGCTACCCGACATCGCACATAATAGTTCTTCTTCGATAAGTAGAGAACAAAGGACCCCTTTTTGGGATTCGCTGAATCTAATAAACGGTCTTTTTACCCTTGTAACTCGGTAAATATTTTGATAGTGTTTTATCCATGTCTGTTGTTCAATACAATATTAATCTTTAAAAATGAGGATAGTGATCGTCAAAAGCGAAATAAAAGACTGAACCCCTGAAAGATCAGAAAAAAAATTTTTTTTTGATGACTAAAACAATATAACGTTGATGTAAATTGAGATACCAAAACAGTTATAAAACGAGTCGATAAAGTAAAAATGATGTCCCAGCCCTCTGAATATGATAAGGATCCTGCGAAGAGGAGGCTTCTGAGTCCTCGTCCCGGTCTCTCACCTAATCTGAATGCTCCTTGAGCCTCCCTTCAAGTGGAGTATATGGCCCAGGAGGTTTTAATAGCCTGGATAGGATCTCGTACTCTCTAGAGATTACCGCAAAATGACTCTTTCTCCGAAAATCTTTAATATGGGCTCGATAAGTTGAATATTAAATGTAAGAATCACTGAATTAAAATGAGACGAAGACCTAGGAAGTGACCATTTCATGCGATTAAATCTACTCCAGAAAACCGAAACCATGATTAATTTCCGCCCGAGGTCATAGATCCTCTGCACCACTCAACCGCATATCAACATCAGAACGACGAGCCGAGCGGATCCAAAGCGGGCCTTCCGGCCAAGTCGTGGACAACAAACGATTAACCGAATTACACGCTGCAGATGAGAGAGTTTGGAAGAATAAATCAAATTCGGAACTATTCGTGGGCTATTTATTTTTTCCTTAAACGAATTTTGTTTAGAACGGCCTCAGGGTCCTTGGTGCGCCGAGTCCGGACGGATGCCGGATAAATGGAGGAATCAAGTGCCCTATAATGCTATGTTGAGAGATGGGAACATAACATGGTGTGGACATGACTTGTTTCAAAACAACAACAAGCAATGGGTTTACCTGTCCTCAGGGTCTGAGGTCGGAAGGCGGAAAGGGCGGTTAGATCTCGTGCCAAATGTCCATTCGTCAGCCTGAGGCTGTCATTCTGTTTGATTTGTTTGTGTTGTCTGGTATCACTGGTCCAATTATTTTCGAACGCTTTGATTGTTCCTTTTCCGATCTCCAATTCTAATTATATGTTCCAACGGTCCAGAAGGACCTTCCTCTTGTCTCACTTCCTGTCAGTTCCAACCCGATTAATCCTCCGAACTTCCAATTTGTTTCATTCAAAATTGGCTTCTCCCTGTTCGTTTCATCGTAAAACATTTTTTTGGCAATAACCCAGAGTCCAAAAAGGGCCACTCCAATTGAGGATGCATTTGAAACCAGCCTTTGTCAATGACATTTCATCCTTGCATTTCCTAATTCGGAGTAATCAATTTTACTCCAAAATTTTGTAAAAGAGAATTCTTGCGCAACATTAGAATTGGTCTGCACTTTCTCGATGTCCAAAAGACCGCTGGATCTCCATTTTATTGTAAAGCGTCACAAGAACGTACTTTGATTTCACGGAAATAAAGTTTACTTTTACGCGCATTTGAAATAAAGGCGTTACGGCTTTTCGGGTCGGGGACAGTTCGGGTCAAGACAGTTCTCGTCAACGATACATTATTTAAAGGTAATCAATGGTGTTGATTTCGAAAATTATCCAATCTTCTTGATTTTTACATGCTTCTCCTTTTTTATACTTTTACAATGCATTTACTTTGAGGAGTAATGTAAAAATGTAATTTTGTTTAAACCCGAACTGTCACAGACAAGTTGAGACGCGGAAATAAACATAAAAATTAAGAGATGACGGATGAAGATCACTTCTGGATTCTCCGTCTTACACCCTGTTGGAAGGTATTGCGGACCAGCATGGCCACAGTCATTGGGCCCACTCCGCCAGGAACAGGGGTGATATACCCAGCAACTTCCTTGACCCCATCGAAATCAACATCTCCCAAGAGCCGTCGCTTTCCTTCAGGCGTTTCTTCCACATTAATGCCACAATCGATGACGACGGCTCCGGGTTTTACCCAATCTTTTTGGACGTATTTCGCCTTCCCAATGGCTACTATCAAGATATCTGCTTCTCTGCAGATCTCGGGCAGATTTTTGGTTCGGGAATGACAAATGGTGGTAGTCCCGTGATGCCACATGAAGAGGGCGGCGGCAGGCGATCCGACGATCTTGGAACGGCCGATTACAACTACTCTCTTCCCCGAAACGAAGTTAGGATCGCCAGTAGCCTTCTGGACGAGATAAAGACAGCCATACGGGGTGCATGGGAAGATGGTCCTCTCCAATTCTCCTCTCATCAGACGGCCAGCATTCTCCCGGGTCAACCCATCCACATCTTTTTGTTGATCGATAACGTCGATGACATGGTCCTCGTCGATTTTACTCTCGGTATCAAGAGGAAGCTGTAAATCGAAATAGATGCTACTATATGTAATTATTATCAGAATTACCTGAACGATGATCCCGTCAACCGTATTGTCTTCATTCAGCTCTCGAATCTTGGCTTCCAGTTGATCCTGAGTTGTGGATCGATCCAGTTTAATCAGACGGGCCGATATTCCAACTTCCGCAGATCTGGCCATCTTGTTTCTGATGTAAACATTGGAATCGCTTCGATCTCCAACCTGAAATCGAAGGATTCTTTAATACGTACTTCAGCCAATTTTTACACTCATCGAGCATCCACATTGTGTTTACATAACAAAATTTGTCAACAGAAACAAGGGAAAGTGTAAAAATCCAATGGCATATTATTGAAACGAGATTTGAAGTAGTTGGAGAAATTCGCCAAAATTAAACGATTATATTTTTTATACTCCGAATAACTGAGAACTTATTTAATATAATAATTTATAATTCCAAACCCGTAACTATCAGTCCGATAATCTAAAATATTAGATGACGAAAACACATCACTTCTACCAATTAATTGTAAATTAAACACATCACTACTATTCCTCTTACCTGAACTATTGCGAGACCGGGAGTAAACTCGGGATGGGTTTCCTTGACCTTCTGCAGCTCTTCAGACACCTCTCTGAGAACATCCTGGGAGATCAGTTTTCCACCGATGAGAGTCGCCATCTCAGTAATTGATGAAATAAATGGAAATCAGTGTTTAAAGACCAGAATAAAATGAAAGTGGGTGTTTTTGGGGGTCAGGACTCTTTTCGACGCCATTGCGCAATTGATTACGATCTTTCAGAGCCATGTGATCGCCCGAGAAGGGAGAGAGGGGATGTTCTGATCATATAACACTTGATTATGCGTTGATAAATTAGAGAATGGCAAATTTGAAGTAGTACTTTTAATTTAGTTTCATGATTCTATATACTTTTATACCTTTATTAGATGCGCAGTTTATATGTAATATATTGTGTATGAGGGTCATTTTGAAGTGCCCGAACAACAATCAAAACGTTAATGGCTCTAACATCTATCTTCTTGTTGCTTCATTAGTCTCAGGGCCCTGAGCTCATGGACTTTATTCGTTCTTCAATAACAAGTAAACTTAAGGATATGCTGAGTTTCATTTTCTGGTCAAAATTTTGCAGTCAACTAAATAAAGTTGGAGTAAGTTAATTAAAACCCCGGGCCAAATTAGCCTCATAATGATCGACAGGGGCAGGTTAAACTAAAAACGGCAAAAAAAATTTTACGCCCCTCAGGGAAAAAGGATTTTTTTGGGTTGTAAAAAGATAAATACGACAAGGGTAGATCAAGGCAAATTCTTTTGACCGATTTTTTTCTTTGTGAAAAGATAAATATAATAAGAGGGGATCAAGGTAAGCCGTCTTGATCTCCCCTTGTCATATTTAGTTCTTCACAAACAAAAAAATTGGTAAAAACGGCTTGCCTTGATCCCCCCCCTTGTCATATTTATCCTTTCACACACAAAAAAAAATCAGTCAAAAAACTTGCTTTGATCTACCTTGTCATATTTAGCTTTTCACAAACAAAAAATTGTTTTTTCCTTGTCACGAAGCGAAAACCTTTCAAATTTTGTTAAAATTTTCCAAAAAATTCCTTTTTCCCTGTACCGAAGCGAAAACCTTTCAAGTTTTTTAAAAATTTTCCACAAAATTCCTTTTTCCCTGTCCCGAAGCGAAAACATTTCAAATTTTGTTCAATTGTTCACAAAAAAATCTTTTTTTTCAAGGTGCACTGTTCGCCCAGGTGCACTGTTCGGACACAACCGCGGTTGCAACCTTTTGATGGTCTTATCCGCGGATGGACCGTTTTCTAGCAAAATTAAAGCGTTTGTAAAAGTTTAACGCAAATATTTTATTAATTGTAAAAAAGCAAAATGCTTTGCAACCACTGCACTATATAGAAGCAACCCTCTCCAAAGTTTTTCTCCGCGCGCGATAAAGAAAGATTTTTTTGCAAAATCACATAAAGGCATTCTGTAAAAAAATGAAAATGGTGTCTTGTACCACTTTTCAAGGGCTCTTCAATGATGTATGTCACTTTTCATTTGGTGAGGGTCAGTTCGTACACTTCCCTGGTTAGTTGGTCCACCCTACCTTTGAAGCACATGCTTTGTGCCGTTTCCCAAAATTCAAGCCTTCTGCAGAGATTAAAACCTTTTCATGGTCAATTAAGGGCACGGACAGCTGAAAGCGACTACAAATGGAGCCTTTGTGAGGATGGGCTAGCGACGCATGGATGATTGTAGTGACCTTATCGACGAAAGAATTGCACCAATTTTGCCAAAATTTTCTTTTAGCGAAAAAAAAAATTGTTTCCTGTTAATTCCAATGGATCACAAACGATACCACGAGCGTCAACAAAGGTAAACAACAGCAGCTGCTCTCGCCCATCGACCACTTAAATTCAATGAATTTATTCATCTTTTTCCGCTATTGAAACAAAGATACCTTCCGTCTAACAACTACATTTTTTATTCGCTTACACATGCATTTTGCCCATCGTAACTACATGGATGCGACCCTAGAACTGATCAGGTAACTAGTTACGAGATATTGATTACAATGTACCTAAAACAGAAAAGAAAAGTAAACGGATAACATAATATAAATAATTAAGGGTAAGTGATATGAACCAGTATTTGGGAGTATACAACTTGAAATAAAGTACATCGAACGTAGAGTTTAACGATCCAGCGCCATAATATAACGGTAGTTCTCTTCTTGATTACACATAACCGGCTTCGCAAAAAATCCGCGGTTGAAGACACCCATTAGTCCGGATTTGTTGCGATTCAAAGCCGGATCCGTAGCTGAGGCCGTTTCTGAGGTAGCGGGAGCTGGGGTGGAAGAAGAAGATGAACTTCCAGAAAACGGCGACGATTTGACGGACATTGTGAGACCTCCTTGATCTTCTGGTGATTTAGACAACTGCTGTTGATGTGACTGGCCCGCTGAGAGATGAAGAGCCGAGGAGAAGGAAGAAAGAAAACCGCCAGTTTCTTTGCGAATACAAGGGTCCAATTGGTAGTTCGCAACGCTGGACGACTTGCGAAGCGGAGTTTCCTCGGCTTGGCTACTAGAGCATAATTCAAAGGCGCTCTTATTACGATCCAGGCTGGACTTCGGTACCTTCAAATCTCTGAAAAAATTAAAAATCAAAAAAGAAATAAAATGGGGCACGTTTCTCTCTCTCCTCCCACAAAAACGTAAATAATAGCAACTGGTAAGACCAGAGGTCGATGAATTCAAATCAAGAACCCAAATACAAAACAAGAACACCATGGCTTTTAAAACGGAAGAATCATTCTCGAAAGACCTCAAACGGCCAGTTGTGGCCTTCCTAATCCCCGAAGCGGGCGTGAGAAGAGGGGAAAGACAGCCGACTACGTGCCTCGTTCTACTTTCAAACTCTGTTTCTCTCACGTGTTTCTGGAATAGGGAGACGTCATATGTTCTGCACTCAATGTTCGCAACACGCGATTTTGGAATGCGACTTCTCCCATTTTAGGTAATTTATGAGGGAGGACCTTCCAAAATACAAAGTGGGGCCGCCCAAAAGAACATTCGAATTGCAGCCAGTCTAACCGGAAGAGAAGCAACGCGACTAAACTTACTGTGGAAGACTGGGAACAGAATCCATGAGTTCAAGTTTCTCGGAGCTCTGTCCAATCTTGAAATTGACCGAGTTCTCCAGCAGCCCAGTAAGCGTTGGATGGAAGCCCAGACCTGAAAAGAAGGGATTAAATACATTCATAATAACCCCCGGGATAAGCTGGTAAAGGAAGGGAGGGGAACACACCTTTATCCTGAACACTTAAAAAATGTGGGATATCCAAATGAGGATCGCTTTGAGAGACGCGACGAAGCAGAGAAGGTCTGTTGGCCGATGGAATCTCTGACTCCGACGCGTTTATAATAGTCGGGAATTTACATCCCAAAGTTGGCTGGTCCATTCTGAATGCAGACTGCGTACAAGGTTTAGGTATCAAAAGAGACTTATTTCTCGCAAAAAGCGCGTCGGGTCTCTTGAGAAATATATGATAAAGGTAATTGTGGCGAGGCCTGCTCACTGCTGTTGTGCTTTTCCCCAATTTCTCCCCATTCGCTGAACCTAAAGAAATATAAAGCGGCGCTCCTTCTCCATCACTCCCAAACCAAAAGACCTCAAAAAAACAGAACCCTGTCTGTTTTCGGAACGTAACGAGATCAGGAACCAGTCTCAACCAACCTTCTCCGCTCCGTTACACCCTCTTCACCTGTTTAAAAGTACTAAAAGCCGAAATGACAAAGATGTGGAAAACTCACAAGGATAATGTCAGATGACGCTCCTCTGGGTTTTTCTGTTTGGGATCCACTCAGCGACCTAAAAAAAATGAAATAACACACAGAAAATGGGCAAGACATTCAGAATAAAGCGGCATTGGAGAAATATTTTTTGAATATAACTTTCCAAGGTAAGAAAAGCTACAAAACTTCGTCATGAAAATCGATATTCGAGAATACGTGAGGACCCAGAGAGCAGAGTCCAATTTCCTAATAGAATTTTTGGTCGAATAATTATACTTTCAAGGTCAAAATTTGAATTTACGTCGGAAAGTGGAAGTATTCAACCAAAAATTCGATTCGGAAATTGGGCCCGCCCGGACGTTTTTGCCCGCACTTTCCACCGCTTTCCGGATTTCAAAAGAGAACACGAGAGATCCCGTCAGGAAAATAGGTCCGGGTCCAACAGACGGAATTCTCAGAATACAATTAGCCAAGAATATGACTCATCAGGCATATTTCTACACCGTGAAATGAGAAGGATCTACCCCAGACTCCGGATCAGATGCAATGAAAAGTTGGATGGAAAAACAGAAAAAGCGTCTGGAAAAGGCGTCAGTGCGGATGAATTTATAACTCGAGAAAAGCGGAGAGGGAAATAAGCGCTCTCTCATGAGCTCGAGCGCAAGGATTGGTTATAAAGTGCAGTATAATGGCGATGGTAAACAAAATAAATACCATAAGGTGTGTTCTTTGAAGTTACATTAGCTTATGTTTTTGTTGTAAATTATCAGTCCGTCTGGAAAATAACGGCGGGTCGTCGTGCCTTGGAATCACCCATCATCGCTTTTGCGACGGCCGTCGTCGCGACGGCAAGCCGCGGATGGGGATGCTTACTTTAAATCAAAGTATTCCGCATTCTCCTTTACCATAACTAGACCGGAAATCGTGTTTATCAATTTCGTTGAATTCTTTCTGATTTTTAGACTTTGGAAGGCGTAAACATCATGATGACGCAAGAATTGTATGCCATCATCTTCATTCACTTTATAAACACACCATTTTCGCTGAATTTCCCCACACGTGGGGCAAAGAGACCGTTTGAAATCAAAATTAATCTTTGCGTGGGTAATGAGATTGAACTTTTAAGCTGTAGAATTTTCTGACCACCCGCTTTATTCTACTCGGGGAAAGGTATTATAAAGTGGGCTAGTCATTTGAATTCATCCTGCAGAAAAAACTAGACGTCGCAGAGAGTCGAGAGTGTTTCGAATGGATTCGCATCGTCATTCTACGGGGATGGAGAGGGTGGAAAGGCGATATTGAATCTGGAAACCGCTACGTCCACCGGCCTCTAGGAGCCGAGATAATCGACCAGCAAGTTTGACAAAAAAGTTGCCCCGGCCGGATAGTTCTTCTTCCGACTTTTAAGGGGGCTCCTACTTTTAGACGGGACATATCTCAAAAATTCCAAAAATGGTGCTGATCAAGAATACTGCCCAATTTAGGGTCGAAAATCCCCAAAAAATGGCAAAATGCGTAGGCATTGCAAACGATGAAAAGTGCGATCGGTCTCTTCCACCAGAAGAGAGCGGTGTGGCCGAGTGGCTAGTGCCGAAGTCTAGAAAAAAGCTAATTTTTACATATTCTGAATCAGCATGATTTTATGCATTTTTTGAGTGTCGCTTTCAAGACTAGGAGACCCCATAAAAGTACTTTCCTTGTAAACTTCACCGATTTCGGGCTCAAAAATTTGGAATGAAAATGTCAAAGGTCAGTACGGGTAACCGTGGCCGCAATCCGGGCCGGCCCGGGTAAAATTTCTTGTGTAATCTATCGAGTTTGAAAATCTTAACCGGGATTTTTTGGATGCCAAGGGACTCTTGGAAATCTGTTTTGCTATCTGTAGGACGAACAGATATTTTTTGTTTTCTTACTGTAGTACTTTCGAGCGATTTAAAAAAAATTCTGCCATTCTTTTGAGAATTCCTCGAAAATACGAAATTCCCATAAAACCGGCCCTGAAAATCAACGCCCGGAGCTCCGCGGAGCCGGGCCGCAAAATTGATCGGCCCGAAAAATTTTGGAAGCCTTGAGTCATGCCTAACAAGGGAATGGACTTTATGTGTAAACCGATTTTGGCTTGGGACATAGTCAGATCGAAAGGTGTGTGGTAGTCGATTATTCACTTTGGGGGAAATCTCTGCGCGGGGCTTCAAAGCCGAGAAAATCGGCCTCAAAGTTTGGACGAAAATCAAAGGATAGGGATCCCGAGTGTGAAGCAGTGGCCGAGTAGTCAGTGCGCTCGCTTTTTGCGCAAAAGGTAGCAGGTACGAGTCTTTCCAAGCTCAAACCATCATTTATCGTTTTTACTTTTGCTTTCTTCATGCTAATCCGGCTGTACATTTAAAAAGGGGTATAGATAAAAAAAGTTAACATAATGGAAAGTTGTTTTTGAATACACCAGGTTGACGGTGTGCCCTTCGCTCTAAAACTGTAAAGGGAAGGTGCAAAGCCGCTGAAAATGGAAAGGTTCCGTTTAAAATATACTTCTTGCATCGATAATCGAGTTCAGGGGGAAAAAATTCGCGTCCCGACATTTCGGGTCAGGGACAACTCGGGTCGCGACAACTCGGGTCAACGACAATTCGGGTCAACGACACTTCGGGTCAACGACGTTTCGGGTCAACGATGCCGTTTAATATTTTCGCTTCGGGCCTGGGAAAAAAGAATTTTTTGGTGAATTTGAAAAATTTTTGAAATGTTTTCGCTTCGGGACTTGGAAAAAAGAATTTTTTGGAGAGTTTGAACAAATTTTTGAAATGTTTTCGCTTCGGGACGTGGGAAAAGGATTTTTTGTTCTGAATGTTACAATTTATAAGGTACGAATGTTATTTCGTTAATTTTTTAGTTTAATAGTTATTTTAGGGGTAATTGAGGTTTATTATAAAATTTGTTTGGGAAAATGGTGTTTATAAGCGACGAGCAAATAAAAAAATCGTTATGTGCATACAATCGTTACGACTATCTTCTTACTCCATCTCTGGCACTGTCTGCGTTTAAATCCCGTGCTTCCAGTTATAAACATAGACAATGGATACGATTTTTTTATTTTCTCGTCGCTTATACACTATTTCCCTAAAAAATTTTAAAAATAAACCTTAGTTCTTCAAAACATTCTTTTTCCCCAGTCCCGAAGCGAAAACATTTCAAAAATTTGTTCAAACTCTCAAAAAATTCTTTTTCCCAAGTTCCAAAGCGAAAACATTTAAAAATTTTGTTCAAATTCTTCAAAAAATTCTTTTTTCCAAGTCCCGAAGCGAAAAAATTTAAGAATTTTGTTCAAATTCTTCAAAAAAATCTTTTTTCCAAGTCCCGAAGCGAAAACATTTCAAAAATTTTTCAAATTTGCCAAAAAATTCTTTTTTCCAAGTCCCGAAGCGAAAACATTTCAAAAATTTTTCAAATTCACCAAAAAATTCTTTTTTCCCAGTCCCGAAGCGAAAATATTAAACGGCATCGTTGACCCGAAATGTCGTTGACCCGAGGTGTCGTTGACCCGAAGTGTCGTTGACCCGAGTTGTCGTTGACCCGAGTTGTCGCGACCCGAGTTGTCCCTGACCCGAAATGTCGTAGCGCCAAAAAATTAATAGAAGTTTTTGTCTAAAAAAGTTATGAATGGGAGCAGACTCGAAATTGCGACCTTTTGCGCAAAAAGCGAGAGCACTGACCACTCGGCCACTGCTTCACACTTTCCACCGCTCCTTTTCCGGGATCCCTATCCTTTGATTTTCGTCCAAACTTTGAAGCCGATTTTCTCGGCTTTGAAGCCCCGCGCAGAGATTTCCCCCCAAGTGAATTATCGACTACCACACACCTTTTGATCTGACTATGTCCCAAGCCAAAATCGATTTACACATAAAGTCCATTCCCTTGTAAGTACGGGGGCCTTCGTGAACTTGAACCCGTCATATTTGGTGGACAAAAAATGGGGTGCCTCAGCTTCAATCTGATACAAATTTTATAGAAATTGGTGCATTATTGATTCTGTAACCCTCCCAACCACATCCTGCCCAAAAGACGTTGAAATGTTGCGATCACATTTCCGATAAAATCCCATTAATCGTCCGGATGCAAATGAGACCATTATGCCACCTCTGAAGAAACCATGGCGAAATCAGTCATAAAAGCAATCAGGATAATGAGATTCGACTGTGAGAATGGCAAAAATTTATGATGAAAGCCGGCCCTGTATAAGGCCGCCTACCCTTTAAACGAGATCGATCCTTCGAGGTTTCCCGACTGGAGTCTGCTGAGCATCAAGCTCCTTTTCTAGCCCCGTTTTCCTGTTTAAGTTGCCTTGACTTGCGTGAGATAAACTTGTATCTTTCACGAGTGTTCGAGCCGGCTAGTTAACCGTATTCCGCTCTTGTCTTCAGATTTCACTCTATTAACTACAAAATTCTGATCTCCACAAAACGCACAGGGTCGCTGTCTTTTATGAAATGGCGCACTTTCAAAACAATTTAAATCCGAAGAATGATTTGAAACCATTTATACAACAAATCCCTAAAGTATAAATTACTCTACAATAATCACTCAATACATTTGGCAAATAATTCATCTAAAGGTAATCGTTACTTCTGAAAGATAAAACTTTAGGCTCAAATGAGCTGGAAGTACCCGTGCGAGGCTGAAAGGTTAGTGTAATATAAATATTATGCATTTCCTGAGTTGTGATGACTGAGACTGTTAAAGACCCGTGATTCCTGGGAAGGGCACAAAAGATACATGCCCATCACAATATATCTTGCATAAGAATGTTAGACCAAATCTCCATCAGGGTTGCCAACTATCCTAGGGTTGGTTCCGAATGTAGTAAACGATGGCTGATGTGTTCGATGTGAGAGCGTTCCCGTTGCTGAGTATCTCGGATCTTCATTTATACCTCCGCTAACCGAGCCGAATCTTCTCGGCGATTCGAAACCGGTTCTCTTCAGGGATCCACCACCAGCATCAGCATAAGTAAGGGATGGAGATCCATTTCCATTTAATGGATATGGCTCCGGTCCTCTGAAGTGTGCATAGTTGGACCTCAAGGTCCCGTTCTTGTTAATCACCGAGTAACAACTAGCTAAAAACGATGCGGTCAGTACTATGAGAATTTACTTACGATCGTTTTCCTCATCGATTACGAAATTTCCGTCGTAAAACCGGTTTACTGGTAGATTTTGTCTTTGAATTATACCATTCGGACTAACTTGCTTAAAAGGGACAAGCTTCACCATATATGTGGCAACTTACAATCATTGTCCGAACCGACTGCTCATCCTCACTGATGGGTTCATTTAAGAGGTCGGATTTATTAGTATTGTTGGACTCGGGCCTTCTAATCAGGGTAGCTGGACTGAGCCCGCCACCAGCTCCTATTGTACCATATAATTGCAGAGGCCGTCTTTCGTTTCCATAATTCGATTGCCTAACGAACTGAGTCTTCTCCGCTTGAAGTCGACGGCGATGTTGAATATAAATATAGGCGAACACCCCGCAATTAACGAGTAGTAATCCGCCCATAATGATCAAAAAGAATAAGATCCAGTTGTTGGCAAACATGTTATCATCAGTTTCTTCAAGATGGGCAGTTCCATTGGCATTAAGAGTTCGGACCTGGATCCAATCGGACCAGTCCGAAACCCATCCTCGTTCGTTTATCGCACGAACTTGGGCAAAGTATATCCGAGAAGGTTCTAATCCACTCAAGTTAAAGCGCTGAAAGAAGACAATGTTACGTTCCCACAAGATAAAATTGGCCAACCTACAGTTTCAGAGGTGTTTCCATTAGAAGAAGATGAATCTCCCTTGCTTCCATACCG
Organism: Bursaphelenchus xylophilus; assembly: GCA_904066235.2. NCBI lineage: Eukaryota > Metazoa > Nematoda > Chromadorea > Rhabditida > Aphelenchoididae > Bursaphelenchus > Bursaphelenchus xylophilus. The sequence goes on along the minus strand of CAJFCV020000003.1, from coordinate 5,859,843 downwards.
AACCTGAAAGAACTGCTCACTTCCACCATCAAATCCAGCAAGCCACGTCAAAATGGCAGTGTTTGTTCCACTTTCATAAACAGTCAAACGCTCGGGGGTGTCCGGTTTGGTGAGATCGCCGATCGTTATATGATTGAAGTCACTTCCTTTCCGATTGGACGCAAGACATCTCAACCGTTTACTGTAATCTCTCTGAGTCAAATTGGTGATCGTGAGCACACTTTCGAAGGTCGTTTGGTCGACCGGTCTTTCATGAATAATATACTTCGAACCGTTTATTATTGGGTGACCATCTTCAGTTGACCATACGAACTGAACATCGGGGATAGCTTGAGCCAAACACCTGGCTTTTGCCTTGCCGTGGATCGGCCCAGCCGCACGGTCTTTACCTTTTCCTTTTGCCAGGACCGGTGCACTCTTCAGCAACAGATAAGCGGTAGATTCATTCGGTTGTCCAACACCGTTATCCGCAATGCAGACATAAGCACCGCTGTTGTACTGTGACGCTGTTACTTTGAGAACTGCTCGACGATCTTGGCTTTCTCCCACTTCTTGACCCGCTTTTGTCCATTTTACCATTTTGGGAAAAATAGGGAAAGCGTCGGCTTCACATTCAAGCACCACAGAGTCCTTTTCATCAGCATATATAGGGGTCGTAATATAAGTGATCTTCGCTCCGTACTTTACTTCTAATCTAAAACAAAAACATTAAGGAATTGCTTTATCGTCCGCAAAAACACTTCTCATTGTCAGCAAGTGAGTCTTCCCGCGGAAAAATTTCCCAAGTTTCTGCTCCTAATTTTTTTAGAACTGTTACAGAGACATGTCAAGCGGTCTAAGCGAAACAAAGAGGCTTGTTCTCTGAGACCATAAAAGGATTTTACCCAAGCTTTTCGGAAAATACAAAAATAGGCAGCAGAAGTTAGACAATCGGGAATTCAACCATCCTTTGGTCGCTTTCTGAAAAAAATATTTTCTGCCGAACGTGGTGAAATTTTTAAAACTAATTCCTTTATACGGTGTTTACAACTCTATTATGAATATACATAACGCATGACACCAATTGGATTCCTCCTAATTATTTCATTTGCTGACAGTAAGAATTTTTTATTTGCAGCAGCAAAAAGTTTCATTGCTGACACTGAAAATCGTGCGCAAAGAGCAGTAAAACATCACAGAAAAAATTAAAAATTGTAAGGCATTACCTAATCGTCAGCATGACATCTCCTCGTTTGTTGGATGCAATTAGGACATATGTTCCACTGTCTTCCTTCTTTATATTCCTTCCTCCAATAATATTACCCCGTATATAAACATTTCCGACGGTATCTGTGAAAGGAACTCCATTTTTCTTCCAGTAATAATTGTGAACGGGGGGATTGGCCGAGATGGCGATCTCCTCTTTGAAAGTGTCACCTTCAGTTACAGTGATGGTCAGAGGGGATTCAACTTCAAGCTTTGGAGGATCTTAAAGGGAAAAATATAATAAAATATCAAAGAACTCACAGTAGACGTCCATGTTAAATTCGGCTTTGACAGTTGAATTCCAAACAGGACTTGAAGCAATACATCTGGCAACACGACCATTCATCTCCATCATAGGTGTAAAGGTGACTACATTCTCTACCTTAAACCCGTAATTTTCCTCGGTTTGTTCGTTGAAAATACTCTCCCCAGTGAGTTGAAGGGGTTTATCATCTCCCATTTCGATTTCCCAATTGATCTCAGCTGGTGGATTAGATGATGGAATCAGACATTTAAGTCTTGTGTCCTTTCCCGCAATGATCTCGCCTCTGTCTTCATTACCATCGCCCGCGTATTTTACAATAGCCATTCGACTTGGTGGGACTACAAAAATACTACTCACTGCATAAAAAACTTACAATATACGGTAAGGGTTACCGTGTCATTTAAGGGATGTTCTAAGGCAGGGTTCTCACTTTGACATTTAATGGGTAAATTATTCATGGAACGGTCAATCCGAAGCTGGAGAAGACTTCGACTTTTATTTCCATCAATTTGAGTTTGTGCTTTTTCGATCTATAATTCGCCATTACAGTAGAATAAAAAAAAAAATACAACCATCTCATAGCGACAAACCACTAATACTACATATACTATACCTGCTTCCATCTTATCTTATTTCTGTGACCCGCTGATTTATGTTTCTTTAATTAGGTTAGTAGTGACCAAACTAAACTTACTTTCGGCCGGTACCAAGTCAGGGTTGCCAAGGGATTTCCACCTTCAGATTCACAAGTCAAATTCAAACTTTCTCCTTCCAAATAAGGGCCCGAGGAAGAAGTCTTGATGACCGGAGGCATGGGAGGAGAGTAGACCCTTACTGTATGTTGTTTTGTAGCTGATCCCTCGGAATTAATTGCAGTGCAATCGATAGTAAGTTGCTGTTTGTCAATGAGAAGACTCTTTGTGTCGATTGTCAGCGAAGATTCGGACACCGTTCCATATCGTTCCTTGAATTGCTTGGCTGGCGACGACCCAAAAGGCTGTCCATCCATGACCCAGTGAATTGTGGCCGGGGGATGAGACGGCTCGGATCGACAGGTAATTGTAATCGATTCACCGTATTTAACGGATGTCGAAACGTTTACAAAAGACACGGAAGATGGCGGATCTGAACAAGAAATTAAACTTTTGTATATTTTAATACTTTTAAAAAACGTAAAAACTTACAATCGACTTCCAAAACAACCGAAGATTTCAGTGGAGGGATGTCTTCTCTATTTTCTGATGAACAAACGTAAACAGCGCCGTTATCAGAAGGCTCGGCGGCAAGGGACAACACATTACGGGTTAACTAAAGTTTTTCGATAATTAAAGCCAAAAATAAGACCCTTAAAAATATTAGGAAGTAAATTACCTTGTGTGGAATATCATATTCAAAAGCCGCCTTTATTGGACGATCATTTAGTTTCCACGTAAGCCTCGGTACAGGATTTCCACCTTCTGCAACACAGACGAGAGTGACATTGTGTCCAGCTTTAGTTCGTTCGCCTTCCCTGACCACTTCAATCACCGGACGCTCAGAAGAATCTGTAAAAATAGATAGATGATGGCTGTCAAGAATATAGAAAGAAGACATTTCATTGCTTACATCTGACATCCATGGTAAGACTTATACGTTCATCAAACCCAGTCTTTTCGTGTTTTATCTCACAAGTTAACAACTTCTCGTGGTCATTTCTGCTCGGCTTCCATGACAAGGCGGCAAAGGAAGACTCGGTGTTGTTGCTATTGTACTCAGACCACCGTTGGACAGATTCCTCCACTTGTTTTCCATTAACGAACCATCTAATAACACCAGCTGGCTTGGCATTTCGAGAGACACAAGTTACATTCAGCGCGGATCCTTCATTTACATCGATCCGAGAATTGGCATCGTAATGTTCGAAGTATACCTTCTGTGGTGCGACTAAAAAATAAAAGCATATATGAAGAAGGAAAATTTAAGTTATAAAAATTACCCAAAACAGTTAAGGTTGCTTTTGCACGAATAGGCTTGGAATCTGTTGTAACCATTTGACATTCAAAGGTTCCATCATCTTCCAATGTGACGTTTTTTATATGAAGATGGAGCTCTGAGCCATTCTCCTGTATGTACGACAACCGATTTTGAAATCCATTGATATTCAGATTGGATCCCAGCAGAACTCCACTGCTGTGCCGCCACTGACTGTATGTTGAAACGGCATTGTCGGCAGAACATCTAAAAGTGACATCATCCCCCAGTTTGACTGGTTGACTCCTCGGCTTCTCCTTGAATTCTTTGTCAGATAATCGCTTGGCTTCCGTGAAAACCACGCCACATACCAGAAACCATAACATCCTGGGTATACTGTAACATTGAGACCTCATTTCATGACGTCTAAAATGTTTCGGATTAGCGAAATGGGCGCAACAGACATGACTTGAGTTAATTTACGACGCGAGCCAAATGTCATCTTATGGGCATATGGGTGACAATAAGCGCGAAAGTGTTTGTGGTGAGTAAATGAAGCGACGGAATCAAAAGGAGAAGCGGCGGGGGGAAACGAGGAGCAACCTGTTCACCCCAATCCCGCGGGAATGGCCCGATCTGGGTGCCAACTGGCCTGTCCTCCATCAATCTGATCGCCCTTTTGGGCCGCGACACCCTCAAGACATCCGGCCACGACTCTGCCAACTGACCTACCAAATGATGTTTTGGCCATTTGCGAGGCCGATATATAAAATCATCCGTTATGAGCTCTCTACTACCCGAAACTCCCGAAATTAGGACAAGAAAAAAGATTATAAAAACAATTTAACGGTCCGAAGTCAGGTCTCCGCTCTTTGCGAATTATTCATAAGTGTAAAGTGACAGAATCTTAAGTTTTGAGGTCCAATAATAGCGACAGCGCAAAATGGAAACCGAAACAGGTGTCGAAAAAAGGTGAGAAGCCAAGTGTAATATATATGGCGAATTATAAAGGAACTATAAATCCTTCATACGGCGAAGATACAAACAAATTGAATTTTGTAGGACACGGATAATGGAGAGTGAGGTTATAAGGCGAGAAGAATATCGGAAAATAACGGAACAACAAAAGAGGACACGGACAGCTAAAATCAGGATCCAATCGAGGACATCTCGCCGCAAGCGACATTAATTATAATCGCAACACAACCGCTCGCTGCTGGAGCCAGCGGCCTTCTAATCGAATAAAGGGACATCACTTTTCGGGCAGGCAATAAGACCTCACGCTTCAATGCCCGCTCATAATTATGGACGTTTCAAAAACAAATCTCGGGAAGGCGATTCAATAAGCCGAATAAAAGTGGCGTTCGATTCGGCCCTGAGGGCAGAAACAGGAATGACCCTTATCTCAGGACAGACACACCGCAACAGCTGCATCGAGGCTCTCCCTTGCCCACCGGCCTTTGGCAGAAGAATCTTCAAACCAGGTTCCATGGCCAAGGTAGAGGGATAGCCGAGAAGCTGAGACAAAGTCAATGAAGCGTAAAAGTGTTAAGAGTCGGATGCCTGACACCGAAGCGGGTGAAACTCTCGGAATTTATGTCCTATCAGATTGCCTCTGGCAGTAAAATCGCAAGTCCACTCGTGTGCGCATTCCAAAAAAAGAATGGAGGCCGGAAATTCGAACCAAAAGTTTCTTTTCGGCCTTCCGAAACAGTTCCACGGGGCACATCTCACAGAAATCGAGATGTCAGAAATCTGCGCTCCGGCCTCAAAAACAATGCCGGAGCCAAATCCAGTCATAAAAACCGCGCAACGGAATTCTCTCGAGTTTTCGTGTTCCGGCCACTTGGCATTTGACGCTTTGCACCCGCCAAAACAAGCTACCAAATAAAACAAAGTGGCATTTTAAAAGTCCTGGAATTCGCGAAACGAAATTTTACGCTCTACCTGACTCGAGCTCAGAATCAAGACAAAACCAATTCACTCGCACAACAATTAGCAAAAACGACTGGCAAAATGCTTCATCCTGTCCTCTGGGCAAAATAAAAACACGCCAACGGACTTGTCCACAACGTTTAGGAGAGGAAATGTCTTGGAAGGGCCGATAAGGGCACGAAAACCACCTGGGCCTTTAAAGGACGGTCACTCCCAAAAAACACGCATTCAAATCCGTGTAATTATGAGATAAAGCCCCACACACTCTAATTAAGTGTTCAGCTTGAAGTGTCTCGACGAAATAATTACAATAAACGTCCACATGACATCACGGCAAACACTAAATATATATAAAACAAAGTTTTTTAAATAATAAAACAAATTGAATAAAATAAAAGACTCAAACGGCGAGAAGTGCCGTCAGTCTCGTTCTCTAACTGCGCGACCATGTTATGACATACGAGTTTATGTCACTTCTCGTCGTCCCCCTCTTCCATTTACGTTAAAACCCTCTCATACATACTCTATTGTGGCAAATTGTCCCGAAGTGCGAGGCCTTGGGATAAAACTTTAAGGAAGTGGGCCCACTTAGGACTGGCCATTCCCATCCGGCGGTGTCCATTCCAAAAACTGTTTACCCACACCACAGGAAATCCGCGCAAGGGTGCCAATGAAACAAAATGCCGGATCTCCCATTGACTCCCAAATCGAATAATAGGGGCGACAACACGCGCCCATCACTAACTCAACAGAATGGTCCACATCAACCCAATGTCCAAATATTTCTGGACAAGACAAAGCATCCAGGTAACCGCGACAAACATGAAGACCATAAAAAGTGCTTCCCCATCTATTCTCCCACCGAAACATAACTCCTCATAAGGGGGGATTATCCCACCACTTTCTTCGCAAATCAAAATTAGAAATCTCCCAATCCAAACAAAATGAGCGGGTTCGACGGCCGGCCATGGGCAGTGCCAATTACCGGAACGACGTTCGTCCTTGACAAGATCAAAGCCAATCCCTGCAAAACATATAATAATTGGCGCCCACAGAGAGCCGCCTAACAAGGTCTGTGGCTTGCGCAATGCACATAAACAAGGTAATCGCGGCCATATGTGGCTGGTCAGAACACAGAGACACTGTAAAACAATCTGAGGCATAAGCCAGCCCGACTAAAGGAATCTAGTCCGCCTAAACCCTCGACAAACAAGCTACCAAAAGGCAAACAGCCATACAATTCAGGCCTTTCTCTGATTTACAAGCCAAACTAACACCGAACCAACTAGAACAAGAGTAATTGGAGGAAATAGACTAGATAAAACACCCCATAAAAACACCAAATATCCGACTATTTACATGGTGGATACGAAGCCACTCTTCCTATTGAAACCTAAAATTGTCAGATAGTATAAACCAAGGAAATAATACCATTTTGTTAAGAAATTTGGTATCATTGTATAACTGCAACATTTTCGCCTTCCAAAAACTTTTCAAAGAAAAAATTGGATGACGGATTTTTTGGACAAAAGGTAACGCCAAACATGGTGCCAAATCTCGGCACGCAAACTTTTCTTGATCAGAAAGCCAGTAAATAATTGCGGGAGAGATTCAAATTATGAGAATTTCGTAAATTTCTTGGCCAATCGAAGCATAATAGAAGTTTTTGTTAACCGATCCGAAAAGAGCAATAATATCGGATTACAAGGTAAAACCTAGGATAATTTTCTTTTCGTTCTCATGCCTAAAAGCCTCTCGGTTACCGTAAAAATTATAATTTTTCCGCGCGCTGAGAGGCCATTTATAGGTGAGGTAATGGAGAGCCGGCCCATTAATGTTAAGATGTTTCATAAATGAGGAATGTCCATTATTTGAATGCCTGACCATTCAAAGGACCCAGAGATTCACGGAAGTTTGAGCGTGCATTTTAAAGAGGTTTTTGGAAGGCCAAATCAGCCACTCCACAAATATGCAGACGCGTCCAATTTCCTCATTTACTGGCATGGCCGACGAGATATTAAGGGGGCACGTAAAATAAAATAATATAAACTGAAAGCGAGCAGCCTTATTTAGTCCGATCTTAAAAGGTTTTCGAAACTAAGTAGTTAATCTTGAGAGTAACCCGCATCAAGTAATGACCATCCAATGGCCAGTTCAATGCAGAGTTTAATAGCCCTTCCCGGCTTCGGAAATCCTTTAATTGGGAAGCCGGCGCCACACACGCAACGTCCAATCGAATTTAAATCTTCCGGAGGGGTTTAATCACTGGAAACGCCTCCGGCTATAATCGCTCCGTCGACATCAATTCCGCGCCAGAGTTTTAAATGAGATTGGGTAATTTGTTCGCCATAAACGTCAAGCTCGGGGACCAAATGAGTGGCTCGAAGGGAACGCATTAAACTCGAGTCGAGTGATGTTTCTCAAGATGATAGTAAAAGTGACATCCGACGCAATAATAATTAGGATAAAATCTCACGCTGATATCTTAAACATCATGATTGTCGCCAATATAATTTTAGAGAGACAGAGCGAAATTTTTCACTCGAAAAAATTGAAATTTTTTCCAGTCTGCCAAGGTGATGATGAAAATAAGGTTTTGAAACTTTACTGAAACACTAAGAATTTTTTATCTAATTGTAAATCTTATTATTTAAATTTTTCACATTCCTGAATTCTAAATTATATTACATGATTTTTACAGTACAGGGTGGAATGCCATCGAAAGGAACCCCTCGTCGAGAGGAACCCCTTGTTGAGAGGAACCCCTCGTCGAGAGGAACCCCCGAGTAGGAAATGTTGGATATAGAGGTAATCGATGACGGGGATTTCGAAAATGATGTTAATTTTTTCTGATTGTTACTTTTTTCTTAAGTAGTAGTGTTAAAAAGTAATTTTTGGAATTTTTTCTAAAAATACTCGATTTAGGGGTTTTCGAGGATGCATCGACAAATTTCCTCCATATTCGGAAAAATCGAGAGGAACCCCTCGCGAGGGGTTCCTCTCGATGAGGGGTTCCTCTCGACGAGGGGTTCCTCTCAACGAGGGGTTCCTCTCGAGGAAAACCTACAGGGTGTTCCTAGAATTATGGAAAAAACTATTCATTAATAACTTTGTGCTCGGTGGTCCAATCCGAATTTTTTTTGCATTTTACAGGAACACCTTTGAGTTTTTAGAATCAAAAAAAATCTTTGATCGGCGGAGACTTCTGTAATCCTCCTTGAATTCGGCGGAATGTTTTTTTTCACAAATGAGGCTGTAAATTGTTGTATGTGGGAAGAAAATGGGCGGGAAAGAATTCAGAAGATACAATATGTCATTTATATTACGTCTTCGGCTTACTGGGAGAAGAAAAAAAGGCAATTAGGCGGAGAAATCGGCGGAAAAAATGAACCCATTTTTACAGCCATTTTTATAGCGAGGTTAAAAAATGTCTCCGCCGAATATCAAAAATTTGAAATAAATGAAATATTGTATCTTCTGAATTCTTTCCCGCCAATTTTCTTCCCACATACAACAATTTACACCCTCGTTTGTGAAAAAAGCACTCCGCCGATTCAAGGCGGATTGCGGAAGTCTCCGCCGATAAAAAAAATTTTTTTTTCTGATTCAAAAAACTCCAAGGCTTTTCTGTAAAATGCAAAAAAAAAATCGGATTGGACCACCGAGTACAAAGTTATTAAAGAATAGTTTTTTCCATAATTCTAGGAACATCCTTTATGAGAATGAGGATGAAAATAAACTAGAAAAAATATAATATAAAATATAATAAATACGTTGCCAAAATTATCTTTATAGTTCAGATGGCAGTACATTTGTCCAAACTCATACTGCCTGATTACTAGGGTTGTTAATTTCACAGAATTTTTCAAAATGACATCAAATTTCGTCAAATTACTGTCAAGAAAAACACTTTTTGGCCATAACTTCACTAGTTTTTCGCGGAAAAAAATGATTTCTTGTGGAAACATTACCCTCTATGGTAAAAATCGGCATGACACTTTTCGTGCCGAAGTCGGAAAAAAGTGACAAATTTTCGCCGACTTTCGATCTAAAAATCTCAGTCGTTTCTGCAAAGCGCGAGCTAGGATTCCCGAATATGCTTATTTCCTGGATCGTTTTAACAAGATGGAGCAATTTCAACCCTAATTACAGATAGAAGACTTGAATTCACTAATACACGGGACCTCTTTTGCGGTTTCACAGCGTAAGCATCATTGGCATTTTGTTTTAAATAAATTTATTTTTTGGAGTTCTGAAGGGTTTCAAAAAGGAAGACCTCCTAGGAGGAATGAGCGATTCAGAAGATGTTTTACAAGGAATAGACGATACGGATGATGTCTCTGTAAAATTTACATTCCTGTCTTTCTGCGAATATTTAGAAAAACACAAAAACTTGAATTTGGAGGCTTTTTCCGGCCTTCTACAACAATTTAAAGCATCTGGTGCCCCTTCTGTTTACCCTTTGGTTCGATTGCTGTTACCGGCTCAAGATAATAGGAAATTTTATGTGACTTCTGTAAGTAATTTAAAATTTTTAAACGACAATGAATATTCCAGAAGGGACTGAAAAAGGTTTTAAATTCTGTTCTTCATTCTCCGATTACGAGTTACAATCCGAATGCTGAGATATTTGCTAACGCTTTGTTTCAAGAATTTCATGTTATGGATGGGACGATTAGTTTAGTGAAAATAAACAGATTCCTTGATGTTTTGGAAATACGAAGATCTAAAAGTATGTCGATCCGTAGATAACGAAAACCTTCGTTTAGGAGGGCAGATATTTCATCGGATTGGCAGCAGCTTGGGTCGACTGGAATTGCTTTACTTCTTCAACATTATACTTGGTGACATTACGGAATTTGTGACCGGTAAAAAGAATGGCGCGAACACAATATTACAATTCATATCACCATTTGCTAAACAGCTTCTAAGTTCTGGATTCAGCCTGAAGGATATTTGCGAGGGAATAGATGAAGATGATGGAAATGCAAAGAACTTGGCAAATTTTTTAATATTGGGGAAGCCAATCAGACCAATGCTGTTGTCGCGGGTGTGCAGTACTAACGAGGGTGTTTTGAAGGTAAGCGGTCAGAGAACAACAAGATTTCCCGTAGATCATTAGAAATTGTGGCCGTCCGTTTTATGTCGAAACAAAGTTTGATGGAGAACACTTTATTGTCCACAGAATCGAAAGGGAGAGTTACATGTATTACAGCCGGAAAGGAAATGATTTCTCCGAAAACTTTGGATTTGATTGTTTCTCTGGATTTTCCGCCAAGATTCACGAATTATTCAAGGACGCAGTTTCTGATTGTGTTCTGGATTGCGAGTTTGTTATCTGGGATGTGAAGAATAACGTGATAGGTAAGGTCAAGCTTGGTAATAGGAAACTTAAATTAGTCGGAAAGAACCGCCGAACTTCCGAAGGAAATGTGCTGGATGTTAAGTATTTGGAGGACAACCCCAACTTCCAACGATGTCTTGTGGTCTTCGATGTCTTATTATTGAACGGCAAAGGGTTGATGGAAGTCCCTTTAGTTGAGAGGCAGGAGGTTTTAAATAAGGAGGTGTTCAAAAGGACAGTACAAGGGGTTCTAATGATCTCCAAACCAACCGAAATATCCAAAGTCTCCGATTTTTTTCAGTTTTACAAATCTCATATGGAGAATGGAGAAGAAGGGGTCGTGGTTAAGGTAAGCTCAAAATTTAAATTCTCTGTATGTTTTGTCCAGGGTAAGAACACTCTTTATCGATTTGGCCAACGGGCAATAGCAAATGGCTGGTTTAAAGTTAAACCTGATTATGGAGTTCGCTTGACCCTGGATCTGGCGTTGGTTGGTATAAAATATGATGATGTAAAACATAGCAAGATTAAGTCATTTATCATCGCGGCAAGTATGGGTAAGCAATTTATTTATCTTGTTGCTATTCAACCCATTTATTAGGTCTAAAAGTATAACTCCGCGGTTTTTGCTGCTCATGATTTTGATAAAATTAAAAAAATTTACATATGCACCAAACCATTTTCAATTTTTATTTCTATTAATAATTGCAAAATTTTCGCATAATCCGGGCAACTTTCAAACATCATCAAATAATTTTGTTTTGGGGGTTTTAAACAAATATCAAGCCAATCTTTGACATCGTTGTATTCAGCAAAGCGCTACTTCGACAGACCGTGTGCCTCGATTGAAAACAAATGATAATCTAAGGCTGCTGCATCAGGAGTGTATAGCGGATGGGGCAAGGCTTCTACTTAAGTTGTTCTAGGGTGTCCTTATGCAAAAAATTACGATTTTTTTAACCGTTACTATACGTTCAATCTCGTTAATTACTGTTGGTAACGGGTGAAAAAATTACTGGAAATTTGTGACGGTGCTGGACAAAATTATAACCGCGCTTACGAATTTGGTTTATTAGCCTAATTAAACCACTTAATAACAAACACTAATGTTTAGTTACGATGCCTGAGGCTTCAATAACGTCTATTAAACAGTCGGGAATACTATGGGATAGCTTATAGCTTTTAACCTCTTTTGGCTAATACTTTTCCAGAATCGGAAACCAGATTTCTTCTCAGTTAGGCCGTGCAGACCGAGTTGCGAGGAACTATTTGACTAACCCAGAATGCTATAACAAGCACATCTAAACGTTCTGGCAAAAAAGTGTACCACTGCAGTAGGGCAAAGGCGAATAAATCCGCCGTGCTTCTTACTCCACCATCCGTGGGGATCATATAGAACAAGAAATAGGCTTGAATTGTAGCAGAAAGGCTATGCGTAAAAAACGGCGGAGTTCTGCCCTAATAAGTAATAAAGCGTTTTCATTTATTTAGGTGATGGCCAATTAAGAATTGTTGGCGGTGTTCAATGTTCTTTGAAAAGAAATGATTTCGATCAACTTATTCAATTACTTGACCTCAAAAAGTCAAGCTCTGCCACCCGACCCCATTGGATCCAAGGATTTTCCCAGGATAAGACCATTCTTTATGTTAATTCGGACAATGTTCAAGTGGTTGAGGTAAAGGCCTCAGGGCTAATAAATGGACGTTTACAATTTCCCGCGATAACTGCATTGAGGACGGACAAGTTTGTGGATGAGATCAACTTTTATTCTGACGTTATGTCATACGAAGTCGTAAGTTTGCGTAATCTTTTGGAAAGTTGAAGGATTTGAGAGAAAACAAAAGGCATGCGGTGGATGAGACATTCACATTGACAAAGAATAAAAAGAAACGCGTTGTCCCAGGCTCGGAGGGAATTGAAACCACGAAAGTGACCTCTACATACAACCAGGTAAAGGTTTATGTTGTCGATGATTTTCGGGACTCAAAAAGGATTCGAGAATCGAAGGAGACGCTCAAAGGATTCGGATTTAATGTCATTCAAAACTACAGTAAGAATGGGATCTCGAATTGACAAAATTTTAGCGGAATCTGTTAACTTTGTCGTTTCGTTGGGGACAGATTCAAGGAAGAGTCAAAAATTAATGCAACTCGAAGATTTGAATATAATTAAAGATCAATGGGCAACAAAATGCAGAGAGGCCGGAAGAGTAGTGGAATGGTTCGTTTTATAATTGTTAAAATACGATGTTTGAGTCACTGGGTCAGCCATGGACACAGGACAAAAACCTATTTTGATTTTTTAGTTTTAAAATGACTGTTGGCTTCCAATAAAGGTATTACTCAAATAGTTTTGCCCAATTCTCTCATTAACCTCCTGTGATTTTCAATTTAATGGTTTTACAATGATCGACCACTACGAAAAAAATATTTTTCTGAAACATTACTGTAAAACCGTTAAATTGTAAATTACAGGAGGTTAATGAGAGAATTGGGCAAAAATATTTCAGTTATCGTTTATCGGATGCCAACAGCTATTTTAAAGATAAAAACTCAAAATCGGGGTTTTCCTATATCCAGGCCTAACTGGCGGCTGATTCAGTGTCTCAAAAATCGTGTTTTAAGGGTTGAGTTTAACATTCGATTTAGGGGAAGTCATGACTATTTCCTTAAATCCGAAAACCCTCGGTACCAACTGGACAATATTGGTGAAATAGACGAGGAAACAGTGATAGAATCCGCCAGAGAAACGATTAATTATGATGACATTGAGGATGAATATGCTCATGATCAGTTTTCCGAAGCACAAGATTGTGTCCGCGAAATAACATTGGACCAATTAGAGGATGATAACTCAAAACAGATGGAAGATATGACGTTAGAAGAGTACCCGCAGTTAGATGAAAGTCATGTCTTCCAAGAACTAAACTTCTTTATGCCATTCTCGGATGACAAAGTCCGTGATTTGATCGAGAACAATGGAGGAAATGTCCTTCGGCATTTGAATAAAGGCGTAACCCATATTGTATTCACGAAACGGTAGGATTTTTGTGATACTATTCTTCAATTTTTTAGGTATGATTTTAAAGACGATAGGCTGAAGGTGATGTCATTTCTCGAGTCGAGGATGTGGCAATGTGTTCTTACGGATGTAAATTGGATTAACGAAGCACTTCGAGACAATGAGAGGTATAAAGATTCCTTACCCATGAGGGAAGTTTCTCTGTAGTAACCACCAACAGTATTAATATTTTTATAACCATACTCGCAAGTTTAAATTAACCCATTTTTTTATATCAAAATTTATAGCAATTTTTTTACATAATAAAATATTTATTTTAAAAACTCCCTGAATAATTGATTCTTGGCAATGTAAAAATGTTTGAGATTTAATTTATCGCCGTCGAATCCTGAATCCGGGTTGTCCAACAATGCTGACGGGTGTCCAGTTGACCCATTGTCCCCGTTCGTCTCTCTGAGTGTTGATTTGTTTTCTTGGATAATTCCAATGTCCACCTTCTTCATCAGGATCTACTCGATATTTGCTCCACTCTGGGACGTAATGCCGGAAACAATTGAGACGTCTGATTCCAAGAGTGGCGTCATCTGCATATTTGTGGGTTCTTTGAATTGCGTAGTCGGGTAAGCAAAAGTCGTAACAGTCATAGCAAGATCCATCTGAAAAGCGACGTAACAGTATTAATCAAGTTGGCAGATTAAACGTGCCACGAGGATGAACAGTATGGGTTAGGAGATACCACTGAGCACCAACACAATCTTCAACCGTCCCTTGGAAGTGGGACATAGCCTGGTTGGCATCGATTGGCTGGGTCTTGTATTGCCAATACTCTTGCCAACCAAAGTCAGTCATAACTTCATGGGGAGTATTGCTAACAGCATCCAAGACAACTGCATGGGAGGGCAAGACGTTCCTGTCCAACTCCATTAGGAAACAGGTCGTATGTCTTCCATGGTCGTTGGTGAGCGAGTGATCCGCATACGCCACATAACCCTGAACATGACACTTGATCAAAGAAAACATTAACTCACAGAACTGAAATCTAATGCCGTGAAAGAATTGCTTAAGAATGGACGATTCCCAATCATCTCCAGATCTATTCTTGATGGACTCTGAACATGAACGTAGACTTTGCTGGGAGCTCGGTATGTACTCAGAGCTGGATTCTTCTTGATACATTCTTCACATCTGGGTGGAAATAAGAGGAAAGAATGGACTGAGTAGGGAGCAAAAGCTGAGCGGAGGATGATAATGAACAATATGATTAAGAACAAGAGGAACAACAGTATCAACAAAAGGCCGCATATCATCGCTGGAGTCATTTCAGCATGGCTGCAATAGTCATTAAGCTTAGGCTTGAAAAAAGAAAATGTAAAAAGATTTCTCATTACCGTATTTCATTGACAAGATCTCCAAAGTAGTTTTTAAATTGAAGGCAGAATCCTCCTTGAACTGATCTTTTTTTCCACGCATTCCGTTTGGAGTCTCTACTGATCATCGTGGCATCAGAAGCCGGCTATAAATAAAAACAATCTACATCCAGGAACTTACTTCAAAAGACATGTTGTCAGCCTGACTTTCCTGCATTTGTTTATAGCTATCTTTCCTTGTCAACGAGCTGTAAGCAGGAATGATTTCGGCATTCGGTAGCATGTTTTAGGGAATACACCAAAAATATTTTCGACTATGCCCAAAGATGGGTTTACCTAAGGAAAGAAGTTTTTCCCCTCCGCTCAAAATGTTTGCCCATGCCCTTACTTGTCTTCAAACGACGAGAAATGGCGTGAATCGGAGTTCTTGAGAATTGATTGGGGAGCATTGGGCTGGTTGTGTATGCGCGAGCTGCTCGAATGGATGATGGTCGGTTCGATTACTTCGATCGGACGTCCGGAGGTGTCTAAGCTTCTGTCCTGGAAGACCAGGGAGCTCGAGTTGAGACGTGGGTCATCGAATATCCTCCCTCCTCCATGAGTCTCAACGATCCTGGCCCCTCCACTTGTTGTTCGTACTACATGTTCATCATAACCATATTGGTTTATATTCTCAGGGGCAAGGATTTGATCAGGATATGGGCCGCCTAAACAATTTTTTACTGTATGCATTAAAACACCTACTCCGGTCAAAGAATGACGCGTTTCGACTAGTGTCTCGCTCTCCAGTCACTTGGTACCTGTAAATGTCATTGTCAAAAAAAATTACGCAATGGATTAAGTATCATTATTTAAAAATATGCCTTTTTTCAGCCTCATCTCTGAACACACGATCCGCTTCGTTACCGGTTACCACGTAGCTGTCTCCAGTTGTGTGAACTTCTGCAGTTGGAATATAGTTTAGGGCTTCTGAAAGTACGCTGTGATTAAAAAAGAGTTATTCCTAGAACGAATCTCCATGCAAAAATAACCATAAAAAATCATGACCTTCATCTCTCGGTGAGCTATACTGTGCATTTGCTTTACATTCACTATTTAAGATCAAGGCTACACCGCAGAGATCACCGGTAAGAAGATTAAAAGATTACCTTTAGAAGACAGAGGTCTTCTGCCCTCTGTTACATAGCGTTCGATAACTTCGAACTGCTCCACAACTCTCTGCGGTTCCATCGGGTAGTCACAACAGTTAACTCTCTGTTTTTTAGTTCCTCGAAGTTTCTCTTCTCTGTAAATTTTTAAAAGTAAAGGAAAGGAAGTTTTGTTAACGGAAAAGGGCCTAGAAACCTGTTCTTTAAGGCATCTGATTCATCCTAAGATCGATCCAGAAAGCGTTTGCGCAATATAAAACAAAAAATAAAACCGAGGCCGAACAGGCTGCCCACTAGCTAGCCAGTTGACCTTGAGGCGAATGAAGGTAGCTGGGATGACCAGCACTTCACTCGGCTTAAAAACAAAGACGCCGAGAGGGTATCGATCTTCTCCATCTATAAACGAGACTACTCAACAACACCGAGGAAAATGAATCGTCGAGGAATGCGAGGAAAATAAACAGCAATGTTTTAAACAATTCTAATTTGAGAGCACACAAGCAATCAAAGACCTTCGGTAATCTTCCATTTGAATATGCAAATATCGGCACGAAAACGGCAAATCTCGCGCGACTTTTTCGTGCCTCAGGTATGGGAATTTATTTTTTTTCAATTCTAATTCCGCGGGGGGAAATGCCGCGTAATCGCGCCTGTCAGCAAATCCTTCGCCACCTTCCGCGCCCAAAGAGAGCAGCGCCACGATCCGACGCCGCTCAAGGGCCTTCGTTGAGCCCTTAAATAATCCCGGAGGCTGAAGAGGAAGACAGTGTTTTATTACCTTTATGACCTCCAAAGAAAATTTAAAACAGAATACGTAATGAAGGCAGGGCCTTATATTATCAACAATGAGGTGACCTGTTCTAATGAAAAGCTCTGAAACAATCAACAATCCTAACAAAAGGAGACTAGACTTCATTAATATAACCAGGAGACGTCGAAAAGGACTAACAATTCGGTGACAACCCGGACACAAACATAATATAAGTATAATATTAAGTAACGTAAGTAATTGCAAGTGAAATGTAACATGTTGTGAGATACAAAGGAAACAAGAAAAGGCATTATAGACCCATAGTTTGTACACGTTTTGGATAAATTAAACAATGATAAGACCTGACAAAATAAGAGGGGTATAAAATATACAAGACTACTTCTCGGAACATACGGTACTGGCCGAAGAAAATACTTTCCGTCGTTGCTTGTCCACCGAAGTTGATCTACTGGGCAAACGACGACTTGTAAGTTTGGAAGAGGTGGGAGAATTGAGTTTGAAAGTGCTGACGGTGGTGTTGGATGGACTGGTCTGTTCGACAGCCGGGTGTTTCGATCGGTTGAGTGAAGCGACCGTCGGTCGGGTTGAATTCGTTGACGATCCGTTGAGCTTAAAGTTTTTCTTTTGACCTGATGTGGGTGATGCTTGAAGCTGAAATAAAAAATTTGGCTAGTGATCATTACTACAACTAAAAAATCAAGAAAAATAATTTACTTGTTGGGGGTCGATGCTGGGTGTCCTATTGAGTTCTCCTTTGATAAATCTTTCCACTTTATCAATACAGGCTTCTTGATAATCGTGGACCCATCTGACGCCATTGAATTTTGTTATCTGCCTGATGTCACTTGGCAGCTCTGATTCAACTGCTGGGAATTCAAAATGCTGGTCAAAGATTGGAATCACGTTTTTCTGATGTTCAAATGCACATCGCAACTAAATTGCATCAGGTTGTGTGTATTCGTGAGGAGGTTAAAAATGGTCTACGGAAATGGTTTACCTCTTTGTGAATCCAGTCTTCACAATTATTGTCATTTAAAAGGCGATCAAGGGAATGTGGAGTCAAAACCAAAACAAAATGCTTGGCTGCTTGGATGTTTTTCAGAAGATGTGAATCAAATTTCCCGGCGTAGAGTTTGTCAACATCAATAAATACCTAAATTTGCGTAACTCAAGCGTTAATTAAAACAGACCTTATATCCTCTAAGTTGAAGAAGGACCTTGATCAAACTGGCAAGCTGATTTCCAGTGCTTCTTCGGTAGCTGATAAATACGTCGATGTGTTTACTAAGAATCGCCACCTCGATATCATCAATGTGTTTGCTATCTAAATCAAAAATTTTCTACAAGTGACTGCATTTTTACCTTGTAAGGCTTGACGAAGTTTTAACCGATGAATAGGATTCTGAATTCCACACACATCTTTCATCATGTCGTTGGTTAGATGAGGCAACAAATTCCTGTTAAGCCCAATTCCCAGCATTTGATATGTGTAAACCGAAAGCTCTGGTCCCAAAGACATTAGAAACTGATCGAGCTGGCTTTCATCAACTGATGAGTAATCTGCTGCGATCTAAAGCAAATGTTATAGTGTCAAAAGTAAATAATTTCTAAAATCTGAGATAATTTTCGCACAAAACTGACCTTCAAACTTTCCAGCTCTCGCATAAACCGTTTTCTTAGGATACCTGACTTCATATTTAGATCTTCTTCCAGCTCTTTTTCAGAAAGTAACAAAAGGAGATCTCCATCAACCATATTCTTTGCAAATTCTTGGCGAAACTCTCCAAATCCAATCTAAAAATAACGTGTAAATGGTTGTAAAGTACTTATACAAACACATTCCAGCTCAAATTTACACGCAAAAAATGTCGCCTTACATTTTGTCAAATTATATTACACGTCAAAAAAACTGTCGTCGCAACGAATTTTTCGGGTAAAAATTAAAATTTTAGGTAATAAAACTTACTTTCTCCACCCAATATTGAACATCATTGTTTGTCCAGATGGGAACTTGTTGAGAAAGTTTGTAGGGGACCTCTTCTCCAATTATAGTAAGTGCTTCGCTTGCAAATTTGGCCGCAACTTCGTCCGGACTCGAGGCGACTTCTTTGAGGGCTTCGATGGCTTTGATTTCTTGAAGAATTTCGAGTTTCTGCTGGTCCTTCTTAATGGCAGCTTCCATAGCAAAATGGAATGCGGCGATACTTTTGGCCTCCCGGCATTTAGACTTAAGCATCGGCAACAACCTGCAACACAAATTTCAGCCCTTCGTGTGTTTCTTCTCCATGGGAAAAAATTGAAAAATGTTTCTCTTACATCTGCAACCATTCTTTGGGTCGACCCTGTGCGTGTTTATAATCATGAATGGCGAAAGTACTGGGTTGATGTTCTAACAGAAAGGGCTCCACCAGGGACAATGTACCCGAGTTTGAGACGGCGCTTTCCATCTCCTTCGAGGTGCCTAGAGTGCAGATGGCCAGACAGGCATAATACCTGGTGATGTCGTCCGTCTGAGAAGCCAGCAAGAAAAGCCAGTCCGGCAACTGAATTGTTTCGAATAACCAACAAAAGTTTTTTCCCTACCTTTTTCTGAATAATTTTTTTCTTGGATTCCACACTGCTATAGAGGGAAAGATTGGCTAAAGCCAGAGCCGCATGCCTGAGGGTGATTTTGTTGTCTGTTGCCTTCTTACAGGTCAACAAAATATGGTCGAGAAGACCGAACTCGATCAACCTGAACATGGTAATAAGGTGAATCTTAATCAGCTGGACTCACTTGGTGGTTGTCAACGTTGAATGCTTAAATAGGTTCTCAAGAATTGATAATGACATTCGTTGTTCTTCCTGATTTTTATTAAGTTTTTCTGCAGTTTTTGCAACTTTCATTAAGTAGCCTTTAGTGACGATGTAATCGCGGTTGTTGAGGGACATACACTCTTCTAGTACACGTCCGCAACATAGTCTAACTAAAAAATTTACATTCAGTAAGTAGGTGTAAGGTATTTAAATTATATTCGCAAACTTACTCGAGTCGCATACGCCTTGCTTGATGAACAGTTCTATGAGTACATCGAAATAATTCTGTTCCCTAAGATAGTCACATAACGCGTAAGCGAGATCGTGGGAGATCTTGGGTGTTAGCCATGCTTTTGTCATTACTTTAGCGACAATTGCACATCCTTCGAAGATCTGCTCGCTTGGCTCTTTCTGGATAGATTCGAAGGCCCTGTCAATGAATGTCTGATATTTCTGTAGTTTGGTCTTGAAGACGTGCATCATCATGACTTGCTCGGTTTGGGATTGTTTGGGAACGGGGCCATTTACTACGGAATCTTGTATTTGGAGAAGAGATTTCTGCAATTGTTTCTGTTATCTTGATTTTATGCATGGGGATTCTTTGCGACAATGAGGTGAAATTTACCTGGAAAAGATTGATCCGACCTGAGGGAGAGGCTCGATCCGCGATGGGAGATAGGTCATCCAGGGGAATATCCATGTCCGTGGAAGGCATGTGCCCGTTACCGCCCGTCGACCCTAACCAAATACATTACTTTGTTAGGAGGGATGTATTTTTAAGGCGCTTAACTGCCTCAGGCAAAAAGACTACATTTACAAGGGAAACTACAAAACAGATAACGGATGCCAAAAGGCTCTGTAATTGGGAGACTGACTTTACGGTCCCCCCTCTTTCGGGTGGCGCCTTTTCGGGCCCGCCTTTTGGGGTGGGAGACTTTTCGGTCCCCGTCCATTCGGCTGTCGCCTTTTCGGTCCCTGGGCTTTTCGGGTGGGGACTTTTCGGGTGATGAGTAAAAAATTGTAAAATAAGATACTACTGATGATGCAATATTGTAAATAATTTTTAAAAAAACTTTTTCATCCGTTTTTTTTTGGGGGTTTCGAGTTAGAATCACCCACCCACCCTGCGACATTTTCAATACAAAACTTCAAAATAACATTAGAAGAAGTGATAAAAGTTTAACATTATCAAATCGTCCATGAAGAAGCTGAATTTCTAATTGAAATTGGCATAAAATCCTGCATTAAATCGGAAAATTCATTACTAGTAATCTTATCACTTACGAATTGTGTTATTACTGTTATTTTCCGTTTTTTTCTTTTGTAATTCGTTAATTAAAAATTATTAATAATTAATTTTTCAAATACTTTTTGGCAAATGTAAACTTCTTTTTCGGATTCTTCTCGGACGCTTATCTAAAAGAATCTGTTTTTTGGTCGAAAACCCCAAAACCGGATGAAAAAGTTTTTTTAAAAATTATTTACAATATTGCATCATCAGTAGTATCTTGTTGTACAATTTTTTACTCATCACCCGAAAAGTCCCCGCCCGAAAAGCCCAGGGACCGAAAAGGCGCCAGCCGAAAGGACGGGGACCGAAAAGTCTCCCACCCCAAAAGGCGGGCCCGAAAAGGCGGGGACCGAAAGTGGGGGGACCGAAAAGTCCTGACTCCCTGTAATTTGCGTCAGTTATTAGATAAATTAACTCGAATGACGGGAAAGAGGCGAATTATGGACTCACCTTCGCTCTTGAATCGTCGATATTCCTCCTTCCTAATTGTCGTACCGTTCTCGCCAGGCACGGGCGTCGAAAGTGAAGGTTGGAGTCGTGAGTCGGGACCGTGATAAACCAAGTTATTACCATATCCATTAGAATCATGCGATTCCATACTCCCATTTGCGCTCATGAAGCCGTTCCTAGAAGCTGATTGACTCAAAGAGGGAGTGTGCGTAAGACTGCGGGACTCCTCGGCTGGACAATCAACCCTAAGACTAAATGTTCGGTTGAAGTGATTCTCATCAACGTTTTTTTGGACCTTAAACCCATTGGATCTTCCATTTAAGGCCGAGGTGGGTCGAAATGAAGCACTTTTCCAAGCATGACCGGTAAAATTAACGGATGTTGAGTGTGATACATTCTGATCTGACGACGAGAACTGAAGTTCAGGAATAGAGGACGATCCATTCACTAGCACATGACCATTCGAATAGTTGTTGCTTCTGTCATTTATCTTCCCATTGTTGGTTAAAGGCTGACTTTTTGATCCATACACCCCCAGTGATGTTTTACATTTCAATGGGGCTATTGGATCGTTCTCCGTTGTCTCATCAAAACTGCTGGGACTCATTGGCATCGAGAGCACACTTTGCGGTCGACCTGTAAGATGACGCAAGTCTGTGTCTTCTTCATCGTCTAATTCCACCAATAATTCATCGGTCCTGAATACACATTTAAATGGCTAAGAATAAGATCGCTTACCTGCCCAAAGGACTCTTTCGTGCACTGACTGACGCATCTTGTCGGGACAGTTGATATCGATCCAAATCAGGCGTTGGGGAAGATGCGACCATCTTCTCTTTGTCTTCGATGTTGTACTTCCCAGCCATTTGGAAGAGAAGTCGAGGAAACTTCCTGTTAATTAATAAATATTTAATGATTTTAATACAAACTTTAAAATAAATTCATAAGGGCCAAAAAAGTCATTAATCGAGTCTATTATAGTTTGTTTAGAGATGGTGATTTTGGACGGGTAAAGAGGGCGTATTTTAACAAAATATTTTAGACAAACGATCGAAGTAGACTCCCTAACCTGATAATTGAGCCAAACTTGTATCGTGTGGACTTAGATTCGGGATTTCCTGGGGCAATCACAGTGTTCTCCATTTTAAATCAAATCCAGGTTTTAATTGGTTCAAATATACAAAATGGATATAGGAAGAAGAAATGTTAAGGAATGCGGCCCAGATTCAGTTTATGTTCGTTATTATTAAAGGATGAAACGCGTCTGAATCATGAAATTTTTTTCGCAAAATTTTGAAAAAGTAGTCAGCCTACTTTGCATCCCAGATGACATTAAAACAAGGACAAGAAAAACGAAACACACTAATCTGCCCGCACCACATTTAAGGTCTGTGTTATGATTGATTGGACCTGGATTGAACTCGGTCGATATATATTTTTTTGGATTTTTGCGCAACGGATTAAAGCCATGGGATTTCGGTGGAAACGGATCAAGCCCCCTCCTCTCACTTACCCCAAGTTTTTCCCCGCCATCCCTTGTCCATAAAATGAGGAAAAGAGCGACGAATTGTAGGGAGAGGTGTTGAACAACATCTTTGCTAATAAATTAGGGATTTACGTATAAATAATGGCGTCGCAGATCTAATTCCCGGGTCACTTTACGCGAGATAACGTGGTGTTTCTCCGCACTCCCACGTTAGCGCGCAGGAGTGAGGTTTTCCTCTTATTTACTTAACTATTTAAGATCAATTCAGTTAAAAACTGTTTATCGTGGTTTAGAACCCGGTAAGTGAGTCATTACGTGGGTGATCACTTGGGTAAATATCGCGGGATATTGCCCAACCGTCCTATTAATAATCATCAAAAAACGACCCGAATCAAATGAAAATGAGGCAACTAACCAATCGAACAACCTTTATGCTTCTAAAAGGACGTCATCAGTGACAAGTACGAGTAAGACAAAAGATATTTCTACTCGGCTCTAAGCCCCACACTGATAACCAAATCCTAGTTAAAACGCAAAAAGATGGGGCTAGGCGGGTTATTACGGAAGAGAAAGACGTAATACCTGAAAATTTAAAGTGATAATCGAAAGAAAGCATTCAGATCAATGCGGGGCCGAGACACGAATTATAATACAAGTGTGGGAAGGAAATAAATAGCCCGGGGGTCAGGAAATGTAAATGTGATTATTTTGATTGGAAAACACGCCGATCGCTTCGAACACCTTCGCTGTTACATTTTGATATTCTAGAGGGACACGAGTGTGCCGTGCGGTGGATTGCGGCCTCGGCTTCAAAAAGCGGCCTTCTCTTTCTCCTCAGGCAAAAAGGGGAAAAAACAGCACAAAAAAGGAAGGTCCCCAAGCCGGGCATTCAGGGCTGCCAAAAGAGAGCATGCCATTGATTCAAACACCCAGAGGGCCCAGTTCCCCACCTAAGGTCTTTTTCAATGTTCTCGGGTCATCTTTTTTAAGAATGCGAAACAAAACAATTGATGGATTTTCTTATTAGTAAATTATTCTTTAGTTTGGTTATACCGTTTTTGTGAAATTATTGGATAAATTTTTCAAAAAAGAAATTCTGGAAGTTTAGTTTCAAAGAAGTTAGCTTATCAACTTGTAAAATACTAACTCTTTAAACTGCAAATCCGCTTTGAAACCTTGTTGCATAAAAATCGAAAAAAATTCTCCCAAATGGTGTTCAATTGATCGTTTTCTGAGTTACCGGGATCTTTACATAATATGTGAAAATATTATTTTCGAATAGGTCGCACATTTTTCTTGTTATTTCAGGATGATTTTTCATCAGCCCTGATAAAAGGACTTTCGATGTTCTACGAATTGAACGATGAACGCAGCTTTGCGAATCTGTGTGAGGAAAGTGCAAGTAATTTTTTGGAAAGGTTTTTAAAACTGCATTAACTGTGGTGGCTTTTACCGGCACCTTATAGACTTCTGTAACGGGTGAGGAGGCCAGACCCCCCACGATTGGACCCAAAACATTATAGAGATCAATTTTCATGGGGTCCAATCAAGCATTCCTCTAATTATCTCGAATTTGAATAATTTTTCCAATGTTACAAATTTGACGTAATTGGAATTTTATTTCGGAATTTATTGCTGGTAATACACTTATCTGACCGTCAAGTGGCTAGCCAAATAGTTGGACTGGCCCAAAGACATCATAAGCTGCTTGCGAAAGAGTTAGATTTGTAGCCAATTCATCTGAATGGCGAGCTGCATGATTGGAGTTGCGTAAAAAATGAGCTGGATGATTTGGCTACAAGTTGGCCATTCTGGCTAGCCACTTGGTAGCAAACGACGACAGAATTTGAAGTGACTGAACCATATTCATTTTCAGTCAGTTACTGTAATATTTATTATGAATTTTTATTCACATTTTTTAGAATTACGAGTATTCAAATTGCCATTTAGTAAAAATTAAATTTGCCAGCTCGACGAAGGCAAGAGTCCAACCACAAACCTGTAAATCTGACCGCCAAAATGGAGAGTTGACATAACAAATCAGAAAATCATTATATGTACTAACCGAGACTTGTAAGTAAATTCTAATTTTATTAATACTTTTAGTTTTCTTTTTAACTGTGGAAACAATTTTTATATTACAATAGAGACCATTGACTCTAACCATATCTTTTACATTACATCAGGCCATTGTGGTGGGGTTGATGGCCTACTGTAACGTCACCACGGGTTCTTTGCTTTTTGTCTTTCATCCGCCGATTCTGGAACAAAGCAAGGATTATACTTGCAAAGATTGCAACAAGAAAATAAGAAATTAGTTGGAGAATGATTAAAGTTGTCAACAAAAATAAAAAACCCATCAGGTTTATGAATAAGACAGCGAAAAGTAACCTGTTGTATTCAAATGAGAGCTACAGTAATCTTCGATGCCAAAGACATACGGAAACTGAGGGAATTGTAAAGAAAAGAATACCTACCTGAAACCAAATTTTTACTTGTCGTTCAGATAGGTTGAGGGTCATCGAAAGTTCGTATCGCTTCTGTTTGGTGACATACTGATTTCCCCGGAACTCTTGTTCTAAATGAATGGTCTGCTGCTTTGTATAAGGTTTCCGTTTTTTCCGCTGAGATGCACTGGTAGTCCACTCCAGCTGAGAGTCTGCAAGTGCTGTAATCACGATGTTAGGCGTCAATAAAGTATTTCTTAATATTTTTCTTATCTCAAAGTCCAGTTACAAGATCTTTCTTGTAGAACAAATCTGCTTTAGGATGGGACTTGTTTGTGATACAGGACAGGCATGACTCAAAGCCCAAACATATCTCATCTCCCTTTCCACCTCTCTCTGCACCGTTTTACGAGCGATCGTAAAACCGGACGACGAGATGAGACGGTCAGGCTGCGCGTTCTTGAAAAAGCAGGCAGCTCTCGACGAGAGTTAAAGTAAATTTTTGAGCAAATTGGTTTGCTTCTGTGTGGAAATACCCACGCCCTCTTCGTTGACTACTGTAGCCGACCTTCACCGAGAATTCGTGGTCCGTTTCCGTTTTCAGTAATTAAAAACCCGGGGACGCGTTGATGGATACCAAGGCGGAAATATTCAGAGGTACAGAAAGGCCACACACCCTAGCCAGTGTTGTCGTAAAGATGTTTTGGGTCGCGCAGTAATAAAATTTAGGGACCGCCAAAGAAACGCGGCCAGGTGAAAGGCCGGAGTCTTATCAAAACCCGGTTGCGTCACAAGCACTCCCAACGACGCCCACCAAAAGATTACTGTAACGGATTCAAAACTAAACTATGACAAGCAGTCAAAATGAGTACAAAAAACAATACGGTAACATTCGGCAGACGAGATTCCCGGATCCGGCGGCATCCTTCAAAGCCTCGAGACATGTTGGCCTTCCCTAATTTTTATGACTTTATTCTGGTGCCCCAGCTGTCAGCAGAACACATCCTAATCATCTGGATTAAAACATTACGGTAGGTAGGAAAGCGACCCCAATGCCAAAGTTTTGATGGAAGAAGGGCAATAAAAAAGATGCGCTAATCCTTACCTCCGAACCCGACCATATCAGTCATATTATTGGCATAAGGGAGACCATAGCTGGGGTAATTGTAACTCCATGGATTTGTTGCCATCGACGCTGCTTGGATCCCGACATTGTAGACGTCCGTAGGCATTGTGGCGCCCATTTCGAATCCTAATCGAGATTGCATTTGGGACATTGCATTGTAGGCATCAGTGGAAGTGTTGAAGGGATTGGTCGAAGAATTGTTCTCCTTTGTTGTGGAGACCTCACCGATTGTTGTGGAGGGGGAAGTTGTCGTTTCTTCTAACGAAGAATCGGTCTTCTGATGATTATTCGGAAGAGATGTGTTGCTCGACGAACAAGTTGAGTTCTGCTCTTGAGCCTGGCCCCCATTCTGATGGTCTCCGTTTTCAGAAGTTGACCCTTGATTCGCGTTAAATTGAGCAGACAGATTCATGTTCTGCTGAAGTTGTCGTTGTTGCATATGACTCCAGTCGTTGTAATAACTCTGGGACATATGATTGAACATGGGATGGGAGAAGGAGCCGTAGCTGAAATCGATAAAACAAATAAATCACCCAACTCAAAAAAAAATTATACCGTGAAGAAAAGACCAATCACACGGCGAAGGGAAGACTCCTTTTACAAGCAGATTAACTACTTCGAACATACCTGTTAGGAGTCTGGAAGAGATTCTGTGTAGGGGATATCCTCCCTTGGATTCCATTGTTCAGTGCGGGTTTCTGCTCGCCATTTTCGGTAGATCGGTTATCTGAAATAGGGGTCTTCTAGCAAACTTGTGAACTTGAGTAAGATTATTTTGTGTTTTACTCACCATCAGTGGGCATTGAGAATGGCTGGAATGGAGCTGACTGCCAGAAGTTCGCTGTGCCGTTATTCTTACCGTAACCAATCTTCCCGGAACTAAAGGACGCTGCAAACGGTGCGAATGGCATGGTGGGCATGGTGTGGGTGGAAGGTGAGGACATCTTGATGCTGGAGTTAGCTGATTCGTCTCTCCCTTCGGAAGCATCGTTAAAATTCATGTTCATCACCATTAGCATACTAGTCGGTGCATACCAGAACTACACTTCCGTAATGACTGTAAACAGAAAGGTGTGAAGTTGGAATGGAAATTGGTTATCAATTTGACTCGTCGAGAATTTTTTTTGCATGAAACGCCTTGTCCAACCAACGAACAACCAGGAAAGACAGATGTCAAAGTCATAAAAGAGGAGACAATGCACACCTGGACGGGAATTCTTGGCCTTCTTCGGGCAATTCGGGATGAAGAACTACGGTATTATAACTTATGACAAATCTTAAATGGGAAATATGTAAGTCAAACATGAGTTTCAACAAATTTTAATCAAGTTAACCATATTATTCTAATTATGACAGGCTTATATAATTAACAGCTCCGCTTTTACGCTATTAAGTGACTCTTCTCAATAAATCCGGGTTTGATTAATGACCCACACAAATTATTCCGCGTAATGTCATAAATTGAATTTTACCATCACTCGATTCTCTCCCACCCTCCGGGCCGCAAACATGACCGCGTCGATAGTAAAAACTTTAATTGTGACTAATAAAACCGGACATTGGAAATAAAGGCGTCAAGTCCTCGGCATATCAGCGAAAGACATCAATCTCCTTTAATTACACGACAATGGGATACGTGTTAGTAATCGACGGATAACGGGGGAGCTCTATATAAACAAGATCGACCTCTCAACCCGGCCCAAACCCCCGGAACACAGTCGTTGAAGGCAGTGGTGGAAAGGTGCGGCAGTCGGTGTAAGATTGACAAGAGGGGTGCAAAGGGGCGGAGCCTAGGGACCGTAGGCGACCAATTAGCGACGAGTGGCGGCGGGAGGGTAACCTCGCCCTCAGGCACTCCAATTGTTTTTTGATTTCCGTATGGCCAAAATTGATCGTAAAATTGTTATAAGCGTTTCGGAACAACATTTACTATCGATTCTTGTAATTTATGAGGACCTGAGGTGAGTGATAAATAAAAGTAATGGGTAATCTGGTGGGGCTTCTGAAACAACTTGCTTAACCAATCTATTTAATCATCCCAATGGCAGATTTTATTGTAATTTATTCAAATTAATTTCCGAAAATCTTAAACTTTGTAATCGAAATTCAAACCTTCAAAATTTCACTGTTATGAACAACCCTAATACAATTTTTCTTATTTAAAATATTTACAGGTTATGATTATATTAAGTTCACTTAACGCCAAAAAGTCTGATAGTTTTATTATCAATCTACTTGACCCAGCTAATTCCCTCTAAACCAATTAAATTAAACAAACATTGACATAGTGTTATTCCAAGGCTCTCACCCAACGCTCTTATCAGCTCATAAAAGAGTATCAATGCAGAAGTGCGCCAACGAAATTCCAATCCAATTTATGAAGACGAAAGTTTTTGTCGCTTAAGGTGAGGAAATAAAGGCGACAAAAGGCCACGCAACTCTGTTATCTACACCCCGATTGTCCGGTCGATTTCCCCCACAATAATGCCATGGATAATAAAGGAAGGCCGCCCAAGACAATGGCTGATCTCCCTCCTCCCGTTTTGCCGCTTTCGTCAACTTTTTATCTTGATCTAGAGGTCCCTCCCTCGCACTTAATGGGTGGCCAAATTGGCCGAAACCTGAGTTTATGGAACATTTAATGCGCGAATGTGGGGTTTGTAACAGAAGTCATAAATCGTAAGTAACTCAAGACGAGAAAACCCCAAAAAATAATTTATTTTAACGATCTTGTCGATCAGGACACAGAACAATGTCATCCGAACCAGTCCTGATTCTATCGCAGCAAAGGCGTGTCAAGCCCCAAAAGGCGCGCGGCAAGTCATCACCCTCATTTCGGATACAGTGACGGACAAACCGATTCAAAAGATCCTCGTCGAGACCTCCGGGCAAACGAATGAAAACTCATCTCGTATTCAAAAGGGCTGGGACACCTGGCCCACCCAATCTCGCCGGAAGAGTCCAATATGGCGATGAAATGAATAAAAAACAGGCAGTGCGGTCTCGACCGTTCCAAGTGTCATGATAAGACGCCTCTCCTTGCTCCTAACAGTAACATCGGCACGATCAAAGGAAGTCTTTTATTGATACTGGGTCCACTCTCGGGTGCAGCACCAATTAAACCGGGACTCAGCCCAGCCGAGTGCCGCTATTCCCTTCGATTTGCAACACCCGCCGGATTTTACGAGACGGAGACTTCCTTTGGTCCGCGACCTTGGGGCGGACTTCTGTTCATTGGATAAGCCACGAACTGATTGGGCCTTACTAAGACCCAAGCCATGCTCCCTTCCTCGTTGATTCACTTTCCTTATCCAACTCTCTTTGTCGGCTGCCTTGAGGCGCTAAGGTGGCCAAGTTTTGGGATCGTTTCGTCTAATCTCATTTCGTGTTTACAAAAGCGGGTGGCGGGATTCATTTGACGCATATTGCGTAAAATTATGCAAATCAGGGCTGCAATGAATATTCCTCAAACAAACGCGTTTGTCGCCTTATTTAAATAAGTTGCTTCAAATTCTTTTATGGAAGGCAAACAGGATGAAGACACACCAAACAATCTTTCTCTAAGTTCCGAGACTTTCGGTGTTCATGAATCAGAAAGAAAACAGGCCACATCAATATGGAGGGAGGTCTGAAACAGTTCATTTCCATCTCCATTTTTTGTTTTTGTAAGTTTTTTGTTTAGAAAAGCGAAACTAACGGTTGTTGTTTTAAAAATAAATTATCAAAGTTATAAAACGCTGATAACGATGTATTCACAAAATATAAGGCGTTTTATCGTTACCACACTTTACAAAAATCAATAGTAGCGATGGACTTGGCATTTCTCGCATTGTTGCCAAATTCATTTTTTATACAATTGGCACGGTGTTGGTTATGTCGAATTCAGCAGTAAGGTTGCATCGGCATTTCTAATAAGACTAATTTGTTTTCAGCTGGCCAAAGAGAGATTTTCACCCAAAGCGGCTTTAGAGAGCATCAGATCTGTGAGTTTAAACATCTCGGGAATATTTTCTTTTCAGAGGATTCATTTCGGACGTAAACCGGCGAAAAACAATTCTTCAACTCCTCGATCGATGTCTCGCTGTGTTTCAACTCCTCAGCCTTCAGCGTCTCCGAGCTCTCAGTCTTTGAATTCGGTAACCTCGAGTATTTCATATTCGTCTAGAGGGTTTACGTCGCAGAAGAGGCGGACAGCACCAGCGCCACCTGGGTCGGAACCAGAATTTGTGGAGAACGTTGTTATAAGGACCTACCATCATGATACGGTTGAGAAGAAACATTTTCAACATGGAAATTCGGGGCCACAAGAGACGCCTCGGAGAGATGAAAGGGCTTTTTCAAATGGTAGGCGACTATTTTCAAACGAAGACTCGCAGTCACAAGTTCGACTGATCGGGTTTGAAGACTCAAAAACTGTAATTAATGACTATAATGAAAGGATTTTGCGAAAGGTCGTAGAAAGTAAGTTCCAGTTGTAATATATGTAAATAATTTTTTAGCTAATCACTCTTCTTATGACACTCTGCGTAAGAAAGTTGAAGCAAGACTGGAACATAAAGGAAAAGAGTCGCAAGACCGAGGAAGTAATAGAGGTTCAATTCAGTCCACCGAATCGGGGTCAACGGAATTAGAGGACCAGGAGAGAAAGCGAAATACGGAGTCTCCGTTGAAGTTCTTTGATAATACTGACAAAGTATTGGGCCAAAATGTTAATTATAATGTTCAGAATATCAATGATACTGATGAATTGTAAGTAGATGTTGAAAATTTAACTTTTTTGTTTTCAGAAAGACTGATCAAGTTTATTTACACTTGAACAAAGAATATGCACGGTTGGGGCAGTTGTTGTTTGATTGGAACAAGTTAAGGCTGGACGATTCAAGCGATAAGATTGTCGACCTTCAGGTGAGTGGATTTTTTTATTTTTTTTTTTGTTGTTTCGTTTGTTTGTATCCGATTTTTTTTAAGAAGAAAGTGGTCAAGCAGATTCAATTAATTGACGATCTTTTCAAGTACAATTGTTTGAAAGAGAAAATAAAGAAGTCTGAATCATGCAGCCAATTAGAAGTGGAAGGGAGAAACGGAACACTTAGTCTGGAAGAAAGTCGATTTCCTCGAGACAACGAACGTAACCACAACATCAACATCATGAAGTCTGACCCGAATATAAGATCACCGCAAGTAGTAAAATCCAATATTAACACCCAGAATGGAAATGGGGATGGATATAACGGAACTTACAATTGGAGGGATACCTTGAAATCACCGGCTAAGCAGCAAACTCCATCGAAATTCAAAAGATCAAGTGGAATGCGAACATTTGAATTGGAGAAAAATAAGGAAGACCTGAAGGACGACAGTCTGAACAATATCGACGTCCCGGGGAATGTGGTCTCAACTAAGGAAATCCCCAAAAAAGATGTTGCCTTGCGAACATTTCATGATAAACCGAGCAACCATAAAGAGATCAAAAAAGAAGATAGCAATACAGTAGACAAGGTAAAGAAGGCGCCTAATATCTACAGTAATAAGGAACGGGCTTCTTCATTCGCGACTCCCAAAACTTGGATTATTTCAAGCTTGGCACAACGGAATGAAATCCAGAATGAGACGAAGCCATCCTTCAAGGACTTAGTAAGATACGTTGTAAATTGGTTTTTTATGTCTTTTTAGCCTGCCGCTCAGAGATCTGAGGAAACCTCAGGTCCAATGCCAAAAAACCAATCAAACTGGCAGAGCAAACTGAAGGTTGAATTAGAACCTGTAGAATTTGACTCGTCCATCGAAGAACCAATACCGGTGTCAGTGAAGTTGTTATTAAACGAAGCCGAAGCGTCATCTGAATGTGAGGACACTTCCATTGGGCTTCTTTCACCTCCAAATCCACTTCACACCATCTTCGAAGCATCGGAAGACAATTCGGAGGCCGAAGAAAGTGTGGAAAAAAGGCCTCAACCTCCAGTCGTGGGGCGAACCCTACTTGTTAACGTTGTCAGACCTTCGACCTCTGCTCCTCCTCCTCCACCACTGCCAAAAAATTTATTTGCTAAAAATGAATCTGAGGTAACGTGATGTATTACTAAAGCGTCGTTTAGATTCCGATCAAGGTGGAGAAACAAAAAGGCGGGAACAACTCTCAGAAGGAAGGACCAAAGGTGTGATCCATCAAATGTTTTCATTATGATATAACTTTGTTATTATAGGATGATGGCGATCATTTACGCAAGACCTGGGATCAGATCATGGCCGACATCAGAGCCCATGCCGTTAGAAGGGCGCAGAATGCCCAGAACAGTAGCTAAACGTAACATAATATTGTTCTGTATTTTGTATGCGGTAAGACGATAAAATTATACATGCAAAAATAATTTATTATTTGGAAGATCTAAAATTTAAGACTATTATTAGCAATGAATGAATGGAAAGAATTAATTGTTAGCATCTGGTACAAAGGTTCTATTCCCTCGGGCATACGCTGAGAGGATTGATCTGAGGTGTTCTCCGAACATTATTTTGGGTCTGTTCTCGAGATTCTCCACATATCCTTTCAGAAGTTTCTTTCGTGCTTCGAATGCCATTTCCCGGTTTTCGTATGAGGTTGAAATTGTGATGCGATGCCTCAAAGTTTCGTCGGATCTTACAAAATCTCCTTCATAAGGACTCCTTCGAAATGATACAACAACATTAAGGGCGTCATCGTAATAGTCGATATCTCGTTTTCTGAACTTCGGGATTCTTTTCAGTTCGTCTTCTTCAACATCAAAAGTCAGCGAGATCGGAGATATAGCCTAAAGCTATAATATACTTGCTTTTGCCTTCTTACCCTGAATGCCTTTGATGCCTGAATAATATTAGTTACACGTCCGTGAACAATGTAGTTGTGTTCGGCGCCTGGGGCGGCGGAAAGAGGATACGATATCATTACGTCATTTTTCTTCGAGATATCTTTAATCAACTGTGCATTTGGTCCAATATACCACTCTCGGTTTATCTTTGGAATAACGAACCCTTCGGAAAATTGGGCTTCTTCTGGCTAAAAGTTGAAAACAGAGAATAAGAGACTAAAAGATTACCTCTGCCAGGACCATTGATGACAATTTCTTGACGCAGTTGGCCAACTGCTCCTCGTCATGGGGAGCGGCTCTGAACAAAATGTAAGAGAACTAAAACATATCCATAATATAAACTTCTATACAAACCATTCCATCCTCTTTCGTTCTATTAGGATTCAGTATGAAGTGTAAAGAGATCGTGGGGAATTCAAAGATTCCCTCCATTATCCATTCGGAAACTTGCTCGCGTAGGTCGGGGTTCAAACCAGGCTTGATACCACTCAATTTCATTCCAAGTTGAATCGGTAAAACTTCCTAGAAGACTCCAATCACAGTTTTTTACTTACAAACAGTCGCTTTCTTGCTGAATCCACGGTTTCCACAGGCCCAGTAATAGTTATCTAAATATTTTGGAGTAAACTTGGTACAGCAAAAACTTGCTCTATTGAATTCTGACTTTTCTCGGTCACAAATTTGATCCGCCAACATTATCTGTGTGCTAGTATCGGCCTGAATGTCATACAACAATTTCCACAGCATCCTTCCCCAGGTGTCCTGCTTGGCAATCAAGTAGGAAAACTCATTCGCATGAATTTCCAAAATGAATATAACTTCTTTCGGAAGATTAAACTGCAAGCAACATTGCCTTAACGAAGAATGTATCCTACTCTTGACAAAGGCGCCACTATTCTTGTCCTCTCCAAGTATTCTTGTTCATCATGACGCATTTGATTAAAGCAGGTATCTCGTTGGCGGCGAACTGCGTTGAGAGTCTAAATTGCATAATAAACATGTTAAATAACAAACCATCGCCGTCTGCTGAGTTATATGAGTAAACACATGAATTGGGAGAAGTTCCGGCGAGACTTCAAGAGAAAGATTGGGCATTGGTAACTTGGGAGCTTCAGAAATCCGAATTGATGACGACGGATATGTAGAAGAAGAAGCATTCATCTCTTCCTAACCATAAATCAACAACTCGATCTAGACACGACCCAAAAAAAGAAAAACACGGGAAGTCCCAAAAATTCCCGATAACCGGTCATCCCGACTTATTTTCTGGACAGGTAAAATGCAGTTTTTTGCTGTCACTGCTTTCGGATCAGCGACGTTCGGGTCAACGATAATTTAAAAGAATTTTTTACCGTCCTTCTGAGCTCTGCTGTTGCCGTTGAAATGAAGAAAATTTCGCAAAATCGACAATTAGGTTTGGAGGACGGTGACTTAAAAAATCGCAATTTCAAACTGGTAGGATTACTGTAAGATACTGTTTCTGATCATATCTTCTTCAAATCAAAAATCCCACTAGATTTTATTGCGGATTTGGAATCAGCGTAGAATTCTGGTCTTAGAACATGTAATTTGCATCCTTCATTCCGTGGCAGACGTTTCATGGCGCAGTGGATTTATTTTTAGGCATTTATGGTAACTGAATTGGAGATTAGAAAAAGGTTTATATTATTTTAGTCTCGGAATCCGTAAAAAATAAAACTGCTTCAGACGGGCTGAAATTGATAACACATGTTCTAAGCCTAATGCTTAGAGATTTTGGCGTTAACTTTTTTTTTGCTAGAATACTTTATCATGGTTTACTGTAACATAAACCCCAATTTCTTTTTTCGTATACCACAGGGCGCAGAGTTATCGGAGTATCACGAATATTATAGGAATGGTTAAGAACGAGTTGGTTTACGCAAGTTTGTTTATGGCCGTACGAAATACGTGAGTTATCCAACACAATTTCACCAAGGGATGATGACGTCAAAGTTTTATGTTGCAGCAAGCCATGATAAAGTATTCTAGCAAAAAAAGTTGACACAAAAGTTTCAAAAAATTAGGCCTAGAATATATGTTATTAATTTCAGCCCGTCTGAAACAGTTTTATTTTTTACGGATTCCGAGACCAAAATAATATAAACCTTTTTCTAATCTTCAATTCAGGTACCATTAATGCCTAAAAATAGTCAACGTTGCTCAGATAACCCTCCGAATTACCTTACAAGGAAAGTACTTTTATGGGGACTCCTACTTTTTGACGGGACATGTCTCAAACAATCAGAAAAAATGTGCTGATAAAGGATATGTAAATCTTAGCTGCCCATTTTAGGTTTTTAGGGGTGAAAACTCAATCGGAAGTTGACTTAAAGTCCTATATGAACCCCTTTTCGCTTAATTTTTCACAGGTTTACAATTTTTATTTTGGCTTTAAATGATGTTTATTGAGTTTCTAAGACGGAATAAATCAGTCTTGGCCCAAAAATTTATTTTTCCGACCTTCAACTTCAAAAAAAGTTGATTCAGCCCAAAAGGGGAATCGAACCCGTGCGGCGTTCCCCCTCTTGATTCCCAGACTACGGCACTAACCACTCGGCCACACCGCTCTCTTCCGAAGGAAGAGACCGACTGCGCTTTTTATCGTTTCGAATGCCTGCGCCTTTTGTAGGGAAATTAAGCCAATTTTTGGGCATTTTCACCCATAAAAACCTAAAATGGGCAGCTAAGATTTATATATCCTCGATCAGCACATTTTTTCTGATTTTTTGAGATATGTCGCGTCAAAAAGTAGGAGCCCCCATAAAAGTACTTTCCTTGTTAAATGTCATTTCCATCTCTTTTCCGAAATTTGTCTCCAGCGGGGATCGAACCCGTTGGTCGTCAGATTAATATAATAAGTAGTTTCATCAAAATCCACTGCGCCATGAAACGTCTGCCACGGAATGAAGGATGCAAATTACATGTTCTAAGACCAGAATTCTACGCTGATTCCAAATCCGCAATAAAATTTAGTGGGATTTTTGATTTGAAGGAGATATGGTCGACTTTTATCGGCCGGAGATCAGAAACAGTATCTTACAGTAATCCTACCAGTTTGAAATTGCGAGATCTGAAGTCGCCGTTCTCTAAAACATATAGACAGTCGATTTTGTGAAGTTTTCTTTATTGAAACGGCAATAGCAGGGCTCAGGATGATGGTAACGCAAATTTCCACCTTCCGGGCATAATTTTGAATGCACTCAGCTGACGCAGCGAACCGAAAATTGTCTTTTAAAACGCGTTTTA
Organism: Bursaphelenchus xylophilus; assembly: GCA_904066235.2. Lineage (NCBI taxonomy): Eukaryota > Metazoa > Nematoda > Chromadorea > Rhabditida > Aphelenchoididae > Bursaphelenchus > Bursaphelenchus xylophilus. The sequence goes on along the minus strand of CAJFCV020000003.1, from coordinate 5,823,087 downwards.
CTGCAAATCGTAGATTGGCCCGAACATTGTTGAGTCGGTGTCTCAGAATTAAACCAAAATGGGTCAGCTGGATCACCAATTGGTATGGAGCCATCGCTTGGGGTTTTTTGGACCACAGTCGTTATATCGAGGATTACTGTAACTTTCTTTCGGAGAAAAGGATTGCATTTTCTTCAAAAATAAAGCCGTATTTTGTCGACACCACTTTATGTTTTCGACCACGTAGAAAATTTTTGTAGTTACGACCAAAAACTTAAAATTACATCTAATGTTAGCGATGTTTTTTACGTAACATTCCATTTGATTTTATGCTGGCCCGAGCTGTTGTTGACCCGAAATGTCGGACCGCGTTTTTTTGATTGCAAACAGTGTAGGTTTCTTCGTTGAAGAACCTTTTGTGGTTTTATTACTTTCTTGCATATACCTCGCGCCATAAAGTCCGTAGAATTTTTTTCGCCAACATCGCGGGTGCAATCGCCGAAAAGTGCATGTCGCTAGTGCAAAAACGGGAAGTCGCGGCGAGGGCGAAAAAATGCACTGCGCAAATTCTAAGGACCTTATGTCGCGACGTACATGAACGACTTTATACCAATTCTTTATTCCGCAAGTTAATACAAGTATATACGATTGAGCCCGAATAGGCCCCTGACCTGGAGACCTCTCGGCCTCTTTGAGTGACATAAAAAAATTCTTGAAAATTGGAAAAAGGGTGGGACTAGGGTTTGGAAAATTTGGGTATTTTGAATACATAGCCATGGAAATCAGAAAGCTCGTTCGAGTTTAAAAAAAAATTTTAAATTAAGTGCGTCAAAAGTTTGGAACAGCCTTTGGAAGGTGACTATAAACTTCGGGATGGAGGCAGGTATCCTCGCATTTAGTATTTTTGGATGATGCAAGGAATCGGAATGCCAATGACATACTGATTTTCATCGATAAACTCAATGAGAAAAAAAATGCTTATTAAGCCAAAAATTACGGTCAAATTTGCGAAAAAAATGAATTTTTTGGTTTGGGTTCTCTATGTTATCGGTGTGTATGCGTTCTAAAATATTTAATATGGGCGCACAATTGTATAGGGCACTCAGATCTTTGCATAGGGACCATATCCGCACGGCATAATTTATGAATATTTTGAGTTTTGCTTTAATTCTTAATTTTATGTATTTTATATTTTTATAGCGTTGCTTGGAGGCTAATTGGCTTTCTCATAGTTATCGTGGAATAAAAAGGTGTATGTCATTGGGGTTACTGCCCTTTCGGGGTGGGCCCTTTCGGGGTGGGCTTTTCGGGGTCGCCCTTCCGGGGTGAGCCCTTTCGGGGTGGGGCCTTCCGGGGTGGGCCCTTTCGGGGTCAAGGCAAATACTGGGGTTTCCGTGTCCCGGAGCAGAAATAATTATATTTTTTTAAACTACTGATTAATTTTATGACGTAATCTTGTAAAATTTTTGAAAAAAGATGATAAAACAAACACCGAGATTGAAAATGTTAAAAATGACATTTGATAAAAGTTTCCTTGTATGCATATTAAAAAGTTAAATTCTTTGAACGCCAGATTCGGCGCAATGCAATCAAGAATTTCTGCAATAAAAATATTGTATCTTTAATAAAAAATCTCAAAAAATGAATGTGATTTTCGAATTCAGCGCCGTTGACACACCCCACGAGTCGGTTGTTTCCAACTTTTATCAAATGTCATTTTTAACATTTTCAATCTCGGTGTTTGTTCTATCATTTTTTTCAAAAATTTTACAAGATTACGTCATAAAATTAATCAGTAGTTTCAAAAAAATAAAATTATTTATGCTCCGGGACCCGGAAACCCCAGTATTTGCCTTGACCCCGAAAGGGCCCACCCCGGAAGGCCCCACCCCGAAAGGGCTCACCCCGGAAGGGCGACCCCGAAAAGCCCACCCCGAAAGGGCCCACCCCGAAAGGGCCTGCTTCCGTATGTCATTGGCATTCCGATTCCTTGCATCATCCAAAAATACTAAATGCGAGGATACCTGCCTCCATCCCGAAGTTTATAGTCACCTTCCAAAGGCTGTTCCAAACTTTTGACCCACTTAATTAAAAATTTTTTTAAACTCGAACGAGCTTTCTGATTTCCATGGCTATGTATTCATTGAGGTTCTTAATACATGGAGCTTCTAACAAAAAAGAAATGAAACTCCCATCTCAAGCCGCAAAGAAGATCTGGCCTGTTCCAAACTTTTGACGCGCAGTATACTTGGGGGTTTTTCCCGACGCGGGGTTTTTATCGATGGCATTCTTGACAGAACAGTATGATTGGGCCTGTTTTTGCCCCTACGTTAAAGCCTCAAAAAAGCTAGCTAAAACCTTGGAATGGGTGTGAACAAGTTGCAAATACCAGCCAAATTATTAAAATGCCTAGTAAAAACCTGGATCCAATTTTTTGGCTAGCTTTTTTTGGGGCTTCGCAGCTATTATGACACTGGCTAGACGATCCAGATTTTTAATGTGTGGGATAAGTCACAGTCTATGTTAAATTCACATTTGAAAAATTAAGTCATAATTTTCTGTTTGACCAAAATCACGTCAATTTTACGTCAGACTGTAAAACATTTGTCAAATTAACAATCATAGTAATTATGAGACGGAGGTTATATTATTTTGGTCGGGAGGGTCCATTGGAGATATTACAGAGTCGATCCACTGAAAGTACTAGTCTTCTATTTGTATGACACTTACCGATAAAGGTTGGTGTAACTGAATTTCTATCCAACATGGCGTAGATGTAACATCCTGCCGATGATAGTCAGCTCCCCATCCTTTCACAAACGACATCCGAATAAAGCACATCTTCTGCAGTTCATAGACATGTTGATAACCTTCAGTTTTTGCTTTGTTTAACATCTAAACGGGGTTCTCTAAAGGAAAAGAATTACCTCAATGAACAATTGATAGTCGAAGGCGATCATATTAGAATTGGAAGGAACTCGGCAGACTGCAGTTGACTGCAAATTGTATTTAAAGTTACTGTTCCTTGACTGGACAAAAACCGGGGATTGGGAGAAGTTGAATACGGTTACACAGTTCTCCGTACAAACAAATCGAACGCCTGAAGTAACTGTTCTTTGGTAATTGAGAATGCAATCATACCTTTTCCAATATGCCGCCTTGTATTCTCGATTGTGATATTCCTGTTGACATTCGAGAGTAATCCCAGGCAAATCCTTCCTTCTTCTTGGCTGGGATCCGTGAATCCATCCACCACCACATTATTACAGGCGAGCTAAATAGGTTAAAGTTGCGTAAAATAAGTAAAAAATTACTTTGAATGGTTCTCCAACTCGAGAATTGAGTTCGTAATAACAGATTGTACACCAGTAATCGGGTTCGTTCCAACTGTGGGGACCTTCAGCTATCTTATCCTCATTTGGTTGAAAACTAGTGAAATCATCATCATCACTTAATGCCGATGGTGAAGCAATCGAATTACTATTGATTGGAGATTGTATTGTGGTTGAGGAAGAGTATGGAGAGGGATACTGTACTTCCATGACCTCAGGAAGACTGTAATTTGTAGGTCTTATGAGTTCATGATTTGAATGGGAAATGGGGACCGAAGTTGAGGTAAAGGGAGGAATGTAATTCTGTGACATGTTCATTTGACTTGTGTACGGGGGCAAGCTGGATGTCGTTGGGTGCTGGTCGACTCTTTGGTAGTGATATGGATTTATGCAAATATTATCCCCGCGACTGTCATAAGGATATCGACAATCCGGGATCGGTCTGACTTCATGATGAGACTGGATGGTCGGCCATCTCCACACACGACAATAGATGACATGTGGGAGGCCTTTTCGATGAGAAACCTAAACATAAACGATGAATGACCATGGTTACAAACCTGCAGTCTTCCATCCAGTGATCTAGGGATGGTGACGCATTTACTTCTGATTCCTGGATGGGACAGGGCGAACTCAAGATCCTCCACTGTTCCAACCCCGGTCTTCTTCTTTCTAAGCTTCTTCACCAACGACTCAACTGCTTTGAAGGCCCATTTCTCTTCTTCGTCACCTAACTTCCATCCCAATAACTTTTTTACCGCCGGATCTAACGTTGCAAATATGTTCATACAACGTCTGAAAAGTAAATTTAATGGTAATAATTGCATGCAAAAAACAGCTAGTCATCGGGAAAGGAAACTATTAAAATATCGAAATATTTTTCTTATCAGTGATCAAGGAGCGATGCCTAAAACAGAACGGTGAGGACATCTCGAGAAGGGTTTTGAATGGAACGATCGGAGAAAAAAGCCTTTCCATTCCAGTCTTTTTCTCCTTCCTACCGACACAACTTGATGAGACTTTTTCGATCGCGCACTTGGAAGGAGTCATTCGCTTAAAGGCGATGGAGAATATGAGTTTTATATAATCTTGGAAGGATATTCAACAATGTCGGATATGTCATAAGATGACATGACATTATAAAACACAGAAGTAAAATCCTTAAGGATAGAAAAGTTTAAAATTGGCGAAAAATATGGCCGTTATTCAATGAGTTATATAAATATTTTTAGCTTGCTTTCAAGTTTTACAAGTTTTTAAATTGTAACTGTAAACCAACTTCTGTTTGGACAGTTAAAGATTCCGATGGATAGTTGTAGTTAGGGGAAACCCATTTTCCTTTTATGGTTTTCTGAGGTCCTCGAGGTCGAACCCGACTTTTTGCCCTTTCTTTTTGCACATCATTCTTCTTCTCGGTCTTGCCAATGGTGCTCGGCCTGGGATCCCGTTAATTGTGAGGCGACACTTGCATGATACGTCCCAGAGATCCCTCCCTTCCTAACTAGTTCTCTTTCTACCCCATATTTGCATGTAAGAATAAAGTATTTCACCGGCCAATGGATTCCTTAATAGTGCTTACAAATGAGCATAACAATTTATACGTCGTGCCGAAGGCAGTGAGCTGGAAATGGACTGCGGATTTCTAGAATTTAGAAAGTTTTGGTTATTGTGTTTGCCCCTTCCTCAAACCAAAATTTTAAAAGACGTTTGGGCCGCTTGTTTCCGATCATAGGCCAGCTGAGTTTCCCTTTTTATATCCATCTCCGGACGCATGGGAAGACCAAGGATGAGTGAGGTAGGCCGGCAATTTGTGACCTGGGAACAGCCGGCATCTTTTATTCATGCCGTGCTTTGCATGTTGGGGGAATTAAAGAGTGCTTCTGCGAGAGATACGCAGATGTTCAACACCTTTTTGGGCCGTGTTGTCTCTCCCTCTTGTTAGTATTTAATACTTTTGCGGGTCCTAATAAGCGGGCTTTATGTGTTAATTTTGAGTCAGGTGCTTTCTGGATTTTCCGAACAATAAATCTCTCTTATCAACGTCAATGAAGACAATTGTTCTTGTTTTATTCGGTCACGTCAATTCGAATACTTGTTTATCCATTTATTTGATAAAATGCGCTCAGGCTAACTGGATGACAACGAGCTGGGAAGAAAGGTGATGAATCGAGAATATGCGGCGAGGAGATGGCGATTCCAATCAACGAAGACCCTTATCATCACGCTCCAATTATATGGCCTAGTAGGGGTGAGCTTGCTTAAGACTTTAGACTTTACATCTACAAACCCCATTATTATATATCAATGTTTTACTTTCAGAAGATCTAGACCAACCTCCGCCACCAACTTACCGACCTCGCAGTCTTGATGATATTATTGTTAAGACAAAATTCTCAAAACGCGAAATTCAGATGATATATCGCTCCTTCAAGCAGGTAACCATGGAGTCAAGATTCTTGGCTGGGAATATTTGTATTTTTTTGGGAGGGAGTTTCAATCTCCCACGAATAATTAAAGCAGTAAATTAGCCCATTGAAAGAAAACTATTTTTACATTTTTTAGCTTTGTCCTTCCGGTATCATAACCAAATCTACATTTCAAGAAATATATGCTCAATTCTTTCCACACGGTAACACTAAGCGATATTCCGAGCTGGTCTTCAGAACATTGGATCGAGACACCAATGGCCACATTACTTTTGAAGTAAGAGATGATCCCGTTTCTTAAAGTTCTTTAGGAATTTGTTATGGGTTTATCAGCGATGACACGGGGATCGACCGAAGAGAAATTAGGATGGGTCTTCTCTTTGTACGACATCCACCAACGGGGAATGATAGGGCAACAGGAACTCTCTTTGGTCACATTGTCTATGTATGATCTGCTTAGCAAACAGATCCATTCTACACCCAAAAGGGAGGATATTCATGCACATGCACAACATGCATTCGAGGTAACAATTAATTTTTATTTTTAAACTTCCACTTTTTTAGAACCGGTGTAAGGGTTATAAATTGTATAGTTTTAAATACAAAATATTAATCAAGACGGAACACTTTCATTAATTAATATTAATTAAGAAACTTCAGAGGCTGACCGGGAATGGAAGTAAACCATTTATTTCCCGAAGCGAATTCGTGGAGGCATGCCTTCAAGACGAAGATCTCCGTTGTTCGATCGAATTATTCGACACCAAATTGTAAAACTATATTATAAATAAAGTTGTTCTAGCCCAGGATCGAACGTCTTTCTGATTTGGGAGGAGTGGGGGTGGGAATGGATAGCATGTCCAGCTGTTCGTCAAAAAAACCCCCGGAGAAAGAAGGACGGCCTCACCAGGAAGAAGCTTAAGTGCGCGTTTGAGCAACCGAAGCCCCAAAGTGGTGGCCGAAAGAGGGCTTCGACCTATAGTTCATTCCATTTCCCAGACATAGAAATTGGGACTGTGAAGAGAGGGGACCTGCTTATCACACCAAACGAGTTTAAGGAGCAGCTCGAAGGACCACAGTAAAAATGAAATGATAAAGTTTGCCGGCCTCTTTTGGACTTGCAATTTTAACGTTTTCTTCGCTTTAACCTCCTCCCATATTTTTCATGCGACCAGAACCCCTTCTTTTACCAAGCTCATTTAAAATCCCATATTGGCAGAAGCAATTCCGGCATCCGGATATCCACGTCTTGGTTATATCCTTTAATCTCCTCTTGCCCGGTTTGGCCGCTTTTGGGATTGTTGTTAAATAGAAAAAAGTTAACATTTTCATATTCACAAGGGGATTGGAAGAGTTGAAACGAACTCTTCCAATCTTTTTATAAGCAAAATATTTTGCAATCGGACAGTAATTCCTGGAAGGAGTCGTGCTTTGGTCACAGATTTAGACAATGGGCGCTTTTTTAACTGACTTAATACGCTAAAGTACCAGAATTGCAGTTATCTTCGGGGTAATATTTATCGACTCCTAAAATAAAATGTTATCTTTGATGACGTAATGACGACACTTCCTGAAGGAAACCCTGTTGTGAATGGTCAGGGAAATTATTTAAATCGGCGGCTTCTCTTCAACTGAGAATGGAAGGGTGTGGGGAGGGGAGAGATCTTTAAACCCTCATTTATTTCCCCTAGCCAAATAATCCGACCTTTCTTTTGGTTCCAGAACCCCGGCTTTTTGGGATTCTTTCAAAAAACAAACGCAATTCTGTTGTCTTGAATGCCGTTGTTGCACTATCTCAACTGATTTAATTGACAAAATTGAACTGACAGTTTTCATAAAACAAATTTGGGGATTCGGTGGCCCTTTTTCCCAAAGAGCAGATCAAAATTGGGGTCGTGGAAGGGGAAGGCTTTTCGAAAGTCCACGATTCGGATGCTTTCCTGAGCAATCAGCTGTTTCAAAACTGTTTTTTTACACTTCTGTTTTCTTATAAGATTTTCCCTTGAAACCAATGCCCTTTTTTAAACCGATCACGTTTTTTCTTCCTTTTCTCGATTTTATGAGTTGCTCGGCGATGCTTCTGAGACTAATTATCGAGTCTGTTTATTAAAGGGCCGATGTTTTTGTAGTTACCATGAAATCCTACGAGTTTTCGCATGAAATTGTAGTCTCCCTTCCATGTATACGTGGCCAGTTGGCGTTTGCATCGAGCCTTATTGCTGTAGTAGAACAACTGTTGTAAATTGGTGGAGATTTGACGCTTTTTTAAGGTAAAAGACGGACTGGCTGAATCGTCGCCTAACTAGCCGGCTTCGAGGTAACGGCGGGGGCCAATCCAAAGGGTGTCCACCGCTAACCCCCAGGCCTGAATGGGTTGTTGAGCAAGCGGCGTCCCGGCTGGAAATGCGGCGGAACCGGGAGAGAAACCGCGGTGAGTTTTTTTACTATTTTTCCTCATTTTTCTTGGTCCAAAAAAGACTAATTACGCGGTTTATGCCCCCCTGGGCCTTCATTTTCGAGGGCAGGGGTGGGGATGGGGGTTGCGCATTCATGTTTTATCTTCCACACCACTTGAGGCCCTCACCAATCAGCCGACTCATACCTCGGCTACGTAGCCCATTTATAGTAACAAACACATTTTATATTCACTTACCCGTTTACCCACCACTTTTACTGGCCCATTATTTCATTCTTTTTGCTAAATCTCGCAGTCTTTTATTTCGAGGGCCAATGTGGAAGCGATGCATGACGTTTAATAACTTTATCCCATTACAGCAACAACGGTGTTTTGGTCCGCTTGCGATTGGCTCTGCTGCGCGTCCAGCAGTAGTGGACAACGCGCAGCCGAATCGACAGAAAACTCGTCGCGAAACCGAAGCCGGTCCTCCTGTCATTCGGTCTATGAAGTTGTCAACGAGACAAGTAAGGGAGGGAAAACGGTTATTTTATTTGAAGATGCCCATCCCAGCACAGTGGTCGACCCCACTGTCCACACAACCGAGGGGCGTTCTCCCGCACTCAGTGGAAAGAACAGCAGGAAAATCTCGCCCGTTATACAGCATCGACTTGGGGTCGACCATGCAGTTCTTCGGCAGAAGTTTGATGCGATGACAGCGAATCGAAAACTTACAGTACTTAGTACTACGCAGTCCGAAGACCTCGAATTCTGCCGGAGTTATGTGATCAACAGCAACGGGTATTCAATCACATCCCCTCCCTCTCTCAGCTCAACAGAATGTCGGAAAACCTCACAACCGTTGGACTTTAGGAACAACCGGACGGTCCATCACAAGTTCTCGCTGGTGGAACAGCGGTCGAAACCTCCGGCGGTGTTTTCACCTCGGGACACCCAGTCCCTACCCTCTTCACGATCTTTCATCTCACCTACTTATGCACTCCAGAGCTACGTTAAGCCGGAGAACAGCTGCCCTATGGAGCAGCTGGAAGAAGAAACAGTCGAACCGGACACCGTTGATGTCCTCCGTAAGTTCCGACGTTTTAATGGACTCTTGCAAGCACTCGAGGGTCAGTGTTCTTACATGTGTGGCATTCCGAGACAGGTCTGAGGACGCGGAAGTCGGGATCCCTGTTTGTACTTGCCCATCGTTTGATAGGACTTCCACGTTTTTAACCCCATTCTTATCAATCTGTTTTCCTCTCAGTTTTCGGCTGACCCAGAACTCCAGGAACTTGTTTTTTACACTCGAGTTTTATTGCGCCAGTTCATGGTTCCAGGCTTTTCTCCGGGACATGGGTAGACGGCGACTAGTGAGTGAATAGTTCCAAAGGCCGGAAACCGGCCGGTTTAGTCTCCGTATTACGGGAATTAGAGGAAAGGGCGTCCTCTACCGACTCCACACCAGCAGTGTCGGTTTGACACCGGCGATTCTGCGGGCAGTTGGATTCTCTCAATTCCCCTGAGGGGATGGGACTGGGTGTTCTGGCTGCCACCCATTATGGCCGCTTTGGCAACATCCAATCTGACGCGGAGGTGATATCTTGATAACGCTGCCTTCGTTTAGTTTGCTGTTTTTGAGATTTAAATGGCTGTAAATACGTTTTACTTTTCGATTATTTATACGTCGGTTCGAGCGCTTATTTTATTGCTAGTGCCTTACTTTTCTGTTTCTGCGAACTTCCGTTGGCGTTAATAGGCGGGAGCCTGCTTTTCCCTGAGGGCTCGTTCTTTTCTGATTGAGATGTCAAGAGCATCGACGAAATTCTTGAAGACGGCGTCTGGTTTTGTTTACGGTCCGGATATTTGCCGTTTATGGATTTTATTATATTTTTAGTGATTTATTAGAGCAGTTGAATTTCACAGGTCTTCAAAGACTTATTTGAATTTCAACCTTTCTCATCGTCAACTAAATTTTTTGGCCATTAAAATTCCTACATTTCCTCATTGTTTTTGAGTGTGAAAATTTATGGCTAAAAAAGTTATGAAGTTAATCTTATATGGGTTTGGGAACGACCTGTTTTTTAAAATCTCTGAATTGGACCATCCATTATTCGAGATTGAACCGGAAAAAGGGAGATCGATTTAGGCTTTGTGGCCTTTTGACGACTTTCCCTTTTCGCTTTTCTTTTCCCTCCGGCGTTTCTCTGGGGGAAAGGGTTGTTTTCTAGCTTGTGTAGTTTTGGGGATTCCTATTGACAAACGGAGGGGACGCAACTGATTAAAATGGAACTTTCATTGACCTGTTTCTACTGCGGGGATCCATGCTTACAAAATTCCTTACGGACGGAGAGCTGACTCAGCCAGTGATACAGCGCCCCGGAACGATGCGCTGGCAGTTCATTGTGTCTGTCATATGTGTATGCGTTGGATTTATTTCTTGTCCTAAACGGTTTATTTCATGGCCTGAAGAGATGAGCGTGGTATTTGAAGTGTGGGTCTTTCTACTTTTCCCTGGGATGTACTCTTAAATGTCACATAAAAATACGATTATTCGCAATTTGCTTTCGTAAAATATAATTACGGACGCGCCGAGCCGAGAATTATCTCCATCCAAGGTTTCCCCCGTTAGTTCTATAGGTTGTTTGCAAGGGGGTTGTTCCCAGGCTCCTTCCCCTCCCGCAGGAAATGATTCGATTCACACTTTTCCGGCAAGCTTAAAGGATTTCTTTGTCATCCTTCTTGCTTGGTCTTAGATTTCTTTTCTCATTTTGATTTCACGCGACTATTTACCCCTTTTCAAATAAAAATAACGTAAACATTAAAACCTTTAAGTTTCACGCAAGTGTCTTCTGGGAGAAGGGCCTTTCTTTTTCCCTGCTTCTGTTAATGACTGACCGGATTTCACCGACCAATCCCTCGGCCACAGACAGTCGATTTGTTACCAATGTGTTTGTGGACAGTTCACCGCCGTGTGGAGCAACCATTCTAGTGAACGGAGCAGTGATGACACCGGAATCCGATGACAAATTGGAGGTTCCTTCCATCGCCCAACGACGGAAAGTTTCGTTGATGCCCATGGTGACGGAAGAGGACCTTCGGCTGTCTGGACTAGCCCATAGAGACCCCATTTCCGTGGCCCAGGTGTTCGGTGAAGACTTCGCCTCTAGGTTCTGTGTCCCTGTCTGCAGCACCCCCACTTCCCCATCTCCTCCACCCTATGATTCTAAGGAGAAGATGCTAATCAAAGATGTCAAAACCCGATTGCCCTTTGGGAAGAGAGATGAACGCATTCCCAGGTATTCAAAAACATAGTGTCTCATGTTCTTGTAGAGGGGTACCGGCCTTGAAGGTCAGAGTTAAGAAGTCGCAGCAGCTGAACTCTTCGTTGTCTTTTGAGGATGTGTCTGTCGCTCTGCCCCCCAGTTTCCAACAATCTATGTCCGAAGGGGATACACGTTTCGTGAGGCATACCACTTCAAGTAAGTGCTTGCAAGAAGTCCACTGAATTGTAATCCATTCTTTTTAACATATTATTTTAGGCCTGGCGTCGGAAAATTACGATTTCCAACAATTTCAAATAGTGTTCAACGATTGGGTAAGTGCGGAAACTCGAGATTTAAGTGTTTCAGATCAAAGGCGAGACCGGATGTAGAGGATCGGCCTTCATAATCAACTCGTCAGAATACGACTGCAGTGTATGCCATGTAAGTTACTTCTGGTATCACATAGACATATGCTGGGTGCACATGCATAATAAATAGCGTTAGTCTCTGCTTTCAGGTCTGTGATTCCGAAGTCCTCGAGGAGCCCATTTCTTGTGTAAGTAGTTGTAAACTTGAATTAACTGTAATCGTGTGGATAAATAATTACGCGGAAAGGTCAACTTCATTTGATCTGAACCCCCTTAAGAAGACAATTCGTGTGAATTCTTTTTTTCTTAATCGATTACCTTTTATAGGGCGACTCGGAAAAGTTCACAGAGGCATTGGGGTTTGCAACAAGCGCGGCAGAGAGCGTTCATGATCAAGATCAGACCCCCAGCACATCCAAAGTCATCGGTCCGGTGATGATCGACATCAGAGAATTTAATGAGGTACATTTGAGACTGCAAAGAACAGTCCATCATTTTTGAATTAGCATAAATAAAATAATGTTTACAGGAGATCTCTGAGCCCTTGTGGAAGATTGTTAATATTATTGCCAGCCACTCCTCGGCCAGAGAAACGGGTGCTCCAGCTGCCTCGGTGTGTGGAGTTATGACCGGTTGTGGGTTTGTTACAGCATTGTTACTAGTACATCAATCAGAAAGGTGGGCTAAAACGTTGTTTACATTACGTCACGACGATTTCAGTAAACGGAACGACGAGTTAAAAGCCCTTCTTCATCACTTCGGGATGATTGCCTCGCTGACTTCAGTTGCCTGGAACGTTGAAGAACAACGTCGGATCGCCCATCAGTCCGAGATCGTACTTTCGACCACTCAGAGTGTTTTTGCAAGTATTCGTAAGTGTTTTCGTGTCATATAACAATTATAATTACTCGCCAATTTAATTTGGGCTTTACAAATTCTTCGAATAATTGGATTCGGGCAGAACGCCGTTCCAGGAAACTCATAAAGCCGGAGGGTATTACCACAAAAGATGAATAAGGCAATCACGTCACCGTTCCGTGACTGAGTTTCGACTTGAAATCGGATATAATTCCGTGTTTTCGGAGTACTCGAGTGTTGCTTAAGAGAACTTTAATGCCACTCCCTCAGGGGCGTTGCCAGTCGTTAAGCAGGAAAACATGGGCAGAGTCCGTGGACCGGTCCAGTCCAGCCCGTACCCGCCCAATTAAGTGTGTTTGTTTAGAAATGGTGGATTTGGGGGCCACGTGTTCCCTTTTTTTGTGTTTGTCCCCCTCCCCGCTCCCTTCTCAAGTATCTATTCGTTTTGATTTATTTGGGAGCTGACCAGCATTTTCTTCCTCGTCATTTTAAAGGGCGATTTGGGGGATTAGTTAAACGGATAATCCGTCTAAAGCTTCTTATTCAATACTGTTTGTTGAATTGTGTTATTGAGCGACGGGATTCGGCCGACTCGGCCATTCGAGGCCCTTTAAACCTTTATTATATACTTCCTTCATTCTTCTTTATGCCTCATGATTCTTTAATCTTTTCAAAAAGTTCTTCTCAACAGTTTGTTTTGGGATATTTTTATGGTTAGTAGTTGTTCACCCGAGCTTTGTTCTCCCGTCTTCCCTGAGCTTGTCATTCAGAATTTCAGCTGGACTTAACTCGAAACGTGAAAAGTTCATGTATTGATTTATTTGTGCTTAATCTAGCGTGAGAATGCCCGACTTCGGGACTGGTATTATATTAGGCCACACTTGTCCCACTCCCACTCAGGAGCTCAGTCGGGCATAACAGTCAAGTCCTCTGTTTCTGGTTGTATTCTTTGAGTGTGGGGGAATTTTGACGTCTGTTTTAATGATATACGACGATTAATTCCTTTGAATGTTGTTATAGGTGTGACGGGGATGATGGCAAAGTCATGTTGTTCCCTTAATGTAGACCCAAACAGAGGGTGATGTGAAATTGGGAAAAGGAGTTTTTGTGTGTATGGAGAAGAGGGGAGGGCCATGCCCTGGGGGGACGGGGAGACAAGACGGCGAGCGTTGGCTGTGCCGCCAAGCATTTGAAAGAGTGGAGGGGGCCTTCTTCAAAGCCTCGCACACCGTCTCTGGGGCCTCACTCACACCTTTTGGGGACCGTGGGAATGAGAGTGCCGACGTTTTCTTTCGGAGGTGTTATTTCGATGTTCCACTTAGTTTTGTATTTAATTTGGTATCCTTCGAGCTCTTGGCCTTCGCGAGCGTGAGTGGGAGTTCTTCCATACTAAACGTTCCAAGTTTTAAACTGGCTTACCGCAAGTCCCGACGCTTTCCTCCGTTCGGGATGGACTCGAACGGTCAAGAAGGCGCTGACATTCCGTCGAGCTCTAACAAGGGAATGGTCCCAACGATCCGTGGGATCCACAAATGAAACCTAGATATTCTGAAAGAGCAGGTAAAATTTAGTAGGAATCCGTTTTTTCTACTTGCCGAATAAGTCTGTGCGACGAGAAATATCGTCGAAAAGATCCGACCAAAAAATCGAAAGAGAGAAAAGACGAACCGAAAGGCCTTGGAAGGCGTCACCAAATAGTCTAGTGGAAAAAGTTCCACGCACAAATCTTTTGGGGGAGGGAGGCCTTGGAGGTTCGAGTCCACCCGGAGCCGGACATCTCCGGATTTGAACGTACGTGTTCATTACTGTATTCTACAGTTATACAAAAAAAATTTTTTTGTTTAACCTGTTTTACAAGGTTGTTTGCATCCGAAGGCGTGGCAATCACTGGTCATTACCTCTTTTTATGATGCCGCCAGGTCCGAAGTTCCAAAGAAGACAAATTTATGCAAATTTATACCTTCTGGGCAGAATTTGACAAAAATAATTTGGGCATTTGTTAAACACATGTCCACGGCCATTTTAAACCAAAAAACTCAAAATAGATTTTTTCGTAAATATTCACGGGGTCTACTGCACGCTGATGCAAGGACCCAAAAATTCTCTTTTCAACTTTTCTTGCAAAATTTTATGAAAAGGTGAGATTTTGGCAACATCCTTTTTGGGAAACCGAAAAAGATCTGCAAGATCCTACACAACCTTCCAGAATCAGTAGAAGTGTCTTGAAAATACCACTATGTCGACATCGGGCTTATCAAAAATATTGCCGAAGTGTCAGCTTTTCTTAAAATTTTGCAACAAACCTTGCAAAACAGGTAAATAAACAAAAAAATTTTTTTTGTATAAATGTAGAATACAGTAATGAACACGTAGGTTCAAATCCGGAGATATCCGCTCCGGGTGGACTCGAACTTCCAAAGCCTCCCTCCCCCAAAAGAATTGTGCGTGGAACTTTTTCCACTAGACTATTTGGTGACGCCCTCCAAGGCCTTTCGGTTCGTCTTTTCTCTCTTTCGATTTTTTGGTCGGATCTTTTCGACGATATTTCTCGTCGCACAGACTTATTCGGCAAGTAGAAAAAACGGATTCCTACTAAATTTTACCTGCTCTTTCAGAATATCTAGGTTTCATTTGTGGATCCCACGGATCGTTGGGACCATTCCCTTGTAAGTCCTGTTCTGGAGACGAGTGCGATGAGCCCCGGACCAAGAACAGACGAAAAGAACTGACCACGGGAGAGTTTCCTCGGATGGAAAGACATACCTTGTTGTTCTGTGCGATGATCGCCCCATCTCGAGAGCATTATACTAATGAAGTCAGGAGGATCCTCGACGAGAGGAAACTCTCTGGATTCCAGCCTTCTTTCGGAGTCGATGAGAACGGGGATGTGGTTGCCACCATCGAAAGTAATAAAAGTCTCAGATTAATTTCACTAATTCCCTAATTATTCATTTATTTTTGGTTTCAGAGGATATGAATCTCTTGGTGAATAATATAACGAAGGAGGCAAAGATGCTGGTTTCGGCCGAAATGTAAGTGCATGTCTCTATTGTCAATTCTGTTTCGTTTCAGCTGTTCGTTGTTCTTACTTGACTCAGAGCATGATGAATTGGTGGCGGAAGTATTCGAGCAGAAGGGGAATTCAGATGAATATCTTCAGGAGATCCGAATGCCTCTAAATCAAGGGATTGTGGGTCATGTTGCTACGACTGGTCAGCTAATGAATGTCAAAGATGTGTACAAGTAATTGGTCTTATAAGGAAGTAATCGTTTTTCAGTCATCCTTATTTCTATCCAAATGTGGATCAGAAGACGGGCTTCAAGACTCGAAATATCCTCTGCTTTCCGATAAAGGACAGTTCCGGGAATCTGGTTGGGGTGGCTGAGTTGTGCAACAAGATCGACAAGCCTGCGTTTACTCTCCACGACGAACAAGTTGCCATGACATTTGCTGTGTACTGTGCTATTAGTATTTCTCATGTAGGTATAGTTAAATATTAAATATTTTTTTTGCAACGCTAATTATAATTTCTTTAGTGTTTGTTATATCGGAAACTACAAGAAGCTCATCGAAGATCCCATATGGCAGCAGAAGTCCTTGTTCAAGGCTCGACCCTTTCCATCGCTCCGGAAGATATCCTACGGCTGACAGTGCGGGAGATTCCTTCTCCAGAATCCTTCCATCCCAACTTCAGCGATCTTTGTTTTGTTCCTCGATCCATTGGAACCGGAGATACCTATGTGGAGGCATCACTTAGCATGTTCCAGGTATGTGTCAAACGTGTTATTTATAGACTTCTTAATGTCTGGCTCTTACGATTGTCTTTAATCCCTTCGTTTTTAGGAATTAGGATTTATCGAAAAATATCGCCTTAGGCGACGAACCCTTGCCCGATTCATCTTGATGGTCCAGAAGGGATATCGCGATGTTCCTTACCACAACTGGAGTCATGCCTTTGCTGTTGCGCACTTCTGTTATCTTCTGTGTCGGATACAAAAAGTGAAAGACGCGTTAGGTGATCTCGAAAGGCTGTCCTTGTTGGTTGCCTGTTTATGCCATGACATTGATCATAGAGGGACAACAAATGCTTTCCAATTACAATCTGTAAGTATCACGGTCATCTCAGTAGTAAATCAACGTATTCAGAAAACCCCTCTGGCTCAATTATACAGCAGTGAAGGTTCTGTTTTGGAGAGACATCACTTTGCCCAGACAGTTACGATCCTCGGCATGGATGAATGTAATATATTCGAGACACTGACAAGGCAGCAGTATCAGACTGTGCTGGATAATATCCGAGAAGTCATCTTAGCCACAGATATTGCTGCTCATCTCCGAAAAGTCCAGAGGATCCGAGATATGGTTGATATCGGGTATGACTTCAGTTCCGGAGAACATCATTATCTGTTCATGTGCCTGTTGATGACAGCCAGTGACCTTTCAGATCAAAGCAAGGACTTCAGGAACTCCAAAGCCATTGCCGTATGTTTCTCCAAGACCAACATCATATTACCCCATTTCAGGAGAACATTTACAAAGAGTTTTTCTCTCAAGGAGATCTCGAGAAACAGATGGGGAACCGACCCCTGGAGATGATGGACAGAGAACGGGCGTGTGTTCCCAAAATCCAACTTGACTTCATGGACACTGTCGCCTTGCCAGTTTTTGAGTAGGTTCTGTTCTATTATTTTACTTGCGGCTTAAAATCAATTATATTGTTTTCTTGTTACAGATATCTAGGAAAACTTCTTCCCGAAACAATGATAACATATGAGTCATTCAAGCATAATCGATCGTGTTGGGCCGAGTTGGACCACATTCTTCAAGAGGAGGGGGTTCCTCAAGAAGGTTTAAACTACCTGAAGGACGATGATCTCGAAAAGAAGGTCCTGGACCGGGTCAGTGCCCAAGAATCGTGTTCGCCGTCCTCCGAGAACGCGGACTGATTCTCGCTCAATGTTCTGTAAATTTGGTGTTGACATTCATTCCTTCCGATTTATAATCATATCAGCCCTCCTTCTCGGACTGATTGCGGTTTCCTCATCCCCCGAGGGCCCCTTCCATACGGGTTCAATCTCTTCTTCTCGGTTTTATTTTGTCTCAAGATATTAAAATTTTAGTCAGGAATTACATTCTTACTACTTCTTTCCGGACATAACGGGCTCTCGATATCCTTTTGTCATTAATCCCGTGTTACGTAATCATTCCTTGTGGAGAAAGCTTTATTCTGTAAATATTTTACTTCAATACAAATATTGACATATATCAAAGCACTTGAAATGAAAAGTCCTAGACAAACTCGGTGTCGTTATAAAGAAAGCAAAGTCAGATCTCGGAATCATTCGTTTCTCTAACAAATCATTGGCAATTTACTATGTCCGAGGATTACAATTTATGGACAAAATGTTTTGCCTGGATCAAGGAAAGAAAGGAGAAAATGCGGGAAGAGAGGTAATGTTAAGATTGGATGGGGTTATGCAGAAAATAGGTTAGATATAAATGAAGATATACCTGATGTTTTGTGCAATGATACGCAATTACAATTACGAAAGAGGAAGAGAGGATATACTCGGCCAAACATTCAAGTAAGTACTCAACGGCGTGATAACTCGGTTTAGAAAAAATGTGACATCGAATGGACGGAAGAAGAAGAACAGACCATTCAAAAACTGAGCACTTTAATGAACAGTCAATTCAGAGGAAAGGTGGAGGTAATTGCTAATAAAAGGACAACCGACAAAGTAACCATGGATAGACAGAAAACGGTGGAACGGCCGAAGAATGTGAAAGAAACCAGAAGCAACAGAAAAGTTAGACTTTATCGAGATCCAATTGCAATATCCAAGGTGGACTCCCGGATTAAAAATTCGAAAAAAAGTTCAAAGCGCAAGGAAGTCTCGAGAAATAAGAAATAGTTATTTATTGTAACAACTGAGCCGAAGAAATACATTTTTATTCTGCCAACAAAAACCCGTTTTTTTTTTGAGTCATCACATCTTCTTAAGGTAATATTTATCATAATATTCACGGCTCCTTCTCCCCTCCAACTGTGTAAAATCCGTCGAAGAAAGCGAGAAGGACGAAGAATCCGATTGTGATCAGACAGAATATAAATAACAATATCCGGTCGATCACATTCGCCAGATATTCCCATTCCAAGGCACATCTGCGATTAAATTGTTTTTATTTTTGGATTACACTCACCGTCTCATGAGTTTCTTCTTCTTTTCGATCCTCGAGTTGTTTAATTCGACGTCAGTAGTTCCATAAGTCAAGAAATCAGCGGCATTTCTGAGAGTTTCCCGTCTCTTTCTTTCTCTGCGCTCTCTCAATTTCACCTGATCTGCATATTGTTTAGTGACTGAATGTAATCTTCTCTCATATCTATATGCACTTTGGGCACTGACTTGAGATGAGATCGACGAGAAAAAGTTCAGGGGATTCGCATTCTGAAAGAAAGTATTTTAACACGTATTAATGTAATAAAAATATTATATGTACATTGTCTGTGGTAATTCTACCTTATTAGGTCCCAACTTTTCGAGTACCAGTGGATCCAATTCCTTGGGATCAATTCTCATCTCGTGGAGAATCCCGAACTCAGTCCATATCTCCAGTAATTGCGTCGGTGGTTCCAGAATTACTTTCCAAACAACGGTCCGTGTCAATATACCTCGCAATAAAGAAGGCACTGGCTTCAAATGGACCTTTCTACTGTGCACAAACAACACTACTGTAGCTAGCAGGGTACCCACCACAATCACAAATATGATCCCCATGTAATACCAGCCCATTAAAGGGACATAAGTAGAAGTGCTCGGCATTTTATTACTGATCATTAACAACATAATGGCCATGGTCAAGAGCTAAAAAAGTCGTTAATGGACCTTAAAAATGGTTTCAACGACTTACAGTGTTAATCCCGAGATATAATTTCTCATCTCGTTCGGAGGAGGTGGACGATGGAGTGAAGAATCCAGTGACAGCGACCACAGTAATGATGGAAGTGGGGATAACCAGGTTGATGATGTAATAGAGAGGCTTCCTTTGGATCACCAGATGAGCATAGATCATCACCCACGGCTTCTCGCAACACTTGAAGTACTGCTCGACTCGATTAAACTTGAAGCTGACCACGGCCCATTCCACATTTTGAGCAAAGTTCCTCATATTGACATGCTCTGTTTTCGGGAAGTAATTTATTGTACTCGAGTCGTGAGTCCAAGAGGATATGATGAAAGTGCAATTCTGCTGGTCGTAGGGAAAGAATCGACTGCAATTAAAAAAACAAAATTAACAGAATCGATTAATATTAAATTTTGTATTTTTTGTAACAGTTGGTCCTATAATGCATGTGCATTATGTATTATAATTTTAAAAGAATCAAATAAGCCAATCCCTTCTAAATGTTTTGAATTTTAAAACCCCTTAGGGCATTGAACAAAAACTTCAGCTGCTTTTTCTTTTTTACCTTTCCCGAGGAAACGTGCTTAAAGATATGAATTATTACTTCCTTACACATTCATTCGACAGCTCAGTTTGTAAATGGCCGGGAACATTAACTGGACGTATGCTCCTCTACTGTCATTCCTCCAGTACCCTGTTTCGATGATTCCATTCATCAATGCTTCCGTTCTCTTCTGTTCCATAGATTCTGAATTGTAAAGAAAAGTATCGGGTATCCATATCTCATTGTATGGGAGGATGGTTTTATTAATTCCTTCGTAATCATGAGGATCCCAATCCAAAAACTGGTCGTACCTGTAATGTGAGATGGTCTTGCATGGGTCCTTACCAATCCTGGACCATCCACACACTCACAGTCAGGCTCTGAGATCTCTCGTCAACTTGCAATATCTGATACAAACTCATACTCAGGTTAACTCGGACGGAATCCCTGAAATCCATCGCGGGATGCACGGTGCTTTCATAATATTCTGGATCGAGGAGATCTTCGACCAGCCGGCGATGAGCCGAGACTTGTTCAAAGTCATCCCAATCGTATTCTGGGTCGGTCTCATTAAAAGTCTCCAAGTCCTCTTGAAACAAAAGCTTCCCTTGAAAGGCCAGCTGTCTTTGTTTCGGGTCGTCGATTGAAACGACCGGAGGCTCCTCGCTTTCCAGAGCTCTGACACCCCATCCAACTGAGGAACTCGAAAGAACAGACATACTACCGAGCTTGCTGTACTCGTCTATCTCCTTAGAATGACCCCCCGTCCATTGCAATAATGGGATCAGGGTCAAAAGTAATGTCATCCTTTAAGTGAATCGCGCCATTAGATGAGGTTTCTACAAAAAAAGAGATTATAAAAAATAATAAAAGAAAATGATAAATGGCAATGAATATAAAGGCCGCGAATCGGGACTTTCATTGAAGTCAAGCTGTAAAGGTTAGGAGAAAGGTGGCCAAGGTTGTGGCCATAAATGGTCGAGATGAAGGAGACGGGAGACGGGAGGGAATGGGGGACGGGCCTTTCCGTCCAGATTGGTCTCACAGGCATTCAAGAAAGCAGTAGTTGTAGTAGAAGGCGAAAAAAACGCGATTGGAGGAAGTAAAGAAAGGCGGCCAAGACAAAGCGGTCTCGAGAGTGCTCCTACCTGACCGAAAACAAGTTCTGTTTACTAAGTCGACCCGAAAATAAGCGAGAACATCGGACCAAAACGCACATCCAGGTTTAATGTCCTCCTTTTCTGGCCTCCGGCATGCCCTTTGGCCACACTTACTAATGACATTTTACTCTTTTGTTTAAATGCTCCACTGCCCTCTTTCTCCACGCGGCCCCATCCATTATGATACCGGAAATTACTTTATTCTGCCTCACCGCTTTCCGGTCCAACATGGATATAGGAGAGGGGAATTGTTATTTCATTTGTTTATTAATCTTCCTTTATCTCATCACAATCTAATTGTAAACTGGTCTCGTCCACAATGTCCTGCACGACATGTTTGGGCACACATTTGCTGAGATCTACTCGAGGAGCTCCTTCCAATTGTTCTGGATATCTCCAAGGCTTCTGAAGGGGGTTATGGCTTCGTTTCCAGGCTTCGTAATTAAGGCACGCCTTGTGCAGTTTTTTGAGGACTTTCGGGGCGATGATTTTGGTGATCCGGTTTATCAGCCAGCTGGGTAATTTCCCTGCCATTTTATAATTTGGGTTAGTCTTCTTACCTTTAGGGTCCGAATACGTTAAGTACGTGACTTGGCACGAGTTTTCGTCGATGAATTTGATAAAATAAACGGTTAAATAGATGAAGCCGCGGATGAAAGATCGGGTGGGGGGATAATCCTGAAATAAGATGGACCTGGGACGTTATTGATGACATTAATTAAGGGGATGTGTATGACAGACGTCAGTACAAGAGGAGAATCAAGCAATTCTTTAATTAACTGTCAATTAAGACATTGTAATCCAACGCCCATCATAAATTTAATAAAAAAACAAACAGAATCCTCGCCCAATGCAAACAAGAAAATAAAAATCCTGAGTATTCATAAAAACAGGAGATTCCCTAAGGGCAAAAGACTTACATCGTGCCAAACAGATCTTGTACAAATGAACTTTTCGTTTCCAATGTCTAGCCAGGATCTCTGCATAACAAAATCCCGACTTTTTATGGGCGGCACGGAAGCGACTGGAGATTATCATATTGTTATTTGGAATCTAATGAGAACATACGGGCATAATAACAGAGATCGTTGTTCGGATTGAGGACCCCGATGTCTTCTGCCTTTACCATGTATTTATCCCAAGAAGATCGATAATCGGGGTCATGGAGAACATCATAAACAACATCAGCCGAGACATTGAGTGTTGTTGCGGCCTAAGCATCGATTGTAATGAAGAAACAAGTACCTTAATCATCTTGAAATAAGATTCCGGCATCTCTTTTGTCCAAACTTCGGCCGATTTCTTCTGATAAACCAAATCCCATCCCTCATTGGATTCGGCCAGGTACCGGGCATGCTCATATTGGGAGTCTTCAAACACTTTGACTTCATTAATGTCGATTCCTCTCAAGATTTCGCTATCTGAAATTGCATTTATCCATTGTACGCCCATTTTCTCGTACCATGACAATTCCGAAATTATCGCAATTCCGGAATTGTCACAGTGCTTTTCTTACTTTTTTCCATTTTCAAATCAAATTTGCGTGGACCGAATCTAAATTACAATTAGAGAGGGAATAAAGGAAATATGCACTTCAAGGAAACAGCAACGTTAATGCGAATGAAAACGGCCTGGAGAACGTATTCCTGGCCGAATAACCTCCGGCGACAAAAAGGCAGTGTTCGGACCAAAAATTAAAATATTTGGGGGAAGGGAATCGTGAGTGAGATACACCCCCCTCTCTCGAAACACTCACCAATTCGATTAAATCATTTTTATTGGGAATTCAAATAAATTATCAGTCAGTTGCGGACCTTTTAAATGCCCTTTAAAGGTATTATGCTCCGTTTCTTAATTGCATTTGTATATCCAGCAGAGAGTAATGTCCTTTTCGGTGATCTCGGTTATATTCCCTGCTGTCACTGTCAGCGTTACTGTTACCAAGGTGTCCAACACGATAAATCCATTGTCACTAAAGTAATATCGGATATCCTTTGTCAGCAATTCGGGCCTTAGATCCAACCAAACATAAGGAACCACATCAGACGACCTGAGCTTTAATTTGTAGGTATTCTCCGTCGTTTTAACAATCCCATTTATGGAGATATCCACATTCCCAATCGAATATTGGGATAAGTAATTCGGTGGGAGAACGCTGACTTTGCTGATGTTATTTGTCATCAAAGACGCCTCAATAAAGTAACTGGCAAGCGCCGCATCGGTGGATATGGTTATCTTCTGGGACGATAATGGGGGAACATTAATAGTGCTTTCCGACAAGACCCTTTTCGAAAATTTGGAATTCAATTTGGTTCCTCGAATTATCAGTTTGGCGTCATGTAAGGGGGTCAGAAGATCGTTGATCACAAATAATTTGAGACTTCCATCTTTGTCAATATACTGAAAACAAAGTTCTCTGCAAAAGTCTCCTTACCATGCTGACAATTACTTCATCGAAGGCCTTCTTAACATAATAATGAGCCACTTTCCATCGCTGATCAAAGTCGAGGGTACTCCAGGTGATCCCACTCCACACATCATTCAGTTGCCAGTACAATGCACACATTGTTTTCCCCTTCCCATTCCTTTCCAGGACACTTCTTTGACTTCTATAATGTTCAATTTGTGTCTTCAGAGTGATCGCTTGATGGATTTGGGAGAGAAAGGAGAAAGATCCAAGGGAATCAGAGACATCGAATGTAAAATGATTGGCCACCATCAAGGGCAGGGTAAATAGCCCCAGGAAGTGACGATTCCTGGCCATCATCGACTTGCTGAAGTAGGTGTATTCACTCTCTTCAACGTATTTCTTCATGGTCGTGGACAGTGGGAATGAAGGAACACCGAATTCAGTGGCACAGCGAGGAGTCGGGAGATTATAGGGCTTCCAAAGATTGGTGAGCTCGTTGTAAAAGTGGATATCCCCGAAGAAATCACTGTTTGGATCTCGATCCACTTCTCTAAAGTCATTTTAATCATGAGAAGACAATGCGATGTATAGAAGAAGTAGACGAAATAAAGTAGAATAGTTTGTTGGCTCAGACATGAGTGCGGTAGACGCCGAATGAACAGGAGAAACTGATCTGGTGAAGACTTTGTACTTTGATTCTATGTAAGTTCGAGGGAAAGAATTGGAGGTTGAGAGAGTCGCCAACAATCAATTTTTGGAATATTTAGAGCGACTTACAGCTTTGCACCTCCATTCGAAGGACTGGATCTGGTGATAATTCCATTTGGATATACTTCATTTACAGTTTCCAGCGCTACTTTCATCAATTTTAAGTAATCTTTTACTTGTTTCGTTTCGTTATATGTTTCCGATGGCCACCATTGTGATCTTATGGCTGTCTCGATCTCATTATTTCCTGAGAAAGTTAATAAAGAAGCATGGGATCTTAATCTCAACACCTGAAAACATCTATGCGTCGTGTATTGTTCTACCTGCTCTGTAATTTCTTCTTTTATATTTCCAATAAAGTCATCATCAGTTGGATATAAAGCACAAGCAAAGGTTAGATCGTGGAAAACGAGTATTCCGGCCTCATCAGTGGCAGCAATGAACTCTTCTCTGAGCCATTCGCCCCCACCCCATACCCTCAGGGTATTCATATTGGCCTCTTTAACTGAGAGAATTAGGAAATCCAGATCTTTTTGCGTGAATTTTGACGGGAAGAGAGAAGCCGGGATCATATTCGCACCTAAATATTGCCGGTAGTTTGAAAAGAGAATACCTTTTAGGAATATGGGTATATCATTTACATAATATGCAAACTCCTTTCCCTTTTTTGGATCCGTTTCATCGATTAAATTCTGCTCCAATCTAACTTTCTTGAATCCAACCAGCTTAGAAATAGACTCGGATCCTTGTTCACTGGCCATTGTGAGAGTAATATTATACAGTTTTTGTTCTCCATATCCCCGAGGATACCATAATTTGATGTTCCGATCTCTAATGTGTTCCGTTACTCTAACATAACCTTCAAACGTGTTGCATTTTTCATTTTTGACGTAACTCCTGGCAAATTTTAGCTCATCAATTTCAATATGAGCTTGTAAATCGAAATGGAGATTTGGATTACAAAAATAATTAATTTGGACATTTATTTGAAACCCTAAAAGAAGAAATTATTATTATGGTAGCCGATTCTTACCACCATCTTTAAAGTAGATATAAGGAGAGAATGATGATAATTTGAAATGAGTGAAAGTATGCAGATAAACTGGCTGATAAAATCCCTGGGTGGGCCAGGACGGTCCCCAATCCCAGCTAAAACTGGATTGGGTTTTCCGGATAAAATTAACGTGGGGATCTCCCTTTTGGGCCTTTGGGGATTCAACTGGCGGGATCTTATTTCCTGTGGCATTCTAATGGCAAATAAATTTTATGGAATATATTTTAAAGATTTTCGTTGAAAAAAGTAATGTCACAGTACCTGGTACTCATCGTATTTTTTCTGTGCATAATCGACCGCGGATTCGAATAAAACAATGATTCCGTTCTCTTTTTCCATCAACATTGAGTTATCGACCAGAAAAGAGTAACTTCTAAACATATTCTCCGTCTTCCCAATGAAAGTCTCATTCGACGCCAGATATATTGAAGCTATCGTATCCAGACCTTTCAATTCCAATACTACTGTCTCCTGATTAACATTATTAACCATTAAGATATCATACGTTTAACTGACCATGGGTTAAATTAAAGATGGTCATATAGGTATTGTTGTTCCTGGACAAGACTCTCCATTCATCGTTTGTTCCAAAATAAGGATCGGGAATTAACTTGTTGTCAAAGAAATCAGTAAAGATATCGTTGGGGATTCGAACGGGAAAGAATTGAAGTGCATTCGTAAAATACCATGGCAGGGCACTCAAGTCAATGGTATCAGAAAAAGATGCCTGAATGAGAATCGAAAAGAACAGCAATCTCATCACAAAAAGAGTCCAAAACAAGGCTGAATCGCCCTCTCCTGTATATCTAACGTCCCTTCTCTTATCACAAAATAAACTTTCCGTTCAAATATTTATTATCGGGCCCTAAAAGGCAGGAAATGTTGGCTATTTACAAATAATTAATGAATCATAATTCGGCCTTTTCCTTGAGAAGTTTCTCCACAAAAGGTTGCACAACTTCGCCATGAGACCAGGCCGTTGGATGGAAACGATAACGAGGACGGCCTTGACGATCGATCAAGAACTTCTCAAAGTTCCAGGTGATGTCATTTACTCGGATAGGATTGTAGATGAGTTCGTCTCTCTTTCCGATCTGGACAACTGTCTGAGGGCAAGTATCCTTCAAGAATTCATATAGGGGATGATGGTTGGCTCCATTCACCTCCACTTTCCCGTAGATATGCAGATTCCTGTGAGGTCTCCAGCCGTTTCCAGGGCGGACGTGCATGATTCCTTAAAAATAAATGGTTTTAAAAAGCAAAATACTACATTGATGATCGTTTGTCTTTTAACCAACCATTCAAAAGCTCGTGGTTTTCAGCTGGCTCTTGAAGATAGAATTGGTTGCAAGGGAAGGCCAGGATGGTGAAATCATTTCCATTGGCGCGGTTCTTCTCGATCAGGGGATTAAAGTCAGTGTATTGTTGGGTGTAGGCTGAAAGAATAACAAAAACAAATAAGAAACATACCACAGAAGGTAGCGACATTGATGACCAAGAGAACTTGTCCTTTGTATTGCGAGAGATCCGTGAATTCCCCTTGAAGAGTCTCTACATTAAAGTCATAAATGGACTGGTTAACTCCATTACATTTGCTCCATCGAGTGGTTTCGTCGATTAATTTGGGACCTAACAAATGAACAAATGTGAAATAAAATATTTAAATACAGTAATCAAAAGTAATTTAGACTGCCTTACCTGGCTGCTCGGATACACAGAAGCCCCAGAGGAGGAGCAATAGAAACGCGATTCTTTGACACATAACCCTCTAAAACAAATTTGTGGTTAATAAAGAGCCCCAACCACTCGCGCAGGTCTTTTAAACAGAAGCGAAAGGCGTGGAAATGAAGTTAACAGAGAAGTAAAGTAAGTAGTCACTCTCTGGGATTGTTTTCTGAAGGCATCAAGACACTGCTGGGAATGGAAAACGTTCCTATTTAAATATAAAGTGTCATCTGGAGCCTTGAAAAAAGAAGATCGAATTCGTGAAAACCTCAGAGGGTCAGAAACAAGTGGGGGAGGTGGAAAATGGAGGAGAAGAAGTCCGAAGGAGAGTCTTCTCGCGAGATTCAACAACAAAAAGCGATGGAACGGTGCTCAAAAAAGCCTGTTTTCATCGTCAGAAGGCATCGCTCCCTCAAACCAGTTAACTGTAGGTGTCATTCGAAACATGGACAAGAATCACAACATTACTCCAAAGAAAATATATGAAGAAAAGTATTTTTGTCATCTTTTCTATTGTAAAAAACGATTGTAAAATTCCTGAGGTCTATTTAAGGGGCGGAATGACCTTTGATCCAGTTTTTCTGGTTTCAACACCCTCCAGTTCGATGACAATATCAAAAAAATCTTGATCACCTTTGACAGACCAAGCCATGTTTTGTGAGCATCCACTGAAGTGGAAAGTATAATATTATTAGGTACAAAGGCCCCTTTTGAGATGACCCCTTCACAAAAAACCGAATAAAAGATGGAATTAAGGGAGAATTAAAAGTAATAAACAACTTTGTTCGCTTAATGGGTATCCAGTGGCGGCTCGAGGGCTCTCCAGAAGTCGCTGACTCAGCCGGCTCCAGAGACTCCAGAATATGTCATGATCCTCTGGTGTTATGTACTTTTACTCACTGTTTCCATGGCTGATGAGATTGGTAAGATTGACTATTATTTATGATCACCCAAATGGACCTTCTTTCTTCTTTTTACACTCTGATTACATAACCGTTCCGTGATCGCCTGAGGCGCTCTCGTCGATTTCTCGCAGTAATGAGACATCAATTTGCTTACAGAGCTGCCGGAAGTGATATGTTTGGATGATTTGATGAGAGTCACATTCGCAAATACGGCGAGATCAACCCTCTCCAAGGGCCGTGTTTATGTTGTTGGTCATGAGGAGAGTGAGCGTTGCAATTTGGAGTTTAAATCGAAGGATGCACTGCACGTAGACATCCCCCTTCTTCATTGTGCAGACCTCGACCCCCTGAACAATGATAACAATGGGCCCGTCAAGGTTAACGTCTACATCAGAGTCAGTCCCCATCCGGTAGGTCCCCCCCCCCTGCCTCATTTATTTATTTTACGATCGAACGTTTCGGGAACTAATTTGAATTGTTTTTTTCATTCGGCGAAAACTCGACTCTTCAATAAATTTCAAAAAGTTCAAAAGCAAAAAAAGGTTGCGCAATATATTAGTAAACATTTAAAGGAATTGTAAAAACAGGTTACTGTAACCAATCTAAACAGCAATTCCAATTCTTTAAAGTTCAAAATTAAAGAGCAGTTCTGTTCTTTCAGGTTTTAATAACTGGAGGCAGTAAGGAATTTCATCTGGAATGTTCTGGAATCAATAAAACAAATCTGTTTGGAATTAGCAACCCCTCAGTAAATACAGTATGCCAGCATCATGTGAAGACTTCGGGGAAAGAGAAACGATTCGAAGAGATTGTATTTCATGAATGGAGATGTTCGGAACAATACGGGATCGAGGATTTTATAATGTGGATCAAAGAGGTTACTGTAATCTCAAAGAAAAAACAAGAAGTTACAGTAATCAGCAACAACGGGTGTCTCAAGGACGAGTCCATCATCTCCAATCTCCATCCTTCTTTGACTGGAGTTCAAAAAATCACGGCGTTGAGTCAATTCTTTGCATTCCCCATGGATAATCTGTTTCGGATTAAAACAAGTATAGTATTGGTCCCCAGGATTATTAACAATCAAGTGGTACCGGTAAGTTTTATAATTATTGCATTTTTGTTGCAGTACTTTGATTGTTCGGATCCACATTTGGGATTTTATACAAATTACATTGGAGCAGTCTTAACCACTACTTTAACAGATTGGATTACTGTAGAGACATGTAAGATCAAAGTTGTTCACCAGACTGTATTTAGACGATGATCTGCCCAAACTTGGAAATGAAATCCTGACTTGTCCAAATCTCCTGATTAATCAGGAGTTAGAACCATTCGATAAATCGAATAATTCAACCGAATCTATTCTGGATCTGCTGGACAACGCTGTGCTTAACAGTTCAGGTAACAGCAATAATCTTTATTTGATTTTTCAGAAAGCTTAATCAAAGTAAATCAGCGAGATCTGAAGGTGGACGACATCGTTTTAAATCAATTGGATCAAAGTATCACAATGGTGATGCTCAAGAATACTAGTCGATATAATATTATGTTTCCGTTGCAAAGGGTAGGCGATCATTATAAAGTACAATAACAATTGCATAACAAACATTTTTCAGAAATCTAAATGCACTTGGCAAAGTCTGAATACCCTCTTATTAGTATGGAGTATAACATCAGTGCTGATCTGGATGGTTCAACTTTCCTTCAAGTTTTATTCTTATTTGATTCGAGAATTCGAAGATCCTTTACCTCGCCCCCCAGCTAGCCCAACACTCTCCAAGACCTGGGCCGAGCCCTACAAATTGAATCAAAACGTTTTACCCAAGGGCTCGGAATATCTGGAATTCGAGCGCCATCACTTCTTCTGACCTCTTCTGTTTGTCTTTACGTGAATTCGCTTTGTCCACTCCTTTCATGCCTTGTGTACACAAAAATGTTCATTCAGCTCTGATCTCTCAGTTAAATAAAACATGTTGCCCAACTTGATCTGTTGCGCAAGAGAGTGGTGGGAGGGGGATTTCAGGTGGAACGTCAGGTCCCGTGTGACGCCGAATGACCTTCGTCCAGCCTAGAATCTCGCGCCGACGGCAACAATGCAAACGTAGCCGGAAACCAGTTTACCTGCGGCGAATTTCAGAACATTGCTGGCGAATGTTGTTGAGCCGGACGGCCTTGGAGAACAACATGAAGAAGCTCTAATTGCAGGAAGACGGAGGGAGAACGGTGTCCATTCCCTACTTCTCGAACCTCGGACATCGGCGGTCTTCTCTGATTTCTCTCATTTCCCCGTTTTTTTTTTGAAATTTTGCATCCAACGCTCAGTCCAGCGGGGGTTAAAACAAGAAGAGAGGGGGACTGGACATGCAATTCCTTCGCAGATGGCCTCGTTCCCATCTCTTCCTCTGCTTCGGACACCGCCAGCCAGAAGGCCCGTTCTTTTTTCGCTTCTGACCATCGTCCATCGGCTTTTTTTTACGTTTCCGGGCCTTGGACGGACAGAGGCTGGCCTCGAAAGACGTCTTATGAATTTTACCCTCAGGGAAATGGGAAAGGGCAATACAGAGAGGTCATTCATCCTTTTTTGTATTCATTATTCCGCCACCTATATGCAAAATCATTCTGCTTCCATTGGACCCTCAAGCGATGAGATGTGAACAATCTGAATGTGCTTTATACATATGATATGATATTCGAATCTTTCTTTTTTCAACTTCTTAAGGGTAACTTTACATACTACCGTAATTGTTCAATATTTTGTTTTTTATGGTTGTTTTACCAATTTAAGCGGATAATCGCCGCTACTTTCAATTTTTGCGTAATTATGCCAAGATTGTCGCGCGTCCATTCGCGCAGCCGGATGCCTCTATTTGCATAATATTCAAATTGGGATGGAACTGTAGAAGAGCCCGCATCTTCTCACACCTTGTGTAAACAAAGGGCACGTAAGAAGTGGCCGTGCTGGATGGACGCGGCTGTCCGGGGCTCCTTTTCGCTCGGCTGAATTTCGTAGAAGCAGCACTCGAAAAGGAATGGAATGGGGAACAGAGAGCGGCCCGGAGTGACCGGCTGAGGGAGCGGAATGCAAGTTTCAAGGGCGTGGAGCTCTCCTCATTTAAAGACCTCCTTTTTTCATGGCGAAACGGAGAGCGGGAGGAGGTCTGCGTGAAAGAAGAAAGTGCGCGCCGAAAGGGAGAGTGAGAATGGACGTGGCGTAAGAGGTCATTCTCATGCACCTAGGGAGCTCGATCGCCTCGGGGCAAGAGGTCCGAGAGCTGCGGAAAAAGGTGCACACGGCGACAAAAACCAGCCGCCCGGCCGGTTACGGACGGAGCGGAGGGAAGGCGGACGGCTCGGGTCCGACGCAACCGGACGCCGTTTCGCAAAGCCAAGTTCTCGTCCCTTTGCGTGTGCAGGCATTCGCTTTTACGCAACTAAACATCCGCCGGGGGAAGAATGACCGCTGGACGAGGGGAAGGGGGTTTTTAGAGGCAGTCGGTCGGGGTTTGGCCTTGTTTGTTCGCTGTCCGCCCAGACTCATGCTTTTCGCCTCGAGCGCTTTGATCGGGTTTACCTCCGGGTTCAACTCTGGAGACGTGGCCTCTCCCATTTGGCCTCACTTTCACTCTTCCTTGTTTCAGGTCGCGGCTAGTCCAACACCCAGTCACAATTGGGTCCACCACGGCATCCCACAACCCCACGCCGCACGACTGCGGCACGGCGTCCGATCCCGGGTTCGTCTCCCAGTTGTTCGGCGGACTCAATTGTCAAGACGTTCTCGAGTACATCAAGGTAAGACGAGCCTCCACTTTCACTTTCCTCTCCTGTAGCGCTCTTTCTTCCTTCTAAATCTCCGCGCAATTTTTGCCGAAATCGAAATCAGACTCGACGAGCTCACTTTTCAATAGGTGTCTTCGCATTTAAACCAATTCAAACTTTTTTAAAGAACCGTTTCGGACTTATGCTTTTAGGGAGATGGGGCTGTAAACTTTGAAATGCATTGTGCATTTTTGGCCTTAAGTTTTTGGAAATGTTTTTTATTTACACCGTGTCGTTTGATTTGTCTTAACGGTATTGTTAGGTCATCTGATCCTAAAGTACTCTAACGTTTACGAGACTTTTATGATTTGTGTCATCAATCTTCGCCATGGACCGCCGTCCACTTTTTTAAACCAGCTGCGGACTTGGCCGGCTCACGCATGCGTCGTCTGGGTCAGACCTTTGGAGACGTGCCAGCAAGTGCCTAGAGGCATTAGCGGCTCGGCGAACTCGTGGTGGTCGGGTCTTCACGTCCCCCTTCCAGCATTCGGAAACTTTTTGTTTGACATGGGCCGTGGGCCTGCTCGGTCCATTCGAAGAGGGGAACGAAACGGACAGAGAATGTCCATTCGGTGTCCCTTTATGCCCTCCGGTCGTTTTTTTTTTTTGAGCCGCTTTGCTGGCTCCTCATCTCCTGCTCTCTCTCTCTCCGCCCTCCGCACACGCCGCTCAAAAAAATGCATGAACAACTGAAGATGGAAGACGTGGAACGAGCGAACCTCTTGCTCTTGCCCTGAGGCCTTGGTCACTCCCGGCTCTCCGAAAGACCCGAGGAATGCCAGATTCTCCCTTTTGGAATTAGAAGTCATGCAGTTTATTCCTGCCAGTTGAATTCAGGCGTCTCTAATTTCAACCCTAAAGTTTACAATCGTCATTGTTTGGTTATGAGCTCCGATCCCAGTTGGGATCAGCCTCGGCCGTTCCTAAATCTGCTTTGGGTAAGTGATAGGAAATGTGAGGGAGACAAAAAATGTGTTCGAAATGGTTTTTGCGAGTGATAAAGGTTATCAGCGGAGAGGCCCTCAAGGGAAACAACCCGTCGTTTCCAAAAAAGAGACTAAATCGCTCGACCTTGACGCTGCAACCACTGTCGCAATGCTCCTCATAACTTTCGTCGCGCAACTCGCTCCCGCGGACCATTTTCGGAGAATTGATAGAGTAGAGTATTGATTGATTAAACCGAATTGTTCTTCCCATCAGAGTAACGACAAGTAGATCTGTAACTGCGTGGAACACCCATGTACATGTAAATGATGATCGGATCGGGAATACACGGGTATCCCGCATTCCGGTGGTGCAAATTCGGGTGATGGATTTTTGAGGTGGGTGAATTCTCGCGCGATGCAAATATTGTACTGATGGCTACGAAGTATGACTGTAAAAAATTTAAAAATTTTTTTATTGTTTGCAAAAGTTTTAATTTTTAGGGGTTTCGGCTATGAGGAATCCAAAAAAACATCATTATCAGTACTGTTAATATTACGATAATTGTAGGGCACTGTAAATTTTAAGAATAATCTTAATTTTTGATTTGCTGTGGGATTTTCGAGCAGGAGCATTCAAAAATGAAACCCGGTTTGGAGTCGAGGAACGTTGACATTGTTAACATTGAACAATAAAGAAATCTGCCTCGTGGTTAATTACCCGGATATAGCCCTAGTTCTTGACTTTTTCTATGTTTCCTTTGCCATTTAAACAATTTCACTTTCATTTCAACTCATTGGCTAGATTGTCACCAATTTTGCAACATTATATCTCTAGTTGCGGGATCCGCCCCCAAATGAAATGTTTCGGCGACTTGCAATAAATATAACATTAATAAAAGGACCAACAGTGGTCTAAAAATTAATAAAATTGCAATAAAATTAAAAGATTTCGAAATCTTTGCAATGTTACGTCGTATTTAGTAGCC
This sequence comes from Bursaphelenchus xylophilus, assembly GCA_904066235.2. Classification (NCBI taxonomy): domain Eukaryota; kingdom Metazoa; phylum Nematoda; class Chromadorea; order Rhabditida; family Aphelenchoididae; genus Bursaphelenchus; species Bursaphelenchus xylophilus. The sequence goes on along the minus strand of CAJFCV020000003.1, from coordinate 5,789,319 downwards.
ATCAATGCAATATTTGCTTCACCACCCGAGAATTCACCCACCCCAAAAATGCATCACCACAGTTTGCAGCGCCCGAATGCACCACCCGACTACGAATCACCAGAGTGTTCAGTTACCCGGGTGAGATAGACGTGTAAATATAGTAGATGATAAAGTGCAAAGGAATGCGTTCCTCGCGTCGTCATCATTGGGCAATCTGTCTGCAATCGATATGATATGAAGAACAAAAAACGGACTGAACGGAACGGAGCAGCCCCTTCCTGCAGCCCCCCTCGCCCTATTCATTTCGTTGGCTGCTTGCCAAACGGCCGAAATCCATAACGACACAAAGGGAGGGAAACAGAACGGGCGGTGGGGGAAGAACGTTCCGAACTGCCTCTTCTTTCACAACAACACAACTAGAAAGGCGCTTCTTTTGCTCGGGGACAGAACGGACGGGGGCGTGGCCAGACTTGTTCTTGGCACGTCGCCCAAAAGGCGGCCGTCCCCATCGTTCCTCTGGCTCGACCCAGGGATCGAATGACCTGGACAAGGGCACGTGCACTTCCACTCTGTCGCGTGTGTTCAGACTTCCAATTTTCTGTTTTTATTTTTCTGAGGAACGTTCGGCCCTGCGGTTTCGACATTGGGCTCGCGTAAACATGTACATGTGATTTCTGGGGATGTAAATTGGCACCAGCGAGCGTTTGTTTTTGGTCAGCCCGGGGGCAGAACGAGCCCTCCGCTCGCCAATATTCGTCTTCCTCTCCGGCCTCCTCTTTTTTAACTCCAAGCAACTGACCAGTCGGCCATGTCCTGTTCTCACATCTGTCTCGGGAACGGTCGCGCGTCCTATCCAAACGGACCGTTCTCTCCCGGGGACAGCAACAATTCCTCATTCCTTGTGTTTTCGTTTTCTGGAAGAGTAACTGTCAGACTTGAGTTGTTGTTTTGTTTTATTGTAATCCTGGGATGTTCTGTATTCGGTGAAATTATGACATTAATTCCTTATTTGAATACACCACCACCATTTTCCGTGCAGACATTGTTATGTGGAAATCGTTATTTCTTTAAAAACAAGGTCATACGCGTGGAACGAGAGAACGTCCATTCGTCTCGTCCTATTTTTATTCACTTTCACAACATTGTACTGGACGTTTCTGGGGGTTTCTGGACCCTGAGGGAGGGGGGAGTTCTCGTCGCCGTTCCTATGATCGGTCTCTTCCCAATGTCGTTGTCTTAAGCTCATTTTGTCGTTGATTTAAGAGTCCCGAGTAACCCTGTTCTCTCTCTTGAGGTTCACGTGACATCTCCCGCCTTATTTTATTTTTTTCCTCACGCCGCAGGCGCTATTCCAAGCGCTTTTGTTCTATGAGGAGTTGCTATTTTGGAGTCGCGTGCTTTTTTTCCGTCGTCGTTTCCTCGGGTTTGGGTGGGGTGGACGGCGTTCGCGCAATCGATGTCTAAAAAAACGGCCGAAGGAACGATGGCGTTTATCGACCCGCCGAATACCGTGGTGTCTGTGTTTTTAGGAACTTCCACCCGATGACTGATCGTTTTGCACTTTTCCTTTGTTTTTTGTAACTTAATACCGAAACACCTAACAGGACATAATCTTCTGCTTTCAGCATCTTCGCAGCGGAGCTGAAGACTATCGCATGAAAGACGAGCGTATAGTGGGCCTCCCGGGCACGAATGGTACAAATAATGGAAACTCAAGCAATGGAAATCTAAATAGCCAAGCCGTCGGCGACAGTCAGGTCAACAATAATCGAGTGCCCAATCAAAATAATATTCCTGATCCCAATTGTTCTAGCTGCGCCGAACTTAAACGGTAAATTTTTAAATGGTTATTCCGTTATTGTTTGACATTTTTTTCATAATCATGCAGGCGGCCCATCTGATTTCCCAAATTATGATTACAATTATTGCGCGACTGTTACGCAATCTCAGTATGTAATAATAACTATAGGTTTTTGAAAGGATTCCCGAAAAAATTTCTAAAGTATGTAAATGGGATTCCTGGCATCATTTGTTTGGATTGATCGAACGGCTGAGGAAGACAAAGACCACAGCCCTGTTCCTAATTTATTTCCGAACGGCGGCCGAACGGCCGAATCATTTGCACTGTTGAGGGGAGGGCGGTGGCGACTTGCACTGCGCTCAACCACTGTGTTTTAAAAAGAATACGGTGTTTTCTTGAGGGCAGGACTCCTGTCTACTCCGAAAAGCTAAACTCGGTCCATTTTGGTCCGAGGAATGCCCTTTCCGAATAGGACGGTGATGTTGTTGCACTTTGGAGGAGGTAGACTAAGTCCCCCTCTTATCCGTCGTACCTGTCCGCGTGGCGCAAAGTGCAAGTTTTTTTTCATCAGCGATTCGTCCCGGGGTGTTTTTGGGTGTTCCCTGATTGGAGGAACGGGGCATGAGACGTTCCTTCGACGCCGACCTTTCTTCCTTTCCTGTTTGCTCATTCAAAAAGTGCAAATGCAAAACAAATGACATTGGGAAGATACGATTTCTGAACTCTTGTCTTAAATATATAACGTCCCTTTTGTCATTAGCACAGACTTTTTTCCAATTTCAGAGAAGTTGTGGAACTCCGTCAGATATTCAGTCTGCTTGTTGGCCGTCATTTAATTGGCCTTCAGAACCTCAGAACTCCCGAGTTACAGCGCTTGGTGGCAGCTGAGTTGCCTCTACAACAGCTGAATAACTCGCCCGCTCTGCTTCAGCACATGATCAACCAGATAAATGGAACCAGTCCAGCTAGTCCAAGCAATAAATTGCTGGAGAATCTGGATCCTCGGAGCAATAATGCTCTTCAAGGATTCTGGAATTCAAATCCGGTGATACCAAACAGTTCGACGACCGTTGAATTACCTCAAAATGTCGGCACATTAAACAGTAACAACATGCAGATCAAAAACGACAACAATTTTATTGAACAGGTTTGTAATGACCATAGCGAGACGTCTTCTTCAGCCTCCTCTAGCAATGCGCAGGTACGTGTTGGACTTAAAACAAACAGCACGCCTGTGTATCTTGATTTACAATTCTATTTAATTCACCTCACTGTCTACATAATTGGTGAAATTAAATCAACTAATGTCTTATTTCTAGTTTGTGATGATGAGTCCCCCTCAACAAGTCCGTCAACCAGCCATGTTCAACTCTTTGCAATCCAACAATCTCTCAGCCACTTCCAATTCAAACATTCCTCAAAGTCAGACCTTAAGTAGTCTTCTTACAATTGCTTCAAACAACCCGGCTCTCTATCAAATGTTGATCAACCAGCTGACTCAACAAAAAGTTCAACCTCAGAATCCTCAACAACCGGCTCAAGTCTCCAATCAGGCCTTAAGTTCGTTAAGTTCAGCGATTTCATCGTTGCCTCAGCTTCAACAGAACCTCCTTTTCAACCCATCTCTCCAACAACAGCAAAGAGAACATCTCCAGCAACAAGCAGCTCAACAACAACAATTGGCACAACAAGCAGTCCAACAAAGGCAGATTCAGCAAGCCAGAAGTACCCTTTTCAACGCCAAACAACAAGAATCTTCGCCCAAACAGAGTGTAACAATGGATCGGAATGGAGAACGGAGAGTAAGTCGTGATTGCCAAATGATCAGCTTTTTTCCAGATGCACGGTTTCCCTCGAGCGGCCAGCGATGACTACGTTAGACTCATCAAGGAGCACGATCTCTCCGAGGCAAATGTCGAGACCATTCAGATCCCTGTTTCCCAAGCTCTGGAAGTTGATCCGAGTGAGTTGAGAGAACCACTTTTACCATGAATACTTTAAGATTTCCGCCCATTACCCGAGGAACAAGTAATTCAGCAAGTTATGCAAAATAAGAAGTACGAAAATGTAAATGTGTCAGAGACCATGGCTCAGTTATGCAAGAAGCTGGCGGAGAAACGTGTCTTTGGATCTCGTTTAATGGCTCAGACTACTGTAGCTGCTCCAAATCATTCAAATTACAGTAACCTTCCAGTCAGTGGGATCATATATATACAACGTAAGTTGTCGTCTTCAACAAGGTGAAATTCTCTACTTCAGATGTCTGTCGGAAAGTGTTGGGAAATCGTGTGTCCGACGACGAAGAATTCTGGGAATCTTTCCGTGAAGCCATGCGCAAATTAGCCGCTAGATGTCGTCGAGTGAGACATGCAAAGAAAGTAAGATCTCCAAAGATCTCCGAGGCCTCCAACATCCAGCACTTTGATCTTCTCCATCAACGCAACAACATCTCGGCATTGACCCTTTTCAAGCCGGAGATTGATCCCATGGACATCGATGCCAACAACCCGGTCTCACCTGAGCCGGACACTCCTTTATCTTCCTCTTCCCGGAACTCGAGCTCGACTCCTACTCCCTCGTCCTCGATAAAGCCGGAGAATTAATTAATTGTTGTTGTGTCACATAACTTATATCTGCTCAGAACGCTAGTTAGTCCAGGATAGATCGCCTTATTATGCTCCACAATTCACATGACATCTAGTTGTAGTGCTACCGTATCTCACCGAGTACCTACAGGTCTTTCAACTCCGCCGTTCCCTCGTGGCCGCAGTCTTTCAAGGATAATTTGTAATTTTATTCCCGCTGCCTTATCCCTCCGATTCCAGACCCTTCGATTCTTTCAGCTCCACACCGAACTACCTCTTTTTGTACATAATATATATTTAACTATTCTATTTCATTCTCTGAACATACCGCAATAAGTCAACGTACTCAGGGATTAGCGCTATTCAGGAATTTTTTTTCTCTCTCTCTCTTATCCGATATCAGGGATCTGTTCATCTAATCAACTATATAATTAAAATATTCGCATTTTCTCAGGGAATCATCCGATGTGCCCGCAGGGCGCTAGCGTCCTCGGCCGCTCTTATCATGGTAAAACATCTCTGCTTTCACAATTCCGCTTTCTCTCAGGACCAGGATTTTGTTCATTTGTTTGAAGCTATCCTCATGTTGATAATGTCACAATAAAGTTTACTTTTGCAATTATTGTTACATAGTTGAGTAATGGAGAAGGAATCGTGAAAAGAAAGAAGTTGAAAATATTTTCTTGTGCCAAAAGAAGGTGAATGTCAGGGGGATTATTGATTTTGTAACCATTTCTTACACTTTAATGTTTGACAAGTGGCAACGTTGTCGTTGCCGGAAAAGCGTCCCTTACTTCAGTGAACCTAGTTTCAAGGCCTTAAAGTTTTACCGCACAAAGCGGAGACTTTTCAAATCATTGAGTTTTGGGGTTCTTTATCGTTGTTCCCAGAGAATCCACACCACGCTAATGTGTGACAGAAATTTTTATGTGTTCGGTTATTCGGGAAGGAGACATGACGGGTAAATCCTCTCGGGGCGAAGACGATTTCAAAATATTTCACAAAATCTGAAGAGAGTCAAGTTGTTTTCCCTGAGGCCGAAAAGAGACAGAGGGGGCGCACTCTTTTTTTGGCTCGGTCTTGGCCATGGGAGTCGTCCCAATTGGGCAACTGCTCTTTTTGACGAGTTCTGAGTCCGGGTAGAGAAGACTGCGGGGAGAAGCCGGCACAACGGCTTCGAATCCATGCCGGACCCATTTCAGATGACTATTTCATTTCGATATTCAAATTAGGATTAATGTCATCTAAACCTTCGGGGTGTTAGATTACCGGGTTTCGAGTAGGAGGGTTTCCTTTACTCAACCCTCGCGGCCGTTAGGGACGCACTGGCCTCGCTTTTCATGCACCGTTTTTGCCATCGCTTCTTTGTTGTATCGAAAAAACTTTTAGCATGTTGTTTTGGCCCAAGTACATTCCTTTTCCGACGAGTTGAAACGTCGTTTTAAAACGTTTTTACACATCCATCTTTTCAGAACATGTTCCAATGAAAAGATGACTTAGAATAATACTATGGGTGGAGTTCAGTCCTCACCGATTAATGTGCGCAATTACTCTGTAAGTACGGGAACGAGGACTGTGCATCTCAGACACACTGGAAACAATAATATCCCGGAATTCCCAATCACACGGACGCTGAGGAGGAAATCTTCGATCCTCACTCAAGGATGGAATTTTGCTAAGAAAACAGCGAACTCAGTCCTTCCAAATGTGATTCAATCCGGGTCCTCGGAGGTGTCGAATAAGAAGAAGAACGAGAAATCCTTCAGATCTCTTAACCCAAGCCGATCTCAATCGTCCATTCTCTCTCCACTGTCCGAAGATCTCGATGACAATTTCAACTATGTCTCAGAGCCCATAAAACCTCTGAAGCCCCTCAAATCAGAAAACTCGACTCTCTACGCAAACCATCTTCGACTTGAACCTGAATTCTGTCGTAAAACCTCGTCAAATGAAGTAAGGTTCATGAGCTTGAATATCATCTTCTTTTAGGACATCAAGAATAATAACAATTGGAGCTATAATCTGTCGCCGCCTCAGGGACTTCAAAGAATTCTAACAAAGTTTGGTCAGAGCAAGAGCGATAAGCGATGTTCTTTATCCACCTCTTCAAGTGCCACCTCTTCTACAGCATCCACGGAATCCGCGCAATCGTTTACATTGGTGTCCCAGAGTAATTTCCAGAGTTCTTTACTGCCCTCTTCCGAATCATCTTACTCCTGTATATCAGATCAGGGATATTGCGATAAGAATGACATTATACATTCATCCACGGCCGAGCTTCTGCTTGGATTGGGAAAGTTTGTGGCCAAAAAATGCCGAGTTTCTCAGTTCGAGCCGGCGCAACTAGTTATGTGGCTTCGTTCCATCGACAGATCACTTATGTTACAGGTACAGAAATTAATATTACAAAAAAAAGTTAAATCTAAGCCACATTTTAATGAATTAATTTAGGGGTGGCAAGATGTAGCCTTTGTGAACCCCGCCAACCTCGTCTTCGTCTATTTCTTGGTGAGAGAACAATTGGAAAAGGAAGTGGATGACATTCGAACCACTACAGAGTTGCAGTCTCTGATTCGAACATGCCTTTACGTCAGTTACAGCTATCTGGGAAACGAGATCTCTTATCCGTTAAAGCCTTTTATCTCGGCCACCGAGGTTTGTTTAACCGGAACTTGGCATGAGGCTCTTTACTTTCAGAATCGACGCAAATTTTGGAATCGATGTATCCAGCTGATTAATGAGCACAGCGAAGATATGTTGAGGCTGAACACTTCGACCACATTCTTCTTGGACATGTTCTCCGAACTACGCACTTACGCTTGTCTGCCGGTATTTTAGTTGAATGTGTTATGTAATATTATCCATTATTCGACCCCGTGCTTTTCTGTATTCCCGGGATTACTTGCCAAATACTGTAAGATATATAAACAGTTTACTGACCGACTTACAAATAGCAAAGAAAAACTAAATAAAATGTTTGTCATCTGTAGATAAATACTCCGCACAACGATGCTATATACAGGATAGAGGTAGCCATTAATCGAATCCGTTCGTGGTCGAGCCAATGTTCGGGATTGGAGATGAAAAATCGACGACGATCCCTTCTGCGAGGATGCAGAAGCCGAATCAACTGCATCTGTAACTATACTCCCCGTACAATGTTTTGACCCCCCTCCTAACTCGGTCCAGGGTGTACTAATTCGGACCAAATTTGGTATGTAGTATACTCACAGGCTAGTAACAAAAAATAACATAGCTGGACCTACCTTATAGTTGAATATCAAAATCTAGGAGCAATTTTCAAAAATCACCTTAAAAAATCGAGGAAAAAGTTTTGACCCCCCTTAAAAAAACGTTAGATATCGCCAGCGGATGCCACGCAAACCTATTGTAATCGACGTCCCATACCTGAATACAGGTTAATAAATGGTTTTCCGTTGAATGCTTTGTTGCATTTGAGGATTCAACGCGTTAAACCGTTTTTGATGTAGAGCTGCCCAGAATTGTAAAAATCTTGCCCTAGCGCTTTCCTAGAGCTCTAAATTGAGTTTATATTATGTGCTTTAGACCTGTATTTACCTTCTCCTTTCAATAAAAGTGCATGGTGGCCTGGCGGTGTAGATTCGGCAGATACCCTCTTGTCATGCCCAGCCTTGGTGAGCCATTTGCTCTTTGACTCAAGGTCGAGATGTGGTCGTTTGGTCCTCAATGTAATCCTGAGACTCCTATTTACTCTGAGTAATGTAAAATGTTTCGATTTAACACGTTTTGTAATGGGTTTCATTCACCTTAATCTGAAGTTTGCCGTTACTGTAGATGACCCCGAGTACTATTACATCCCAACCTCCCATTTGGCGTTTCATACGTCTCAAATCAGTATGGTGGGTGCTGTAGCGTCTTAAATTACCTGGTCCATCAAATGAAAGCCGTTTTTGGTGGCTAAAAATCCATTTGAAAAACGCGGGTTTTTCGTTAAGGTGCAGATCAGCGAAGTTGCGCCTGAAAACCATATGAAACCGTGTCAGCCGGAGTTTGTTCTTAAGAAGTAGGAGCTTGTAGAGAAGTAATGTAAAGTGGCTAAGGGTGTTCGTCGCTGACGAGTCCCCGCGCCTTTAGCTTATCTTTATAGCTTATAAACAGTCAGTACGTCGAGAAGGGGACGAAACTGATTGTTTTTATTATAAGCTTCAACTTCACAAGCAGCAATCTGTAGCTACGTGTAGAAAGTATAAAGAATTACACAAAAAACATCAATTGATTATAGTATTACGTTGTTTTAGGTAACATTTTGTAGATTTTTAATTTAAATTTAGAGTTATAGAGATTACTCTTAAAAAGCATCATTTGCTTTTATTTGTTTTTAGTATTAGGTTGTTATAGGCAACAATTATGCAAAGTATTATCTATTTTTAAACAAAATTTTCTTGAATAGTATTCTAGCAGTAGCAGAGACTATTGAAACACTTTATGGTGTTCGATACTCTGACTATTGTTATAACGCCAAAATACTTTTTGGAATCCATACTTTGGGAGAGCTCGTCTCGAGCAAAAACACTGCCTGGTGCGGTGATTGACTTAGCCCTTCGGGGTACACCCCACGGGGTGATTGCCTTAGCCCTTCGGGGTACACCCTACGGGGTGATTGCCTTAGCCCTTCGGGGTACACCCTCATGGGTGATCAACCTACACTACTATGTAGTGATTAACTAGTCCCTTGTGGGACAAACCATATTTTTTTTTTTTTTTTTTTTTAATACAAACTGAACACTTACATTATTTCATTATATAATCATTATATTTATCGATTGATTACAGGACGGAACTGAGAACTGGAGCGAAGCGGACATTGTAAAGGCGATTACAACTCTCCAACAGCAAATGCAAAACGCTAGCGATAGGAACGAGAAGATTGATATGAAGCTAAAGGAGCACGAAGAACGTATTAATATGCTAGAAAAGGATAAGCTCAAGAGATACGTAATCATCAGTGGCATGGACCTGGCGGGGCAGAAGGATGCGGGGTCAAAACGAGATATTGCTCTGGAAGTTATCAAAAGGGGATTACTGGTGAAGGATTTCCTTGAACACTCACTGAAAGAATCTACATTGATCCAGAGGTCTGGGAGAACAACCATGATACTTGACGTGGGTAAAGAGTGGAGAAGGAGACTACTGAAGGCTGGACCCAACCTCCGTAACTTTAAGAAATATGGTTCCATTTATATCAACCCACTTCTTACCAAGAACGAAATGAAAGTGAAGCAGTGGCTGGACAAAGTCAGGAACCTCATTAAAACAATGGAATTGGGTCTGGAAAAGAACGAACCACTGAGAAATGGAGTCAATGGTCTGAGACTTCGAATTGATAACAAGATGATTAATAGGAGCGTGGCTGAATGTATGGAGTGGATGATGAGGCTATTCCTCAAAAGGAATAAGAACAGCATACCCAAGACCGTTCTTGATGGTCCAAAGAACTTCCTCGATGCGCTTGTGGAAGTGGTCACGGAGTACGTGGAGACAATCCATAATCTGCCGGAAGCTAGAACCAGAGGACCAGTACCATATGCGGTTGAAGTGGAAGAGACCCTGAAGGAATATGGCAACCATAGAAGCTTGAATGAGAAGATTGCGAGCACATCTGGATGGACGGGACCATCGTTACTGGGACACAAGAGACCTAGAAACGTCGAGCAGCAGGATCAGAGTAAGAGACAGAGAAGTGGGCAAGAGCCAGTAGAATAATAATTTTGATTGTATAACTGATTACTAATTTTTATGTAATTTGAAGATTTAATATATCAGATCTATAATGCTAATCAAATAAACAAAGGGATTTTAAATTTTTAACATTTTTTGCCATCATTTATTGTTCAAAAAAGTGTGTGAGTGTACTATCATCATGTGTCCTCGCCGGAGCCGGGATATCAACCACAGATTCAGCTGAATTGTCAGCTAACACTTCCATCAAAGCACTGAGTATGTACATAGTTTTTTAAAAAATTCAAAGTTTACAACTCAGGAGTGGCGCAGTAGGCCATGCTGCCACTTCTTAAAAATAATTCGGTCTAACAATCCAAAAACACCAAAGATTTAATTTTGGCAGTGAGGAATGACATGAACCAAAGGCAAACAGTACACAAAAGCAGCAATTATAGATTAGTTAATTATAATAAAGAGGGCCCATTGAGAATATTCGAATATGAAAAATGTCAAAGGGATAAATGCATAGCATGTAACCAATACAATAGCAGACATGCATATACCATGGCGGACAAAAAACATAAGTTCACCTTAGTCAATGACACAAACGAAAGGGTCACATGTCGTACTGCAAATGTAATATATTCAGTTAGCTGTAATAAGTGCAGCATGCAGTATGTGGGACAGACGGGTAGAAACTTTGGTAGAAGGATATATGAACACGTTTATGCAGTTAAAACAAAGAAACTCAAGACACAACTGGTAAACCATTTCAATAAGGAAGACCACTCTACAAATGATATGACATTTAAAATATTACATGTATTAGAGCAAAAAGTCAGCGAGAAAGAAAGAGAGATAGTTGAGGACTTCTGGATCAAACAGTTAAGAACCTTTACACCGTGGGGCCTTAACGACTGGTTATTGAATAACGGTCATAACCATGAATGGAATATGAATAAAATTAAGAATAGTGAAGAATTCTTTGATTATAAAGTTAAAACACTCAAGAAAAAGTCAGGCCAACGGAAAAATAATGCGAAAAATCATAGCTCGGCACACCTAACTAAACTAAGTAAGGACATAACTAACATTAAATTTATACAAGACACAATAACACCGTTTAATATAGCCCTTAAGAACATAAAAGCCAAGGAGTTTATAGAGGTAAACAAAAAAATTAACAGTGTTATAAACGATCCGAGAATACTCAGCATATGGGAATGCATCAAAATGTTGAGAAATAGACCCAGGCGAGAGAAAAGAAAATCCGACAAAGTCAATCAATACGCTGTTATCCCGTTTAAAAATAAAATGTTGGAACAAATTAACTTTAATCGTATAATAAATAATAGAAACGTTAAGCAGATTATAAATATTGACTATGCAAAGTACAAGATAATACAATGTTATAGATACAACAAGACCATTGGAATGGAACTTTTTAACCACAAAACCACCATCAAAAACATTAATAACTTGTACAAATGCATATGTAACGAAAAGGGGCACAGTAAGTACATAGATGACAAGCATGGTCACGTAATAACAGGTAACTTAGACATAATCAGAGACCGTAAACTGCGACGGCTCATGAAAAAGGGCACAAAATTCAGGCTAGATGAAGAATATAGTCTCAGTAACATTGCTAAAGATCTAACGAATGCATTAATATGTATAGGCAGAAAGCATGGTAACCTATACAGAGATGAAGAGGTAAAAGCATTAGAAACCCTAATAGAAACGCTAATTAAAAAAGACGTAAGTCCAGTTAAAGCAAGACCACAGAATGATATAGAGAGAATACGTCAACAAATCTTGAAAGAACAAAGTAAATGGGTAATTACATACGTTGATAAAGCGAGTAATAACTTTGTAGTAATATGTAAACAATATTACATAGAAACAATAAAACATGAGTTAAGACAAACCAGTAATTCGGATAACACATACGAGATCACGGGTTACAGCAAAGAATCTATACTGGCCGAGGGGCTCAATGAGTTGACCAAATATCGCAGAGTAGACGCCAAGGACAGGTTAAACCAAAAATTACCACATTTTTATGGTATCCCAAAATTACACAAGAACCCGGTTAAATTTAGATTCATAACAGCAGCGGTTCAAGTGTATAACACCAAAATACAAGAAATAGGCATTATTTTACTGAAATGGGTTAAAGATCAACTGTATTTCCACTGTAACAAGATTAAAGAAAGGACAGGTTACAACTGGTACTGGACCGTTAAGTCAACCGAAGAGGTTATAGACAAGATTAGAAACGTTGGTAATATTCAGGAGGTATATTCGGGGGACTTCAGTAGTTTATACACTAACCTTCCATTAAAAGTAATAGAAGAATGCATTAACGAGGTAATACACATTGCTTTCAAACATAGGTTGCATATATATTTCAATACCAAGTACGCCTCAGTTCACACTAAAGATGGCATGAGAACTATGAGCCAAATTGAGCTTAAAAACATAGTTAAGACACTGATTTATAACAATTACATTGAAGTTGGTAATAACATATACAAGCAAATAAAAGGAGTGCCGATGGGAGGGATCACAAGCCCACTGATAGCTGATCTAACGCTAATAAGTATGGAGTATAGATATATGAGGAAAAATCAGCATCTTATGGGAAGGAACACGGTAGTATGCAGATACATAGACGACATACTGGTCATAAATGACAAGGAGTTTGAGAATAGAATTAGTCAAATTTACCATGAATCACTAAATGTGGAAAAAACCAGTAGAGACAACAAAACAGAATACCTTGACCTCACATTAAATATAGAAAATGGAAAATTTACCATGGAAACGTACGACAAGACAAGGAGTTACAGTTTCAGAGTAATCAAAGGAATACAAGCCGACTCGTGTATTAGTAAAAGGGTGATGATAAATACTATTGCCAACGAAATGAAGAGGTTTAATAAGACCAATAGTAATTATGAAACACTCAAATACAATTATAAGATACTATTTGACAACTGCATAAATAACGGTTACACTAAACAGGACATTGAACAAGCAATTGTGAGGATAGATGGAGATATATACCATAACATTGCGTTTGATGTTATGGAGATAATCTACAGATCTTCCAACGAGTTAGAATATTAAACTCAATCCACTAAACCAATTCTAGCTTTACTTAATTCTTCAAACCAATGTATTCATTTGCATATATGTATTTCTACTCTTATGTAACATGTCAATAATTGTATTTTTTCTCTTATGCAATATGTCAATAAGTAGGTCTGATGCAATTCAAAAGTTACAATAATATTCTTATTGAGAACAATGTTGGGCTAGACGGGAAAACGTCAGTTGTAAATTACATAGTAATTATTCAAGCAAATCAAACAAACATCAATCAATCAATAATAGAACGATGTGTCAAAATGGAGCGAAATGTCAAAAAACCGCGAAAATTCCGATGGAAACTTTTTTGCAGCTACAAAGGTGACTGTAAACGTTTTGCCGCAATCCGGGATGAATAGGACTTTGTGGATTAAATTTATATGTTTTCAGACACCATAAATCCATAAACTTTATTTTTATTTTTATTTTGACTGTGATTTTTTCGTGGAAATATTAATAAAATCGTGTATTTTGGATACGCAATAATAGTTGTTGAATTTTACAGCTACATTTGAACAAGACCCATATCATCGGAGGACTCTGCAGAATAAAGACCGGACAAAAGAGCAGTACGAAGGACACAGAAGTTCCATCAATTTTGAAAACAATCAAACGGAAACATGAATGTAAGTGTTGAAGCTTTTATTTTTGTTTCTATGTTTAGGAGAAGTAGGAGCTTGTAGAGAAGTAATGTAAAGTGGCTAAGGGTGTTCGTCGCTGACGAGTCCCCGCGCCTTTAGCTTATCTTTATAGCTTATAAACAGTCAGTACGTCGAGAAGGGGACGAAACTGATTGTTTTTATTATAAGCTTCAACTTCACAAGCAGCAATCTGTAGCTACGTGTAGAAAGTATAAAGAATTACACAAAAAACATCAATTGATTATAGTATTACGTTGTTTTAGGTAACATTTTGTAGATTTTTAATTTAAATTTAGAGTTATAGAGATTACTCTTAAAAAGCATCATTTGCTTTTATTTGTTTTTAGTATTAGGTTGTTATAGGCAACAATTATGCAAAGTATTATCTATTTTTAAACAAAATTTTCTTGAATGTAATATTATCCATTATTCGACCCCGTGCTTTTCTGTATTCCCGGGATTACTTGCCAAATACTGTAAGATATATAAACAGTTTACTGACCGACTTACAAATAGCAAAGAAAAACTAAATAAAATGTTTGTCATCTGTAGATAAATACTCCGCACAACGATGCTATATACAGGATAGAGGTAGCCATTAATCGAATCCGTTCGTGGTCGAGCCAATGTTCGGGATTGGAGATGAAAAATCGACGACGATCCCTTCTGCGAGGATGCAGAAGCCGAATCAACTGCATCTGTAACTATACTCCCCGTACAATGTTTTGACCCCCCTCCTAACTCGGTCCAGGGTGTACTAATTCGGACCAAATTTGGTATGTAGTATACTCACAGGCTAGTAACAAAAAATAACATAGCTGGACCTACCTTATAGTTGAATATCAAAATCTAGGAGCAATTTTCAAAAATCACCTTAAAAAATCGAGGAAAAAGTTTTGACCCCCCTTAAAAAAACGTTAGATATCGCCAGCGGATGCCACGCAAACCTATTGTAATCGACGTCCCATACCTGAATACAGGTTAATAAATGGTTTTCCGTTGAATGCTTTGTTGCATTTGAGGATTCAACGCGTTAAACCGTTTTTGATGTAGAGCTGCCCAGAATTGTAAAAATCTTGCCCTAGCGCTTTCCTAGAGCTCTAAATTGAGTTTATATTATGTGCTTTAGACCTGTATTTACCTTCTCCTTTCAATAAAAGTGCATGGTGGCCTGGCGGTGTAGATTCGGCAGATACCCTCTTGTCATGCCCAGCCTTGGTGAGCCATTTGCTCTTTGACTCAAGGTCGAGATGTGGTCGTTTGGTCCTCAATGTAATCCTGAGACTCCTATTTACTCTGAGTAATGTAAAATGTTTCGATTTAACACGTTTTGTAATGGGTTTCATTCACCTTAATCTGAAGTTTGCCGTTACTGTAGATGACCCCGAGTACTATTACATCCCAACCTCCCATTTGGCGTTTCATACGTCTCAAATCAGTATGGTGGGTGCTGTAGCGTCTTAAATTACCTGGTCCATCAAATGAAAGCCGTTTTTGGTGGCTAAAAATCCATTTGAAAAACGCGGGTTTTTCGTTAAGGTGCAGATCAGCGAAGTTGCGCCTGAAAACCATATGAAACCGTGTCAGCCGGAGTTTGTTCTTTGTTTGAGAGTAACTAGGAGTCTCAGGATTACATTGAGGACATAACGACCACATCTCGACCTTGAGTCAAAGAGCAAATGGCTCACCAAGGCTGGGCATGACAAGAGGGTATCTGCCGAATCTACACCGCCAGGCCACCATGCACTTTTATTGAAAGGAGAAGGTAAATACAGGTCTAAAGCACATAATATAAACTCAATTTAGAGCTCTAGGAAAGCGCTAGGGCAAGATTTTTACAATTCTGGGCAGCTCTACATCAAAAACGGTTTAACGCGTTGAATCCTCAAATGCAACGAAGCATTCAACGGAAAACCATTTATTAACCTGTATTCAGGTATGGGACGTCGATTACAATAGGTTTGCGTGGCATCCGCTGGCGATATCTAACGTTTTTTTAAGGGGGGTCAAAACTTTTTCCTCGATTTGTTAAGGTGATTTTTGAAAATTGCTCCTAGATTTTGATATTCAACTATAAGGTAGGTCCAGCTATGTTATTTTTTGTTACTAGCCTGTGAGTATACTACATACCAAATTTGGTCCGAATTAGTACACCCTGGACCGAGTTAGGAGGGGGGTCAAAACATTGTACGGGGAGTATATAACTTCAATAAAAGGTCAAAAAACCATAAATATAACGCCGTATAAAGAAGTTTTAACGGTTCTACCACAGTGTTATCTACCACGACAAGCATCTATCACAAAAGAAATTATAGTATTAAATCCTATTTGGTCGTCCATAAACATATCCTAAGCCCTTTCGGTAAAAAAATGGACTCTTTCAAGGTTTTGTAATCTTTAACCGTCTGGTCTGAAAAGAGTGGGGGAAATAACAGATGGAACCGAGATCGGAACGTCTGATAGTGTAAAGTAAAGCAATCAATAGGGAGTAGTGTTAGCCACCCTGAACCTCAATAGGAAAAAGAATCTCCGGTTTGAATCATAAAATCCCTCGTTATTCTTAGTCACCTCCCCCTCCAAACATACGTATATTAATTTTGTTACGAAAAACATTCCGAGGCCAGGAAGTTTTCTTGTTCATTGTAAAAATGCGAGAGAACTCCGTCCAGATCATAGTCTTCGTTCGGATAAATCTAAATTACATAAATTATGAAAAAAACTTGTTTTCCTACCACTTGTACAAAATGAACATTGATTTTCTGCAAATGCTTTGCCAGTAACGCAGAATTCTGATATTGCACATGTCGGTCACTGCCACCATGAGCCAAGAATATCTTTATATCCTTTATTGAATCGATTCGATTCTTATTAATCATTGAACTCGTTTCGTATCCTTCTTCATTATCGCTGGGCATATGCAAATATCTCTCGGAAAAGGCAGCACCTGAAGAATATCATCAAAGGTTACCCTCTTACCCTGATACATAAAGCTGGTAATTGGTGATCTAAGTGCCAAACATTTAATCATGGCTCCGCCGTCTTTGGCCGCCATTTGAAGAGCAATGAAGCCACCGTAGCCTCTTCCCATCACAGTAACCCTGGTTGAGTCCAAATAAGGAAATCGTTTCATTAAGCGTCTAAATAAAGTTGACTCAATAATTACTTTAAATACCCCAGACATTCCAATTTATCGTCTACATCTGGACCTCCAAGATTATGCAAGACCGAACTCTTCAACCGCCATCCTCTTAAACTCGATCCTCGGGCGTCAATTTTAATGACAATTGCATGATAATTCATAGATAAGAACAGTAGATACGAATGGGGAGTTTTTTTCCATACATTATTAGATCCCGGATCTCCGTCGATATCCAATATCACCGGATAAACCAATTCTGAGTCAAAATTCGGTGGCATTATGAGCTGGACATTGGCTACTACAACATCAAAAAGTCTTATACGCATAACTCTCCTTACGCATTCCATTCGGCAATTTAACTACCTCATATTTGATTGTTGATTGTTCATTTGACAGGTTAATCTCTGATTGAATGTATTTTACCTTAACATCTAGACAGTAAAATTAATTTAATTCATACCAAATTAAACTCACTGCTAACAACCTGGTCTGTAGACTTTACAATCATTACACTCGGCATGAAGGCCCGTTCACAATTCAATAACATCCTCCTCGAACTGGGCGAAAATATTACTGTAGTAAATTTGCACTCCTCAATCGGACATGTTATACATTGAGGGACAATTCCATTGGCCCCTGAGGCAGTGGGAACTCGGAATAAATGCATCTCCCCTATAATACCGCCCTGTGCGGTAAAGAATCTAAAACTTTTTGTGAACTTGACATAAACCCTCACAAGTCATCCTGCTCTGCATCATATCCCACAATTTCGTGAACATCAAAGGCCCCATTATGAAATCTGACATTATAACGAGGTCGTCCGACTTGCACTTGGCTCTGAGAATGCTTTAGAAGAACTTTCATAACCACTTACAATGTCGATATGAGCTATTCCATCGTATATTTCGCCATTAGAATGCTGTCTCGGAAGTATCAGAAAGAAGCCGGTCTTGGTGGTGTACTTTATTTGGAGACGTTTCGTTGGCTCTAACCACAAATTCTTCCCACTTACAGTGTATTTGAATTTAAAAAACTGGAAATTTTCAAAAAAGTACCAACTCTTACTCTAAAACATGGCTCATTCATCATGCAAATCATCGCAGCGATAAAATTCTGGACACGATTGGTCCAGACGGTCAAGAGGAACTCTCCGAAGGGCTCTATTGTTGCCCATTGTGCCCATACAAGGTACTTCAATCTTTAAAAATGCACATGATATAATGGAACCCCACGGATAGGTTACCCCGGAAGATAGGTTACGGTGGACGGAACGTAGACAATTGGGGAAAAAACAACGAAAATGAAAAATATTATTTTTCTTGCATGTAAGTGTCGAAATTAGGATAATCCGTGGCGTTGATTTCAAAAATTGTATTAATTTTTTCTGACCATTACTTTTTTCTTAAGTAGTACTGTAAATCAGTATTTTTTTTTGCTTTTTTCGCAAATAATCGATTTAGGGGTTTCCGGTGGTGCTGATTTCAATTCAAATCAACCCCCAAATCGAGTATTTGTGACAAAAATTTGAAAAATTACTACTTTAGAGTAGAAAAGTTACAAACAAAAAACAATGAATACGATTTTTGAAATCAAAGGCCAACGATTATCCTGAGTTCGAAACTCGCACGTAAGACAAATAATGTTTTTTTCAGTTTCCCCAATTGTCGCTCCCCGCTTTTGCCAGACAGAAAACTGAACTTTTATAGTACTAGAAAATAAATAAAATTCCCAACCCTTATATCATGAAACATACGACGTGGGTCCATCATTGAAGAATCTTTCAGAAGGCATCGCAAATTGTTTCGTTTGTTCAACCTTATCCCAAATCCACAACAGAACTTGAGGCAATTCAGAGTCACCAGGACGTGCACAACGCAATGGGTGCATACTTTAAAAGTCTACTATTACTTGGATAGGGCTTACTGCGGTTGGGAAACATCATCTCTATAATAAGGAACCCATGTCACTGATACATTTCTGACATCAAACGAGGCATAGGCGATGAATCTTCCAGATGAAGACCACCAAATAGGTTTCGATTCTCCGTAAATCGACTCTATTTAAACTAAGGAAGCAACAAAGAAACTTACCTGACGACATGTAATCTGCAACCCCAAAGGAGAGAAATGCAGATCTGCTGTCGCTCAATTGTATCAGCCCATCTTTCTGACCAATCCCAGGTTGATAAAACATATTATTTGAATGAATAAAAATGAAATCAGAACTTTCTCGGACAGGAGACCATTCAAAATATTGTAGGGGATCTGATCCATGACTTATTCCGACACTGTGGAAGACGCTAAAACACAACATGCTTCTTGTTTCCCATTTTCTTCAATTACATACCCCACATTATTATCTTGAACTGAAGCCACCCGAACAGTAAACTGTTCAAAAGGTGTTTTCGCTATTTGTTTCTTCAAAGCAACATATGAGGCGTCAGAATTAAACAACGGAAGTTCGTCTTCCAATTGCTTTTTCAATAAAAACATCTCAGGTTTGGCCAAGCTTCCATTTGGGAGAATCGTGAACTTCTAAGATTTTATAAGAATCACCACCATCTTTTCTTACAATGAGATCTCCAGAGGAATCCGTGTATATAAACGAGGCATCTGATTCCCAGAACACTTTTGGCGACTCAATTTGTTTGAAAGTGATCGAATAATCTTCATAATGAACTTTATGTCTTTTAGGTTTTGGACCTTCGTTCAAAGCCGTCAGATGTAATGGCAAATGTGAAATCGATCTGTTATGTTTCGTTGAACCAAACGATAAAGTGTTGACTATAAATAGTCCATTTCATTCCTTTAAAAAACTCACATCTCCCGGAGAATATGAATACTGCTGCTGTTCCCAACAAAACTAACAGCAAAACTATGATGAACACCAGACCCGTTCGTCGTTTTACCTTCCGCGTAGAAGAATTCTAAACGATTTTGTAAAATCTACAGTGTAGTCTACGAAATTCTTCCCACTACGTTTTTAACCCTTTCCAGACGAATTGGCACGTTCTGGTAGAAATGAAAGAGGGTACCCTACGGAATAACAATACATAGTGGTTCAACTTATGACAAAAAATTTCCTAAAAGGTACAAAAGGTGTCATCAATTATTTAAAATTGCATTTTGGTTAATTTTTGACCTAAAATGAAGTATACCTACAGGTACTATTAAAATGCGAAATGTTGAAAAAAGGGTTTCATCGTACAAAATGTCGCCGCAAGCCAAGAAGCGTTGGAAGCGGCTCGAAATGAGAAAATCAGAAGTTTTCTTCCAGAAACATTATTTTTGTGTCCACTAGTCTGTTCGCAAAGTCGCTGGAGTGTTTTTTGGGGTTTGCATTGAGCAGGAAAAGTAAAGATGCGAGCGACATCCCAAAAAACCTATTGCACTGTGCAAAAAGCCGAGTATTGCACAAAGATACAGAGGCGTTGAGGATATTTGCAAAGATATCAGAAATCTGCTACTAAGCTTAGTGTGTTAATCAATATGACCGGGCGTGTTAATCATTACGAGCGGGTATGTTAATTATCTTACAATAACATCAAAGGATGTCCACGAGGAAGGCCAATAAGGTAAGACCTAAAGGATCCAGTAGTTTAAAATAATCGCGTGCATACTAACGTACCTCGCCTCAGGGCGGAGAAATAAACCCTCATACTAGTAGCTGACTCTTATGTAGATATCTTCTATCCGAATGAGGATGGCAGTCAGCGCTGACCTGGTGCGGCTGGCGAATCCATCCTGATGAATACCGTTAATATTAAAGTTTTAATGCTTATTTCATTCGTTGTTTTGACGAGAACAAAAGTTCCTAAAAAGTTTAGATTCTTACGACTTTTTAGATAAAAAATCTACAGAACTTTTCCCAAAAAAATCAATTTGACAATCAAAATGACAGAACAAAATTTGACATGACGAAACTGACGGCAATTTGACAACGCGACTGACGTCAAGTTGACGACCTACACACTAGGGAAGATTTGGTGGAATACTGCACGGAAATTTGGCGCAGTGTTTTTTTATATATCTTTTTAATAGTGCACCAGATTTTTATGCAGCCTCGTCGACCAAACTGTAAATGGGCAAAAAAATATATCGTAGTTTTGCAACGTCCTCCAAAGTCCCAAAAAATTTTGGGGCTTCTTGGTCGAGCTCTTATCAAGACGATGACAAAGACATACTTACAGCGGTCTCAAAGTGATTCTCGGTCTTGCAATCGTTGTTGTTATAAGGTGCATGAATCACACAATCCTCACAGGAATTGAACAAACTCATAATGACCTAAATTCCACTCGACTAAGAAACAAACCGCGACCTTTTTCGAGGTGGACAAACATGGATCTACACGAAACGTTACTTTATTTTAGTGTATCTCACTTACTTCGTGAGCCTTGTTGTCCAATAAAAAAATCGCTCCACCCGGTGAATCAAATGATTTTTGATCCGCCTCTGGCAATTTCTGTCAAAAAAGTTGCGCTAATGTTTTTTCGGGAACGTCTGGCTTTTTTTGGTTGAACCGTGTATTGAAATGCGGCCCGATGATGGTGCTATACCCGGGCACCAAAAGCAGCAAAAAAAAGCTCAAAATCAACGAAGTTCCGTCGGTAGTGTCGAGTATCAGGTATGCTTCTGGCTGGATAATATTCTTACCCTTATTTTGTTGTTTTTTTTTGCATTCATTTATTTCTACCTTTTTAGGATGATGGGACTGATCCGGAATACTACCATCACGGGATTTACATGCGGAAAAAGGGCGATTTTCACACTTTGGAGATGCCGATGGTTCCAAAGCGCCAAAATGGATATTTTGGTGGAATATCGGGATACTGGAATATCCATCTGCTTAGGAAGCGAATCGTAAGTTATTCAGAGTTTCCATATTTTGTTCTAGAAAGATTTTGAAAAGAAGGAAGCGATGTCTTTCCTAAAACAGATGTGTCTCAAGGTGGACAAGATTCTCCATGATCAGAAACTAGAGATGACTGTCTACGACTTCTTGATACGAAATCCTAGCCAGCGAAATACAGATGTAAACGCAAGAATGGAGCTGTTTAGGATAAAATATGGGTAAATATATTCCACTTTCATTTTTAGGTATACCTGAACTTTTTGACGTAAAAAAACCTAACTTCCTGTTTTAATAGGGAAGATCTAACGACTTGGCTGAACAAGCTTCCACCTAATTGTAAGAGAGCTGCGAAACATTTGAAGGAGATCTTTGCGAACCATACCCATGTCAGCAAGATGGGCGTTGCTATGGTTGACGCTCTTCAACACATAGAGACCTACAAGAGTAAAGATCCACTAAGTAATTGGTGCGATTTCCACAGTGAAGCTGCAGATCGGATAATTCAGCGGATACAGGAGTTTGCAACCTTTGTTGTGGGAATGATCAGATGGTCATTTCTAATTGAACCGGGACGCCCGAGGACTGATCTTTCCGTGAGTGGGATCTTCGTCTTATTTACTTGTTTTTGGGGATGTTGTAGGATTGTTGATCTGATAAAATGACGTCAACTTACCGTAATTTTCGTTATTTTCTCTAAATTGAAAACTCTGATATACGAAGTTTTCACACGCGAGAATCTACAAAAATTTTCCAAAGTTCGTTTTGACAATCAAAATGACAGAAAAATTTGACTGAAAAACTTAGTTTGTAGTTTTGTTTTCTTTTATTTACAGGAATTCTTCGTTGAATTCGAAGTTGTGGAAGGTTTCTTTGAGAATTCCGAATTATCTCGCAATGAGATGTCACAGTCTGCATTTGATGCAAATTACGCAACTAAAGCACGCAATCGCAGTAAGTTCCATCTAAAATTATTAAAAACATCAGTTGAAGGGATTGTTTGCGGAGATCTGAATCGAGTGGTCCTGAAGTTAGATAAAGAAGATGGTAACGGAAACCGAACGCTTCTCAGGCCAATCGACGTCTTCGGAGATTTTGATTGTCCAAGTGTAAAATATCAAGAGGATGGGTAAGAGGACAGTCAGATTTCTTTTAAATTGTTACCTAATTTTAGGGGTGAAAGTGATTTCATTCACGCGAATTACGTATTTGGAGGACCGTTGATTAACAAATTCATCTTGACACAAGCTCCCATGTCCAGTACTACAATTGATTTTTGGAGAATGGTTTGGCAAGAGAAGAGTGAATATGTGGTCATGCTGTGTGGGGCGATGGACACAGATAATATGACCATGTTGGGAACTGACAAACCTTCTAATTATTGCCCGTATTATTGGCCAAAGTAAGTTCAACGAACGTTATTAGAAGGTTGTAGTATCATCTACAATTACATAAGTTTAGGTCCGTGCCGTGAGACTACATGTTCCTGCTTTTAGAGTTCAGGGAAGTATCCTAACTGTCGGGAGCTTTGTGATAAGAAATGATTCTATTTGTATGACAATGGATCCACTGTTTTCAGTGACGTCACTAAGTATGTGGAGAAGTGATGATCCGACCGAGGTTCACCGACTTCAGCATTGGCAATATGACTGGAAGGATTACACGGATGTTCAATGGCCTTTGCGGATTCTGCGAAGGTATGTGTCGCTTCTTTTATTTCAAATTCGACAGGACGCGCACTTCTCCGAATCCCTCAGTAATCCATTGCTTGGATGGGTGTGGTCGGTCGGGCACTCTTGTTCTCATCGAAATTATGCTGATGCAATTGCTCAGAGGCTCAAATAACTTTGCCAATCCAATGTTGACTTCGGCGATCTTCTTGCGGTTGCAACGGCGGAACGCGGTCGCCAACAACCTTCAATACTTGTTCGCTTACCGCGTCGTTCTCCATTGGTGCCAGCCCTATGTTTTGTCAGCATACAATCGGCTATGCCTCGGGTTTCTCTTCGACAATTCGGGATTCTGTGGTAAATTCGCCGAATTGGCCGCCGCCTTCTCTCGACAGTCCACCATTCACAGAAAAATACGATAGCTAACAGACTGTTCATATTAACTCCTTTTAATAACTCGTGTGTATAAACATGACACTTGTCGTCGGTTTTGTTTATGATCTGATGTTATCTCTCGACTTCAGTTGATGGCACGGTTCCTCTTTTTTGCGCAAAGGGACTTCCGGCGCTTTTATCACCTCGGTTGACCCAATTACCGTCCCACCTTTATTCTCGCGTTTGAGCCGCTGCCATAAATATTTCTCGACAAATTCGTCCTCTAATTGGATCCCAGGTGGAGCTGATTTATGCGGGTTTCATTCCTTTTTTGATTAGCAATTCCCTAAATGGTTATTATGGGAATGGATCGAATTATAACGGTATAATTCCTCGGAGTGTGACTGCCGCTTGACGATTTGCTTTCCTTTCTGTTATATTTTCCTTCCGATTATCAGCGCCTTTACCACTTTTATGAGTTCTGATAAGGTGAATAAGTTCACTGACATTCAAATTCTGTTTGATGATGGCCGACCATTCTGACTCGGATATTTCTAAAGCGATCCGTTCCCATCCCCTTTTCAGGATCGTTACGGTAATTGTTATTATAATTTTGGTAAAACTATTTATTTAGCTCTTAGTTCAGAAATGTGAAGACGCACTTTGGAATGGCGATTATAACACAGACATCAGCAATGTGATCGAGGTATGTTTAGTTACTTTTAATTCATGGCACAAACAAAGCTAATTAACAAAATATACATAAATATCAAAATACCCGGACATTTGGCAGACTTGGTAGAAAACTCCGTGCGAACCGTGGTCTCATCTTCACTGTCATCGTCTTCCTCTGATTCTGGCTCTTCCATTGGAGCTGACTCACTCTTAGTATTAGCCGTAGAACGAGAGTGCAAGGCTATCGTCTTCTCTCCTTCGCTTTTGGAGGTGATCTCGCTACTGTTAGTTGCCTCTAATTCTGTCATTACATCCGCGGTTTCGTTTTGCGAGGATTCAGTGCCTAGCGACGTCAGATTGCCCGATTGTTCATCAAAAGCTTTAAAGGGTTCAGAGATCACTCGCTGACTCAGAATGTCCAAAATCTGATGTAAAAGGTCTTGTGCTTCTTTCAATGTCTGAGTATTGTTGTGTAATCCCACCAATACATCTAAAGTATCCAATCCTGTGGCCGGGGAAGTTGTAGGAGGTTGTTGGGGCGTGGGGGAATTTCGCATAGGGATAGCAGGGGCCGGTGAAGGATCCAATCGAGGCGGAAAGAAGGGACGGTAACCAGAGTGTTCCATTCCTGGGGTGTTGATGTATTCGGGTAATTTAACTCCCAACATTGGAAAGCTCGGTAATTTGTTCTGCTTGTTCAAGGTTGGGATAACGTAGATGGTCTCCTCGTTATTTGTCTGATCGTATGCTTTCTTCAATGAAACTTCCATGTCATTCTTCCCGAATTTCTTATTTCTGTTAAGGATGTAATCGATGACTAGCTTACTATGCTTACTTTGCGTCCATTTGATTTGTAATTGGCTGCATTTGATATACTGGTACGGACATAGCGTAGTTGCAGCAAGGCACAACACAACCACATGCATTACTTTTTACCGTCCCTAGCTATCAAAAATACCGTTATTCTGAACAAGAACTTACCAAATTATATAATAGGATGAAGAGGAACATCCTCACTTATAGCTATTTGAAGGATGTGGACTCGGAAAATATTATTTTTGATCGGGGAAGTCGTTCAATTAGAGACCATTACAGTTTGTATACGAAAAGGCAATTGCACGGTGAAAAGTAAAAAACGGAGTAAAGCAGGAGAGAGCGCGGAACTCGTCCACCTTTAAAGCCGCTAAAGTCAACAAACCCAGTAACGGTGGACGGTGAGAGAATATGCATACTTCGGCATGATTACATGTGTCTGTCGTTTCAGCTTCTCAAGGAATTCAAAACAAAGCATTCAGACTTCAAGTGTGAGGATCCCCAAGTCGATTCCCTTCTGATCGAAGCCATCCTCGAGTTTCAGCGTCATCTCAGACAGATCCACCGTTTATACGCATTAACCGAAGTATATGTTGTACAGAAGAAAGGTGAGAAGCCTCTCAGATCAATAAAATTTGTTTCTTAGATCAACTGAAAGAGAAAACGGTTAAGTCCGCGGATCCGTCCCCTTTCCGGGTTAAATCCCTCCAGGACATTATTGAAACGCAAAGACCTCGCAAAAAGTTCACCATCAACGAAATTCTCGGTAATCAAAATTATTCAGAATAAAGATTCGAAACTTTAAATGTGTTGTATTTATAGTCATTTAAACCTATACCCAATCAGCTACTCATTACAAGCTAAAGACAAGTTCGAAGGCACGGGTGATTCCAACGTCGTTGATGTTAAAGTTGACCAATACAATGGCCAAAAGGGCCGTTCCAACGTATGAAAGGTAATGAGCGGCTTTCGCGAAACCTTCTCCAACAACAATCGGACGGGCATAATCTGTGACAACAGCATGTCCACCACTAAAACGTAAAAAATATGATAGAATGAACTCACAAATGGCAATTAGCAACAATGGCAGCAGTGACAATCCAATCCATCGCCGAACCGTGAACAAAGTACGAAAGGGGAAGCAATGGGAGAGTGGCGATGAATACCTGACGTTCTAATTTGAAGGGGCCAGCGGCCGAAGGAATCGTCTTGGTTGGTCTAGCTGGGCTAACCAATGCCGCCCCATTTAAAGGGGCGCAAGTACGGAAGGCTCTGACACTCGGCATTGCCGAGCTCCTCAGTCCCATCAACGATCGGCAAGCCAAAGAAGAGGCCAACATTCTAAAATTAAGGTTGACAACAGAAGCAAAACTTGATTAAATATATATTGAAAACGATTATTTTAAATCCGAAAGTTAGGGTTCGGATGGGGTATATACCGAAAAACCCGAGAAGCTGGGTATTTTGGGGTATTTATGGGAAGTTTCAAAGGACTTTTGCATTCAAGACGCGTAAAAAAGTGGAATTTGGTCACAAAAATAAATGAATGTTGACATTTTGTCATAATTTGTATTTTGCCATACAAATGAAAAAAACTTGGGTTTGAGGTCGAAAACAAGTTGGCCAGTTGCCGGAGATGAAAGGGAAAAAAATCAAAATTTGACTGCGAAATATTGGATTGCCTCATTGTTAAAGTACCTGTTTTGTTTGTTGTAGTTGGGAAAATAAAGAATATCGCTCCAAACGTGATTTAAGTTAATGAATGGGGTTACAAACGTTCATATTGGTCCTATAATGGGACAATTTTATAAATACCCCAATACGCCCAAGATTTCGGGTATATCTACGTGGTGAATATACCCGAATATTCCGACCCTAATCTGACAAGGGAAGTACTTGAAGTGTGACGCTCAGATTTTGATGAAACTTGGCACAAATTTAGAATAATTTTTTCTAAGATATATGCGGGAATCCTAGCTCGCGCTTTGCAGAAACAACCGAGATTTTTAGATCGAAAGTCGGCGAAAATTTGGGACTTTTTGCCGAATTTCGGCACGAAAAGTTTCATGCCTATTTCAACCGTAAAGAATAATGTTTCTACAAAAAATCAAATTTTTCCGCACGAAACTGCCAAAGTTATGGCCAAAAAGCGGGTTTCTCTCTGACCGCTCTCCACGTTGAGCGTGCTCTCTCGGCGGCAAAAATCGTTCAATATCTCGGCGGCGCCCGCAAAGCGCGAGCTAAAACTTTCAGGAATTGATATTTAGTCCATACCCGATGTGTGTGCAAAATTTAAAGAAAATCTGAGCGTCACACTTGAAGTACTTCCCCTGTGAGTAAAAAACAAGAAAAAATGTTTCCAACGGCTTCACGGAAATTGGAAGGACACACATGTATGTACGCAACGTGCGCTTAGCAGATAAAAAAGAAAGTTACAAGAAATCAGCCCAATTTCACGCAGGGGCCAATGCGCTATCTGAAAGTTTGCTGAAAATCATAGGGCGCAGCTCGGAGAATTTGCACGGGCGCAGCTCGCGTCTTGGGCGCAGCTCGAAAACAAGCCGAAACATAGCTCCGGCGAGCTGCGAAACGTTGTTTTCCAAGCTGCGCCCTACCATTTTCAGCTAACTTTCAGCAAACTTTCAGATAGCGCATTGGCCCCAGCCCAATCTCCATGAAGCTTTTTCAACAAAAAATAAGAAAATTTTTAAACGCGTCAAGTGTTCTCCTGATCACGAGAAGTGCCAACTCTTTCCCCCGCCTGTATCATTTCTTCACCCTTACATAACCCCGGAATAGTAATGCGTTCTAGTTTTACCATTTATTCACACTAACGCATCAGAAAAACAACATTAGTAAAAATGATATATTGGCTAATAAGTAACATCTTAGAAACGTAGAAAAGCTATGAACAACTTAATGGCAAGTTGATGAAAACGAACAAATAAAATTATATTACGAGACAACTAAAAGATACAAAAGAGGCCGTGGCGTTGCTGGGAGGCTGAGTCTGGCCCACCTTCCAAGCAAGCACACCCGTAACAAATACGAACTGGGCCAGGCGGCCGACATTAAGTACCTCAAAGCCCATCCGCCATGCCCGTCCAGGTCAGAATGCACCGGTGACGGACAGTGAAAAGAGACTGTACCGGGCAAAAGATAAAATTTATGGAAAACAAAAAAGAAATTGATACATACTAGATTAGAGCGACCGGAGGTAGAAAGAATGTCGCCAGAGTAAGAATAAGTGAACGTTCAGACAAGGACAGACCTCTGAACATTACCTAAGACAAAATGAAGGAAAGAACTGAATAAATTTGGTAACGTTGTCTTTTTTCTCAGGCTTCTCCCCCCTTCTGGATGACCTCTGATGTTGAAGGCGTGCTCGATGTTTCGCCGTTCGTATTTGGTAGCAGTTTCTCCTTCAGTTCGCCGATGTATTGTAATTCGTCCTCCGTGAAGTCAAAGAGAGGCGGGAGTGACGTCTTCGTTGGCAGAACACAACCAGGTTGTCTCAACTCATCGAAGAATTCATGGGCCATCGCTTCGAGAGGCGTCAGTCTGCTTGTCGGAGTGTATTTCAAGATCTTTGAGACCAAATCAGTGGCTTCATTTGGAGTTCTAGGACGGAAAACCTAACAGAAAAAGACTGATATTGCTTCTTTACCCTTACCCTTTGCCATGGATGAGGCCGAATTGACGGGAACCTGAACGTGGTGTAGTTCGGATTCATCTTGTTAATCTCTTCCCGAGTGGGTGTTCCAAGAACTTTGATGATCTCAACTAGCTGATCCACTCCAGAATCACCAGGGAAGAATGGTTGGCCCAGTAGTAACTCGGCCAGTACTGTTCCCGCCGACCAAACATCTAAATTAGGGTAGATTAGTACAATCTGCAAAGAAACCCGCAAATCAACGGACAAAACTTACCAATACTTGTAGTGTAATCAGTGGCGCCGAATATAAGTTCAGGTGCTCTATAATACCGCGAACAGATATATGCGACGTTCGGCTCGCCGGGAGTCAAAACTTTGGCCGACCCGAAATCGCACAGTTTAACAACACTGGTCTTTGAGTTGAGAAGCAGATTCTGCGGTTTAATATCTCTATGACAGATGCCCAAACTGTGGATATAGGCTAATGCACGGAATACTTGGTACATGTATGTCTAAAAAACAAATAATATTAACAAAAGATGCTTACCTTTACATAGATCATTGGAATATTCTGTCTTTGTTTGTTGAAGTGTCGCGATACCCGATAAACTGTCTCGGGAATGTATTCCAGTATCAGATTTAAGAATAAATCGTCTTTCTAAAATCCAATTTGTATTCGGAAATAACAAACTCAACATACTTTATCACCGGTCGTATAAAAAAAATATTTGAGCTTGACAACATTCTGATGATTCAATCGGCGCATTATTTGAAGCTCTCGATTCTAAAACCCATGATATGGGTATCATAACAGACTTACCTTGAACCGTTTATCTTGCAAAACCTTTTTAATAGCAACATGTTCATTCGTATTGACCACTTTGGCCATGTAGACCACACCAAAGGATCCGTTTCCAATTATTCGTCCATCTGCATATTGCAATTCAAGCTCTCGGTCTGGCTCTCCACTTGGTAACGCGACACTTACTGTAAGGCTCCTCCCTTCCTTGGAAAATAACTCCTTATTCATCGTTCCCTACAAACATAATTATTGAAAGATGAAAAAGTGACTAGTCTAACAAAAGAAACGTGATAGAAATATCAATTTTGTTGTTACCGACAAAGGGCTAAATAACGAAACAATGCATCCGTAAGAAAGTGTAATATAGACGATAAACTAAGTTACAAACATATAACAAACCCAGAGGCTAAAACGTCAAGACTCACCACAATTTTTATAGATAAAAGAATTTATTTTACTTCGGAAAAACTTCGTTCGGAAAACTTTGCAACGAAAACCAAAAAACTTTGAACTTCGCGGGTTTTGGCATTCTGTTTGGAAATGCATAGATCCGGCTAATAAGTTTAGAATGACATTCTTTAATAATCGAAAAGACAATGCAATGTGAAACGATAGCAACGTCTTACTTATTGCTAGCTATTTTTCAAAGGAATAAAAATTAAATTAACATTCAGCCGCGTATGGTACAAATTAAAGGTCAAACTCAGAGAGTAAGTTGCTTATAAATACTAGACCACTTCTGGAAAAAGAACTGACAGATTAAATGGAAATTAAAACATCCATCATCAAAAATCATTTGCTTACCTCCTGCTTTGAACCCGGATTCAGCTTCTTATAGGAGAAAAGCCAGATTTGGATTCATAAACGCCAGATCTTGTTGTTTGAATACCCTCCGGCTCTTAAAATAATTAAGATAATTGATTATAAAAGTTCTCGTTGTAATAAGAGCGCTAAGAATTATTGATTAGGGACCGTTCGGACGGGGGAATGTACCGAAATAAACATTAATTGTTTGGAGGATTGGATGGACGCAATACGACCGCCAAATCGACCAATACATATGTGATCATAACAATAAATATCTGGAGACAAAGCCCGGGTAAACGGGTTTGGTTGCTCATCTCGCTGGTCGGCCGAGCCTCTTCCCTTCCTTCCCTCGCCCCCCAACATAACCGACTGCATCTGAGATGGGTCGGTCTCTTGCGGGCTGCCATGCTTTCGCACTTTTTTCGCTGTTGTTATCCTCTCCCTGCTCTCTCGTTTCTTTGTTGTTCTCTCATCGAGCGGTCCCTTTCTTTGGACACAGAAACTCGAGGATTGCAGGGACAGAGATCCATCTCGCCTTGCCGTCCTAGTTTGCGCTCTCTGGAATCATCAGTACTTTCATGGAGTTAATGTCCAACAACGACTAATGCAAATACAAGGTCTTTGTGTGATGTATTAAACAATAAATGTATTCAATGAACCGTTGGACAATAACCCGAAGGGTCAAGTATCTGCGTTGCATTATGATATAAATTATATTAATCACTTCAAGTAGGTATACATGACTTGGAGTAGATGAACATGACAAGAACAATTCAATCGGAACCAGTTCGATAAGCAGACAAACATGTATAACTGTGTGCGTGTGATTGGAAGGCCATAGGTTTCTCGGGTTTCGCGCAACGAACAACTGCCGGCGGTGGTCGGGAGCGAAGGAGTTGGGGGTGGTTCATTGTTTGACATTTGAGGGTCTGAAGTCAGACCTTTGGAATTCGATGACTTTTGCTCTAAAGACGCTGATTTGACTAAGTGACTTGCTAATAGTTTGGTGATTATGCTGGTTCCAGTTTATTTCCATTAATTCCCTTCCTTTTCCCATCTCATAATCAAGTCGAACCCGGGAGTTTTTTGAGGTCAGAAATTCTGGGTTTCCGCGTCAAGATTCGCGCGCTTCCATTCTATTTCCTTTTATTCTTAGACTCCGTCTCTCCTGGAACAGAGAGAAAAGATTTTCCGTCGCATCGATTTGCGACGTCGCTTGAATACATTTAATCGGTTATGTTTCCTTGAGCCAAAGTGTTTGCACATCTTGAGGCATGGGATCGTTCAGCCGATGGTCAGCGTACGGGTCCGGTGGTCGATGTCTTCGGCTCCTTTATCTCAGCACGAACCTCTTGTCAGTGGTAGGTTGACCTCGTGTAGTGACTTTGTCTAGATGCTGGCATGTGCCGTGTTTGTGTACGGGTGTTGGATGTATCACAATTATTCAGAATACGCAGAGCTTTTAGCTCCCAGTTTATACGTCGATGTGAGCAGGATCATGATTGTGGTTACGTTGCTAGCCATCTTTAATTCTGTCATATCGACATATGGAGTATTTAAAGAACTGAGGTGTATGATTTACTCGGTAATTTTGCTCTGTTTTGGCGTTGATCATCTGGTTTAGTTTTCCATTGCAAGTGTCATCATCTTCATTATGTTGTTTATTGGCGGAGTCATGGGCTTCGTCTTTCAGTATAAACTCCGTCATCAAATTCCTTTAGACATGAAGATGTATACTTCATTAAGGGAATTATATGGCAACGAGGAATGGCCTGATGTCACCAAAGCATGGGATTCTCTCCAGACGAATGTAAGTGCAAAAGAGTAAATTATTTAACGAGTTAGTTCCAATGTTGCGGAGTGAATGGAACTGATGGTTGGACAATCTGGGGCCAATCGAAATGGCATATGCACTTCAAGGTTGAGGGGAATGCAGAGAAGGCAAAGATGCCGGATTCCTGGTATGTTTTGTCAGCCATAGTGGCTTTTTGGCCGAGCCGAAAATCGCGGGCCGGAGGGCGCCGGCCCGTTTTAAGTTTTCCTCGGCCCGGCTAAGTAGAAGTCAGGCCCGGCCCGGTTGCACCCCCAAGTTTTTTCTATAACATAATATTAGATGACAGGAAGTGGTATTAGCAGGCTAAAAAAGTCCAAAAAAGTTTAAAAACTAAGAAAACGGATGCTAATTCAGCCCGCCTTTATATGGGCAATCATTTGGTGCATTTACGAAAAATGTTCCCTATTTTTTTCAATTTCAATACTGCAACTTTCCTTTTTGGCAGTAAGCTCAACTTGCCGTGGCGACTCGCAGGCCACAATCCAGCCAAAGGCCATTCCTAGTTTCGTCAGTTACCGTAATCACCAAAAAAACACTTGATCTTTTGAAATGCAAGAAACATAATTTATCACTGTCCGATTGTTCCCTTATAATTGGGACCACAAAATTCGTTAGCCTCATATTTTTTGACGACCATTAGCCGGGTGCCAGTTTGGATATTTATCTCGGCATTATTCAACTACTAGAAGGTAAAAGCATAAATTTCGATGTCCATTTCAGTTGCCCAATTGGGAGTGAAGAGCATTGCCGAAACTCACATCTCACATCCATCGAGGGCACTCCCATCTTCAGCAAAACATGTTATAAGCCGCTGAAAGAGCGTCTTCTGTTTGTGGTGAATACGGCCAGCTGGCTCTCGATTGTGGAAAGCGGCGTTCTGGTAAGATGGCTCGGTTTCGTTCACACCAGTTTGATGATTTATGTTTTAGTCATCAGATTATATAATTACAATTACTCTAATTTTTATTCCATTTCAGCTCATTCCCGCCTTGTTCGCCGCAATGTACGCTCGTTTAATAAAGAAGTAGAAGACATGTCTATTACTGTACATGAATGGCCTTAATATATCTTACTTTAGATAAAATCCACATATATTGGATCATTTTTAATGTGTTTTAAATAATTTAATCTTCCTGTTGGATAAAGTGGGAGGGCCCATGGGTGTAAATGCAAAGAGTAGGCCTCATTTGAGGAAAGATCTCGTTATGTTCTCAGGTGAATCCTTATTTCCATGTTCAAGTCTATTATTCGAATCCAGTAAGCCCTGGAATGGCGCCGGGCTTTCTTCTGTGCCTTGAATGGCGTCATAATTTGGGGGGGAAAGCCCACAATAATAAGAGGGAGAGAGAGCATTAACATTAGTCACCGTTCTATTCTATGCCGGGGAATGTGCTTTGGATTACTTTCTTAGCGAAAGTGAGGAGATTACTTGATTTATTTCTTTCCGTTATCCACCAATTATGTTATTCCGTTCCATTTGTCTGGATATCTTGTTGCTATGTCCATTCTCTCACATGCTACAATAAAAGGCCCTCAGGACAAGGCCGTGTTCAGACGAAAATCTCCTAATTTGTTTAGAGCGGATTAAGCAAGAGAGTAAGGCTTGGCTTTAACGACTTCCCGTCCTCTACGGTTTTCGCATGTTCTTTATTTCCATCATTTGTTTTTGTGCATTTTCTATTATTTCCGACTGATAAGGGGTCCTATGCAAAGCCATCTTTCTCACCTATCCCCGCTGGGAATTTCAGAAACGTTTTTGCATGGATGACAATTTTGCAGTGACCTTACAAGGGGAAAGAAGAAGTTCCGTACTAATTGTATTCTTTGTTTTAGAGATGGCAGTGTGCCAAAAAGAGGTGCCTTCTTCTGAAACGGGCAACTTTTCTGTCTAGGAAAAAACGGAAAGACGGGCGGGATCTGGGGGGTTGAAGGAGCGTCGGGACAGACCGTTCTGTGCACTCGAAAGGCCTTCGTGCTAAAGACTGACCTTCTCCTTTGATGAGCTTATTACAGACCGATCCAGGCACCAGTCAAGAGCGCCCAATGAGACGTCGACTGCTCTGGATCGATCACGTTCTTCTCTCCTGTAACCCAATTTTCCGTTACTTCACTGTCTGCATTCCTCGCAAGCAGACTTCTTCTACATCTACCAGTCGAAGCGGCGATACACAACGGGTAAGTTGAAGAGGTTTCCCCTCGGTTTATTCATCTTATTCCTTTTCTCGACGTGTTCGAGGGTTCATAGCAACGAGAATTTTTCTGAACGCTTTGCGCCCACTGTGAGGGAGAAAGCTTTCCTTTGACTCGTTGTTAATAGGGCCTAATCGAAATATCGAAAACGGCCGAAAGAAAAAAATGAATGTAATAAATGTCATCTGCAGATACTCGAGAAACTAAATGGAGCCGGAAGTCTTCTCAGTGATGCCTCGGTTCAAAGTTTTGATTCCATTCCACGAGAATCGGCGAGCAAAACATTCATCGAACATATGAACTACGGTACCATCCATTTCAATCTGGAATACGATTTTGCCAGTAACAAAGTAAGTGTCGCGTGCTTCCCAGGACTCGGGCGATGTGCTTAATCCGATTGGGCTGTACTGTGAGTGGCCTTAGGTTATGCATTATTTATTATAATCCCAAGATTTCTGAATATTTCAACAACAAATATTATTGCTTCAGGTTCTCAGAAAGCAGTGATTCGGGGGGATTGAGTTGAGACGAGGCGGCTCTTGGTTCCGGCCCGCAATCCAGCCCTTTCCGGCTAGATTCACGCGTTCTGAACATCTCTTTACACTTCTTGCGAACATCTTGTTAATCTTGTCACAGGCGCTTCTAGAAAAGAACTAGCAGCATGTTAAAAAATAGAAAGGATGGAACGCTAGCTATAGTACACATAAAAGAGTGCTCTAATCCCTCAAATTCACCGGATGTTTTGAATTTTATCTCTTTCTGAATTTCCCAGTAAATTATACGAAGGTATAATCGTAAAGTCCGTAGAAGAGGGATGAACGCACTGGGCAAAATTCTACAGACTTTATGGTGCGGGGAAAAACAAATAGGCATGGGAACTGAAGAATTTATTTGTGATGACAAATCTCCCAGAATATCTAAGAACCTCGAAAGCTGCGAACAGGCAAAACAGTATGTTAATTAAGATGGACATCTCTTTCAGCTGGCCGTCACCATCCTGGAATGTCGAGATCTGCCAGCAATGGACAGAAATGGGATGTCTGATCCTTATGTTAAATTAACATTAATCCCAGATCGAAAACCAAAGTTCGAAACAAAAATAAAACGGAATTCTCTAAACCCGGTCTTCAATGAGACCTTCCTCTTCAGCCTCAACTTTAATGAGCTCCAGCGGAAGACCCTGCAGATAGTTGTCTATGACTTTGACAGACTCAGCAAGGACGACCGAATTGGACAAATTTCGATTCCTCTGGAGAATTATGACTTCGGCGACGTCAGCGACCAAGTTATGCACTTGCAGAAGCCTGATAATGATAGTGACATGGTAAGTGCATTTCGGATACTTTTTATATTCATTGCTTTTGTCGCATGGAAATACATTGTTTAGGAATCCCGGCTAGGAGACATTTGTTTCTCCATGAGATACAGGCCAGCCACCAGTACCCTAACTGTTACTATTATGGAGGCCAGAAACCTTAAAAAGATGGACATGGGGGGCTCCTCGGGTATGTTTGTTGAGGAAAACGATACACTGCCTTAAGGCTGTCACTGTCAATTATTTATGCTTTCAGATCCGTATGTTAAATTGTATATATATGAACAAAAAAAGCTGGTACATAAAAAGAAGACATCAATTAAATTCAAGACATTAAATCCATATTACAACGAGAGTTTCCAATTTAAAATCCCACCAGAACAAATGGAAGTAAGTACATTTATCCGTAATGACTTACTGTTTAGAGGGTACACATGGTAGTGAGTGTGTGGGATTATGACAAGATGAGCAAGAACGACTTCATTGGAGCTGTTGTTCTCAGTTCTCCTCACCTGAACATGAGTTCATGTAGCCTAATAAGTCAAGAGCAATGGGCTGAGATGATGATTACAAGAAGACCGGTGGTCAAGTGGCACACTTTACAAGGGCGGGATAAGGAGTAGTAGTTGCTCAAATAAAGATAATTATTTATTTGTTTTATTTTGAGAAGCAAATGATAGAACCATCTCCTTTAGAAGATTGAGCTCATTCCTCAGAGATTCCACTGTCCTCTCCAGGTTTTTGTTTTCTTCTCGAAGTTCCTGGACCCTCTGGATAGTTTCAACTTCTTCTTGTCGTTTCTTCTGCCTTGTTTTGTTTACGGCGGCATTATTTCTCTGACGTTTCATTACATAATCATCTTCCGAGGCATCCGACTTCTGGGCTGCTCTCTTTGAAGGGCGTTCCGGATTACGTGACATCTAAATATTATTATGGAAGTGTTTTACAATCAGTACCAAAATGACGGAATATACCTTCATCTGCCAAGACAAATTTCATGATATCACGTTTATTATAATACTTGTGTAAAATATTTAAAAAAGTATCACAGGCTTCAATGTGTAAAGTGAAACAATATAAACATAACCCACCCCAAGCAATTTACATATTGTGATATTATACAAGTTCTCACGATCGCCCACAACAATTGTTGACCTGTTGCTGGGCCCTGTCAAGTAGTGTGATACTCCCATTGGCACTGTTATTCTTGGCGCCGTGATACCTAAAATCAGATAAATAAAAGACGTCGAAACTCACTGTTCATCACTATTTTTCATATCATTTGTCAACCTTGAGGCGACTTCCTGAAAGAGTGTGTCCACGTTCGTAGCGTCTAATGCCGACGTCTCTAAAAAGTAATCGAACCCGTTGGCATCAGCAAAGTTCTTCCCAATCCTCTCGGGCACTTCCCTTTCTTCTTCTTTATCCACTTTGTTACCTAAAATAAATAAAAAAATAAAAAACATGGATAAACCACAACACTTACCCACTAATATCTTTAAAACTCTTCGATTCGCATATTGTTCGATTTCTCCAAGCCATTCTGGTAGACAATCAAAGCTTGGTTGGCATGCTACATCGTACACCAACACTATAGCATGTGCTGATCTGTAATAACTCTGAGTGATCGATCTGAATCGCTCCTGGCCAGCAGTGTCCCAAATTTGAAGCTAAAAATATAAGCAATAACACATGACGAACAAACCTTGATTTTATCCTCGTCTACTTTGACAGTTTTTATCATGAAATCGACTCCAA
This sequence comes from Bursaphelenchus xylophilus, assembly GCA_904066235.2. Taxonomy (NCBI): domain Eukaryota; kingdom Metazoa; phylum Nematoda; class Chromadorea; order Rhabditida; family Aphelenchoididae; genus Bursaphelenchus; species Bursaphelenchus xylophilus. The sequence continues at coordinate 5,751,570 of CAJFCV020000003.1, read as the reverse complement.
TCGTTGCACTTTGCCCTGGAGGAAAGATTCCCTAAAAGTCAGTTCAATAACAATCAGCCATCGATTCTTACCTGAGTAAACTTCCTGACCAAGCAAGTCTTTCCAACACCTGCATTTCCAACCAATACCACCTTAAAAAGATATTTATAGTCTTCCATGCAGACTCATATGTTCTGAAAATAAATATTACAATCGATATTAAGTATTCCGAGATTAAAAATTATGTACAACCACGAAAATCAATACTGATTGCGACAACATCTATAAAGAACTTGAATTCTTTCTCTTCCAACAATTCGATCTTTTTTGTTTCATAAAATATAAATTTCTGACACACAAACATAATGCCAATGTCGTCTTAGGACTCAAAACCCTTGGCTAAAATTTGAATTTCAAACGCGTGAAAGAGATAGATCTCTATATAGAGCTCTATAAAGAACAAAAGCAAAGCATGTTTTCACTATGATGCACCGTTTTAAGATTTACAAGATAAAATATCAAGGATTAAGGCACGCCGACATTCCGGGCCTGAGTAAACCGGCCTATAGCGTTCCTTATGTACATATACTTACCATGTAAATATGTATAACGTTAAACTGTTTCAAAGCGAATCAATTTTTTTATGAAAAAATCGACTTCTTCATATTCGTTGAACAATAACCCCACAGTTTTTTCGCTACTACATATTATTTATACTAGAGGTGGCAATCGGGCTGGGCCGGGCCGGGCCGGGCCTGAGCAGATTTGAAAAAGCCCTGGGCCGGCCTGACCGCTTCGGCCCGCGGGCCGGGCCGACGCTTTCGGCCCGGCCCGGCCCGAAGGTAGATAAGTAAAAAATTTTTAATGCTAAACCAGCAAAATAAAGCACAAATGCTTTGTAGAATGGATGGAAATTAGATTAAACCTTTTTTGACTTATACGCTGTTTTACTACTTTTTAAAATTATGTATATGTATATGTAACTTATTATGTATATGTAAAATCCCACCCAAATATGCAAGGATCGGGCAAAAATCTTCGAATTTTTTATGATAAATTTAAAAATTTCACTGTACTTTTGATTCCTTGATGTAAATGAAAGTGTTTAAACATTTTTTGGTTAACCATGTACCTTATAACGTCCATACTTTTATACTATAGCTAACTTCCTATAGGATTTAAAAATTTAACACAATCCAACTTTTTGGCTAACGCTGGGGGAAGTTCAGACCATTCCCTTATAGGTTTTAGCTACCTGTACGGATGTTCCAGTCATCCGACTAGACTTTTTAATTTCGCGCAGACACACGTAAAAACCTTCTGGAAAGCATAAGAACTTCCAGTAGAAAGTGCAAAGACTTTCATCCAACTTTTCTGTATTAGCGGGCCAAACCGGGCCGGGCCGGGCCGGCCTGGGCTTTCATCGGGCCGGGCCGGGCCTGAGCAAATTTGAAAAAGCCCTGCCGGCCTGGTCACTTCGGCCCGCGGGCCGGGCCGCAAAAATCGGCCCGGCCCGGCCCGATTGCCACCTCTAATTTATACTAGTCGGTTATAATGTTTGATCGACACATAAAAAATCGTTTTGCCTTTATTGGGGGTCCATAAGCCTTGATCATTTTCGGGTTTGAGGATTAAAGTCCCATTACGAGTGAGTTCCGTTCTAAATCACATGCGCATTTTATTTAAGCTTGCGTAATTTTTTAGTTGGGAAATTTTTGAATGTGTTTATCTCAAGACACAACTGGCACAGGCGGTGATTTTTGCACCATTATATTTATAAACAAGCGCAGATTACTTATGATACACAATGACATCCAACACTTTCTTGTGAAATTGGATCTGAAAAATATGAGTGCACAGTTTTCATGTTGGTTATATCATCGTTATGGCGCTTGTGTCGCTGCGTCGCAGCGCTGACTGGAATTATTGCCAAAGCTCTCCTGCGTCGTATTTTCACGTTTAGTGGGCTTACACACCTAATTTTCCAAAGAATATATCCATTTTAATCAGCAGCCAATTTTTTAATGCTAGTGTGAAAAGCAAGTGGATTTTATGTAGCCTTGTCATGTACGTTTTTGTGTAATGCGTTCCAATCCTCACAGGGGTTCGCACAAATCGACGACGAAAAAATTGGCAAGACTTATGGGTACGTGTATGTAGTAGTAGCATGAGAGTATGATACGATCGTACAGTACAAAACTATGGCAACATCATATGCGGTAATTAAGAAACACTATAGCCCGGTTTAGTCATGCCCGGAATGTAGCCAGCCCGGAAAGGCGTACGAGTAAAATTATTTGTTATTTTGGGAGTTGGTGGGTTCGGTTGCCCGGCTGTCTTTTCTGGTTCTGCGTTTGTTACCTATGGCTCAAGCAGAAACTAGTGAAAGCTCAGCCTCATTCCACATGAGGGAACTCCTCCTCAACAACAAAGTCGTTCTCCGCAATCGAGTTCTTGGGACGGGATCATACTCCAAAGTTCTGGTCGCCTATTCCAACAAATTGAACAAGTTGGTCGCTGTGAAAAAGATTGACCGACGACAGAAGAATGAGTACACTCGTCGTTTTCTGCCAAGGGAAATCAAACTCGTCGTCCAACTCGATCATCCCAATGTGATCAAGGTTTTCGAGGTAAGTGTGCTATGTGAAAGCAACTTGACGATAAGGTCATTAAAACCAACGAGTACATATGTATGGTGGAGGAGTATGCTGGAAATGGAGATCTCCTTCGTTTGATCAAAAGTAAGAAGAGGATCGATGAATTGGAGGGTCGTCTTCTGTTCCGCCAATTTGTGGAAGGCCTCAGATATCTGGAGACTATGAAGATTCTTCATCGGGATCTCAAATGTGAGAATCTTTTCTTGGACGAACACAACAATTTGAAGATCGGTGACTTTGGCTTTGCCAGATTTATGCAGTAAGTGTGTTAGTGATTTGTACACGCCACTTAAATATTTTAGAGATGGGGAAGTTTCCCGGACCTATTGTGGTTCCAAAGCTTACGTTGCTCTGGAGATTATGCAATCGATTGAGTACGCGGACAACGCCGTGGACATCTGGAGTGCTGGAGTTGTGTTGTACGTCATGTTGACAGGGATCATGCCCTTTGATGATCGGAAGCCGCAGGAAATGATTTCAATGCAGAGAGATCACCGCGTCCGATTTCCCCATTCGTGCCCGTCAGACCCCGCCCGGAAGTTGATCTACCGTATGCTCCATCCAGACCCCAGAAAGAGAGTAAATCTGCATCAAATTATCGGTTCAGAATGGCTGAGAAACACTCCGTAAGTTGAAATAAAGTCCGGTGAGATGATTATTACAATAAGGTAATACCCATTATAGTTATATGATGAGGGGACCCGTGACTTCAGATGACAACAGCTGTGCCACCGCGTCCTACATCAGCCAGGAGGAGCTGAACAAGTTCAACAATGATGACTGATTTCCCTTTTGTCTGTAAACTTTATTCCTACTAACATGAATCGTATTTTTTATGCAGGGTGACAAAAGAAATGCAACTTTTTCCGTGTGTGCCGCCGCGAAGATAGTTTATTCAAACTTTCCGATTTTTTAATTCTCCATGTTTTTTGTTCTTTTTGATTTTTTTTATTCTCCATGTTTTTTTGTCCGTTGATTTCCACATCCGCATCGATTATTATTTCGTCCTCGGAGGATAGGTTACCCCTAGCCAATAGGTTACCCCAAGTTTCGGATAGGTTATCAAGGAGGACGCGTTAGCCTTTTACTGAACAAAAATTTTTTTTTGTCATGTTTTCGCTTCAGGAGTGGGAAAAAGAAATTTTTTTGTGAAAATTGAACAAAATTTGAAATGTTTTCGAGGTTTGGTGCAGTAGAGCCCAAAAACACGCGGTACTATATAGTACCAGGTGGTACCATCGATTTTAGACATAATTTTAGTGCTGGCGGCACAACAGTTCATATTCAGTGAGACACCTTTTTGTTGAATTTTACAAAAAATCCTTTTTTCCCACTCCCGAAGAGAAAACATTTCAAAAAATTTTTTTTTCTTTTTTTGGTAAAGGGTAACCAACCTATCCTCCGGGTGATGTGTTTTTTGGGGTAACCTATCCTCCGCTTTAGAGTACTGCAAATAGGGTTGTTAACTCGTCAACTTCACGCGTTAGTCACGTTGTCAAATTACCGTGATTTTCGTCTTGCCAAATTTTGCTGTCATTTTGATGGTCAAATTGAACGTTTTTTGGAAAATTGTTGTGGATTTTTACTATGGTTGTTATGTTAATTTGACAGAATTTTTCAAAATGGCGTCAAATTGACGTCACCTGCATATAATTGGCTTGATACATAAAACTGTATGTAAGGCCTTCAAGACGTTAATTAATTTAATAAATCTTTGATACAAATTTACAACACTGGCTTGAAGGAAGATAACCCGCTAACAATATATTGGATCTGTATGAAATCGACCCTTTAGGGCTTCCATGACATCACAGGTGTGTTTTATGAGATCGTCGCATGATACTTGCTTGTTCGAGTTTCTGAAATAAGTCTCATGAAAAGGATTCCCATGGCACATCTGGTACCGAAAATAACAAAAAAATACCTAAAATCTATTCCTAAAACAAAAGTGACATTCGTTCGATGAGCATCGATTCTTCTGAGGATAAAATGAAGTTTTCGGAGGATGACCGTGGAGTTCGAGTTGTAAACAGCCAGCGGGGCTGATCGTTCAATCAAGATGAAAGTGTGCTTCCGAATGATCTTGGCGTAATGTCTAGTGGACATCCTGAAATTAAGTTTTTACTAATTTAAATTAATCATAAACTTGTCGATCAGCAAAAGACTTGCCGTGAAATACAAATGGCTTCGGCATCCGAAGGGCACCATTTCGTTCGCGCTGATATTAGTTCAATATCGTCACTGACGGTTTTTAAATACTGATACGAAGTAAATGTCGGGTCCCAGGTTCTGTTTTCTATCAGAAATCGAAACAAATCAACGGTATTCATCTCCAGGACAGCATCAGAACGATATTCCTGGTTTGTTTTCAAAGAGTAGGACGATATAATACCGGAATGCGATAACTGTCTTTGATCATATTTGAGATGGTCATTCATGTTACGCTTTCGTTTCGAAGAAAGAGGGCTCTCTAATTCAACAAGTATCACCGTCGGCAACTTGAAAAAATCATCAGCTTCAGAAATTAGGAGTGACAGGAGGGCTGTCAGAGATTTACAATTCGCGAGGTAGTCGTCTGGGGTATCGTTATTATCATTCTGAAGCTTGCAGATGGTGGGCATAAACACAGAGACCAAATTGTCAACAGTCATCTATAAAATTTACAATCATGTTACAGGAAGATTAGTATAATTTCACGTTTAAACACACTTCAACTTACCAAAGTAACGTCCGAATATTTTGACAATCGTTTCAGAAAGAACATGATGATACACAAGGCATCTCTTTTGTCGAGATCAATCAACGCAATGCACGCCCTGAGGGCATCGAATTGTTCATCCTGATTACACCACTTCTTATTTACACATTTCATCATCAACTGCCAAATGGGCTTTGAAAGTAATTGACCAGGGATCTCCCGAATAAATTGTTTGAAGATGTCGGCCAAGATAATCAAATTGCTGGAATCAGCCAAGGTTAATGGCAGTACGTCATTCGCATCTAGATTTTCGCAAGTTTTTCTCAATTCTTCGACTCGAGTCTTGAGAGCGGCCGTTCGGAATAATCCCGTATTAGCGGCCTGGGAGGCTTGGTTTAAGATCGCATCCATAATACAGTGAATGAAAACTGGGAGTGGGGAGTTGATGTCACTTCGGTTGCGGATTTCCTTCAGATTCCGTTGGAACGTCCCTTTCCTTTGTTCTTTTTTTAATTTCAGAGAACGAATGGAATTAGCCAATCTAAATATTTGTTTGTTACACGTAAAACATGAACAAGACTCCTCATCTAGTTATTTATGCTACCTAAAACAAAGCCTATGCATTTAATATAACGACAGAGCGATCTAATATTTTTCGTCTTGACAGGCAATAACTCCCGATTTCTTGACAGGGAGCTCTCGAGAGCTCCTTATATGTATTCATCCTTATATCTATTCAAAAAAAAATCGTATTTTTCACGTTAACCTACATATACAATCCAATCCGACTTTTTACCTTTTTCGCAATCCGGATGGCTTCTCGATGACGTCAGCGTGGGTAATATTCTGGTCCAACATCTTGGATAGGTTTCGTAAGGTTAGTTCGATTAAAGCATTCTACAAAAGACCAAAAACGATTAAAACGCGAGTACTGAATCACTTTATCAGCCGCGGCTAGCCGCCAGCTAGGAAAAAACCGATTTTGAGTTTTTGTTTTTAAAATGACTGTAAGCACCCAATAACATATGGCTTTAACACGTCTGCCTAATTCTCTCATTAACCTACTGTAATTCACAATTTCATGTTTTCACAACACTGTACTACTTATTAAAACATGACTACTTATCAGAAATGGCTTAAATTGAGCATACTTATGTTTGAGGGAATGCCCGTCAAAGTGAGGACAGACTTTCGCGGTGGTTCATTTTCGTGGACCATTTGAATATTTTTGGCCAAAGGTTCAAATTCGTTGTTTTCCCTTAATCCACATATTTCCCGTTTTTTGATACCAGAAAACTATTGTATATTGGAAACGGTCGAAGATAGGTGTAGCACATATGTGGGAAATAACGAACAAAGTGGTTCCAATTCGCCCCATGAGGTTTACAAATAACAGGGGAAGTACTCCAAGTGCGACGCTCAGATTTTGATGAAACTTGGCACAAATTTAGAATAATTTTTTATAAGATGTATGCGAGAATTCTAGTTCGCGCTTTGCAGAAACAACCGAGATTTTTAGACCAAAAGTCGGCCAAAATTTAGGACTTTTTGCCGAATTTCGGCTCGAAAAGTTTCATGCCTATTTCAACCGTAAAGTAAAGGATTTCTACAAAAAATCAAATTTTTCCGCTCGAAACTGCCAAAGTTATGGCCAAAAAGGTGTTTTCTCTCTGACCGCTTTCCACGTTTAGCGTGCTCTCTCGGCGGCAAAAATCGTTCGATATCTCGTCGGCGCCCGCAAAGCGCGAGCTAAAACTTTCAGGAATTGATATTTAGTCCATACCCGATGTGTGTGCAAAATTTAGAGAAAATCTGAGCGTCGCACTTGGAGTATTTCCCCTGTAAGGTTTATTGGACCTACCCTAAATTGAGGAGCGTAAAGATCCAATCTCCATGAGTAATCGTAGATAACTCCATTTGTTACGTCATTAAAATCAATATTAATAACTTCGTCTTTTATTTTGAACTGGAATATTCGACCAAGAACAGATGGGCTGATGTCTCCTTGTACACTAGACGAGGAGGCTTCGCAGGTATCTTCTACACTTAAAAACTCCTCATCTGCTGGAATATCCAAACCCCAAAAGCTCCAAGAAGACTCGGAAAAGGAAGAGGTATTCAAATTAGTAACAGTAGAAGCAGTGGTGTCGAACGAAGATTCCTCTCGACATTCGGGCCTATAAAATCAAGAAACAGAATAAATTAAATAAACAAAGAAACTTACAAAGGGTAGTGATTAGGAGTTCGATACGCTCGGGTTATTCGTTGGACTTGATAGGCACTGCTGTCTTCATCTTCTGGATCAAATAACACTTCACTCAGATCACTCCATGTACTCCCAGCCGAATGCGGGGGAGTGTTGCCATAATACCCATACTAAAGCAATGCTTTTATTGTCACTTAACAACTCACATATGGTGACGATCCAGATGAGTTGAAAGTGGAAACATTGGAAAGAAAAGTCGACTCTGGAGGACTGAGATCTTCAATAAAGGCAATGTTTTTTGAGCGGTTGGGAGAAGGAACAGTAGAACGATTGACAGTGTTATCAGATATCGAACATTCCCAACGATAACAAGGGAAACGAGATGCAGGGAGACGGCGAGTAGTTGGAGATGAAAACGGAGATATATTTCGAGAAGAGCGTAGCGCCGATGAATATTGTTCTTCCTTCGCCAAATTCATCAACTGCTCCGCATTCGCCAACAACATCTTCTCATAATATGCCACAATGTCACTGAAAATACGATTGTAATATAATTTTAAGGCAAAGATCGAGTCGCAAAGGGAAGAAAAGCTCGATAAATCAAAGAAATTACTCTTACAAGGTCGAAAGCCGAGTAGAACAAGATCCGAAAAAACTCACTCAACCCTCGATCTGTAAGTCGGTTCAGAAGAAGACTTGCAAGGGCTCTCGCCTAGGTTCAGCTGCTCTAGGCACTCGTCCAAACGCCCCATGGCATCCATGACTTACTTGGTGGTAAACATCATCCAGTCGAATTAAACGTTCAACGTCCTGAAGGAAAAGAAGTGTTTTTATCGGTAATTGCGTGTAATTCGAAGTCGCGAACACAAGAGAACCCGTCACCCCCTTAGGTAACCCACCAAAAAAAGGAATCGAACCGGCTGGAGACATAAAAATCGGAGAAAAAGAGGCTTATCTCGGTGATAAGCGTATACATTACTCCCAGATGTCCACGAAACACATTAAAAGGATCAAGTTTGTTCCTACGGGAAGAGCTCTCATACTTGGGGGGCTAAATTTACACAAAATCGTCTCCCTTTGCCCGCTTTCCAGTTACCCAGATCAAACAAATTTCCTTTTTGGGGGCATTTGAGAAGGCGAATATAGGTACAGATGGACAACACAACCGGACTTTGAAAGGCCCGAAGAGGCGCGACTTCACATAAAACGGATCCATCAGTGTTAAAGAACAAGGTAATAAAAGGAAATTATAACGCAACAAATCTATGAAATAGCCATCACAAATCATAGCCAAAGTGTTTTGATTATCCTGCGAGAAGACTAACAACGTTTGAGAAGCGCAAAGATATTGTAATAAGCGAGGTGGAAAATAATCGCGTCAAAAACGTGGTCTTAATGGTTGAGTTTGTGTGCATAACCTCTCATTCCATGGAGAACAGGACGCCGTCTTTAAGTGCGCGCCGATTCCCAGTAAAAGCGAAAAGAAAGAAGAAAGGCCGATCGACTGGTCAGCCCGAAACAGATTCCAGGGCCAGATGACTGCCACCGAAATCTAGAGGAATCACTAGGCAGCGCGCGGCTTTCCGCGTCTGATATGGAATGTGACATCTGCCCCCCCCCCAAGCTCAAAAAAAAAAACAACATGAACACGGCTCGTGATCACAAAAGAAAGACAAAACGTCGTCTTCTCCATAAGTTTTCGCATGATTTGCAGAGTTGATAGGAAGGAATCAGATAATCAACAAACGGACTGCCAGTCCCCCTCCCGCCCAATTCCTTCTTCATCCAGGCAGCGTTAATTCGGACGAGTCTTTTCCCTTTTAAATACATTGGACGGACCTAAAATATGACTCATAAATTGGGTAATCAACGACCTTTCCTGTGATAAGTTCGTTCCCGATTTAAACTCTATATTGGCACATCCGGTATAAACTATCAAAAAAGAGACTAAATTGAGAAGAATGTAACATCAAAAAGTTTTTTTAATAGTGCATCGGTAATGTTGATCTCCTTGTCAACATTACCGATGCGATAAGAAATTAATGCAAGAAAGAAGTTAACGAAGACATTGAATTCGAACCTCAACGCAACTCCATAAAAAAAGTAATCCCTCAAAGCAAAAATTAAGAAAAAAATAGAAATTTACCTTACTGTCAGAACAAAAGTTAACAACGCACTTACAACAACAAGATATTAGATATCGTCAAGAGCAACAAGAACACCATTTTTTTCACAAATACGAAAAATTTGATCTGAATGTGGCTCAGAAGAAAGCTATCCGCGGATAGTCCGTACAGGCTTGTTAATTTGACAGAATTTTTCAAAATGACGTCAAATTGCCGTCATTTCAGCTAACAAGAGAAGTACCCCAAGTGCGACGCTCAGATTTTCTTTATATTTTGCACACACGTCGGGAATGGACTAAATATCAATTCCTGAAAGTTTTAGCTCGCGCTTTGCAGGCGCCGCCGAGATATCGGACGATTTATGCCGCCGAGAGAGCACGCTACACGTGGAGAGCGGTCAGAGAGGAAAACGTTTTTTGGCCATAACTTTGGCAGTTTTGTGCGGAAAAATTTGATTTTTTGTAGAAAAATTATCCTTTACGGTAGAAATAGGCAAGAAACTTTTCGTACCGAAATTCGGCAAAAAGTCCTAAATTTTCGCCAACTTTCGATCTAAAAATCTCGGTTGTTTCTGCAAAGCGCGAGCTAGGATTCTCGCATATATCTTAGAAAACCTTATTCTAAATTTGTGCCAAGCTTCATCAAAATCTGAGCGTCGCACTTGGGGTACTTCCCCTGTAAATTGAAACTTCTGATATATGAAGCTTCCACCCTCACACGCGAGCTTAACATAGACTATGATGAATACGGTTAATCTTGGGTAACTAGTTTTACAGATTATTTCATTGGCCGTTTTGACCAGCAGTACCAAAAAATTAAAATTCTTACGATTTTTTAACAAAAATTTACCAAAAAAGTTCAATTTGACAATCAAAAAGGACAGCACAAGTTGACATGACGAAAGCGACGGCCAACCCTCAGCCCGTATCTAGAATTAGAGAAAAATCGTAATCCAAAAAATTAAAAAAGTATTTATTTATTATTTTTCGGTGGTTTTTGTCGTTTGAATTTATTTTATGCACATTCTGAATTTCGTTGTGAAACCCAATTCTCCAATCAGATTACTTTGGATGTCCTACGAAAAGAGTAGTTATTCCTTTACCCCTTATAAATACAATTTGTAAGTTTAATTTTTATTTTAGCAACCAAATTGTATTTTTGATAGTTCTCTTATTACACAAGCCTGAATACGTCTTATAAAAAGCTGCACTCGAGGCTTTTCAACCTGGGTGGTCTTATTAAGAGCATATTGAGTGTAACATATGTGGTATCTTCTTAATTTGTGTTTCTTGTGTAAAGGTCGGTTGGTTAGAGGCTCTGGGTATCGAGGGAAAATTACTGTTGTACTCTCTACAAAACAGCCCATATTCTAATGAGTAAAGTTTCCTTTTCCACATAAGTCAACTGGCTTTTTTTTGCAAATGAGGATGCTAGTGTACGGTGATCCACTTCTTGTTGCCGTAATCCTTTCGTAAAAAGGCTTAATCTCTAATCTCAATTTATCAATTCAAAAATTAATGAATAAAAAAATTTTAAAGAGCGCTTTTTGTGAGTGAGTACCTTCCCAATTGTAAACAGGGATTGTATATGTTAGGCCGAACTCAATTGGTTTTACGATGGGATGGATGTCTGTAGCGAAAAAGTACGGCAATTAAAAGTAAAACAGCCTTTTTTTCGGACGGATCGAACGCCCTAAGTTGGGTTTATGGGCTCGGGGTTTATGTGACTTTTAATGGCCCATTTTTTGCGTTTTCTCCATTTGATGCAGGATTTCTCGCGACAAATTCTCTTTCTTTACTTCACTGATGGCAATTCCCGATGTTTAAGCGCTGAAATTGATTGAATTTGGCTCGGGGTTTATTTCTTGTTTGATTCGCTGATTTTGTTTCCTCTTTACCGAGCTGTCGATACTTTGCGATCCCAGCGGGAGGCCAAGTGGTCGCCTTTAACTCGTCATTTATTGTCTTTGACGCAAGGATCGATGTTATTTCGGCATTTTTATTCTTTTACGACTTTTCATCTTTTCTCTAGCGCTAGAATTAGACAAAAATTGCGCGAGACAGCATAAAAATTTGGATACGTCAGATTTACGCCGTTTTGTAATGTTTAGAGTGTAGTCTCGAACTAGCTCATGGCAATGCTGGTGTTGGGTATTGTTTCTAGTAAATAACTCGCAGGTATTAACTTCAAGGTGTAATCTGGTTTTATTAAAAAAAAAAATTCCGATAGGATGATGTTTTATGTAAGAATTAACGTCTGTCCTTTGCACTCTACTATCGTATTTGATAAATGATTTTGAGATATCCTTTCGAAGATGACGACGGGCGAGGGGGTTCTTTGTCATCTGAATTCCATCTTTCCGCTTATCCGACACTTACTATTTTTGCAAAAGCATCGGGAATTATCGGTCCTGGTTTAGGTGCCTTTTTTATCATGCAGATTGGGTGGGCCGGGAGAGAGAGAAGGGATGAAAAAAAGTTTTGTACTTTTATATTTGGTAGCCATCAAAGCTTTACTTTCAAGACTTTTTTCAATGTACTTAATCATCTAACATGCGAAGTTTTTTGATTTCCATCCGGGGCATTTATGTTACAAACAAGGTAAAAGTGCATGCAATTTGACGGTCTTGTCGTGATGCCTCAGGGCGTTACGGTCGGGTTCGTTTGATCACTTTCCCTATCCGATTTCTTGGGGACCAAGTCGTAAATGTTTTTTACGACATCACTCTGTGTTGTCGCATGACCTTCTAGTTGCCCAACTGTTTTTTCCTCGAGGGCTTATCAGATTCCGAGTTCTTGTGATAACCCGTTTCGCCATGTCTTCGGAGAGTTATATCTACTGCCAACCCAAAAAAGGGCAAACAGAAGAGGCCATAAATCGGGCAGTCACGGGGATCGGCCCGTTTTCCTTCCACCTTACTATTTATGGCCTGCGCATGTTGGAAAGTGGTGGCCAATTTGGCAAAAAAAAAGATTTTAATTTCCCTCCCGAGGCATTCTTTCGGAATTTTTTATTCGTTCAGTTGCACTCGTTTTTCGGCTGGAAGGAAGGACCACACACGTAAAAACTAATCCGGGACGACTGTTCGCAGAGACATGACGTCTCGAGAGTCCAGAGTGAACGTGTTTTTCGTAGGCGGCTGACTATCAGAGACGCGAGAGTGAGGCGCCGACAAAAATAGCTGGAGAATCATTAAAAGGGCTTTTTCATATTCGCCGGGGCACACTCTGTGGGACATGCAGTCTGTTATCAGATCTCTGAGGTCTCCTTGTTTCGCATACTCGGTCATTTCTCGTCTGTCTCCCGCCTGAACAAGCTCTTTCCTCTTTCAAGTGTGGAGTGCAGTGAACTGGGTGGTCAGAAAAGATAGCTCCGTTCCCTCCCCGACAGAATTGCACGTGTAAAAAACGGCTGGTTGTTCGGAACGGGCGGTGCAATGCAAAAGAAGTAAAAAAGGCTGGGATTGGGGGGGGGGGGGGGGCAAGGAGTGAAAGAGCGCAGCCGACTTTAACTCTTCTGTTGCACTGTGCGGTCGCCAGGAATTTCTTCTTCGAAGGGTCGCGCCTTTTTTTAGACGACAAGACGAGCGATTTCTGGGTACCGGACTCGGAGGTGGAAGGCACTTAAAGAGGCGCGAGGATTTTATTTTTCTTGGCCAAGCTTCATTCCCAGACAGGGTGTTTTATGGATGTGTTGACTTCTGCGAATTTCCTTTATAATTTCGGTTTTGCATGTCGGTTAACCACGGAAGGGTTTTTATCATTGGCGCTACCGTAACCCGAGAGTGCATGACCGTGGCTTTTGGCGACTTTCCCCGGCCCCTCCCCTTTCCTTCGTATCACCCTTCACACCCGGATTAATTAATAGACTAGAGGTTTGGTTGTTTTTTCTTGTGATTGTTTCGGTTTTTCATCACAGCCCTGGTGGTCCGCTCCTTTTCGGCAAGACTACTGCCCCACTCTCCGTTGACTGTTCTCTCTCCGTTCTCGTGTTCAAGGCCCGGGTCGGTCGGCGATAAATTTGGCGGCTTTTCTTTTGTACTTTTGGGAACCCAGCCGTTTTTTGCGGCCTTAAAGCTGACTTAGATTTTTATTGGAAACATTTTGAATTTAAGAATCCGACAAAGAAACCCCGGAACTGTAATTATTTTTAAAGACTTGTAAACGGATGACTTATTTCTGACGGATAAACTTAAAGAAGGGAGATGTGACCATCTGGGATTCTCATGTCACCTACAAAGTCTTAGTGACCTTCATACGCGTCAATGTAAAAGTATGATGTCTTTGTGGAGTAAATAAATTTGCCCTCAGCTTTCTATGTGGGGAATACTGCATTAGGTGCACGACTTCGGCTTTCTTATTCCTAATATCATACTCTGATTGTGATTTGGTAAGGAAAGGTTTCCTACAAAAAAAGAAATTCGGAGAATGCTAATTTGCAAACAGATTTCGCCATCGACCTCGACCCACCTGCTTTCAATACAGTGATTACGGTATTTGTTGCGATGTCCGAGCATTTTCTGGCTTTTTTAGGTCGTTCCTCTTTATTTAATGGCCTCTTCAGGAATTTAAATGGACAAAGGATGGCGGAGGGAGAGAGGAGCAACGACCGTGATTACCGAGACCAACAAATTGTGGTAGTTCAATCTGATTCTGATGACGAATCAATTGATGTAGAGCACTGGAGCGATGATGACATTTCCAATGATTTGGTTGAAGAAATATCAGTTGGGGTTTCAAAGGAAGTCCGGGAGTCAAGTGCTAGCACTCCCATCTCCAAAAATGAATCCGTCTCCTCAGGAAGGGGTTCAAGAGCAACGAAAGAAGAGCGATCCAATTCAAGGTCTCTAGCCACCCAAACGGGGCTAGCCTCAGGCAAACTTTCGCCTGGCCAATTAAAAAGAACGCCCGACTCTTTACAATCCCTAAATGGACTTTCTCCGAAATCGTCGATCGCTTCTTTGAATGTTGTCGATTTTGCCAATAATTTCCATGCAAATCTGAATTGTAATGATGACGGTTCAACGACAGATTCCGGTGTATCTAGCGCCCCATCTTCCAGTAGCCGAGTCTCCGGAAAGAGAACAGCACAAAAAGATTCCCAAATTTGGATGGATTACCTGTCCAAGGCAATTCGCTGGCCGTTTCCTGTTAATCAGCAGGTGTTAATGATGATAGCAAATCAAAGTGGGGCTTCATCGTCGCAGTTTCCACAGTATGTGTTTTAAGAATGCTATCTTTTTAATATACATCCTTCAGGTTTATGCCATCCCATCCCCAAATGCCGAGCCAGAGCACCCCATCTACAGGATTCCAGCCTGTTCCACCGGTTATCCAGAACTTCCAAACGCATCCGGCATCCTTTGGAACAGAAGCATCGTCGTCCAATGAGAAGCCCAAGAAGCCTAAAAGCGATTCGTCATCGGGGTCTTGTATGTTTTGGAATCTATGATACTAATTCATTAACTATTTGTGAGTAATTTTAATATTTTTAGCGACCCTGCCTGGTTGTGAGGCCTTTACCAGTACTTCCATGAACTTCCCTAGTGGGACCTTTGGCGGAACCCCCCAAATGCAACCGCCGTATGTTTCCAACGCCCAGATGCCACCTAGAATTGACAATGCCAAGCCCGGAATGTTTCCCAATTGGTCGAAACCCCCGGCAAATCAAGCATTGGTCCCGCCTAGACATAGCGCTGACACGTAAGTAGAAATAATATATCTGAATATTATTGAAAAAGGCGCTACGACTTTTCAGTCTAATTGTTTCTATTAACTAAGTCTTCTCCAAGCCTTCCCAATGCATACAGTGTTTTCATGCCCTAGCAAAAGCTTAGGGCTTGAAATCAGCGGATATTTTCATCATAATGTATAAGAGTGAAGACGCAGGGTTTCCAAAAAAGACGAAATTTTTATGTCTTTACATTTTTTTGGAAAAAATAAGTTTTGTAAAATTTTCGATTTCGGGGATTCAGAACGATTTCTTATTCCCAATTCTTGATTTTGGGAAGTTGAAACGAGGTTTCGCTAATCGATTTGTGCTGGTGAGTAGAAAGCCGTTTTGACTTCCCAGCCATCGGAGGCACGCTTGAACCAGCATTTCCTACTTGAGAAGAATTTATTTTTCCCACGTTCGTGCAATATGGGGACAGCTTGGAACTTGCTCAAACTGTCCGTGACGCCTAGGTTAACCGTTTTTCTTTTTGGATAGCTCATCAAATTTTGTAATCTTGTGATGCCTGGGTCTGTGGAGGGTGGTTTTTGGACCGCAGGTACCCGTGAAAAAGATCTTATATACATCTTATATACTTATTACACTTAATAATTCTATCTGTAGATTCAGTGCGAATATGCCACAATATCACCAAAATGCATTTTTGGTTCCCCCTTTTCGCTCCGTGCCGCCCCAACAAATGAATTCTGATGTGGAAATGATCTGCGAATGGAAAGACCCCAAAAGTCAGATACTTTGTGCAAAGGAATTTAGAAGTCAGCAAGCTCTGGTTGACCATCTAGGTGAACACCTCCACAATCAAGAACAATATTGGTGTAGATGGAACGGATGCGATCGGGACAGGGCCTTTTCAGCACTGTATATGCTGGTTTTGCATATGAGGAAACATACCGGCGAAAAACCTAATCAATGCCAAGTAAGTTGACATTACAACCCATTTTATAAGTGTTACATGCCTTGGTGATAAATATTATTTCAGTTCTGCCCGAAGGCATATTCTCGTTTGGAGAATCTGAAGACGCATCTGAGAACTCATACTGGAGAAAGGCCTTATAAATGTGATTTTGAGGGATGTACGAAGGCCTTTAGCAATGCTTCCGACCGGGCCAAACATCTCAACCGAACCCATTCCAATAAAGTAATTAGTTTTCTGTTGAATCTAATCTTACCGTAATCTCTGCAGAAACCATATGCATGTCCTGTTGAGAATTGTTTCAAAAGTTACACTGATCCCAGCTCACTCAGAAAACACATCAAAACAGTTCATGGAGAAGAAGCATACGAAGTGGCTAAGAAAAATAAGCAACAGAATGGGAGAGGAGGGAATTATGGATTCATTCCTCAGAACGAATTACCCTTGAAACAGGAGGTGGGCAAGGGGAGCAACGGAAGTGTCTCTCCTTCTGATATGATCAATCTAAATGGGGATATGAAGGATGAAATAAAGGAAAACAAAGCTCATGGTAAGTGAAATTTTAATTGAAAAATAATTTTGTTTGGCATCATACAAGAAAGATAATTTCAGAAAATACACCGCATTACGCGGACATCATCAAACAATTCACTGCGCGCAAGTCCTCCGGCATTAATAACTTTTCTGGGCAACAAAACCATCCCGGTCAAAGTATTCCCACTTATTATAACACGTCTGTGGCCACAGGTTACTGTAATCTGGAGAATGGAGCTCTTTGTTTGAAAGCAACGGTTCCTGAATTTGAGGAATTCACTCGAGCTTTCTGCGGTCTCAATATTGGAAAGCCTCATGGAGAAGGTAGAAGATCGCTGGGCACAGATTGTCATCGGGGGGAAACTAGCCACAAATCATCGACCCAACGCAACACCAAAGTGCCTAACAATGTCATAGGTAAATATGAATTAAGAAACAAGCATATTATTTTTAGGGTTTATTGGAGTAGTCTCCGAGGAAGAAGAAGATCTTTATGACGATTCTTCTGCCAGATCGAATTGTCCAAACAAACATCCACAGAACTCTTTAAGCAACTCAAATTCAAGTATTGACGGTGCTCTTTCAGTACTAGTCGAAAACGTGAACAAGTATTTCAGACTCGAGAATGCATGACATATTCCATATAACGGTATCTCATATATTTTTTCCTTTCTTGCCATCCTTTGTTATTATGACAATATAAGACCTCATTACTACAGGGTGTTTCAAGAAATTCCGCGGAAAGTCGTCGTCGATTTCTCGACGCTCAGCCACGATATCCAAAAAAATTTTTTTTGCAGTAGAAAGAATGTAGTGGGCGGTTTTTTGCCTAAAAAGATTTTTTTCTACGCCGACGCGGAATGCAGTGTATTCGGCGGAGACATTTGATAGCTTTTTTGCCAATCCCACTTATCTCAAACGCTTTATTACGAATTTTGACGGTTCAAAAGAGGATGAATCTTGATGATTGAAGGAGGATTTGCATATTTCTATGTTTTTCAAGCATTCGGCGAAGGTATGGCGGACGCTTTCCATATCGGCGGAGGCCATAACTCATCTTCGGACAAAGACACGGAGCTGGGAAATGGCTCGAAATGATTCCTGTGCTCTGGTTAACACCATCCTTCATCATTTCTTATGAAAATAAAATTTTTTCTCAGTTTGGCGGAGGAATCGGCGGAGGCCATAACACATCTTTGGACAAAGATACAGAGCTGGGGAATTGCTCAAAATGATTCATGCGCTCCACACTGGGGTTATTCAGAGCAAATGAGTCATTGTCAGCCATTCCCCAGCTCTGTATCTTTGTCCGAAGGTGAGTTATGACCTCCGCCGATTCCTCCGCCAGATTAAAAAAAAGTGTGATTTTCATAAGAAATGACAAGGGATGGGGTTAATCAGAGCACATGAGTCATTTTGAGCAATTCCCCAGCTCTGTATCTTTGTCCAAAGATGTGTTATAGCCTCCGCCGATTCCTCCGCCAAACTGAGAAAAAATTTGATTTTCATAAGAAATGATGAAGGATGATGTTAACCAGAGCACAGGAATCATTTCGAGCCATTTCCCAGCTCCGTGTCTTTGTCCGAAGATGAGTTATGGCCTACGCCGATATGGAAAGCGTCCGCCATACCTTCGCCGAATGCTTGAAAAACATAGAAATATGCAAATCCTCCTTCAATCATCAAGATTCATCCTCTTTTGAACCGTCAAAATTCGTAATAAAGCGTTTGAGATAAGTGGGATTGGCAAAAAAGCTATCAAATGTCTCCGCCGAATACATTGCGTTCCGCGTCGGCGAAGAAAAAAATCTTTTTAGGCAAAAAACCGCCCACTACATTCTTTCTACTGCAAAAAAAATTTTTTGGATATCGTGGCTGAGCGACGAGAAATCGACGACGACTTTCCGCGGAATTTCTTGAAACACCCTGTACTGAAAATTGTTTTTAAACTTTTTTTACACTTTTTGGATACCGATGTTTAACATCATATTTATCTTGAAAATGGTTTCCATTAACTTTTGTGAGGGCAGTTATTTTAACCACCGGTTTGTTTCACGTACAAAACAGGCACTAACTAGAGTTAGCGAAATCTAGTAAAAAGTGGAGAGAGCGTGAGAAAAAGGAAAGTGGTAACCCGAGTGACCTCTTTTCCCTTTTGATTGATGGGTCAGGCGACCTTTTAGGAACATCGGCCGAATATTTTGGACCATAACTTTTGAAACAGTGGAAATTTACGCCCTTATTAAGAAGTATTAATGCTGACAGTACACTGAATACATACGTAGACATAAATTTTTAAATTTTTGTTCTCAGATATGCAGTTTTTTCCTGGTGTCGAGAATCTTCTGGTCGTAACTTTTGCCAAGTGAACCAATTTGTAAATTGAAAAAAAGAACCTAGGACCGCGTTGCGTGCGGCTGTTTCAAACGTTTTGCCGTATCTTGTCTTCCACATTACAAGAAAAAATTTTTGCATACTTCAGAAATATAAATTTAAAAATTTATATCCGTTTATTCTGAGCACTGTCAGTTTCAATGTTTTGGAATGACGTAAATGGGTCCACTCTGTCTAAACTTATGGCCCAACATGTTCGGCCGATTTCCCTAAAAGGTCGCCCGATTCACCAATCAAAAGGGAAAATTTTTAGTTACCACCTTTTTCCTATTTACCACTTCTCCATTTTTCTCACTCTCCGCTTTTTGTGCGGTTTCGCCAACACAAGTAAGTGCCGTAAATGAAACGAGCCCCTGAAGTATTTGTATCTGATATCTGTTCTAAACTCAATTTCACTGAAAAGTTTTACCATCGTATATGTAAATTTTATTGTTTTGTTTCTTTCCGGTGTATTCGAATGCTTATGGTCTTACAATAGATGCCAAAGGCTCTTACGGGATTAGGTCTTATACCAAAATAATTTAATAAATACTTTTAATTGCACTCTTTGTAGGGGTTTTACAAGTTTAAGTAATGATGATTAATGTCAGAGATCCCAACTGAAGAGATGATGTTTGATTAGCATATCTCTAACGCCTTCTTTCAGCGGCTGTCCAGCTTGATTCCAGGCACCGCCGTCACTTGTGAACCGTAGTTCACTCGGTCCCACATTCTTCGCGATTTTTCGCGCTTTCTGATGTTGTTCTTGGTTGCGCAATCGATCAATTTCCAGAGCTTGTTGCACTTCGAAATCAGTGTTCAGATTGAAGCAAAACTGGCTGAGCAGTCTGAGCTCGCACATGATCTGAACAAGACGTATTGCTTCAGTCGCCTAGACCCACCTGCTTCCAAACGGGTGACCGCACAAAGGACCAGGTGTGATAATAACTCTTCCGAAGTGTTTCATGCCCCTTTGCATCACATAACACCTCAAACCAGAGATGCAGGCATTGTTCGTTGAGCCCAAAAGAAATCAGAGATCTCAGTCGAGTGTCGTCCTTGATATTCTGAAGAGTGTGGGAACTGATGATTGCGTGGACTGCACGGAATAAAAGTTCTTCTGGACTCAGAATCTAGAGAAAGTTTTCGTAAATAAATTTGAGTAATCATAAAACAATCAGAGACGTAAAATCTCCAGTAAGTAAGATTACAACACATGAAACGGAGACATACCGCAAGTTCGAATCCTCAAGTTCGAATGCCTAAAGTTCGAATGACTAAAGTTCGAACGACCTCCAGTTCGAACTACCTAATCTTCGAATGACCGTAACTTTGAATGACCTAAAGTTCGAATGACTAAAGTTCGAAAATGAAAAAAAAGTTAATTAATATTTAAATTATAATTTGCATATAATTATTTTGCAAAATACACTTCCTCTTCAATCATTCATTCATCCTTTACGATGGAGGTTGGTTGTCCGAACACTCTGACCGGCAACGAACGCGCTGTTCTTCATGTCGACCTGGTCAATATTCGTCATGGAGCCAATCCAACTGTGTCTTTCTCGGTTTGGGTTTGTCGAACTGGATTAGGTTTGTCGAACTGGAGGTCGTTCGAACTTTAGTCATTCGAACTTTAGGCTTTCGAACTTGCTGATTCGAACTTGCGGTGGGTAACCGTTTTTTGGATACCAAAAAAAAACGGCTTTGCGAGCAGAGCAGCAGTTTTTTTTCACAGGGCAAAAAAATCGCGTGTGAGGCAGATTTAAACTTGGGGTTTTTCGAACTTGCGGTAGGCGTTCGGAGACCCACCGCAAGTTCGATTCTTTTTTTTCATTCTGCATTTTTTATATTTTCATATTTCGAACTTCCGGTTTTCGATCTTTTGGTTTTTCTAATTTGAGGTTTTTCGAACTTCTAGTATTCGAACTTGCGGCATTCGAACTTGCGGCATTCGAACTTTTGGTTGTCGAACTTGGGGTTTTTCGAACTTCCGGTAGGCGGTCACATGAAACGCGGTACTAAAGCGTCACGCAAAAAGAAAGTTGATCTTACCTTCCCATCTTGATCCAGATTGAATGTATCGCATAAAGTAAGTTTAGAATGAGTTATATTATTGTGAGCCTCCATTAGAGCGTCTGCCAAGGCCTCAATGTAATGCCAGGGGTGTGTTTTTGACGTGACAATGCCAGTGGGACGAAGGCCGTAACTGAGAATTGCATACAAAGAGTTGAACAGAGAGTTCCTGACCAGATTACCGATCTTTGGGGTCAGCATTTCATCGCCAAACGCACAATATTTCTTGGATCTTTCATCCACAATTTGCACAAATTTGGCTGGAAACCATCCCCTTTCTCCGTTCAGTTCTCCCACCCAACAATGCTCATCTCTTTCCGAGAGTACTGTAATTATGTCATTCTTTTTGAAGGAGAGTTCGTCTTTCTCTTCTGTATCAAAATCCAAAAGAGCCCGCGCATGTTTCTGTCCTTTCCTGCGGGCATTTTTGAATTCTTCCCGGTCCCTCACACATTCATCCACGGCATAGGTGGCCTGAGAACGTTACATAAAATTATCATTCTTGCCATTACTTACTTGTATCGTGATTTGATGACTTTCTGGACATGTTCGAAAATGATCACAAACTTGATAAATCGAACTTCTGAGCGCCACAATCAACTCGGTAACACGAACATTCTTGGTTTTCGGGTCATTTGGCTGGGGATGACGGTATTTGTAATAATTTCTGACACTTACAACTTCCGCTGACTTGAAAATATTCTCAATTATGCTTTTGCTTTTAGTTAATTTCCTCGAATTGGTAGTCTGATAAGGTAAAGGGGCATCCGACTGGTAAATCAGACCATTTTCACTCATAATATTACCCTTAAATTACACTACAAATAAACGATGACATACTTGATGGGCTTTCCGAAGAGTCGTTATTGTTTGATCGGTAATTGAAAACTCAAACGAAGACATGTGTTCAATCAGATCATCAACATCGTGGAGGGAAGAGGGCAGGGCTTGGATAAATCCAAATACAGCAACCGGTCGATCAGTCAATTCCGATATAATTCGCTCTTCGTTCATCTTGAACATGGAGATCAACATCTAGAAGTAGAAAATAAACATCAACCACCCATAATAACTCAAAATATTACTCTATAAAAGACGACGATTCCTTGTTGAAAAAGGATGTCCCATATTCTGAAGAGTAAAGGCATCGGCAAGACGGAAGATCCCAAAGTTAACAACCAATTGGCAATGATCAAAGAGACCTCGGAATCTGCATTTTTCAGCACATTCGAGACCTCGGGCATGTGCACTTCGATCAAATGCTCAACGACTTTAACCTCTGCTTGCAGGCCAATTAAATTATCACCATAGAAGTTGACTGGAAGGAAGTTTTCGATCATCTTACACATGATCCAGAACACATTTTCTTCATCGCACAAAAGTAACAGTGTTGCCACAACTGTCCCCATGCCCTAAAAGATGCCTGATAGGCTTAATTACCTTACCTGACAATAGCCAAGCTCGGGGTAAAAGTAAGCCAATGCCTTTAAAACCCGCCGAAGAGATTTGGTCCCAAAAGAATCCATCTTGGAGAAACAATAGTGGTTGGGGAGAGTGCGGAGGAGATCCCGCTCTATCTGAGTAGCCGCATTCAGAACTTCTTCATCAGCTTCGCGGAAGATATCATCAAATTTATATGGGGAAGATATCCTCCGAGAAGTCGCTCCACAAAATCTGGGCCACATAAAAGATCTGAAGGAGTGGGGGATGCCAGACTTCTTGACCAACTCTATGCTCTTCTGGTCTTTGAAAAGATCTCCATCCACATCATCCCAGGTGATATCTTTATTCACATCCCCGTTTTTAAATTGGATATGTGCAATCCATTGGAGACTATAACGATTTAAAAGTTACAGTGTTTTTTTTTTTTAATTTTTAATATAAGAATAAATCTTACCGATTACTTTCCACCTCTAACGGACCAAATAAAGAATCAGGGCCTTCCTTTTTAAATCCGAGTTCATCGTAACTAAATTGTAATCATCAAAGACACCCAAACTTACTCTTCGCATGGTTCTTGAAAGTACTTTGGCTTAATTTTTGGATGTATCCCACTCAATGGCGCTCCGTTTGTCTTAATATACGCCTTCCCAACGGTAAGTTCTGATTCTAGTTTCACATCGGCGCTTTCGCTTTCATCCTCGGACTCGCCATGTACAACAACATTCTTTGCGTCGTCACCTATTCACAATTACAATAAAATATTTTCTTACCGGTTTTGTAGCCACTCCTCATATCTTCATTTCTTGGAATTATCCCCTGGCTCTGAAGCCGAAAAATAAAAGAAATGGCAGAAAGGGGAAGCCGGCCCTCAGGGCTTTTATTGATTCCCGCAGTAAAATAAATACTCCCTGCTCAATTAAAACATGCAGATGTCATCATAATGGATTTTGTAATTATTCTCCGTCTTGATTTGCTTTTTGATAACTTTGATTTTTCATTTTCAAATTTTAATTTATTCTTCTCCCTGCTCTGATTGATACAGGTCTTGCAATCCGAGTATACTGATCCAAAATTTTTTGATTTCCGAACCAGTTGTTGAACATGTTTCTGAAAAATAGCTGGCTTTATGTAAATGGAAGTCAGCCAAAAAGTATTTTAATGTTTTGTTGTTGAAAAGATTGTAAAAAATGGGAAGAAAGTGTGTCGTTCAGAAGGGCGGGTCCTCCTGTGAATATCACATGTTGATACCAAGATGATAAGACCGGGTTAAGTCCGTTAGCATCTGTTTTCAAACCCTGCAGGCGATCTGAGAAAAGCGATAAATGAGCGCGTGACCGCTCTCTTCTCTTCTCCATGCTCTTTTCCTCGGCTCACGAGCTCCAGACATTTTACGTTCAGTTTTTTTCTGTCTTTTTGAGGGGCCAATTGACGCGTTCTGATCGTCCCCAAGCATATACCTCTACTCTACACTATTTTCAGACTAAAATTATGATTTTGGAGGCTTAAAATTGCCGAAAATGTAAGTCATTTATTGGTATCCTTGGGTGCACATGACTGTTTTAGTTGGGAAAGAAAAAGGTGATTGTCCTTCTTATTATTTCCAAAACAACATTCTTTAATTATGTTCCAATTCTGAGGACGATTAAAGTACACCGTGTTATAGTCACACGACACATAATTCAACCTGCAAAAAATATGCTCGAACTTGGTGCATAACTCAATTCTCTGTCAAGGAATTCTACGCCAAGTACTATTTTTAGCGATAATCTAAACCCTTCAAAACTCCATGTGATTTCCGGATACAGCAATTTGATTGTGACATCATGGAAATTGGACTGAATTCTTGTTTTTCTGCCATGCGCACATTGCGTACACACATGTGTGTGTCCTTCCTTGAATTCAGCCCAATTTCACTCACAATCAGCCCAATTTTCATACACCTTTTTTATAGCCCGAAAAAATCAAAAATAGTTTTTCGACGCGTAGATTGATTTTTTTTGGAAATCTTTATCGATGCAAATTCGTACATGTATGTATTTCTATTGAATTTAAACTTCAGACGAGTTAAATTAGATCTAACGGGAAAGCCCCATCCATCCCCATCCACCTATGGTGATCCAGTTAAATCCGCGTTTCCAACATGTATTATGTATTCTACGTAAATGATGGGTACATGCTAGCATTGGATTTGGCACCAGTCGGATGTTTTCGTGACCTGCATGAGGAAATAAGAGTGAAGACAGGAGTTCAGCCAAAGGAGCAGGTAAAACAAAGCTATGGATCTGTATTTTTTCTTTTAGGTATTCTTCTTGAGTGGCGGAGAGGCTCTTATCGGAGATTACCTTCTTTCCACATATTCTGATGCGGGTACTGAGACAAATCCGGTGTATTTTATCAAACGGGTCACCAGCGAGAAAGATCCGATAAATTCCCGTGAAAAGGAAGGAATAAACAATTTACTGGAAAGTAGGTACCTAAATTTAGTTTAATATTTGAACCATATTAGATTGGAAACGGGATGTCGAGAGAGTAAATCAGCAGCCGCAGAAATCCACGCTTGTCTCTCAGTATGTGCAATTAGCCGAAGATGGAACTCGCGTTTCTGAAACACTGATCCGTTTCTGTGCGAAGAGTGTTGCTGAACACCAGTATCTGAATCAAGGATGGAATGCGGTTACACGGAATCTAGATGAGAATGTTAATCAACTAGCAACAAGGTACAGCAAGGCCTCAAGAATTGCACAGAGATTGCCGACAATCAAGAAAAAGGCAAAGTTATGGGTAACAGATTTCGAACTGGTGTTCAACGCTCTCCTCAAGGTATGGCTATGAATGTCTTGTTTTATTCTTATATTTAGATAAAAATCCCGTCGTCATTACTATCGAACTCATCCACGTCTGAACCTATGTCATTATACGATTGGATATCCAGCCATGACTCAGAGTCAACGCTTGAACAATTAATTGAGCATGTGTCTGATCAGATTGATAAACTGGACGATACTAACCTTGCGAAAGCAGGGGCAGCTTTGAAAGTTGTAAAAGATTTGGTGAAAAGGAAGGATTATCGGGATATAAGAGGGATTGATAAACGCTTAGCGACCTTGGACAACAAGTTAACCGAGTTGGAAGAAAGTCATAGCAGATTAAAGGAGTATCTGAAGGACAAGATGTCCAAAGCCCAGGCTGATACTCATAACTTCAGAGTAAGTTTCTTATTTTTCTTGATTGACTTTATTTTTAGGTTGTTATTGCAGAAGAGAAGGAGCATATATCTAAGTTGACAACTCAGGTCGAAGACTTCACAAGCAATGCTCATTTATTCTTAGGATCGAAGATGGAACTTTTAAAGAACGTGCGACAACGATTAGGGGGATGGATTAAACAAGGATACGATCGACTACAAGTGTCAAACACCGACCTTATTGTGTTCGAACAGAAGTTTTCTGGGTTCCGGCAACGGTTGGATTTGGTCCGACAGATTCGAGAAGCTCCTATCCTTTACGTCGCAAGTGTGGCCGAAGTTATACGGCGGAACAAATTCAAGACCGAGTTCGATCTATGGCTCAACATTTTTTCTCAGAAAGCGTCGGAGTTTTTGAAAGAAGAAAATACGGTACGCGCAGAATTCTACGTCAAATTAGAGAAACATTTCCTTAGAGAAATATTCTCAGGAATGGCCGATGAGCTCCCCAACTTTATCCCTACTAAACACAAATTTGATTCCAATATACCTCAACTCAGTCATGATGAATTACGGGCATTGAGGGAAACCTTAAAAGACTGCCTGGAGATGAATGACCTTTTCAAAGTGACCACACCTCAAGTCTTCACTCGACTGGCGGTTGATGATCCATCAAATCCAGGGTTGTCTCGAACCCATTCATCTCTTCACAGAGAAGCCTCTTTCTTCACTAAAGAACAGACACGTAACATACAAGACATGGGTAACAAGTTCCCTTCGACAAATTGGCTGTCCGAGGAAGGACAAGTTGAACATTCCCCATCTACTCAGTCATTCTTATCAAGGACTTTGGGATCCACAACTTCATTGAATGCCGGTGACAGTCAAGTAACCACTCCTTCAGACCTGGTCCCATCTTTGGATCAGATTAATGTGCTTAGAAGAGATAGTTCAGCTTTGGAGATTGGACCCTCCTCTGTTGATTTGACCTGTCCGATGTCGATCCATCCAGATCGTTTTCCAAAAGTAACAAGTCCGATGAAAATTCGAAAAGCTTCAAGAGGATCCACTCCGTCTTTTCCATCACTGGATCGAGAATATCCAAAGCCTATCTTTGAGGAAGGTGTTCCTGTAGACAGTCCGCCAGAGGATGGTGTCTTTATGCCTGATGACGAATTGCAATCCGCCCATCAGCAGAATGAACAGGAGACTCCATTGTACACCCCCAACCTTTCTCCTGTCAAAAGCAAAGCAGAGATTGAGGAGAAGTCGTGCCAAACTATGTATGGAAGTTCTGAGCATGCATCCACTCAGATTGGTCGGCAAAGATTAGACTCGTCCACTCAATTCGAATATCATTCAGACCATTTTCAATCCATTGACACACAAGCTAACTTCTCCGGAGAAAACGTTGGTACTCAATTTATTCTCGATGTCCAATCTGATGAATGCCAGACTGATGAGATTAGTATTTCCGAGCGTTTAGGAGATGACATCATCCAAGTGATGAAGAATACAAGGAGTGATATCCTGAGCATCAAAGAGGTAAGTAGGTTTGTTTTTAAATAAATACTTAGTTTTTAGGCATTATTAAATGTGAAGACGGAAAATAACAGTGATTTGGAAGGAATGAAAAGAGAATTCGAAGAGAATATCAGATATATCATCGAGAAAATCTCCGGGAACGAAAAGTACAATGGGATTGTTCAGCAGTTCGAATTGAAGGTGGACGAAGTCAGCAAACAGAAAGAAGAGATCGAAGTTAGAAATCAGAAGTTGGAGGATGAGGTTACTGAACTCAAGAAGTTGGTCGAGCACGAGAAACACTTTAGAAAGGAGAAAGAAAGTGAAGCCAATGAGAGGGAAAGAAGGTTGAAGGTTCTAAATGAACAGATGCTGGTAGTTATCAGAGAGAAAGAAGAGGGACATTCAGAGATTCTAAGATTGAGCGAAGAGATTAAGAACCTCAAGGCGAGCATTGAACATGATTCCAATGAGGACTGCCTTAATATTGAATTGGATGTAGCCAAGGAATTGTTGAAGAGAGATCTTTCTGTAAGTTAAACGTATTAATCAAAGATCTTTTAGGAGGATGAGATTGAATGGATGAAAACCGAAATAGAGAAGAGAAAGAATATGAGGAAAACTGATGCAGAACGTTCAAGTGAAGAAGATCCTCTGAGGAAGGAATATGAGAACGCCTACAAGAACAAGATGGCCTTTTTATTAAAGGGAATCGAGGAGAAAAAAAATGCTGAGATATCAAAAATACGAGAAGAAATGGAGAAGGATATAAGAGAAGAGTACGAGAC
The DNA here is from genome assembly GCA_904066235.2 of Bursaphelenchus xylophilus. Classification (NCBI taxonomy): domain Eukaryota; kingdom Metazoa; phylum Nematoda; class Chromadorea; order Rhabditida; family Aphelenchoididae; genus Bursaphelenchus; species Bursaphelenchus xylophilus. The sequence goes on along the minus strand of CAJFCV020000003.1, from coordinate 5,723,336 downwards.
TTATACGGCCAGGATGGTATGTCTGATTATTATTTTACAGTCTCCTCCTTAGTACCTGCTCCTGAAGTTACCATTTTTTCAGAAAGCGAGAATTAGTGAACTGGAAGAGAAAGTCAAATTCTATGAAAAGTCATCGCTTCCTATTTCTACATCAGCGACTCAAATAATCCCAATGGATGAGTCTATAATGGAACAGTCATGCATGGTTGTGGACGAAGATGTTATTAACATAAAGGCCTCTTCTTCCACTTTGTCTCAAAATGATACTAATGATGGGGATAGCAGCGATCCGACTGACAAGGGTTCCAGTTCTCCTTATCAATCTCCTGTGATTTCCCCTGATTTGAATATGGATGTGAATATGAATTCGGACATGTCAACTAACGAAGTGAATACCCAAACTAAGTTGAAGATGAGTGATATGAAAATGATGATATCCTTGCATGAAGTGAGAGAGGGAAGTGGTGTACTGTTGGTTTACAACGACGTTCATGCCAGTTTTATGGTCTTCAGTACTACTGGCACTCTTTATTTTGTCAAGCCAAGAAGTCTTCGGCGGTTGGGAATCGATCAGAATAACCCGGCACCCAAGTTTACTTTACTCTTTGCTCGTGTACTCGGAGTTGAGTTGTGTGAAACGAAGAAGGCTCCAAACAGGTAAATTGTTTGAAAGCTGTCGTAATGTACTTTGTGTAGTACTTGATGATTCCCTCCTTTAGATACAACTTGGCTGCGAACACCCGTTTCTACCGAGTCGATGTGGCGCCCATGCCTGCCACGATGGCCGGGTTAACACTTCAGATCTCGGCGGCTCCTTCGAAGACTTCTGCTAGTCCCCAGAACATTCAAGATGCCCGGGAAGAGGTGACACGGCCTTGAGCGGTTGTTCTTTGTTCAGTTCAGGGCTCTGTGACCCTTGTCTTGTCATATGTATAGTCTAACACAAGGACTTGTACATTAATTGTACATTTGCTATCATGAATTGCCTTTTTGTACAAATGGTTCGAGACAGGTGGCTGGTGGGTCCCGCTAAGACCCCCAGCGTTTTCTTTTTTCTTACGGTAATAAATACGATAATGTAATTCGGTTTCGGAAACAAGTTCGGTCTAACGAAACTCTGTCCAAATTAAGTTATGAGCCGCGGAAATCTCTGGGAAATCCAGCGTTTAGAATATTTTATTGCGTCTTTTTAGAGAAACCGAGGCATAAGTAATCGATGGCACTGGGAACATAATAATTACAGGGAACGAGGAATGTGTAGGCAAAGACCCCATGTCTAGGGTACCCGACGGAAGTTTCCGCGTAGCATTCTAAGGAAAGCCGAACGAAATTGGCGATTGGCCAGAGCGTAGGCAAACGGATTTCCACTGCTATTTAGATAGCACATGTAATATGAGAGGTTGTACAACACCGAAGGAATGCATTCTCCCTTGCAGAAGCCGTAGACGGTCGCCTGAAAATGTTTATTTATTCAATCACTTGTCTCATAACTTTCGGCCAAAAAAGATTTTTTGTTCGGAAAAGTTTTAGACCGAGCCAATTCGGGGATTCTTTTGGGAATTGTGGGTAGGAAAACAGTCGAATGTATCCCGCGAGGAATGCAACTACAATCAGGAGGGCAAAAAAAGATATTCCAGCGGCCTATGAAGTCATGGAACAGTTTACTGCCCGAGGGTCCGTGATTTGTGTGAATGGCGCCGGCCGAATAACTCACCACAACATAATACGGAGACCAAAGGATGGCGAATAAGCCCACGATGAAAGTAATGGTTCTGAAGGCCTTATGGGCTCTTCTCTCGGCCTTTGTTCGTTTTCTCGATCGATTCAAGGCAGTGGAAATGGGAGAGAACAACGAAGATAACATCCGGTCCTTTGTGTCTTTTGTGAATGCTGAGATGTTAGAGATCTTTCTATTAGGTCTACAAATTATATCTTCCTTTGCAACTTACGTTAAACTTGGTCCCAGAAGATCGCCCCCGCTTTGAATGGGGCTTTGTTGGGAGTCCATGGAAGTTTTATTCTTTCGATCTTTGATTGCATGGTTAGAATTCTTGTGCTCTTTCTTCGGAGAATCGCATGATGAGAATTCACTGAAAATAAGAATTATTGTCCTTGGAAACATACCTATCCGAACTGGAGACACTTTGTGATCTGGAGAATTTCTTGCTGCTCTTCCTCCTTGAACTTGTCCTTGATCGAAACTTTGTGGGTCTACTCGTCATTCTCCTCATCCTCCTGAATATGATTGTGTACCAAGGTATCTGTGTATGTTCATTGTGTGTAATCTGAACTTTATATGTTTTGAACCCGTTTTCTAATGGCGTCTCCACCGTTTCTGCTGTAGCCATTGGTACCACACTTTCTCGCATTTCTCCCCATTCGTGTTTACAGCTCTCCTTAATCTATCAAAAAATATCATGTTTGCATTAGGCATACCCTCGGTGGATCTTCTTGACCAGTTTCGATCAACACTTTTTCTTCGGTTTCTATTGTAATGGCCTGATTGAACTGCAAAATTGAGCTTAAGCTTTCGTCATGAAACATTCTAGAGTATGATTGAGCCATTACCGTGGAATCTGGGTACTGTAAACTGGGTTAAATAAAGGTAAAATGACTTTACGTAGGCAATGAAGCTTCTAAAATTGGACCACACCACACGGCAAGAGGCCATCACACTCGTTGTAATTTAGTTACCTGATTTGCATTTGTTACAGTCTTGAGGGGCTCAGCTGATTGCTGAGGTTGGCCAGAAGACTCGGGACCCGTACTGTGGAGGGGATTCGACTTGACTGATCTGACGGAGGAATGCTTCCTCGACTTCCGTCTGAATGACATGGTGGGCGAAGTGAATCTTTTGAAGGCGAGAGGTTCCCGCTTTACAATGTGAGTATGCTTGGTGAGCCCGGCTTCAGTCCGGACCTCCTCGATGAGTTGCGTGAGTTCTTGTTCATTGAGGTTTTCAGGATTCTGAAAACACGTGGTTATGTCTGGAAATGTATTGGAAGACGTTTCCTATGAATGTGGTTATGTTTTCTCTTCGGCATTGCATAATAGGCCGCGGCCGATGGAGCGTGCAATTCTTCCGCGAATTGTGGCTCATTTTTTGGCGATTTCCTCCCCTATAGGACGAGAAAGAAGCTCGATATTCAGGTGTCCTCTGATTTGATTTAAAAAATTAATTTAGCTGGGCCGCAGGGATCCTGCTCATTCTGGATTTATAAACCCGCCGGGATTTGGACGCCGACATGTCAATCGGTCACGTTGGGTCCATGTTAAAGATGCTATGAGGCGACTGTTTTTCCGTCGGTTGTACGAAATCCAATCGTTTGAGTACGAAGATTCAATTAGAGGAGACGATAACGATAACCGTGCCTTAATGGCGTGAGCATAGGCGCCTTTGGGCGGTGTTAAGAAGCGAAATTATAATTAGCCGAGCACAAAACAAACTAAAACATGCTCACATTTGGATTCTCCGTCTCGGTCTTGGCATGGGACGGTGGATTTGTCAACGATGAAGCCTCCAGTTTCTTCGAATATGCCGCCGGATGATTTTTGGGACTTTCGGAATCGCTTCGTTTCGATTGAAGCATTAAACTAACGCCGACCTGAAGCTTTTAATTAAAGGAACAAAGCTCAAAGAACGAAAAAGCGGATCAGGCGAAGCTTAAGAAGGCAAAGCTAAAAAGGGAACAGGGACAAAATTGGGAACAAGTAACAACCTGAGTGCCAAGACGTTGAGTCAGAAGCAGCGCGATGTGTCGATGTTCCTTGGCTTTGGCCTTTTTCTCGAGGTTCTTGGCGGCTTTGTGAATACCCTGGAAGAGAATCATTAAGCGCAAAGATTCTTGGTAACATAATACTTCTCTTTGCGGCACAATTTTCTTTCCGGCAAAGGTGACGCCCTTCGCGGGCATTGCGTGACTTGTCCGCTTCAGACAAAGCATGAGAACAAATAAATGCTCCTACCTTGTACAGGATGAGCATGGCAATTAAGGTAGTCCAGTAATAGGCCACATACATCCCCATGTTTACGTATGGGTTTGAAAGGAAAGGAGCGGAACATTCAGTGCTGTCCTCAGCTCGAGCTTCCTCTCCGCTGAGTATGGACCACCCGTAAATCATGACTCCAAAGATAAGAGCCGGCAAAACCCAAGAGAAGATAATCAGGACTTGCGTCTTGGTTGGACTCTGCCATTTCAAATACTTGGCTGTATGGCAAACACTCATGTAACGATCAGCAGTTATCAGTAACACGGTCAGGATGGAGACCAGACATAAAGTGTAGTCGAGAAAGAGCCAAGTCTCGCAGGCGATTGATCCTAAAGGCCAGCGATCCCCATTGACAACATACACTGTGAACAAAGGGATTCCTTCAAGACCAATGATTAGGTCGGATACTGCCAGAGAGACTATATATCTGTTGTTGACCTTGAAAGGTATATTTATTTCGACACTTGTGTACCTGCTTGCTGATCGATCTCTCCAGTTTGTACGCGATTATAACCATGGCATTCCCTACGATTGTTTCGAGGCACAGCAAGGTTGCTACAATCCATATAAGGGCCTGAAAACGGGAATTATTGAATAAAAGCCTCTATTCATGTTATTCTCAGAGGCCTTAATCAAATGAGACTTAAGGGCATTCGTATGCCGGCCTGCTTAATTATGAGTTGAAATCTCAACCAAATGGCGTTTCCTTTCATTATGACGGATCGTAAGTCCAAAAAAGAACTGACCTGCAATGCCGGATGGTAAGGAGAATGCCAGACCGGGAGTGGCGCCAGGCCCGCCGTGCTGTCGTTCATGATCACGCTATACGCGGCCTGTGGCTGGACAATAGCCGGAGGTCCATTGGTCGAGGGAGCCACTTACTCTAAAAAAGGGTTTATTGACATTAAGTGGGGATAGTCTCAAAATCGGATAAAGCCAAAATGTTTGAAGGGAGATGACAGGATCGTACCAGAAACAGAAAAAGAAGGAGCCGTCGCCCGTCTTCGTACGCATTTTTGGTTGGATGAACGCGAAAAATAAAGGCGGGCGCTGTTCTTCGGCAGAGACACCGGCTCCGAAGCCGTGAGAGGGTTCCGAATCTGAGGCGGGGCCAGGCTTCAACGCTGACCCGGCGGAGGAAAGGTAAAAGTTGGGGTTCCGTTCATCAACAGGGTCAGGAAAATAAACGGCCGGTCTCAGGTCAATTTAAGCAAGGAATTCGCCCGCTTCCTCTATTTCCCTCCTTCTTCGTTTAGGCCTCAGGACACGCCAACACGAAGCCCGAGCAATTTGGCAAGTTGTACACGGGACAGGTCCGTTTCGTGTGCATCAGGAGCCATGCGCGAAAGAAAGCCTCAGATTGGATTACCGTCGCTCCCAGAATCCGCTTCCTCCGCTCTGATCCCGCACGTCGGACGTTTTCCTTGGCCGGCCCTCCACGCCGAGCACGAAGCCTCGAATTCAAAATAAATTCAATCAAAGCCCCTTGATTCATGGCCATCTATCCCTCGGCGAGAAAGTACAACAAGTTTATTTCAAGCGAGCCACAAATTAGCCCCCAAACCCCTGAGGGCATAGATCCAATGTCGCAAATGTGACTCCTCCCGGCTTCCGCTTTTGCTGAAGCCATCGATGTGGCCGACAGGTGTAAGAGCCAACAGGAACGAATGTAAACGGTATAGGAGGCGACCTTTTAATTGGTCAAGTACAAACAAAGGCGGTTGAAGAATTGGTTTCAGTTTATTCGAGTCTTATTTTCGGAGGAAATTGTCATACATAAATCGGATACTCAAAACAAACAAAGAATTCTAACGGTGTGACATTAAAAGAACATAGTTTAAACAACTTGAAATTATTTAAAAAAAATTGTTTCCTCACTGGTCAAATTAAGACAAGAAAATTTAACTCAACATTTAGAACTACAACCGAGTATGTGAGGCAAAAAATGCTAAAATTGTAGTCGGGTCTGGGAAACGAATGCACTTCGAATTTACGAAGGTGTAATTATTAAAAACTGGGGAGCTTTGATTACTTCTAGAGGAACAAAAATCCAATTAGTGCTCTCAGGAAACATGGAGAGCTTGGGCTATGAACAAACATGATGTTGGCCCTTCAGGAAAGTCATAAAATATTTTACTTGGTCATACAAACATTCATAAATTGCAGCAATTTCCCACAAAACTTTGTTCATGTTCATCATTTTGGTCCATAAAGAATCGGTGAGAGAATAAAAGTAGCTTCCGCGCAGTCTCTGAGCATGAAACAGTAAGGGACCATGTTGTTCATATCCCGGGGGGACTAAATCTGCAATCTCGCACTAATGATCCTTTCTTGCTAAGAACGTTTATATGTATGTCGGATAATTTTGTTCCTCGTTTTGTGACCATGTTAACTATAAAATTTTTGGCTAAGCTCACTTGGATAACGAGTAGTTTACCCAGAACTGCATTAGTTTCCAAAGTTTATCTAACAAATTTGTTGTTTTTAAAATCTTACCATATACTCCCGTTTATCCCGCCTTTTGCCAAGCAGCGGCAAAACAGTCAGAGAAAAACGCACTGTGCAAATTCTACCGACTTTTTGCCGCGAGCATCACGCTTTCTCAAAAGTGCGTAGACTTTTTGTCGCAAACTTTCCGCAATGTGCGTTCGATCTTTTGCACTTCTCAATCGAAAAATCGCCGCGGCGCATTTTTTTGTATCAGTCTGTCGGAAAAATAACGGCGGATCATCGCGCCTCGGAATCGCCCGTCATCGCTTTGCGACGGCTGCCGAAGCTGAAGATTTGTCGCGCGATAGAGGCGAGGCGAGACATTTTTCTGCGACGATCCGCCGTTATTTTCCCGACAGACTGATATAGGGTCACCGCAAATTTTGCGGCAGACTTTGCACAATGCAAAACGTGGAAAAATGTATGCCGCGAAAAAAAGCCGAAAAAGTGTAGTAGTTTTTTATGTCATTACCTACGAAATTCTGTAGCTTATTATTTACATTGTAATCAACCTTTCATCTCCATGGAGGTACAAGTCATCAATAGATGACTGTTCTGAAGGTTGCCTCTATTACTTTCGTACTCCGATCTTGACTTGTCCGTTTGTTGTCGATTGTTTCTTACTGATCACCTTAAGTTAAATTTTCATTTTGTCTGATCCTTGCTTGCACTGACAGGGGTTTCCTTATTTTTTGAAATTTTGCTATTGACATGAAATGGTCATGACAATGTTGCTCTAAAATTCCATGGCTACACAGTGGGCAATTGGAATACTAAAAAATCTGCACATTCGGAAGTTATAGCCTCCGACTTTCCTTCACGTTTTTTGTAAGACCCTGTATGTAAAAGTTCATGCGGGAATCGAAGACACGGTCCTTCAAAACTTGAAATGTTTCAGGTTACCACAGATTGGAAAGCGAAAAAATAAATATAGCGCTGTATAGATACATGCTGACACAGGCGAATATAATAACTTTAGCAATCTCTAGTCCAAGATCACTCGAAGAGCAACATTAAAGTAAACTCTGCCACCACAGACACACTTTCATCCACCAGAGGCAGCAGATAAAAAAATACTTTTTCAAGAACGACTAGTCAGACTCTAGTTGCTTTTACTATATGTGTAAAAGTGATGCCTAAGATTCTGGGAATCACGCATAGAAACTTGCACATAAATCATTGATTTCAATCAATTCCAGTATATAAATTCGACCGCTGTTGCATCAAAAATTAACTTTAGCTCAGAGCATGCGACGGCAAAGATAGTATTTCCAATTTTTAATTCGGGGTCAATGTTTCAAGGGCCTTAGTTGCGAGCGGCGAGAAAAGTGCCGTATACGATTAATTTTGTCTGGAACCTTGTTAGCTTCTTGGAAGCTTGTCCAGTTTGCTTTTGTACCATTATATGAGTCTGTCGGGAAAATAACGGCGGATCGTTGCCCTTCGGAATCGCCCATCATCGCTTTGCGACTGCAAGCTGCGGCTTGGGATTTGGTGCGCGACAGCGGCGAGCCGAGACATTTTGATGCGACGATCCGCCGTTATTTTTCCGACAGACTGATAGCCCGTAGGGGATTTGGCGCACCCTGTAAAATCTGAGAATCAAAATTACATCATAAATTAAGAATCCAGTCGTCGGGAAGGGAGCAATCTTTGAAGAGTGCAGGAATGTATTATTGATATGGGTAAGACTGTAAAGCTTTTAATTCATTTCATCCGTCATAAGAAGCAAAAAAAATTATTTCTGTTATAAAAAGACTTCTATGCTTTTATGGAAGTTTACGTGGTCCGTTGACTTCAGACAATAGGGAAAACATAGGTTGGATTCAAGGGGTGACTGAAAAAATGGGTGACGCAGGGTCGGGTGGTGCAAGTTAGAGTGAGCTCTTTCGGGTGATCGCATTTTCGGGTGATGGATTTTTTTGGGGCTTTTGAATTCTCGGGTGGTGAAGAAAATATTGTACTTATGGCTACTAAATATAAAGGTGGTCATATAAGATCTCGAAATTTTTTTCCCCAAATCGCGATTTTCGGTGCACAAAAAAGTCGACGCCCAAATCGAAAAATTGGCGTCAACTTAATTTTTTCAGCACCGAATTCCGAAATGCGGTGCTGACTTAAGCACTTAAGTCTTCGGTGCAGACTTAAGACTTTGTGCACTGATTTCGAAAAACTTAGAAAAATTTACCGAATTTCAGAATTCGGTGCCGAGAAAAAAATAAGTCGACGCCAATTTTACGATTTGGGCGTCGACTTTTTTGTGCACCGAAAATCGCGATTTGGGGAAAAAAAATTCCGAGATCTTATATGACCACCTTTATATGAAATAAGTACCATCAGGAACCCGAAAATGGAATCCATGTTGCTCAAAAATTGCTGTTAGTTAATTTTAAGTAATACTAAAAATCACTGTAAATTTTATGAATAATTTTTTATTTGATAATTTTTTATTTGTTCTGGGGGTTTCTACCATCAGAAATCAAAAAATAAAACAGAAAATGATGATGAAAAAAAAATTAAAATTTTAACAAACTTACGTCATACTTTGTCGCCATCGGTACAATATGTATTTTTTCATCACCCGGGAATTCATCCATTTCAAAAATCACCCGAATATGCGCCACCCGAATTTGCATCGACCGAAAATGCGATCACCCGGAAGGGCTCTCCCGAACCTGCACCGCCAGACCCCACGTCATCCATAATTTCTTGACCCCGGATTCCTAAACAGCACAAATTGCTGGATCTTTCAGAAAGAATATAATTACTTGGCCGTTTTTTACGCAAGTTATGGTAATTTTATAAATCCGCCGTGTTATTAAGGCCTGACGTTTGTTTGAAAGTACATTAAGTTTGGTAATCACATTTCTCAGGTTTCCCTTTACTCTCAGTAACTCAATATTTCAGTTTTGATAATCTTTTGTCTACATATTTTTCCACTGTTTAATTAGGCTCTTATATTTTAAATAATGCTATGCAATGCTTGAACCGTATTAACTCCATTGCAGTGTAGACATATCTTAAACGGTATCCTTGTGTTTCTTAGAATTTTTTTCCATCCTTGCCTATGCTTTTGCAGATCTATTCGGATGAGGCTGTAGGGCCCGTATTCGTGCACTTAGTGTGAGGTCTACTTCATATTCACGTAGCAGGGTTTATTGAGTTAAAACTTTAAAGATTTAAAAAAATTTGTTCTTTTGAATTACGAAAAAAATAATTTTGTCGCCACTCTACTTTCTTCAGTAATTCGAAGTGTCATTTCGAATGACAGGTTTACTTGAGATGGATGGAGAGGTGAGGTGAGGACGGATGTTTTGGTTGGGACCCATTAATCAGAGTCGAATCCAGTGAAGAGACTCTTTCCCTTGATCCGCTCTCTGATCTGGCCCCGTAAAATTGCCTGATCCGAACTCCGGAAATACGAAAAAACCAAGTCTCGGCCCAAATAGGTCTTAAGCAATATTTATTGCCGGAATGTTCGCGGCCGAAACTCCCTCGGGCCGGGCTTTGTTTGGAGCGACGCCTCGAGGCGCGTTCCGTATGTGTCCGCCTTCTTGAGAGATCCACTTTGTCTTGTAATTCCAAAACTATAATATAGGCATTATGATGTACCGGAACTTTTTATTACATTCCGCCTCGTTTCAGCCCTTCCCCGCACCCTGTCTGCGGCCCTTCCAATTCCCATTTTTCTCTTTTTCTGGCCGTTGCCTCCGGAAATCTAATCGCCGGACTTGATCGAGGGGATGTCCGTCATGTTTCTCACGACTTGGACGTGCCTTGAGAGCAGGCAACGAACTTACTGCAACTTGGCCAGGTGCCCCGCCCCGCGTATTTTTGTCACTGTCTTTTATCTGTGCCAATCCAAAGGGTAATATGTAAATGGAGGGCCGGCAGTTCGCTTGAAGTCTCCCAACTTCTGAATCCGCTAATCGAGGTGCTTCAGGCTTTTTGGAGACGCCGGTGGGCCGGAAAACGGGGCCGGGTAATCACCGATTTTATGCAAAACCATGGAAATCCTCGATTTTCCCATTGGCTTAACATGCCTTGAGGGCATTTTGAGTTACTTCTTTATTCCTTTACTAAGTTCGTTTTTATCGAGGACCAGCTTCGCGCCGAAGTTTACTTTCTTTCCCTGCTTTTTATCGTGCCGCCCCCACCCAAGGCTTCCGAAGACCTGTATGGCCATTCTAATTGATTCTAGCATCAATTACCCGCGCGAATTCTGTGGACGGGCAGGGCAATTGTTTCAGTCTCGACGTTTTCACCGTTTTGGGAGAGCGTTTATGCATTCCTTTGTCACAACGCTGCCCTAATAGGCTTTGTTTGAGAACAAGGCCCGCGGGTGATCGGCCAAAATGGGCCAACTTCCAGCTGGGGCCGTGGTCGTCATCGCCAAGGACGGCAGTGTATTGCCGTGTTTTCCTGATTTTAAGGGGAGGCTGGAGATGTTTAACATATAAACTTATCGATCGTAGAGATTCAGTTTTAAGTGGTCTTGTTTTATGCATTTAATTATTCCATAACCAAAGGACCCTTTTAACCGAAAAGGGCTTTTCACGGTAGCTTATCCCAACCGCGAAATAATTATCCCCATATCTCGGTATGACGCATTCTCCAGTAATTCCCGTCGTTTTTTAATCCGAAGCTATATCCTACGGGCTTCGCGGGAAATCGTTCTGGCTGGTGGGTTAATAAAGAACTTATAAGTTATTACTTGGCGTGTCAAAGGGCGTTTTGAGAATGCAGTTCTGGCAATTAAAGGTGCGTTCTATTTTGGAAGAGGGAGGAGGCGGTGTTCGCGCTGAGCTGGTCGTCTCCAGATATCCCACTTTGTCCGTGTTGAAACCCGGGCCCGGATCCGGCTCATGTGTTTTATATCACCCCTCTGTGTTTGTGCGTTCACTAATCCCCTATTTCCTCTCAGGCTATGCGCAATGCCACACACGGACTGGTTCCGCCGACGTTCATGGGGGCCATTGCTCTTCTGGATCAGCAGAACCGGACTGCTCCACCGGACCCGGAGTGGCGGCATCCCTTGATGGGCGTGTTGTTGGCCGGGCTTTGTCTGTTGACAGTCTCGGGTAACGTCCTTGTTGTGGTGGCAGTGTGCACCAAGAAATACCTCCGGAATCCTACAGGTTATTTGATTGTGTCATTAGCTTTTGCCGATCTCGTAGTAGGCATGGTCGTGATGCCCTTGAACAGTTTGTTTGAGATGACCCGACATGTTTGGCTATTAGGTGAGTGGTCTGATTTAATGTCACCCATTAACACATTCAAGGTCTCACCATGTGCGATATTTTTCATGCTCTCGATATCTTGGCATCGACCAGTTCTATTTGGAATCTCTGTGTCATCAGTCTAGACAGGTACATGGCTGGCCAAGATCCCATCGGATACAGAGACAAGGTTTCCAAGAGACGGATTCTAATCGCCATTGTTTTTGTATGGGTAATGTCTGCCTGTAAGTTAAAATTCCACTTCAAAATTTAAATGGAGAATTAGGATTTTTTAGGATTTTGTTCACAATACAAAAAGAAAATTTTAAAATCTGTACACAAAAGCATTACAGGTCTTGCTTTTCCGGCGATAATCTGGTGGCGCAAGACCTCCCCGCATCTCTACAAGGACCAATATCAATGTGTTTTCACCGATAACTGGATCTACGTCGCTTTCTCGTCCCTCGTTTCCTTTTACATTCCAATGATATTAATCCTCTTCGCTTATGGACGTGTGTTTTTGATTGCTACAAGACATTCCAGGCAAATGAAAGACGGGGTTAAGAAGGTGAGATTACCTTGAATAAATAAAGGCGGTTCTCTATTTCACGCATAGACAGCACTGTAGATTTCTTTTCTGAGCATGAGAAAAGAACACATTTAAAATCTTTTAGGAAAACATGAATTGCGCTATCATCATGTATAATAGAAAAATTTAACAAATCTCGATTGTGCCCCCTGTGTTTTTTTAAAATAAAGAGCATACAGAAAAACACAAAAAAGTCAAATAATTTTCTTGCTAATTCCACACTCACATTTCCTCAAGCTCCCCAGAAACACCAATTAAGGGTGGTTAATTGTTTAATTCCAGGTAAAAAACAAGAATTGGCGACCCGGTTTTGACGACACGGCCGCTCAACTCCGCATTCATTTCGGCCGCGCCCGACCCAAAACATCGGCGATCGCTAATGTGATTCTGGCGGCAAACGGAGCTGCCGTGAACACGCAACGGATCCAACAGAAGGAAGAGGGAAGCCGGGTTATCCTCTCCCGTTCCGAGAATAGTCCCTCTATACAGAAAACAGTAAGTCGTTGACAAACCGGGTAATCTAATTGCCCAGGCGTCTGAAAGGAGCTCCAGCTCTCAAGGGGAAATCGAAAGGACCAAGTCCTCGGAAAGTTGCGTTAAAGCGGCCGAGAGCGTTCCAAAGACCTTGTACCGCCATATAAATAAGTCTAATTCGACAGTCGGAACGACTCGAAGAGAGAATGATGCAGATATGATTGGAATCAACAACATGAAGAAAGAAGCCTCCATGGTTGTTCTTAATAAGGTTAGTGCTTGAAAAAAATTCGTTTAGGTAAGAGCGAAGAAACAGAACTTTCAGAGAGAAAGTAAAAGTTTTTCTGAATTTGCTCTCCCAGTTTTGAGTTTGGGTGGGAAAAGTGACTGATAGCACGGAGGACTGATCTTTCACCAGCCCAGAAAAACGAAGAATCCTCCAAAATAGGCTCCGTCTTAAAGTGAATTCTTGTTATGGGAAGTAGCCTTAGGCCCAAACTCGACTTTGGGGAGTGAAAAAATCATAACATCTCAAAGTCAATAATGATGAGTAAAAAGTGGTTTTTAAACCACGAGCAATAAAAATCTTCAATTTTTTCAATTTACATACTTTTCAAAACAAGTATTCAGAAAAAATTTCAATTTTTTCCGGAAGTCTTGTATCCTCACTCATCCTCTCTAACATGTATTCCTGACCATCCTTTAGCTCCGTTGTTAATCGGGCTACACGTTCCAAAATTTAACTGCCAATTTTCGCTTCACTGGTCAGTGCAATTTTTTGGATCTTTTCCAGAAATTAAGGGAAAAAAATTCTGATCACCTAGGTAAATTATTCGAAACTGCTGATAAATCTTGGCCACGGGCTAAAACTGCTCTATACGACTGCTAGAGGTGGGCTAGAAGGACAACGAGCGCACCGCGGTGCACCGCTTCACGTAATTGATCACATGTAGTCAGTTTCCGTTCATCACATCGAAAACAAAAAAATCGGCGTTGCCCTCGATGGCTGATCATAATTCTCGGGAAGACATACGAAAAAAATTCGCGGAAAATTCTGGCTGCAATGACTAGTGTACATGACAAGTTTCAAAGTGATGGAGTTATTTTCATTTGAGATATGGGTTGTCAAAAATTTAGGTCCGGGGACATATATGCATGCATAATATTATGATTACTTCTGAGTTGGACGTGCTTTGGATTACAAAAATTTTACATAAATCAGAACGGTATTATAAGTTGAAATGATCTTTAGAACGCAGACGTCAAAACCTGCCTTCTGGCGCAACAAATGGCGAAGGACAAGAAGAAAACCGGGATGCGTGAGAAGTCGAGACAGATGATGAAGTACGTTCATGAACAACGGGCCGCCCGGACCTTATCTATCATTGTCGGGGCATTTATCTTGTGCTGGCTGCCCTTCTTCATTGTTTCACCGTTCATAGCTGTATGCCCATCTGTAAGTTGTCAATTTTAGCCATAATCCCTACTTTCAATGGAGAACCACGTCAGAAAATGGCATATATATAAGCCGAGCCATTTCTAAATATTTGTATGCCCAGAAAATGTGTCACGACGTTTAAAATTCTTTGCCAGTGCACGTCGATAATGCGTAGTTGAAGCTTTTTCCTGACCAATGTTTAATCAATATGGCGTCTTGTCGATACGCTGTAGCGCGCTATGTAGAAAACCGTTTTCATAAGTTTCGATATTCATTTGTATTCATAATTGTTCAAAAAAAACGATATAACGAGGTTAATTAGTCCAAAGTTAAAAGTTGTCTGACGCAACGTTGCGCAATCTCTCTTTATCAAATTTCTGCCTTTCTCTGCCGCCTTCCCATCCCCTCCTCTTTTTTTGTAAACTTTTCACATTGGAGATGACTTCACGCACCGAAGTCATCTATAGGTTGGCTCATGGGTCCTCCAGTGTTTAGATTGGAATACCCTAAAAACTGAACAGTAATAAAATCGTTTTTCAGTGTGTTGGGAACCACGAATTGATCTTCTCCTTGATCACTTGGGCTGGTCACATCAACTCAATGCTAAATCCATTGATCTATTCCCGGTTCTCGAGGGATTTCCGTAAAGCTTTCAAGCAGATTCTCACCTGTCAACGCGAAAAGCCGACCAGGAAGGCGATAAAAACACCTCTGAACATTGTCTTTGCCCAGTTGGTGTCGATAACTCAGCTCTGGGAACAGCCCCCTGAAAGTGCTCTCTCATCATGATTTTCGCTTTATTTAAAGAGATTCTATGTTTGTTGTCCATGAGTCCTTCTCCCTAAGTTATTTAGACATTCGACGATTCATTTTGTTGATCTCAGCTCCCCTCAAACGTTTTACCGGTCTTAATGCCTCGATTCTCACTCAACTCAGGTGCCTTTCGGATTATATGAATAAACTTCTCAATAAAGTTGTCTAATTATTTATGACCGTCTTATGGCTTTTCAGCTTTTCCCGGACTGGTAGAGAACCGTAAGTAATACAAGGGCAGTTCGAGTTTCCACAGCTCCATCTGTTATTTCAATGGATTTCCAAGCGAGACAGAGAATCCTCGAACCCTCGCCGCATATCGTCCAGACCAAGGATGGGAGTCGATGCCTACCGTATCGCCGATATTCTGGTAAAAAATATCGATATCTACCGTTACATATGAAGTAGTACGTATAAATAGAGGCATTTGAAACGGTGCTACGGCGTTTCGGGTCGCGACAGGTCGGGTCAACGACACTTCGGGTCAACGATACCGTTTAATATTTTCGCTTCGTGACTCGGGAAAAAGGGTTTTTTGAAGAATTGGAACAAATTTTGTATTTTTTTCGCTTCGGGACTTGGGAAAAACAATTTTTTGGAAAATATGAACAAAATTTTAAAATGTTTTCGTTCCGGGACTGGGGAAAAAGGACTTTTTGGAGAATTGAGGTTTATTTTTCAATTTTTTTAGGAAAATAACGTTTATAAGCGACGTGCAAATAAGAAAATCGTATCCATTGTTTATGTTTTGAACTGGAAGCACGGGATTTTTAAAAACACAGACAGTGCCAAAGAGTGGAGTAAGAAGATAGTCGTAATTATTGTATGCAAATAAAAGCGAAAACATTTCAAAAATTTGTTCAAATTCTCCAAAAAATTCTTTTTCCTAAGTCCCGAGGCGAAAACATTTCAAAAATTTGTTCAAGTTCTTCAAAAAATCCTTTTTCCCCGTCCCGAATAGACATGGCTGGGGGGCCGGGCCGGGCCGAAAATCGCGGCCCGGCCCGGGGGCCGGAAGAGGTCGGCCCGGCCCCGGCCCCCTTCAAATTTTCTCGGCCCGGCCCGGCCCGGCCCCTGGGGGCCGGGCCGGGCCGGGAGCCGACCGGGGGCCGAACTGTAAATATAAATACTGCATTCATTACGAGATATAACACATTTTTTTGGGGCTTTGGTAGTTCAAACCCCCACTGTTTTGTCCATTTCACACACCCCATAAGTAAAAAATTAGAATAATACAAAAAATGGAAATTAGAGTAAAATGACACCCGGCGTTTTAGCTGAGACCCCCAGTCACCGTCCAAATTCGTTCTTGTGGTTCAGGCAACGATGATCGTAGCCGAGAGAACCCCATCCCGAGCAAGCGCTTCAGATTGGATGAGGGGGCTTATACTGGGCCAAGGGGGGCTGAACTGGACTGGGGGTTGTACTATCTTAGCCCCCATTTTTTTGTTATAAAAATCGAAAAAAAAAGTTTTTGAAACAAAAAATTACCAACCATTGCGATGTATATACTTCAAAAGACCCAATCGGTTCTTGGCTCTGCGTTTTATTTTTATTGGCAACCCTAATTTTCGCTTTGAGACTGGGAATTTTAGTCATTGGGGGCCGATTGGGGGCCTGGCGGGGGGCCCCGGCCGGCCCGGCCCGGGGGCCGGAAGAGGTCGGCCCGGCCCCGGGGCCTTTAAAACTCGTTCGGCCCGGCCCACTAGCCATGTCTAGTCCCGAAGCGAAAATATTAAACGGTATCGTTGACCCGACCTGTCCCTGACCCGAAATGTCGGACGCGTTTGAAATCTTTGAACAGGAAAAATCTTTGTTGGAAGATGATTGGCATTCTTGAAATATTTTTTCACAAAAGATTTTTGGCGATGGAGCTTACGATTTAGCAAATCTCATAATTATAACAACAGTTTTGTCTTCGTTTTTTACAAAAGATAAATTGATAAGTCTCGACAAAGCGAAAATATAATTTTGGGGACCCTTTATTGCGATTTTCATATGTATCGAAATATCGATATCGACAGGTCGGTGTCGATACTACCGGCCGGAAACAGGCCCTTACGGGGCCGCCCTTACGGGGTCAAGGCAAATACTAGGGTTGCCGGGCCCCGGAGCATTAATAATTTTATTTTTTCAACTAGTGACCACTTTTTATAAAGCAATCTTGTAAAATTTTTGAAAAAATGGTTGAAAAAATGTCGATTCTGAGGTCGTTCGGCACGTTGAATTTTAAAACCTTTTACTTGTACTCTCATTAACTTTCAAAAACATAATCTTGGGGAAAAGCGTCCTGGGGAAAAAAACGTCCATTACGATTTATTGACGCAGGATGGTTACGAAACTACAGAAATGACTTTGGATCAACTACAAAGTTGTTAAGTGTTACAGATAACCAAATTTATACATAATTCTCCGATGTCCTTCCAAAGTTCTAGGACCAAAAAAGCGTTGATTGGGTCAAAAAATTTATCAGACATAGCCGAGAAGTTCGTGACATGAAGTATCTCAGAGAAACTCAAAATAGGTGATAAGCTATCCTAGAACGCGATCAATCTTATTTTTTATACTAACGAAACCTTCTCCTAGCCTCCCCCATGCATACAACGGCGATACCGACGCGATTCATAATATCGTTTACCCGAACTGTCGCTGACCCGAAAAGTCGTAGTGCCATTCATAGCACATTTTGGCACTTTTAAGTGCTTTTAAAAAAGGCGGTAGGATGGGAAAAGTTCATTTTAAACCTCTCCGGAAGTGAACTGATTGCCTAGATGGTCGGGCTTGTTTTTCGACGGCCGGGCCGCGGACCGAAATCCGAAAAAAAACGTGTCGCTGACCACCCCAGGGCCTTGGAAGGACCCACTGGCCTAAAATTAAAGTACGCACTTCTGGAAGCCTAGCAATACACTTGGCCAAATACAGATTATTTCCCGTCGGGACCCGTGAAATATGAATTTTTTCCCACGACCCCCCTCGAATTTTTTTTTGCTGGCGAGAATAGTTTTTCGGCAATATTTTTTCACGGCTTTTCCTTACTGCGTGTAAAACATTTTCGAGGTGCCGGCATGATTTCAGGATTAATAACAGTTCATTATTACAAGTCCTTCCGGAAGGTCGCCAGACTGAAATCGGTGACACGCACTGTGCGAAGACAAAACTTTCCTTTGCACCTGTGCAATTTCTTTCCTTTTGCACCGTGCAAGGCTTTTTCGGGCTGTCGCTCGGACACCTTTTTCGCACAGTTCAAGCGCCAGAAATTGGTCCGGCTACTTTCTGGAAGGAGTAGCAACATTGACACTAAGAGAGACGTTATGATCGCTATAACTAACATTCATCTTTAATAACCTGCACATGTTTGACATATATTCATTACCTTTTATTACCTATTCTAAACAAAAACCTTCAAAAAAAGAATAGATTATTACTTCCTAAAAGATTAAACAGGAATAATATAATAATAAGTTTATTTTTCTCCTTCTCATTAACATGAACAACATAAAGGATAACTTAAAGATGGGAAACCAATGAAAACGGCGCCAGGTCGGCCTATCCTCCCTTCTTCTTGGATACAACGACAGACAGTACGTCCCTTACAGCCGACGTTCTTGGTGTGCTGACCGTGAACATGAAGACCCCAATAGTGACGGAGACCACGGTGAGGACAGATCTCTATGCGTTCCAAAACGTCACGGAGCTTTGGGTCGAGAACAGTGAAGATACCCTAAAAAATTGGTCGCAACTTCATCAAGTATAATACAAAACGCATCCTATTGTTTCCAGCTAAGCTTTTTTTACCTAAAACTAACAAAACAAAGAGAAACGGAACTCACTTTGATGTATCTGCCATCCTTTAGTCTGTTTAGGAACAAGTTGGGGATCTTGCACTGGATGGGGTTCAACAAAAACGCGCATCTCACCAGCGGGACGGAGAAAATTAGTCAAAGCTTCATCAAGTATAATAAAAAAATGCAACCAGCTAGTCCCCGTAAAACATTCTCGCGATTCTCGCCAGCAAAAAAAAAATTCGAGGGGGGGTCGTGGGAAAAAATTCATATTTCACGGGTCCCGACGGGAAATAATCTGTATTTGGCCAAGTGTATTGCTAGGCTTCCAGAAGTGCGTACTTTAAACGCCTGAAGTTCCCGCCTTTTTTAACAAAAAATAATTTGTGGCATTCCGTTGCAATGAAAGAAGTGTTTTTCCGTATATTTGGGTCTTGTAACCGTTTTTTAATACATGGTCGTTTGTTTCGGAAGAGCGATCTGGCAACCAACTCGAAGGAATACTGAGAACTGAACAGAGATATATCGGATGGAAGCCGGGGACTAATCCAGATGGAATTGAACAATAAAGATGGACACAACAAGTTGGTCTAATTATCGTATTTTTTATTTTTAGACTTGAAGCTTCTGCGTTTATTTGTGGTGCTGTAGAAGGTAAGCGATGATCTTGCAGAATTTCTAGTGCAAGTTTTACCAATGTGTGCATGAGTGACATGAAGTTTATTAAACTTTCAACTGTTAGGTTTTTATGGTCGACCATGGACAACAGAGCAGAGGAAAGACTTGTTTGAAAGGTTTAAAACCCTCGGACTGAACACATATCTTTATGCTCCTAAAGATGATCTTAAACATCGATTCGAATGGAGGTCGTTGTACAATGAGGAGGAAAAGGGTTTGTTTGTCTTTAAATTTTTTGCATTTTTTAGGTATCAAGAAAATAATTTTCATTTAGGTCTCCTCACTGAATTAATACAGTCAGCTAATAAAAACAATGTCACATTTGTGTATTCTTTGTCCCCGGGAATCGATATCATCTATTCTGATGGCAAAGAAATCGAAGCGATTCAGGAGAAGTTATGCCAAGTCAGAGAAATGGGATGTTCTGCCTTTGCTTTATTATTCGACGACATAGAGAACTGCATGAACAAGAAGGATGCCGAAGTTTTCGACTCGTTTGTGATGGCTCAGCTCACTGTTACTAATGCAGTCTACAATTATATGGGGTGTCCAACTTTTTTCTTTTGTCCTACTGAATATTGTTCATCAAGATGTATTCCCAACCTCCCAAATTCTAGCTATTTGAATACACTTGGGGATAAATTGCTCCCGTCGATTCATATTATGTGGACCGGGCCTCAGGTATGTCATGCCAAAACGTTTTTATTCTATCATTTAGGTCGTATCCCCTGAATTGACGGTGGAGCATGCACAAGATGTGGCCAAGGTGATGAAACGGAAACCGTTGATTTGGGACAATCTTCACGCCAATGATTATGATCCGAAGCGGGTTTTTTTAGGTCCATTTAAGGGCCGCTCAGTTGCATTAAAAAATGAGATTTCTGGAATGCTACTTAACCCCAATTGTAAATACGAAGCTAATTTTATTCCGTTCTACACATTGGCCATGTGGAACCAAAGTGAAAGAGATGAGGAGGGGATGGATGAACTAAACGGACTTAATGTCTACAGGCCTCAACGAGCCTTGGCTGATGCTCTTGATCGGTGGAGAGACCTGTATACCCGAGGGCCTGGACCGGCGATTCCTCCAATTAGTCAGGTAGAAAGTACAATGGCTCCAATCATCGATCCGAGCGCTCCTGCGCCCTCAATCATCGTCCCTCCGCCGACGATTCGAACCTGCGAAGGAAACGACATGATCCCGGACACTTTGGAATCCCCGGCTCCCGTTTACACGTCACCGGTTGGGAATGCGACCACAGTCACAGTTCAAGCATTCCCGATAAATGAGACTGTTGTGGGGGTTGCCGAGACTGTAAGTTACTATAAACAAATGTTTACTTTCTTATAGCATGATGTACCTTTGACAGTAAACTCGTTGTGTTCTGAATACAGTGAAACTCCAGTTGAAGCGTGCAGAGTAAATCAATCTGTCGAGAATCTTGTGAGCGCCACGGATTCAGAACTACCAATGGAGCAGGATTCAAACGACTCCATGATCCCGGCCGCGTTAGTTTCGAAAGTTGTGTATATGAAAGCTGAGGCTTATTTTTAGGATCGATTCTTCCCAATTGGCCCTTCTTGTTGACCTTTTCTATCTTCCATTTGATTATGGGGAAAAGGGAGTCCAACTTCTTGAAAACTTTCAATGGATCCACAAGCACGCTTTTCAGATTGATGGAATTTCTCAGGACAAGGCCACTGAGTTAGAATTCAGCCGTCGTTTCAAGAGTTTTATCAACTTCCAGAAACAGTTAGAACTTTTGTTCCGAGTATTCTTGGAAGCTCCAAATAGAAGTCTAGTTCAGGAGATCTTTCCATATTTGGCTGAAGCCCATGCCATCACAACAGTACTCTCAGCACTTCTCCAATGGATGAAAGATGGTGGATTGATGGTGGAACCAACTAATATGGAGAGTTGGTGGTTATATCGACGAGCTGATGTGGAGCCCTGGTCGTTTGGAAATGGGATCTTGGTTGATCTCCAGAAGTTAATCATCTCGAGTCCTGCGTTGGCTGACCTGCTGGTATTTAAAGTCCCAATTCCATTGCCTATTTCGTCTTATACGATTAAGCCTGTCACTTATACAGAGCTAGACTTTGTAAGTACAATTTTAATTGATACTATCTTACGAGATGTTTTATTCACGGTAGTTAATTTGCAGCAAAAAGTGTTTGAATACTTTTCCTTGGAGGCCGAGCGAGAATTTTTGAGCCAGATCTCACCGAAGGCTTCAACAGATATATTTTTTGACAAAACCTTCGCTTTTCACTTCAAATACGGTCGTCCTCCTCACCATTTCACTATTGAGGATATCGAATATAACGGGAAGCGGAGTATGTTTGCATTGTTGACCTCCATTATATCCGTTCCCTCAACGCTTCAAAAAATAAAGGACGAGTTTGTAAATGAATACAGAGAGAAATACATGGACATGCTAGAAGACGGGGACGATAAAGAAGTAAGTAAAGTCATGATTCAAAATATTTGTGAAAAACGTATTGTCTTTGTTTTAGGCTGCCCTCAAGTTTGTCAGGGACATTGATGAATGGCCTCTGTTCCATTTAACGGAAGAGTTCCTAACTCTATTCCCGAGTTATATGGAGGTCAGATGGAGGGAATTCATCCCGGAGTCGGCTTGGGTGCGAAGATTGATTCACACTGCAGCCGCAGCCCTGGCCATGAATGGTATGCCCTTTGAACGTGATTCAGGGCCAATGTTATGTTGTGAATATTGAGTTATTGGGGGCAATAATTAGTCTAATTAATTGATTTCAGGTTCGTCCGGATTTTTTATTATTATTCCGTCGGCTGATGAACATCTGGTTCAATTATACTCCAAATTTGGACTAGAACAAATAAATTCAATCCAAATCAAAGACAAAGTTGTGATGGCTCACTCTCTAGTATAAAATTTATCAGATATTCCTACGATGTTTCAACAGGTTCAGAGCGGTGTTTTTAATTTTTCCCGCTCTCTGTCATATTTTTCCTTCTTAAGGGTACCCAATTGTATTCCGTGGCAAATCTCTATATCATTATTTTTTCTATTGCATGTAATATTGTCTAAATTTTTTGGTTCATGGCAAGTTGTAAGAGGTAGATATGTGAAGACCGAAATCCAGAGGATTGAAGCTGCCTTCGGTTTTGCTCACATGTCGGTAAATGTCAAGAACTTTATAATGTTGTCGTAAAATGGTTTATTTTAAAATGAAATCCCATATTTGCGGTTTCAAAGTCTTGCATCAATTTTTGTGAACAATTGTAGATAACGCGTATTAGAAATAAAGCCTTCTAGTCGACTGATGTTGAGGTTAATGGGTGATGGCAGACCCGCATTCCATATTTTTGGTGCCCAGCAGGAGAGATGTTTAGAATTAGAGTTTCCGTTGAAGTAAACTCGTCATTATTACAACACGCGTTATAATCAGGTCGGGATCTGATTGCCATACTTCTCTGCAAGGGCTGAGTGTTTTACAGGTATCGGGCCCTCCCTCTGGGGTGCCCCCATCCCCTCCCCTAAACTCGTTTGCCCTGACTGTTAGCTCTATGTACCGATGGTTGCATTATTGTTCGCAGCGCATCGGACGCTCCGTTTCTTCCCTTTCCCCTGCCCTCTCTTTTTCTGCCTTGCCTTCCCCCAACCGAAACGCGCCGATTTCGAGCGACAGCGACCCCCACCCCCCTCTCCTAGCCATCCGTTCCCCTTTTTTTCTCTCTTGGTTGCTCCCCGTCGCCTTCTCCCTGCCGAGCGAGTAGTCTCTGAGCACCAGTCTGATTGCCCTCTACCCCACCCGCCGCCCCCCTTGCCGAACTATTCGTTCGCGCACTGAATTTTCGGACGAATCGTCGGAGAGAGAATTCTTTGCATTGTTCTTTCCTATCGGTTCAGATCGATTTGAATACAAGGGTTTACAGGTGGCACAGAGCGGCCATTAACATTTCTTGCCCTTCCGTGGTCGTTTTGACCCATTCTGGTCTGAGTTTTACAGTAAATTCTGAATATTCTTATAGGTCTGTTACAGTTTTCAATAATCAAAATGAATTACAAGGGTTGGTTGTCTAGCGGTATCAAGTTATTTTTTGCTAAAGTTTTAGTTAGCTCCTATCTTTTTGGGCTAGATTTGTTTAATTTTAAGCCTTCTGAACTAATTTCTGGCTGAATTTGTGGCTTAATTGCCCTCGCGTCATGTTCCCATGAGGCCGATTTGCTTCAAGTCCTGGGGCGAATACGGTAATTCGGCTTTAATTACACTCATTACGCGGGTACTCTAACCTGTGCTCGAAGCGCCCTGAGATCGATAATAATTCGAATCCACTTGAGCGACCGATTGTCGTCCCTCCACCCTTCCCACACAAATTATTGCTTCCGCACTGTCGCCGGAGGGGAAATACGACGACAATGACAGCGCTGGGTGGAAGCCAGTTTACGAGCGCCCGCAATTTGAATTGCTCAGGGTCCCTTAACAAGTTGGCAGTGGTTGTCTGAAACAATTAGCGCTTCCACGGGACTTTTCTCTCGAGGAGCAAAAGTTGTGCGTGGCCCTTAATGCATTCGCACTGAGTGCAAGCCCTGCGGCGCCGACTCGGCAAAACGCGCTGAGGGCTAGGGACGGCGAGGCCGTGACCGACTCTCTCCGCTCTCCTTTCCCCCGTCACGAGACTGGGCCCTGCTCCGAACAGACCCATTGGCCACCACGAACCGCCACGGGGTGACGGGAAAAGAGGAAGGGGGAAAGCGAGGTTTAAGTTGACCGTTCCCCTCTCTTCCCTTTTTTGTCGCCCTTTGTGGCCTGCAATTGCGAACTAATGAACGAGTGACCTCTGCGCTTGTTTTTTAATTGTCCGAATTCAAAACAAAAAGATTTCGTTCATGAGGCATATGTTTTTGGCTGTAAGGTGTTTGAAGTTCGAGTAAAAAAGAATTGCAATCACTAAAAACTAATCCTGTATACAACTATGCGCACAGTAACAAAGTTATTAAATCAGGTTGGTTATTTTATAATAAACCCTCACCCTTGCCTCGAGCACTGCAGTAAATTCACCCGACCTGACATTTCCAATTTACGACAGCTTCGGGGCCTCGGCTTCTCCTCGCCCACCCCTAGCTGCGTCGAAGTCCTATCTCCCGTGCCTTAAGACCGCCGCAAAACTTGGCATCTGGAGGGTTTGGTCGGGATCGGGTCGGGGTTTCCGAGGTTTCCTGTTGTTTTCTTGTTTATCTCTAGTGTGGCGGTAAATGGTCTACGATTCTGATTCGTGAAAAATAACTACATACATGTATATGTTAACAGTGTGTACTGGATATGTTTCACACATTGTTTCATCATGTTTTTTCCCCTTTTTTCGAATCAGCAAGCCGGGCCGTTCGTCAAGCTCGTCAGGGTCAGTCGTTCTGGTCGGCCGCCCGCCGGATTAAATGTAAACAGCCTTGTCGCTGGTGGGTCTGTGATCTGCAGCCCCGGCGCACACTCTAATCGCGTCCTCCGATTCCTCTCATTGCGTGATTTTCCGGTTCTACTACACTCTACTGTATACACGGTCGTCTCTCATCTACATTGCTTAAAAACCGTGGTAATGCGCCCCCCCCCCTTTTTCTCGCAGAAATAAGCAATTGCACGGTACCGGGGATCCATCGTGCCAGGGTTCTGCGCTAATTATATTGTTTAGAGATTCCTTTATCTGAATCTCCTGCTTTAAAAAAACAACCCGTAATACTTTATCTAGTTTTATTTGGTAATCGTTATTATCTGTTTTCGTTCTGGCTAATCCATGTTTTTTTTCAGAGTTTCATAAGTAATATTATAATACCTAAATTTTGAATTCTTTTCCAGTAACCTTTTCTGCGTCACAGGGAGAATCCGTCTTTCTGACCGCGTTGGCTCTGCCAATTTCTGTGTCGATTTGTTTCATGTCTAATTAGCTCGTGTTCGGTTCCCAAGTTGCTTTTCAAACCTCCTATCGAGACATATGGGTCTGAAACCAGATGCCCCGATATTATTCATGTTGTGCCGATAAATTTTGCGTCCACCGGAAATGTTTTGGATTTCAGAGGCCACAGAGAAGCTAACCGGGCCGAGCAGCAACGGTGACGGACTTGTACTTGTTCACCGTGACCCCGTCCCTTGAGCAAACCCGCTCCCGAACTCCTTCAAGACGCCGCGCAAACCGAAAACCCCCAAGGTCGAGGCGCCCGCCGTTGGGGTCTCGACCGACTCAGTTTCCGATGAGATCAGCCGGTCTTCCATGAACGAGTCGCACATCTCCGCGGCAGATGGGACCATGCCCGGCTCTCCGATGACTGAGACCGGATCCTCGACGTAAGACTTTAGATTAATCCCAAACTAATTATGGGATTAATTAGAAACAGGAGAAGAGAGGGTGGATTTAAAGGCATTCCAAACAACGATAAACATTTTTTACTTCATCATTCCTACTGATGGGTATTCAATAAGATCGGGCGATACTCTAAGCCTTTAATAAACTCCAGTTTAGTTTTCGTTTTGATTAGGCTTAGTCTGAGCCCTTAGTTCGTTCCAGGGCAACCGGGCCGGGCTTGAGATTTGGATTTAGGCCCGGTTCCAAAACAAAATATCTTTTTTTTTTTGGAAAAAAACGATTTTTTTGTGTTTTGCATCAAAATTGTGAATTTAGACGCTATTCTTGCGCTTAGCGTTTAGTTCAATAGTTAAATAAAAGTGTTTTGTTTGAAAAAATTATGAAATGACGTCAAACTACCGGGCTTCGGTCAATTTAGATTTTTTTTAATTTATTTTTTTCTTTCCCCCCAATTTTTCCCCGCAAAATGACCAAAAGTCGAAACAATAATAAGGAGAATGCGAGATGTCGCAGGAGGTAATTTCTTTATTTCGATATTGTTAGATTCGTTTTTTTTCATTCTGCTTCTTTTTAGGCACGAACCTACTGATTTCTCGGGATTGAAAGAAGAGGAAGGTGGAATTGAGCTTGATGAAGAAATAGAAGTCCATCCGCAGCATTCGATATTGGCAGGGAATGGTAAGTTATGTCTCAGTTAAGGTATAGACCAGACATATTACATAAGTTTAGTTGTTTATGACTTTGAATTTTTCATAACCTATTTTCAAAGTCTTTTCGGGTCAATGATACTATGGGTCGTGTCGGTTCGTCGTTGTATGCATGGGGAGGCTAGGAGAAGGCTTAGTTAGTAGAAATAATAAGATTGATCGGGTCCTAGGACAGCTTATCACCTATTTTGAGGTATTTTGCATGTGCTGGAATCAATAATATCAAGATAAAGATGCGGATCTTCGTTTTTTGTCCCAAATTTTGGAATGTTCATGTTAATTTTAGACTGTATAAAACATAATAGAAGGAGATGTTACCAATAACGCTAAAATGTTACCTAAAAAATGCAAAATGTTACTTAAAACCCTAAACCTAAAAGTTACTGCTATACTATACGAAAAGTCGGGACGATTTTTCAAAATTTTCAGTCAAAATTTAGATTCTTTTGTTGAAAATCAATTTATTCCAGATGCGTCGAGGCAGTTCATCAAGAGGCCGCTCAATGCGTACATGATCTGGACAAGGCATGCCCGAGATGATATTCTAAAAAAGAATCCTCATCTCAAGATGAATGAGGTCTCAAAAACCGTAAGTTTTACGTTTATTGTTCTTTGCTGAATATTTAGATATCGATAGGAATTTTAGTTTTTTAAATTGGTGTTTGTAGATGGGTGAGATGTGGAAGAAGCTCCCTGATGACGACAAAAAACCGTTCTTCTTGATGGCCCGGAAGGCAGCCGCTAAACACAAGAAAGCACTGGAATTGAACCCAAAGTTGGCTTACGTTCCCAGTAAAAAGAAACACAAAAAGATAGATAAAAAAGAAGAGGAGCACAAGGAGGAGAAGAGCGAGCAGTCACCTTATCCCACCCCCAGTGCTTCACCAATCACCAACGGTACTCGACCTTGTAAGGACTTATTCCATGATTCTGATATTAGAAAGTGTAATTTCTTTATTTTTTACTTTTAGTGCATCAGAATGTTGTTGAGAACACACGGCCAGGGCCTTATCCACAACCAGCAACGATTGTGAGGACGCCAAATACTCACTACCAACAACCTCCTTACTCCCAGCCTTATGAATATCGACAGCCAGTTCAGAATGGGGTCTACCAATACCCTCCTCAACAATACACTCAGCAATCTCAGGTTCGATATGGTAGGTTTTTGTGGTTCATGAGACGTTTTTGAATTGACACAGTTTGAGCTCTTGTGACCTGATTTCACATTGTAATTTTCAGTTCAACACAATTACGGGTATCAGAATGGAAATGGAATTCCCGCAAACTACCCCACGAATGCTTATTATCCTGCCCAGCCGCAAGGTCACATCATCCCGAACCCACGGGATCCCTCCCAAAACCTCGTTCGGAATCCCTTCGCCATCTCTTATTCAGATCCTCCGGAACCTGTCTACGAACCGGAATCCGTCGAATTGTATCGTGAACTCTACTATCGTTCCCTGGTCCAATTGCAATTCCCTTCGAAACAGACTGGAGAACCTGAATGTCTCTCGCCAGAGTTCTACCTTCAGCGTTATTATTCATTAGGAGGGACCGATCCTCCACGTCGAGTTGCTCCCATGAAGAGCAACACTAATAACAGCAATGGCCTCGTCTATCAGGAACTCTGAATGGGGTCGGGGAATATGTTTCCTCGACTCGCATAGCTGAATTTAATTATTTATATGGTTTTACATCGTTGTTTCAATCTTTTCAATCTCCAGAACGGCTTTAAACTTGGAAATAACATAATTCTCTTCTAACTTTGTGTCCGCCGCTTCTTGAAGGACCTCTCACCTTAGCACTATAAAGTAGAGCAATTTTTTCTGGCTGTCACACTCTCCGATTCTTTTTGGGGTTAAAAATTCAAGCTTGTCGTTGTAGTGCCTTTCAGAATGTTTTGGGCCGAGATGGGTGGTAATACAGTATAACCTAAAATTATTTTGAGACTGTTTTTCATATTTTGCGCACCCTTTGGTCACATCTCCCCCATGCTTGACTCAAAACATCGTGATTCGACCAATCGAAGACCTCATTTAGCCCCGAACACGCCTTACAAGTTATTTTTGGATAAAATATGGTTTTATCATTACAAGATTGTCTCCGCCTTCTTTTAGTCATTAACTATGTTCTCTTTGTCAAAAATATACAGACTTTAAGAAATGTTACGAGCTCAAGATAGCACAATTTATTGTACATTTATAATTACTTGTGCCCCTTTCAGTAATAAAAATGTAATCTTAAAAGTTTTACTAATTTCTTGATTTATTTTCAATATTAGTCAAATTCCTGAGATATTAATATTTAGGTGAGAATACCGGTATTTGAGATAAGCTGAAATGCTGAGAAAACAGACTTGGATACAGCAAGGTGAAATTCGATGAGAAAACGACCGTGGGGACACGGTTAGATTATCGATCGCACAATTCTTAAAAATTTTTGAGTCGCTGAAGTAAGCCGTAGTTAGGCTAGGATTCACGGCGTGCCCGTCCGCAATGGGTAGGTGCCATAAAGGAGAGATTTTGATGTTTGTAAAAGGAAAGTATGAATTGTAAGTGTAAATTATTCAAAAAGGTGTAACCCTGAAAAAAGTGTTAATTTTGATGTAACACTGTCAGAAATGATGTTACACTGGCATATTTGTCATAAGTGTAAGTGCAAATTGTTTTAAAAAAGTCTAATATTCTGACCTAAGGTTTTTAGGAGTTCAGTCTTTAAAACAATTTCTTCGACATTACACTTGTATAAAATTACACGTTTTTACGCTTACAACAAATTTGCCAATATAAAAGCATTTCTAACAGTGCTACATCACAATTAACACTTTTTTTCAGAGCTAAACTTCTTGGAAAATTTTTGCCTTACAATTCATTCTTTTTTACACTTTTTTACAAAGATGTAAGGGTATCTATTAAATATTAAAAACATCCAGTGGTAGGGCTTGACTCAGAAATTGTGTTTCTGAGATGAAAACTACCTTCCGCAAGTAAATATTACGAAATAAATATCAGGGATCAGTGAAGAAAGTTGGCGGAGGAGTTGAGCTCTTGGTCAAGGGAGATGCGGCTGAACAGTTGGACGTTTTGTTGTGAACCCGAATCGATTGGGCCTTGGTTCTTGAAAATTCAGATGGTGGATATTGATCAGAAGAAGCGTCGAAGTCAATGAAAGGCAGCCATCTGAAGAGGTAGACAAATCCGACACGAAATCTGAAAGAGGATTGATTACATTTGAAGACATTAAAAGTGTCTAAACAAAGGTCTTACCGGGCACTGAAAACGCAATAAATAATTGGGTTATACATACAAGCACTCATCGCGAGCCAATAGAAGAAGAGATAACGGTAAGTCCCGAAGTTTGTGTCATCTTTGCCCATGAAGAACTCGGGAAACATGTGATATAATTGATACGGCAACCAACAGACCATGAAGATGATCACCACCAAAGCCAACATTTTTACAATCTGAAACATGAATGTAAGTAGTCTCATCCATGAATAATGCTGCCCGTACCTTTCGTTTGTCTCGCTCTAAATTCCGTGGCTGAGAGATTCTGGATGAAGATGGGAAGTTGTTTCTCCTCAAAGCAAACAGAATCCTTGCAAAAGTGTACGTGAGAACCAGCAAAGGTATTGCATATTGCACCACGAACAAAGCGTCATCGTATACGAACTTGTAATCGTATTCATTTTTACAGAGATAAGTGGTGGTTAAACTTTTGCTCATCTTTGAGTAGTAATATCTGGTCTCAACCCTTGACGCCAACACATTCGGTAGACTGACCAAAGCAGCAGCCAGCCAAATTGCGACGATTAAACTTAGAGTTCGTCTCCTACTCATCGCGAATTTTCCCAGTGGATCAACAATTGCAGTACATCTAACAAGGAAAGTACTTTTATGGGGCTCCTACTTTTTGACGGGACATATCTCAAAAAATCAGAAAAAATGTGCTGATCAAGGATATATAAATCTTAGCTGCCCATTTTAGGTTTTTAGGGGTGAAAATGCCCAAAAACAGGCTTATTTCCCTACAAAAGGGGCAGACATTCGAAACGATAAAAAGCGCAGTCGGTCTCCTCCTTCGGAAGAGAGCGGTGTGGCCGAGTGGCTAGTGCCGTAGTCTGGGAATCAAGAGGGAGGACGCCGCACGGGTTCGATTTCCCTTTTGGGCTGAATCAACTTTTTTTGAAGTTGAAGGTCGGAAAAATAAATTTTTGGGCCAAGACTGATTTATTACGTCTTAGAAACTCAATAAACATCATTTTAAGCCAAAATAAAAATTGTAAACCTGTGAAAAATTAAGCGAAAATGGGTTCATATATAGGACTTTAAGCCACCTTCCGATTGAGTTTTCACCCCTAAAAACCTAAAATGGGCAGCTAAGATTTATATATCCTTGGTCAGCACATTTTTTCTGATTTTTTGAGATATGTCCCGTCAAAAAGTAGGAGCCCCCATAAAAGTACTTTCCTTGTAAAAACGAATGTGTTATTAACGAGAGAAGTACCGCAAGTGCGACGCTCAGGTTTTCTTTAACTTTTGCACACATGTCGGGCATAGACTAACAACGAAATTCGGCGAAAAGCCTCAAATGTTCGATAAAAATGTCAGTGTTTCTGCAAAGCGCGAGCTAGTATTCTCGCAAATTAAAAAAATATTCTAAACTTGTGCCAAGTTTCATCAAAATGTGATCGTCGCACATGCAATACTTCCCCTGTAAAAAGATGAAATGTAGTGATTTCAGAAGAAAACTTACCGATCATGACTGACAATCATCATTGTGAAAACGGAGATACAAGTCGGGGCGACTCCAAAAAAGTTGTTAAAATGACAGAAGCTCCCGTACCACCAATCATAATAAAAGTTGAAGGTCCAGGTGGTCCCTGTGTTCAAAAGAGCCATCAAAAAATCTGCAACGGCCATGTTGAACAAAAAATAATTAAACGAGTAATGCATCGCTTTGTTGTTGATAATGATCCACATTACACTGGCATTCCCAATCAGAGCGACGGATATCAAAGAGCTGAATGAAATCCAAACAAACCATTCTACGGATCTAAAACAAGGCTGTGAAATCTCTGGGAGAGTAAATGCAATCTAATGCAACTTACCGGGAATGTTTTATTGGGAATTCCCCGCAATATAGATCCTTTAGACCACCAATATTTGTACAAACATAGTCTGCAATCTCTGTGCTTTGATTAGAATATGTGACTAGTAACTCGGCCAATGTGTTGGTCATCACTTGATTTGTCTAATTTCTGTAATATTACGGTAACTAAAAAATAAATTGTAAGCATTTAACACGTTCACGATTAACATGTGAATTTCAAGTGTAATATATGTGTACATAGTTGACATAATGACACAGAAACTGAATTTTTGAGTACTTTGCAATTCCCAATGGGTAAACTCAAAACTACGTTTTGGATCACCTAACAATAAGTGCAACCAAGTACACATTATGTGTTATATAGCAACAAATGCAGAGTTGAAAAAATACGAAAATTAATTGAATTCGAAGGAAGTCTGAGCAAGATAGTTTAAAAGCAATTTACGTCAAGAAAATATACCCGGAGGGCCCGAAAAATGTAAAGAAAAGGGGGAAACTTCTGGGAAGAACGCAACAATTTAAATAAAGCACTTTTAATTGGGCGCTGGCGCTCACTTTCAGACGGTGATACTACAATGAAGGAAGGAAAATCTTGGGAAATATGTGATCCACAAAAGGAATGATGTCATTCGAGGAAATGAAGTTTATACCCTGAGGTTTTTTAGGAACATCGTGACAGTAAGATGTCAAGGGGACCGAAATAGAAATTCGGAAAGGTGTAAATACGTAAAACGGTGAACTTTTAAAAAAAATATTACTTTGATTACTAAAAATAACAAAAATAAAAAACGGGCTAATGCTCTTTTAAACAATAGATTCACTTGTGTTTCTAGTAACAGAAGTATGAAACCACCGTGATTTGTACGTTTCGACTATGTTCCGTAATCCAAAACGTCCAGATCTCCCAAATTAATTCGTAAGAGAACGGCCGAATGGAAGACTAAATTCGATTGTTCCAACCATTCAGACCACCCGTTCCGAGGACGTCATCAAATGTTTTGAAGATAAGTTTGAGAGACAGAATTGTGAAGAGTAAACAGAGAAAGTAACAGTACTTCTAATGGATTGGATTACTCAGAAATCACACTCAAGCAATGAACAATAGCCTCGGCCGAATTGGCTAGGTTAAAAATAGATCACGGCATTATAGGAAGTTAGAATAAATTCATTAAAGTAAGTAGAGTCCAGGAATGGCCATAAAATGAATGAATTCAGACAGAGAATTTGGAAGGAACTCGGTTTTAGAAATTCATTCGGTTTGTTGCCATTTGTCATCAGAATTAACCCATTAAAATCTAGAGGGCCGTAAAGTTGGATAATTGCTTTATAAAAAAGTAAGTGATTTACAAAGGGAAATCCCGAAGCAAGAAGAAAATCTGGAGACAATTCTCGCACAGAGGTTAAACTAAATTAATTATTTTGTTCGTTCTTTGCAGATCCTGGAAACACTTAAAGATCACGTAATTGGTTGCAAACACAAGCTCATGATCACGAATTTATGGTGATCATATTAACATTCTGCTTTACCCCAATAAGCTTTATTAGACGTGTTGTAATAAAACCCTAAAAAAGCTGGTGGATTTGGTTTTTTGCCGGAGAAATTTAAGTAAAAGTAATTTTGAAGAGCAAAAATAGCCTAGAGGAAGGGATAATGTGAGGTCCGGAAGTTCATACAAAATCCATTCGCGCCATTATCCCCATAAAAGCCACAGGGAATTATGAGCTCCTCACGCTTGACCAATAAAATTGTTTTAGAAGAGAGAAGAGAAACTGCAATCAAGGCCAGGGCTGATGTAAAGGAAGAGGAAGAACAATGTCTACAAGAAAGGCTCCGATTTGTGAAATGGGGAAGTCGGATGTAGAGATGACATTAAAACAATTGCATTGAAAATGTAAGAACTGTTGTAAAATTGTCAACAAAAAGTGATGCAAACAAGTAGCGTGCGGAATGGGGAAAATAAATTAAAGGCCAATCAACCTGACATCGCCACACACGTTACTTTAAGTCTGAGATGTCTACTTTTTTGTGCAAGCTTCGACTTTAAAACTTTCCAATTTCGAGAAAATGAAAACAAAAGATTAAGATGGGATGACAAATACGGTAGTAAAGTTAAAGTCTACAATAGGTTGCGTCAAAAGATTTTTGGAATTTTCTGAGACTCTGCCTGTGCATTTTGTGCGATAATAAGTGCAACATATTTCGAAAAAATATTTTGCACCGTGCATGGCCCAAAAAGACAGCTTGAAGAATTTTGTTTATTTTTGCACTACGTCGGGCGTCGCGCGCGATTCTTATTCTTCGCAACGACAGATCGTTTCTTCCAACCACTTTTTGCGACGAGTACACACATATGCTACTTTTACAAAAATGGAAAGATAAATCACAATTTTTTAAGGGGTGTTTATGACTCGAGGAAGGAGAAGGTCATTGCAATTTGGATATACACTTTCCTGCACTCTGAGTGTATCTACAAAACAATATTTACTCGCGCTTTCTGCAGACATATGTACGCCCAACCCACAAGTTCAGAAGACAATAGGCGCCGGTAAACAAGTATATATTATGGTAGGACTGCCTTCCATTGGAATGCAAAAAAAAATAATGAGAGAATTTATTCTGCTATTTCTGACGATGAATGAGGAAGGAGAGACGCCATAAGTCTGTATACGGCATCATAATTTGAAGGCACAGCTCCATTAGTGGATCAAAAAGACCATCGAATAAATTATCCAGCGGATAATGAGGCTTTTACATCGCAACATTCAGATGTAAAAAACAAATATATTACATTTCAAATAATTCTAAGACACTGACGTCTTTATATCTGACAGCTTTCTCAAATTTAAGTGTTATTATTTTTAACCTTAACAGTAAAAGCAAAGTCAGACGGCAAAATATTAAAAAATAAAACGAAAATAGACATGAACAGCACAACATTTATTGTCGAAAGTCATAGTAATTTTATAGGTTTGATTTTAAGAAATGCAACAAAACAGAATGGGGAATTAAAGGGAAACAAAGGGGTCATGCATAATCAGAGTACAAAAATACAACATGTAAGTATAAGGAAAATAAAGTTTTTAAATCCATCGTAAGTGTACTGAATAATAATTTGATGACCTATACGCCAAGAAAAACTAAGGAAGAGCTCAATAAAAACAAATATCTTCTCAAAATTGTAAACTGCTTGTGAGTGAAAGGCCACGTTTGAAAGGCGTCGTTGGTTACACGGGACATTACAATGCGCACAGATTGCAGCAAATATTGTATTTTTGGGACCTATAACTTAACATCCGAGAGAAATTGAAAGATATCTCCGCGGATTAACAGGCTCATGAAATAAAATTTCTCACCAGAAATCAGGCGATTACAAGTTATCCGAGACACGGAATACATGACGGAAAGCTACTCATTAGAAAGAGATGGATACAAATTTATGGAATAGAAAACATCCATTCAGCCTACAAACAGCACACTCTGAGGGCAACGTTCATCTCCTTCTCCATTGTATTCCTGTTTTTAATAATTCCTGATTTGAAAATGCCCCCAGGGTTCGATTAATAATTCGCTAAACTTTTCTGTCATAAAATAAATTAAGACCTTTTCCTGTAATCAATAACAGGAATCCGGTGACAATCGAAGCACACTATAAAATATCTGTGAAGCATATCAATGTGAGAAAAAAAGATATTAAAGATACGGATTACTTATGCTTTGTTAAGCAACAAAATGGTTCTGAAGAGAGGTTGCAAATTGTGAGATCGTAAATATAATGTAGATGTCTGCAGAATTTGTGAACAGCCAGTCCCCTCAAATTTGTGTAAAATTTGTTTAAGCCCTTCCCTGGGGCCCGTAATCTGATTGCTCGAGAAAAGAATACAGAAGCAAACTTCTGGGAATAAAGTGGGACAAACTTCATAGTGGGTTCTATTACTGAGCTTGCATTAAAACAAGCAAATAAAAAAAGATTAGTCAGAAACAATGTCGGCTGTTATCACATTCCAAGGTTGATATCTTAAAAGCAATTTAAGATCAAAAAATTATCCTAAAATCATTAAATTTGAAAATCCGCCATCGAAAGCTGTGTGTGGCTGAGACTTTCGCATCCAAGAATTGTAAAGAGCGGTCATAAAAAGAGGAAAACACGCAATTCTCAAGAATAAAGTCATTATAATACTTTTGTAGGTATCCAGCTGACCTTCGGGGATAATTTTACATTAGTCCTCACCTCAATTGCTATCCAACCTACACAACGATTAAACAACAAAAGATTTCACTCTTGAGGCATTGCCAACACAACGCCTTTACAAAACAACTTTAAAACTTTATCTCCAATATGTGAACAGGCATATACCATAAAGGAAGGAAAAGGAGACTTTAATTTATGACTGCAAGTCATAACAACCAGTGACAGTAGATAAAGAAGGAGGATATATCTTCTTGTTTATCGAAAACAGGCCCAGATCCTTATGTAGCTAGTGCCTCAGGGTCTCTGGAAGTTAAAAATAAGAGTTCTGAATAAATTTACTGAAGTAAAAATGGATAACTATGAACTTAAAGATTACTGTATTGTACAAGTCATAGTGTAAATAATCTAATCAGTACGTCAAATGGAGAAGTTAAAAGTTGTTTGCAGACAAACCCTAATTTGTATTCAAAAAATATTTACCTTAAGGTCCAAAAAATTAATTTGCAATTTTGAGGGCGTTGTCAACAAAAAAATGGAAAAGTTACACGGAGATTAGGACGAATGGGGAATGCTGGGGTATTCTCAGATTAATAAGCGGAGGTTAATTTGAGGATCCCAAATCTGCAAAGGACTATTTTTGAAGAATGTAGGATAATTTAATTATTTTGGAGGAAAATAAATGCGTTTTATTTTATAGGGAATCATGCAAACATATCTAGTATTTCGATTACAATATTAAGATCCCAAAGAATATCTCCTTTTGTTAAACAATTGTCTAGAGCGCTTCCAGGACAACCCGAGACAGTAAATATAAGTTGACGAACATCGGTTGCAGAGTGCTTAAATGAGGCCAAAACAAATTCGAGGAGACTTTAAGGATGACAAACGACTTCCACAACCAAACCAACTTTCGTGAAAATTACAAAAAGTTCAAAAAAAGATCTAAAAGTCAGCGAAGATCTTGGCTCTTGCAAACGACATAAATTTTAATTTTATAAAGACTACTTCGATAATTGGTCTCCGAGAATCATAAATTATTCAAGGACCAATTCTCGGCGTCAGATTCCTGGAAAGCTATGACAAGACAAAAATGTCATCCAGAATCCCCCCTCGGAACGGAGATTTTGAATTTAATTAAGTTAAAAGTAACCTTTCATGCCAAAACATTTCCCAGACATCTGAATAAGTGCACTTTCCTACTGTTTCCCTGCATTGTGCAGATATGCCGAACTTATTAATTCCGTTGTCGCATTAATTCCGGCCATTGTTGGTATGCTAGAGACCTCCCATACTGCACCATAACCCCTTTAATACAGACAAACATAAACAATGGACGGGAAACAGTCCCTGGACACAACAAGCTTCATTTAAAGGTGACTGTCAGGCTCAAAAAAAGAGTACATTAATTTGACCGATCATGAACCTTACTAATAGAAAATGGAACTTGATCATTGCAAAGACTTCGGCTGAAAAAATGGTAATGTGGAGATAGATGTTTGGCCCCGAAAGGCCCATTCCAATCCGGATCTGATAATTTAAGAACTCATTTGGCGGGTTGTTTATGGACGTAGGCAGACGATAAGTGCGGATCTCGGAGAGAGGGACGAATCCATTCTTATCCCCAGCACTGCCTTTATTCGCCCCAGGACTTATTCCGTCTTGACCCCGGAATTAAAGTGGCGGGGATTGGAAATTCTAGAGAAACACGGGAAGAAGTTTAACATGGAAGAAGAAAGGTGAGATAACAATTATATAAACTGAAATAATACAATAACGGGACAGGGATTTTTTGAGAACTAAAACAGCAATCATGAAATGGAATGCGGGACACAAAACTATGATCAACCCCCTTACCCACGATTAAAAGGATGCCCTCTGTAACCTCCCAAGGATTTAAGGACGCAATAAATCAAAACGAGGACAGATCATTGCAATGAAAATTGCATACAGAGTTCGTCAGTAAACTCTCATCCGCGAAAGCTAGCGTTTTGTTGAATTTACTACCAACGAGCATTGAAAGAAGAAGTACATATTGTATGCAGAGGCATTTTAAAAACTATTGAAACTTTGAAATGAAATTGTTGATGCTTTATAGTGCCGCGGTGAGAGGTGCTTCAAGAAAGGGCACGACAGAAAAGAGAAAGTTGTAACGCTCCAGTCCGCAGCCGTCCGGGCGTTTAAAAAGTTCACAATCAAACAATATATAAGTTTATTTTTTATACATTTCGTATCTATGGAAGGGATCACCATCTCATTTGTTGGACACTGAGATGACGTATCCTTGATTCTCCAGAATCCTCAGCCTCTTCTCAACAGCATCCTTATACTTGGCGAGAATGCTTCGGTCTTGATCTGATTGTACCTAAAACATTTTAGTATTCATTTCTGAAGAAATAAAAATCCAAAATTATGTATAATATTATACTTACTTGTTCCGAAAGAACATGAAGCATCATGTATGCTTGTTTGTATCGGCTTGGACAGAGATGTGGATTACCATAGAGCTCGTCCAGAGCGGCCGACTGACACATCTCGATGGCATGTTTGTACATCAACCGTTCAGCTGAGACAACCGTTGATGAAGGATCCGCGCTCGATGAAATTCCGAGTGAAGCCAGCTCTTGAGAACGAGTCTAAAATGATATAAATGCCATCAAATCATCCATGAAGCGTAAAACTCATTATCAATGCTCATTAAAGACTTACCAAACACTGATGATACTTGTCATTCAGTTGATTGAGGACATGTTGAACCGCTGGAGATGGCTGAAGAGTCGCGGAATCTCGGTGTCGTTGAGCCATCACAAGACTCGATGAAATGATATGCATCACTTTTATGTACAACACCAACTGTTCGGACCGTCGATTCGTAACCGCGTCACTTGCTGTGTCTTTCTGTAATATAAGGCGTGTGTATTCTACTTTAACCCGACCCGAATTTCTTGTCTGTGGGCCCGCTAGCTCTGCGTGGTTTCTGTCCAAAAATTAGATAAAAATCGCAAAACTTGTCTGAACCCCGCCTTGAGCAAAAAAGCTTTGAGTTTTTCCAGTTTGAAACATATATATAAGGACGGTGACGTACGCATCAAAATGGGTGTCGTGGCCAGAAACCGTGATTTCTTGTCTGTTAGGCCCCTAGACAAATTTCTTGATGGAGAAAAGAGAAAAAATCTTCACGGGAAGAGCAAAAATTTGTACAATATTGCGCCTTGTTACGCAATTTGATAATGAGACAAGAATTGCGCATTTCCGTTCTAGAGGCCTAACAGACAAGAAATCGCCGTTTATGGCCACGACACCCGATTTGACGCGTATGTCACCATCCCTTATATCTTCATAATAAACTTTTGGAAGCTATTTTGTTAGAAGATGTTCTCAAATCACTACAGATAAAAACCTTTAAATTTACACGTTTTTTTCAGATGGATAATGAAGATGGTAAAAGCCACGCTGCAAAATAATTCCTAACTCCACCTAGCGCCACACAGACAAGAAATCCGGGGATTCTAAACAAAACTTACGGCTCTTTTCGTGCTTTCCATATTAAAACTAATGGTACTTCCATTGAATTCGGCAACATTGATCAACGTCTCGGTTAATTCCAGAACGAAGTTAAGCTTTGTGAGTACCATCTTGTGTTCCTCGTCCATCAAAGTCTCATCTTCAAGTTCGGGAGGTGCATCGATGACTGGATCAAGCTTTTCTTTCGAGCTTCCCGGTCCTTCTTCATCCCAATCTTTTTCTGCCGATGGGGCCGATGCTAGCTTGGAGCAACTAGGACCATTGGCCAAAGAGGGGGGAGTCGCCTCGACATCCTTTCCTTGCTTATCATAAACAGCCGACGTTGATGGCTGTTGATTTTCATCTCCCGAGACACTATCAACCATTTGCGAGTCCGAAGACTCCACCGAAAGTCCTGAAGCAAAGGGAACAGCTCCAGTAAACTCGTTTAACATGTCATCAACTTCATCTGGCTCAACATCCGCAGCACTAAAACATGACAATTACATAAAACTCATCCACCTTCCACCAAAAACTCCTCTGAAAACTTACCCTTCCATTTTCTTATTGCTCTCCGTTGGACTCGTTTTCAGGGAAGTTTGGGGCTTACGAAGAGGAGATGTGCTCAGATACCGGATGTTATCAACAGATGGTTTGGTCGGGCTGGGACTTCTGACTCCGTCGGACCTTGGAATACCCGACTTTGACGTTGATCGGAGACTTTTTACCGGTTCCGCGTTCTCGGAACCTTCTTCCGGAGACACCAAAGAACGCGGCTTACGAAGTCGGGATTCCGACCGGGCTGGCAATCGACTCTTCGGCAACTCTTTGATAACATATTTTGCTATAACGATCATCGTTAAAAAGGTAAACAGACATCACTTACTTCTTGGGGGATTTACTTCATCGATCCGAGGACCCATCTCGTCAAAGTTAACGGCAGCATGACCACTGTGAGAAGCCTCGACCTTTCTTACAGTACTGGCAGTTGATTGTATTTTATTAGCCAGTTCCTTCTGTCTTTCTTGTTCCATAATGGCAAAATTGAGACGTTGGCTGGGAACAGGGACTGCCCTAGAATTGGCGGTATGAGTCTGCGATTGGGCCGATCCTTGACGTTCCAAAGACCGGTTAGAAGCCGATCCTTGTCGTGATAAAGGTCTCTGATTGGGCTGATTTAATGGAGGAAGGAAAGTAAATTCCCCCGAATCCGTCATCTGATTTTGTTGTTGAGAATTTTTCGGAGGTCTAGGCGGAGGTTCATTCGACCTTAGCGGTTCTGATGGTCCTCCTCCAATACTTCTGGGTACTGTAATTCTAGGAGACAACATCGCTGGAGACTGTTCTGTTCGTCGTTTTAATGGACTAGTCGTGTAAGTGGCTGGCTGAATTCGAGCGACTGTTGATGGACGAGCGAGGTTAGCAGATGAAGGGATATTCCGGTGACTTATTTGTTCCGAACCGACCCTCTTCATCTGTGTATCTGCTGCCTGAGCCCTTCTATAAGGCCCAGGAGAGTGTACCCTTTGACTTGACATCTGTTCTAAGACTCTCTTCGACGAAACTTCAACAATCGGCTCATGGAAAAAGGGGTGATTAAAGAAGTCACCTAAAAACAGTCATAGATAATATTTGATTATAACGTACGGAATTCAATTCTGTTTACAGCGTTTCGCTTCAGGAGCCGAAGAAGGAGATCTCTAAGCGTTTCGGGGCAATTTAGGGGGATATTGGGCTGAAGGTCCCGATTCTTTTCGTAATAAGTGCGAAGACCCTGGGGTGTTTTTGCCTAAAATAAAAAAAAATAGTAAAGAAAAAATAGATCTCGACAACAAACCTGGAAAGGAGCTCTTCCAACTCGGCATTGGTACATTATAGTTCCAATTGACCATAAATCGGCCTTTGCATCATACTTCTGACTCATAATGACCTCAGGGGCCATATACATAGGAGACCCACATAAAGTTCCGGCCATGGTTCCCTCACCCAACACTCTGGCAAACCCGAAGTCAGCTAACTTAATGACAACCTCATGGTAAGAAAACTCTTTCTTTTTTGGAGGATTACATAAAAGAATGTTTTGGGGCTTGAGATCTCGATGGACAATTCCTTTTTTGTTAATTGCTTCCAATGATTTAGCTGCAACAAATAATTTCCAAGAAATTCTTTCAAATTCTTACCTATCTGTTTGAAGAAATGTTGAATAACAACATCTTCGAGAACTCCATTTGCTTGGAGATAATCGGATAAGTCTCCTCCATTGCAAAACTCCATTACAAGAAACACACTGGTCGTGTTCTCCACACAATCGAGCAGAGACACCAAGTTTTCGTGTTTGAGACTACTCAACTCCTAAATCGCAATAAAGAAAATATTAAATATACACTTACATTGAGGATCTTAATCTCCTTTTTCAACAGATCTTTGGCCTTATTCAGATTCTTCTTCAGAATTGCTTTAACGGCAATCTCTTTATTGTCCTGAAGAAATACAATTCGTAAAAATTAAAAACAACGAAAATAAAAGCAAAGTGCAGAAACTTACCGATTTCTGCCTTCCTTTGTAAACAGCGGCAAAGGCCCCATGGCCCAGCATGTCCTTCTTGTAATAATAATAATCATCGCCGAACTCCTCCATTTCCGGCTGAATACCCTATTCCTATACACGCATTAGATTATTTAATGAAAACAGAACTTCGAATAAAATTGATAAGGACTCGTGATAAGGGACGACATATGAGCAACGGATTCTGTCAGACTTTCGCGGTAGAAATACTAACAAAATTATCGGGGAAAAAATTGAAACGAACAATATTATATTCGAAAAATCAATTTTCTCAAAGGTCGGAAATAGAAATCAAATCGGGTTGAAATTCAATCCAAAGTCTTGGGGCGACTGTTCTCGAAAACAAAAATTCTCCGGCTAATACGCATAACAATCAAAGATATCACTAAGCTTGACATCTTCCAATAAACCCTGTCACATGAATTTTATTTTACCAAAAAAAGAAAAAAAATCTTTACGATGACGCAGGCTGCGCCCAGGTGAAATACTGGCTCAAGTAGCTGCTTACTTGCAGTAGAGGTCGACAGGGCCCCACGGTGTATACACCCGTATATACAAATTCCTGCGAAGTCCAACTCTATAAAATTCCGATCCCAGTATCCGCAATCGAAATTTTGGGTAGATCCCGAGTATATACCACGATATTACCACGAGATGAAAATTCCCGATTTTTGGAAACTTCCCATAAGAACATTGTAGAAGGTTGAAAAT
This sequence comes from Bursaphelenchus xylophilus, assembly GCA_904066235.2. Classification (NCBI taxonomy): domain Eukaryota; kingdom Metazoa; phylum Nematoda; class Chromadorea; order Rhabditida; family Aphelenchoididae; genus Bursaphelenchus; species Bursaphelenchus xylophilus. The sequence goes on along the minus strand of CAJFCV020000003.1, from coordinate 5,680,734 downwards.
CAATGAGAAACCGAGTGGGAATAGTTTGAAAACGGGAATAGGAACGCCCAAGCTGGGTGATACGACGGGAGTGTTTTTTTGCCAACGAAAACTACTAGGAAACGTCAGAATCGGGCCGTGTATTCTTCCCAAAAACAGAAGACGGCCGCATTGACGTTTGCCTTAGGGAATGAAACGGGAAGAAATAGTGAAGGCGACTGCGGGAGGGAGAGAGAGAGCTATTCTATATTCTCCCCTTTTTTGGACAACATCGATTAGACCGCGGCCACCACTCGAGGCTGCCAATGGAAAGAAATGCGGGAAACCAGGGCCCGCGCCCTCCCCGGAGCACATCCATCCAACTCGGCCTTCTCTTCGCGCGATCTTCCCTTAATGTCGGGCTTAATGAGATTTCGGCCGAAATGAAAAACGGGGTTTAGGCAGATACGACCGAAATTGCCTTCCGGGGTCAGTAGATCAAAAAAATCTGCGGAAAATAATGATAACAAAAGCCGGGTGGGTCAAGAAGGCAGAACCTTGATCGAAAAGATGAAGATGTTCTACCCTAAGGGAATTTCTCGGATTAGTGGCAGTTGGATCGAAAGAGAAAAAGGGGGGAGAGACTAGATTTTTTGAGGGCACGAGGGACCTAAAATGTCTGTCTCTCTCTCTCTTTACAGCCGACGGGCCGGTCCGGTCAGAAAGCGGGCCGAACGGCCAAAAAACTACACGACTGTTTTCTTTTGATCATATTACCGAGAGAAAGGGCGCCAGGAGTAATGATGCCGTTGTCTCCGTCTGAATATTCTGATTTTACAACCTTGAGATGACAGATGTCAGTTCCAGACATGAGATAAACAACCAGTTCGAACAAAACGAGAGAGATTGCCGTGGTTGGTTAAGGGGATTATTCTTATTAGCCGAGGTGTTCTTCTTCAGAGTAAATAGAATAAACGCAAGACAACCTATCGGCCGACACACAAGATTGGCATTTTTTACGACTTTTGAGTATGAAAGGCCTGGTTTTGGCAACAAACGGAGGTCATAAATCTGTTGGAAAGGAACTCTTATTGTTAGTTGAATAAAATTTATGAGTTTTGTGTAAAGGTAATCGGTCACGCGGACAGGAGAACTCTGCAAAAGAAATTTGCAAAACAAAACGACTACATGTTGGACTAGTAAACCCAGCCTCTGATAGCGTATTTGAATTGAGAGCGCGACCTTTTCTACCTCAAATACCCCATTTTTAATTCTCGCGACGAAAAAAATAAACCAGTAACCTCACCAAATGTTTGGTGGCTTCAAATTATCGGTCACACATGCCCTTAGGGCAAGATGTTTTTTCTAGATTTTGGGAGAGCCGGGAATTAATTAGACTAAAAAGTAGGGAAGTTAATTAGAAAACCGGAAGCTGGCATATTAGATATGCACATATGGACATATAAAACGATAGCGACCTTGGACTATCGAAATTATTATACTATCAGTCTGTCGGAAAAATAACGGCGGATCGTCGCAGCAAAATGTCTCGCCTCGCCGCTGTCGCGCACCAAATCCCCAGCCGCGGCTTGCAGTCGCAAAGCGATGATGGGCGATTCCGAGGCGCGCCGATCCGCCGTTTTTTTCCCGACAGACCGATACGTTCATACATATTTATTGTTTATTTTTCATAGCTAATACTAGTCCTTCCGGAAAGTCGCCGGACGGAAATCGGCGACATGCACTCTGCGAAATCGAAAGTTCACTTTGCACTGTGCAATTTTTGGCTTTTTGCACTGTGCAATAAGCCTTTTCGAGCTGTCGCTCGCACCCTGAGTTTTTTCTCACAGTGCATGTCGCCGATTTCCGTCCGGCGACTTTCCGGAAGGACTAGTACAACCTTATCTTAATTTTTCAAAAGTGCATGTAACAATAAAACCAACGACGACGGCCAACCCTTGGACTAAGAGGACTCCGATTAAGGTCAGTCCAGCTATCGTCAGTACAAATTCAAACCTTTGCCAAACAGCGTCAGTACAATTTTCGAACTAAAATTAGATTTTAAATGTCGCTGTAAACTTACTTGATAACTGTTTCCCACTTTAGAGCAGTAGGTTGTATTGTAAAGATTGTCGGTATCATCACCACAACAATTAAACTGAAATTAAAATATAAAAATGTTTAAATATAACAATCATACATGTGTTCATATGTATGTCTCTATTATTTCAGTTCAAAATTTCACTTACTCTTTCAACCAAACTTTTGGTGTCTGTCGTCGAGAAAGCAAACGCCCATTTGACATAATCTTGAATCAAATGCTTGATCTAAATAAGCGGATTACAACATAATTAAAGTACATAACATACTTTAGATTTAAAAATAAATAAAAAGACGGCGACGCCAATCTCTGCAACAATTAAAATCGTCTTGACAACAATGTAAGATAATGTCATGTTGCGTTTGTAGATGACGCCACAAAGAATTCCCCATAATCCGACCAAAGTCATCGCCACCGACCATCCAACAAGGGTCCAGATTGTGAGCGCTGCCTACAGTTAAAGTCATCATTTTTTAAAACACGATTTCTGAGTTGGATCAGCCATGGACGTACGAAAAGGATTTTGAGTTTTTAGTTTTAAAATGACTGAAGGTTGGAATAAGTGTAAAAAATGGGCATGACAAATTTTTTTAATGGCAAACCAAAAACCTCGGTCGGCTTGCCAAACTGTCGAAATCCCTTTTCGCTCGTTTTTTCGAGATTTCAAAGCTATCTTGACACTTTGGCTTGCCGATCCAGGTTTTGGGCTATCCATTGAAAAACTTGGTTGTGATTTCAACTCATTGGTTACCAGATGTACAGCACTAATTTTTTTAATACTCGATTTATTGGGTTTCGATGGTATTTGGGAGATGCATTTACGGGTGATGGATTTTTGGGGTGAGTGAATTCTCGGGTGATGAAGTAAATATTGTACTTATGGCTACTAAGTACGACATAACACTGTTAAAGTTTTGAAATTTTTATTCATTTTTAGGGATTTCGGCCATGAGGAACCCAAAAATGAAATCTGCTTCGGGCAAGCATTACTCTTATTTTATTACTGTTACAATTGTAAGTAATACTGAAAATTACTGTAGATTTTGAGAATAATCCTAATTTTTTATCTCGCATGAGTAATTCAAAAATGAAGTCCGTTTTGGAGTGGAGGATTTCTTGGTTGATAATTATGGACAATGTTGAAATGCTGGCTGCTAGATTATCACCTGAATAAAAAAAGGATTACGCTCAAAATATACAGTTTTTGGGCCTGATGGTCGAACTCCCTAAAAATGAAAAAAATTGCAAGATAAAATTTTTTTTATTTTTTACAGTGTTATGTAAAAATCTTACTTATGTAGTAGCCCTCAATAAAGGATTTTCTTCGTCACCCGAGAGTTCACACGAAAGCCATCGAAAGAGACCCCGAGTTGAAAGAGACCCCGAGTTGAAAGAGACCCCGAAAGGTAATCGATGGCGTAGATTCCAAAAATCATATTCGTTTTTTCTGATTCTTACTTTGTAATGTTAAAAAGTAATTTTTTAAATTTTTCTAAAAATAGTCGATTTAGGGGTTTTCGAGGGTGCTGATTTCGAAAATCATGTTAGCTTTCCTCTTTATAGTACTACCTGGTACTATACAGTACGAGGTGAAAATATGGATTTTGGCGTTAATGGTGTTGTTTTGATGCTTAGTACTCCTCAAAAACACGTTTTAAATAACTGGTACTGTTTAGCACTGTCTGGTACTATGTAGTACAAGGTAAAAATTTGGCCTTTAGGCGTTAGTAGTGTTGTTCTGTTGCTTAGTACTCCTATTTTCACCTCGTACTACATAGTACCAGACAGTACTAAACAGTACCAGTTATTTAAAACGTGTTTTTGAGCGTAGTGGACGATTTGTCCCAGTTTTGTCCCCAAGGCGGTTTTGTCCCCAGGACGTTTTTGTCCCCAAGCTGGATAGTACGATTAAAAATTATGCATTCAGATGTTAATGCTGTTGGTTTGGTGCACAGTACTGCTCAAACAACTTGTTCTTAGCGCTTGGTACTGTTTAGTACGAGGTGGTACTATATAGTACGAGGTAAAAATTAAGCCGTAACACCTCAATGCTATGGGTTTGAAGCCCAGTACTTCTCAAAAATGTGTTTTGCCACATGGTACTATATAGCACGAATTTGTTTTTGCACAAAATGAACGTCTGATCAGTACTGCATACCAAAACAACTTCATTCACGCGTTATAGCTTAATTTTTACCTCGTGCTATATAGTACCACCTTATACTATACAGTACCAAGTGCTAAAAACACATTTTTTGAGAAGTGCAGGGCTTCAAACCAACACCATTAACGCCAAAATCCAATTTTCACCTCGTACTGTATAGTACCAGATAGTACTATAAAGAGGAAAGCTAACATGATTTTCGAAATCAGCACCCTCGAAAACCCCTAAATCGACTATTTTTAGAAAAAATTCAAAAAATTACTTTTTAACATTACTACTTAAGCAAAAAAGTAAGAATCAGAAAAAGCGAGTATGATTTTTGGAATCTACGCCATCGATTACCCTATTTTTGACCTTTTCGGCCATTTCGGGGAAACATCGAAAGAGACCCCCGATTCCGGGGTCTCTTTCAACTCGGGGTCTCTTTCAACTCGGGGTCTCTTTCGAGGAAAACCAGTTCACACCCCAAAAGTCCATCATCCGAATATGCGCCCGAATATACCCGAATATACGCCATCTGAATTTGCACCACCCGAATAAGCGATCACCCGAAGGAGCGTATATCCGAGCTTTCACCATCCGAGTGTGCACCAACCGAATATTCTCGACCACGCGAGACTGCACCCTTTCCGACGAGACGAAACATTTTGCTGTGACGACCCGTCACTATTTTTCCGACGGTCTGGTAATGCAGACTTACGCTTTCCCTAATGGTGCTCTTGGTCCGATACATCTCTGGTGGATTGGGGGTACTGTTTAATATATTCATCCTTAAATCTTTCTCGAAATTTACATCGAATCTGACCCACAAGGCTACAGCAATCAAAGCCAGTCCAAACAGGGTAAGAATGGCGTTTAGAATAATCAAGGAGCATCTACTGAATCTGCGGCAACATCCCCGACACGACATGGCAATGGGAAAGCGCAATTTATTGTTTGTTTTTTGTTTTGCCTCTGCCCCCGGGGAAGTGGCAAGAGGTTTATTTCCTCTCTCACACATCTCAAGTGTTGCGTATCGTAAATAAATAATTATTTTGCTAGTTTATGTACAGATCAATTGGACTGATCTTAGAATCAGAATTATATTTATTAAAAAATAATTTTAAAAAGAAGGTACCCGGAATTACAATCAGAGATATCTTGAGTGGTTGAATCAAATAAATAAGTTGATTGAAACTCGCTGTTCACATTAATAGTGGCGAAGTGAGATACCATAAGACAAGACCGTCTTACTTTTTGTCATCGATCCATCTGCACTGTGATGGCCGGAGCACTCTGCCGTCTCTTTCTATTCTGTTGAAACTTCTTTGATGAGGAGTTTGATGAGTTCTGATCAAAGGCAGGGGAATTTCTCCTTGACCATGGGGGTTTGTGTAACATCAGAGAATGGGAGTACTTGGAGATACTCATCCTGGCTCTTCTAGAGGCCTCAAAGGCCTTCACTCTGATCTCCTCTTGGAGAATGAAGTAACACATACTAAACAGCACCACCCCGATCACAATGAACACCATATTGGCCAGAATTATTCGCGGATCACTCGGATAAACATCACCAAATCCTGTAAATGAGGGACAGTATGATTGAAAAGGTGTTAGGTACAGTTTTAATTATAATAATTACTCACCGATCAAGGCGACACTGCTAAAAGTGAAGTAAAAAGAAGTAAAGTAATCCCATTGAGCCATGACTGAGTAGATATAGCTAGCCAAAAGGAGATATATTACAAACACTAGGACACTGGCCACGAACACGCGACGTTGGTCGGAACATGTAATATACTGGGTGTCTGAAAATACGATTTCAAAATAAAAGGCTGGAATAAAAATCGAAGACGGAAGTGAAGTTTTCCCGAGAGTATCATAAATTTAATTCCTTTGCTAAGGAAAACTGCATGGATTCGGACAAGAATGATTATCTATAAGAATCGAATCTTAATGAGCTGGTAAGACTAAACAATAAATATTTACCGAACATGGACATGGTCTGGGCGAAGAAGGGCTTCCCGTTTTCGGGATTGTCATGATCACAGTCCCGTAATGTCATCGCTTCATCATTCATCTTCTTTTCATCTCCTTTCAGGACTAAAATACAAACTTTAGAACGATTATAAATATCTGAAGGCCATGAATTGTGCCCTAATAAATATTCAACGCACCCCAACAACATTTCCTCCGCTGACGGCGTTTCCAACGTTTGAGATAATTGTAGACCCGGATGAACCAGATCCTGCATTGATTGCCCTCTTCTTTCACAAATGCAAAAAACAGTGGAATTCCGAGTGCCGCATAGATCACAGTAGCCACCCGAGCCGGGACCGTGCTAGCTGAGACCGTGCCATAGCCAATCGACGTGTAAACACTGCAAACGAATGAATGAATTATGAAATTGACGTCATTTATATAATATGTAATTTAACTACGTTTACAATCTTGACTTGCCTGAAAGCATAAACAATGGCATTAGTAAAGTCAGACATGGGATGCATGACTGTTTGATTGTCTGGCTGCCATTCTCTGTAACATCGATCCACGGAGTTCAGGAGCTCTTTAAAATGGTTGTAACAATTTGCGCCTGAGGCAACACAAAGCTCTTCTAATTGTAATAACTTTTGAGATCTATTTGTGAGACAGCGGACCTTGTAATGCTCGGCCACCCTCTCGTCATGCCCACTCTCAAGTGCCTGAAATTATAATACATACAATATAAAATATGTTAAACCCAAAATACTTACATGGAAGATGACGGCCCCAATAACCGTATAAACAGGCAAAGCCAGGAAATAGAACATGTGTAATAGTCTGGTCCTTTTTAGATGACTGTGTGTTTTCTGTAGCGTCCTTCCAACATTCAGCAAAGTTTGTCGAAAGTCTTCTGGTGGAGTACTGTGCACGCTGACCTTGTGACCATTTTCATCAATGTAAGTCTCTACATTCATCTCCGAGTTGGAACGCATCAATTCCACATTCCCGAATGAGATAATGGACCCGTTCTGGGTCTCTTGAATGGGGACTGTAAGTTCATTGGAACGCGAGTGTGGCCTCTCTTCTGGAGAGAAGGTGACGGCGTTTTCAGTAGAAGAATTGAGAGAGGATTGACGCCGAGATAACAGCTCCATATCCAAGGGTTGTAATGGGGTCGGATCAAGGATGAGAGACCTCTTACTTGCAGAAGAAGTGGAAGAGATAAGGTCTGGGGTCGACAGGGAACGGTGGAACCTCTTCTCTGCCGACGAGGAGACCGTCACACATGCCATCATGACTTTGGACAAACAGTTATATTGCAATTTATATTGGAGATTAAAGTGTGCTCTCCGTTGGATCCAAACCCATTCTGGTCGACAATTAAAAACACTGGAAATAAATAAAAGTCGTGATTAGGGGCGGTGTAATGAGCGGGTCCAAGGCCACACGTTATCTCAGGCCAATTGGAGAATGGAACGGACGCACAAACCGGGAAAAGACCCCTCAGGGTGGGTGGACACAGCACTTACATTAACATCAAAACACAACTCGAAACTCTTAACGCTCCCGTTGAGAGTCAGCGAAATATCGGACAAATTATAATTGTAAATGGCAGAATAGAACCTTGGCCAATACTTGTGCAAAGAATTATATGACAACAAAAATATCGGGATTGATTATCCTTCATGACATAGGTCAAAATAAGATAAGAACTACACAAAAAATGTTACGGAAATTTAAGACATTGCTTCTAAAACACTAAAGAATAAGGTTAAAATCTGTTTTAAAACAAAAAATGGTATTCTGAATTCCGCAATGCCTTAAGCATTTTACGACGCAGCGACACAAGCGTCTCATTGGACTGTCATCATTGTCAATTAAAGAGACCAGCGATAAAACCATCTGCGGGGACGAAGGCATCATTTATACTCAAAATAATCGCGCATTCTAAAAATGAATCTAGAACCGGAAGTCAAGGAGAACAACCAAAACACCACCAAGTACGACCAAGGGACTAATTGGAAAGGACATATCCTTAGGGCACAAAAGCGAAGACAGCAAACTTCAAACACAATTAAAGGATATGTGTAAAGGTAATAAAGTAGTACTCGGAAATACAAATACTCAGTAAATGACAGAGAAACAGCGACAGTAGTATATTATTATATATTCAGGCATCTTAAAGAAGGTTGGTAACTGTAGGAAAAGATACGAGGTGGGAGTGGGAGAAAACTTTGGAAGGAAGCCCTCTGGTTGGAATTTGTGTTCCGGAACTTCTGAAACTGATGCCCGCGGAATCCTTTTCTGCCTTAGGGAAAGGACTCCAATTTCTCATTACCTGCAACAGAATTAGACACTTTCTTCCACATACGACTATGAGAGGAATCCCTAAATCTCCCGGCTCTCCAGCAACCATTTAGATTGGTAATCAATAAAGGGTGACAATGAAGCCAACAACAAAAACAACGTAACACTTGGACGCGAGTATGAGATAATTTGGCCGACATGTCTATCGCATCAAAGTCTCGAAATGGAGCGCTCTTTATTTTATTCATGAACCTCCTTTATTGACTTCCTGGATTTCTCAATTCGAGGAGCAAAGCAGTAATGAAGGGTCGACTACCTACCAATGCCTCCAATAAGGCTCCAATCAACATGCTATCCCCAGAAAGACATCCTTTCTCAAAACTTCTGAATCCGGGTCCTAATGGCGCTATCACAAGTGGAAGACAGACATTTCCTCCGGCGAAAAAGGCACGACTCTAACAACATGATTACAATCCAGTGAGCGTGATTAAGACTTTTTCAGGATGGTTTGGAAGAAAGATGGAGAAGTGTACTTAAAAGAAGAAAAGAGTATAAATAATGGATTGAAAAGTACATATCCAACCGAAGATACATTCATTTGATTGTTTACCCATTCTAATCTTAAACAAAGCACTTTGGATTATACTGAGAAAAGGCAAGGCAACTATGACAACCGGTATAATGCTCGAATTCATTACAACTAAATCGTTTCGATTAACTTTTAAAAGAGTCCAAATTGTTACAAATTCGGCGACATGGTAAAAAAACTGATTTCCGACAAGCTTGGCAGCAAAAAACCGCCTCCAAAATGGACTGCCCACGAAGAGACACATCAGTGGGCCCGAACAACGGCCATTACTTAATTATTCATTTACTGCGACAGAAACGCCAAATTTCAAACAAAAAAGTTCTTATTCCGAATAACGTTACCCGAGACGGCCAAATTAAACGGCCAGGGGGATTTGTCCGAATGTCCGAACGAAAAATGCCCTGAGGTCATTGCGTAAGAAGGGATTTCATTTCTTGGGCTTTTCCCTTTTGGCTATTTTTTGCAATGAAAGGAGCGGAGGGGATGAGAAGAGGGAACTAATTCAGGGTGCAGAGTAACTCAATTTGAGCGGGGACTTATACAATTCCAGAAATATGACTGGTCGTCCCCTGTCCCCTTATTTACAACCCCGTAGATCGGACTTCTGAAGGGGGAATTAGGACCTTCGGGCGGCAACAACAAGACCTCGAAAGGTTGCTACAAGTGCATTTCTAATCGTCCCCTAGAATTTTCCAAAATGGAATGACGTCCCTCCGGGCATGTTTACGAGAGCTCGACTTTTGAAATGTCTGACGGAATGAATGGGTCAGCGTAACTGGACGGTAAAAAAAGTGTTTTCCATCTTCAAGGATGATCTACGAATTCCAATCGCATGTAGAAGATACGAAAACGACTGTAAGAATGGACAGAACGGGGCCTTGAAGGGATTTGAATGCGAAACGAAATTGCAAAAAACGACAAACCAGCTGACGATTTATAGATTGGCCTGGGACTCGAACGATAGATTAATGATTGGGCTGTGCTGTGAGGGAAGGCCGAAAGAGTTCTGAATATTAACTCTCCTTTGTCCCAACTAAATGAGGACATGTTCTCAACGGGGCTTTTAAAACACTAGTAAGTGGGATTCAATGCAAATCGAAGCCATCTGCTTTCCTTGGATCCCCCATGTTTCAAAGATTGGAATAAAAAACAAAGGATTTTAAAGTGATTAAAAATCTGATTTATTCGAAAGGATATGCAGTTACAGGTTGTTATTCTTGATCCATGATTTCAAACATATTTTTACCCATTCTACAATATATAGATACAAGTTTTATCCAAGCCATCTTGGTTTGTCACTGATTGATCCGGTCTTGATGAGAGCAGGTCTTGAGGCGGTGCTAACCGAATCCGTCTTCTTGAACACGCTTCTTCTTTCAGCTGCATTCATCCCTGATCTCGCTTTTGAAGCTACCGAAGACGCTGATTGTAATGGTTTCACATTTGCATTGCTCAGCCTTTCTGCAGCTGCAGCTACCCTAGATGTTGCAACCGTTGAGTTTTGTCTGGAAGTTGTTGTTGAAGTTCTGGGAGAGGTATTCGAAGCGGGAACTGGTCTCGACACACTAATTGTCTTGGATAATCTAGGTGATATTGTTGATCTGCTCGGTATGCTTTCCAGAGTGGTTTTCTGTAAAGGAGTAGCTGCTGATTGTCTTGCCCAACTAGGAGACGACGGAGAATTGCCAATTCGGTTCGCTCTGATATCCGAGGGTTTGACTGGACAAGTGGGAAGATGTCTTCTCTCAGTTTGAGGGGAACCAGCCGTACTACTCTTCGTTCTGATCTTGGACATGTTCATTCTCCGTCCGGAGACGCTCTTAATCTCTTCTCCGTCTTCATTTTCCTTCAGCATTAGTTTATCTGGCACGCGTCTAAGCACTGTCCTGCTTGATGTACTCGAATTTGGTGCCGCAGGTGGTTTATTGCCTGGCTCCTTTTGTTTTATATTCAAATTCTTTGTTGCTGGTAAGGTCTTTGATGTTGTTGCATTTGGCTGTCTAGTATCATTAGAAGTAACGGGCGAAGATGATGATTTTCTTGCCACAGGAGGACTCTTTGATGGAACGGTAGTGCTCTTTCTGGGAATACCTTTAACTGAAGACTCGGAAATAGAAGCAGATGGTTGGGTTATTAACGAGCATGACGTTGACTTCATCTCTGGTTGAACAGGTGGCTTCTCATTAATAACTCTGACGTCCTTGTTATTCATAAAATTTACAATCTTCTGGGGGATTTCCGAAATAATTTCTTCACTACATTTCTCTTCAGTATTTTCCCTCAGGCCATTGAAAACAGGAGATTGGCTGACTCTTGAAGATTTCCGAGAGTTCAACGCCCCATCAATGAAAACTCCAAGATCACAGCCAGAGCCGACATTGTTAAAGACGGATTCTCTTCTCGCCGACGACTTTCTTCTTTGATTATAAGGGGTCAATGGGAATGATTCCCGGCCCCGGTCCTGTTCTGTTATAATCGAGGGCTTCCGACTTGAAGAGGGCGATGTTACTCTTGGCGTCGACGGGGCTGACACAGTGATTGGAGTAGATGGTACTGAAGGGAGACCCCTTTCTTGCATTCTGCTTTGCCTTTCTTCTCTTTGCATATTTTCCTAAGAAAAAGTCATTATTGATGATATTGCCTTACATTCATCGCATTCTTATATTTAGTTAGGAAGTTGGCCAAGATTTTAAAGCACTCCTCCAGACTGAACGTTTTCTCATTCTCACAAAAATAAATGGCTAGCTCCTTACGAAGAAGTTCGATGTTTTCTAAGAGGGAATTCGCCTTCTTCACCTTTTCTTTGGATCGCTGAAATAAGAATAGTCATCAAAATTTAAAAATTATTTTGTTTTACCTCTAAAAAGAGTCGAAATTCGTTAAAGAATGCATCATTTTTATTTGTCAGCTGATTCTCCAGACGTTGAATTCTATCCATAGAACTTTTAACTTCACTTTTCAATAATTCAAAAGAAACTCTGAAATTGAACGGTTAATATATGTAAAACAGAACTTACTTAGCTGCATCTTGAACAAAACTTAATTCTTCCAAATGAATATCTAATTTCTGCGCTTCCTGGAACAGAATTTTAATCCACTGCGACTACTATAACCTACTTGCGCCACAAGATTTAACAAAGTTCTATCTGATTTCTTGGCCTTAAGTTCATCAATCTTCCATAGTGACGTCAATTTAAATGCAACGGCGTTTCCAACTCCAGCCCCATGATTCAAATAATTGCCCATGTGAAGAAGTATGTAGAGTACTTTTTTGAGAGACGCTGATGATTTCAAGTCTAAAAAAAGTCGACTTAAAATTACCTCATTTTCTTACCTTTCCCAGCCCTAATCAGTAATTCGAGTTCTGGCTGAACATTGTCGATGAATCCAGCAAATTCTTCTTTTAGAATCATACAATCCAACTTCGTCTTGTAAAAGGGAACTCCCATTATTTGTAAAAGAAACTGTTCTGCTGACCCCAGCTGTTCTCTGTCCCCTGTATAATTGTTTAAAGTCTGGCATTCTTCTTCAGTGGGAAGAAGTGGTACCAGCATCTTGAGTTGTTCGACGCCAATAGCTTCTGATTCTCCTTTTTTGAAGAACTCAGTTAAATTCTCAACACCTTTGGAGGCTCTCAAGAAGACATTCACACTCAACGATCGCTTCGAATTAAGAAGGGATACTGTATTTGACTTGTTTTCCTTCTCTTCTTTTGGCTGCTGGAGTTCGGAGGTTGTCTCGGATACTTCGAAATACTGGTCAAGGTCTTTGAAGTTGAGTTTGGAGACTGAAATTTGAAATGTTTTAATACCCATAAAACGGCGTCCTTTATTCTCCATAAAACCAGCCACATTCAAACTTACTCAAGTCAGTTCCGAAAACGCTCATGTTCAGCCAGATGTTAGACTCGTTCTGGAGTCCGTTGACCGGGATCTTTGTCCATTGCAAATGCCTTAACTTCTTCCCTTCAGCCGGCAGAATCTTTGGCTTAAGTGAGGCTGGGATCTCCACCTTTTGTTTCTGTGGTGGCTTGAAAATTCCGTTAACAGGCGGAGGCCCTGGAGGCGGTAAGCCAGGACCAGGTTTGCCAAGAGGAGGCGGAGGTGGGAGAGGACCATTTCTCACACCATTTAAGGATGGTGGGGGAGGTGGAGGAACAGGAACAGGAGCAGGTAGAGGCGGAGGGTTGGATGGAGAAGATGTGGAAGGAAGGGGCGGGGGAGGGGGAGGTGGTGGAGTTGCCGAAGTTAAAGGCTTCTTTAAATTTTCGTTGATATTCTTTAGGACGTCAGGAACATTCTTAACGCTCTTTAGCTGCTTAATCAGCAATTTAAGTTGTTCGTGATCATCTAATGCCAAGAGTAAAGAATTGAGGTCTTCCGCAATTTCTGGATTCTGAAAGTAGTTTATTTATCAAATAATTTATATTACCGACCTTAATGATAGAGTCATGCTGACTGTTCATATCTTCGTCTTCACTGGAAAAGGTTCCAGAGTCAGCGTCGTTGTGTCTACATCTAACCACGGGGATCACACTGATGTTATTCTCTTTCTGAACACCAGAAAATAAAAGGAAGAAGTTGCTAATTAATTGGTCCAGAACATTCGAATCGAACCTCTGACTAAAATTGGGCCATAAATAAAAATAAAAAAACGGAAAGAAACCAGAATCCCTAAGGCTATGAGTCAGAAATCATGACGAGGAACGGCATCCAACGTTCCCAGCGTCTTTCTCCCCTCAAATACAATAAAGAGCAGGTAACAGATGTGTTTGGGGAATGATTACAAAACAGATTCTCACCAGACATTCTTCAGATGACGGTCAAATTCCAATTCTGAAACGACTAATCTTAGTATTGGTGGTAACAAGAGCAACAAAAGAGGAGATGTGTTACCTTCAAGCTCACGCCTAACTCTGATCTTGGCAATGGGATCGGGAGAATGTTCTAGAAGACCGTTAAGTAGACGAAGAATCCCCTCAACAGAGTCCACTTTATTCGCATGTTGTAATTCATCCAGGATTACTGAGAGAGGGTGATCTGATTGCTGGAAATCTTGCCAAATACTCAGGCATTGTATCACAACTTTATGGCCATTCTTTCTGGAGACTGTCTCTGATAAAAGTTTAATCGTTGAAGCTGCATCCGACTCTAAAATATAGTTTAATAAAGACAGCCATTGATGACGATAAAGCTGAAATTACCGAACAAAAAGCTGGTGAAATTTTGATTGGGGTTATCGAGTATGGCCAGGATTAAGTCTTGGTTGATTTCCATCTCCTCAATTCGTCATGTCACCAATTATAAAACAACAATATTCAACAAACAGAAATGAAATGATCCTGAAACGAGGGAACACGGCTTTAAGGGTGCGACATCTCTTTTGTCCTCTAAATGGTATTAAAACGCGAGGTCACGTTCGTTGCAAGGGGAGGCATTGATCCAGGTTTATGTCATATCAAGCCGAGGGGAAACTTTGTGTTTAAATTAAAAATCATGCTTGATTTGAAGACGGATAAATACTAAATTAAAATGGACTCTATTTTGCATTTACTTATTATTTAGATAAATAGTAGGATCCCCCGAATAAAAGTAACTATCCGAAAGCCCAGCCTAAGGGTGATAAAATATCTCGCAACATGACCAACACTTTCTGGACTATAGTGGACGCTGTTTGTTTGTGGAAGGGGCGTCAGATCCTCCTCAAGAGAGCGTTCAGGCCATGAACCAAGCATTCTCGAGTGGATAAAAGTAGTGTTAAGGGATTATTTACAAGGTCCTTCGTCACTTTCAAGTGGACGAAAATTTCTGTAAATGGTATGAAGCTCCAGCGAATGAAAAAAATCGTTTGGTGTTTTAAATTGTCACACCCATCTGCTTAAAATTAATTATTAGTCATCAAAAATAATCTAGATAGAATCCAAAAAGAATTTCGAAGAAGTGAAAAAGAAGGAAGAAGATCAATGCCCCTGTTTATACAAAACAATCAACGATTATGTAAATAGGTAAACACAATCACAAGCATATTCCCCTTTCAAGTTCTTCAAAGTCGCTGAACAACGGGAATTGAATGGCACGAAAGAGAATACCCGACTGAATTACTTGAATTGTCTAATTTAAATACGGCGCGTTGTATTCACGGTATCGTCCCCTTAAAAGACCGTTTTTGAAGTGCAGGAATAAAACCGGTGACCAAGATCTTTTTTGGGGGCTCTTTTCGCATGGAAATTTGCATTCGTAAAGGTCGAGGATGGCAGTAAAAAGAGGCCTGATACGCTTGTTTACCATGATGCTATAAGGTCGTGGATTAAGCCCGCAATGTCTCACCTTTTTCGAGAGAAATTGGAAAAAATAATTTCTTCAGGTTGATTGTTATCTCCAAATCTCGGCTCTCCTCGGCGCTGATCTCAGCGCCCCCTCCCATTTTCCGGAATTTCGCCTCTTCGAGGGACGAAATAAGACGTTGACAATCTTCCCTGACGCTGAGCTCATTCTGCACTGATTCCAGAGTTCCTGTCAATTTTATTTTTGTTAGTCATCCACCCGTTTTAAACTAAAATAAATCCAAAAAGTTCCTTTTTTAATGGCAGTTTAAAAAAAAAAAAGTTTAAAAAAGAGATCCAAATTCTGCAAGACTCTGTAATTTTCTTTTGTCATCACATAAACGGTAAACGGATTCAGTTGTTTTTTCCGGATCTCCCGGATGTTTTACAATTTTGGCGTTTCCGGAGTTTCAATTTCGTGGTCTAAGAGAAGGTCAAAGCGCTGAAAGAATGGGTTCAAATTATTTTATTGGCATCCAATGGTGTTCCAGTCAATGGAAGGAGTAAACGGTAATATTTGGATGCCGATTCACACGCAATTAGATGAGTATTTGCAAGCTGAAATGTATGAAAAGGTCATGTTCGCAGATGTCTTGGCCTCCCACAGGATTGAACTTGCCGAATCAAAACCCAATTACAGACACTTATAACAACATGAACGTCATCCAGCCCTCCCGAAGCAAAATTAGTTTTGTTAGGCCAGGCCTCAAGGAGCTTTCTTTTTATGTTCGAAACCTACTTCTTTCAATTCTAAATTGAGCCCTCCGGTTAATTATCTTCAGTTTCCAAGTGAAGTTTCTTGGTGGGCTCCAGGAAATTGATAAATATTTACTTGTTAAGCGTTTTGTGAACTGACGTGGACCGTGGGAAAGGCGGTCAGCTCTGTTTGGAAAAGAAACTGGGTACACAAAGGAATGTAGTGTCATATTCTCAAGATATGTCATCTCGAATGATAATTTTTGTGATAAAATCAAGCTTCATGCCCTTTATCTACACGATAACCAGAGACGACGACTTGAACTTTATGACCTTTTAGTATGACAAAACTTTGTTCTGAATGCTCTGATGTAACAGACAACTTCTCGATGTAGACAATGAGGGCCGAGTGTGCGTCAAAAAAGCGAGTTAAGTTAAGTTGAGTGAGAAACACTTGTCGCGTCATGTTCAAAGCCAACTTGCAAAGAAAACAAGGTTTCCGGGCTTCTGGAACAATGGACGTCACTCAGAAGCCAATGCCGAACGGAGAGCGATTGGTGGGGACTCGGCCGAGGGGCGGAGTCAAGAAGGGACGCGAAAAAGTCAGCGAACTTGGCTTCAGTATTGTGGCCACAGACCGAAGCTGGCCAGGCGTTGTTTGTAAAATTGCGTCGATTATGAATCTAGGAGTAAGGACGATTGACCTCTTCCTTTGGGTTTCCCTGTTCGGTAAGTTGATGGGCTTTAATGGATGACGTTTTCTTTTCGAATCGACAGTTTTGGTTACGGCCATTTATTATGCTCGTACGCTATCGGGTTTGTTGATTTATGAGTTCCGTTTTTTTATCCAAAAATAATGAATATTACCGCGTCAATCCGGAAACATCTCTGTTTTTGAAATATTTTTTGCTATCCTTTTGAAGAAGGAATCTTTTCATGGCAGACACAAGTAGACTTGTTGATGACGAAGCTATCGAAATTCGCATTTTTATGTCAATTTCTGGGACTGAAATCGTGTTAAAAAAGCTGACGGGCCTGTGTAACAGGATTTGTTGTTGACCCAATTTGAACAAACCATACGTCAAGAACCAAGAAATAGCTTTCCGAATTCCAAAGCCAAGCCACTGAATCACGTCAACTTGTAGATCAAAGCTTGGCCACATTCTTTTGGGGTCACATTCCATCTTTTCTCGTGGCCCTTAGAAACAAAAGTTGTCATGAAGATCCCTCGGGTACTACTTAACAATGCGTATTCATCCCCCTCCTTAACATACCGCGTTTTTGTTCTTTTCGAAACAAAACGGGAATCTGATAGCGGATGCCGATAATGTGACAAATCAGTAGTTCCTCGGAAAACGATAACTTTAATGCAAAAACATGAGAATGGGGCTTTATTGCATGGTAATTTCCCCGTTCCTTACGGCGCGAATAACTTCCGACAGGCTTATTCAGTTGCGTAATCAAATATTCTGAACTTTGAATGAGTCTATTTCGGATGACAAAATCACTTTCCCTCAGTAAATATGACATGGGAAAAGGGCAGTTCCTTGTTTTTTCACAACTTGCACATGTTGTCCATAAATAGTACAGCTGTAGTCATCAATCATTTCTTTTACCATGGTATTCGGAATAAATCAAATCTTGGGAGTGTAATGAAACCACGAGACCGATGCAAATTAATTCTCCCCAGGAACGGTTTCATGCCCTGAGGTTCGGTTCGGTCGGCGATTTGTTTTTCGTGGAATGTCTTGGCTGAATTCCTCCCAATTCCCGATATATAGCCATTGGGGATTTGGCGCTGAAGAAACAGAGGGGGAGGGACCGTATAATCGGAGAACAGTTTCAGTTTCTCAGAAATTTGATTCCAAAATGGGAGCAGCATAAAGTATTTACGGAACTCATTTAAGTTATTGGGTTACCCGCCATACCCGCAACCAGTAACCCCTTTCATTTCAGGTATCCTTACACAAATTGTCTATGGTGCATCATTTGTTCAGAATCTTGAAGATGCCGAATTAAGTAAGAGAAAGCAACTTTTATGTTTGAATATTGAAAACAATCTTAATGATTAAATTTTGCAGATGAAGAAGACAAAAGAGGAGGTGGAAGGGCATTCCTGAACACAGATGACAAACGCGGCGGAGGCCGGGCCTTCCAGTTCAATGACAAACGGGGAGGAGCTCGTGCCTTTGCTCCCGTGGACGTTAAGCGAGGAGGAGCGCGTGCTTTCGCTCCGATTGATTACAAACGTGGAGGTGGACGAGCCTTCAGCGGCTTCAATGGCGGTAACTACTATCTTCTGAACAAGCGAGGCGGGGGCCGTTCCTTCTATGGGGGCTTCAATTACGGTTCGCTGTATGCGCCCAGCTTCCCGCTGAGCTACGAAAAGAAGGCTGACTACGTACCGTACTATCTTACAGAGATGAAACGAGCGGGCGGTCGGGCGTTCCAACCCAAATACTATGATCCCTACTTCTGGTATGTTGACCAAACCAAGCGGGCTGGTGGTCGCAGTTTCCCGATTAGCGACGAATCCAAAGAAAAGCGAATGCTGGAAGAGCAAGCAGACAGCAGGTTGGGTATCGTAGTTTCAGGGGATCTGATTAGATCCCTGTGTTCTCACTTTTCTGTCGCTTCCTCCTTCCAGCTTACGCTTTCCGGGGTCCTTTGGCATAGTACTAGTCGCGGAAAAAAGTCCTGGGATTTTTCTGCGACTCTGCACTGTGCATGAACCCGAAAAGTGCATTTGCACAGTGCAATTTTGTTGATTTTGGCTTATTGTCGCGCGCAATTCCCGCGACAAATCAACTTTTCGGAGCGCGATGGAGTTTGGGGGGCGCGAGAAAATCCCAGGACTTTTTTCCGCGACTAGTATTTCCAGTCGCCAGACATTTTGTTATTCGAATTCTATGAATTCATAGAGTTCTCGACATGTAATAAAATTCTTCGTCGGGCAACTCAAGGCTTTTCAATCCCATTTTGCATGCAAATCATCTTATCCTGTCCTTTTTCAGAACCATTTGAAGATATACATCGTTCCGAACAAACGGGCTTACCAGAAAACATAGGGCAATAACGAGATCCCAAGGAGTACCTGAACTAACTCTCAGCCGCTTCACCAGTCCCAAATAATGTACCTAATCCAAGTCCCAATTATCGTATTCTCCGGTCTGTATTTGTGTAGATTTGATGCGACCTTATCCTTGTTCTCAATATTTTTGGAGAGACGCTTCGGCACAGAAAATAAACAATTATTTGATGTTCCAACCTAATTAACGATTATTTATTTATTTGTCTGAGTAAAGTGTAAAGATAATGGCCTCGTATTTTGGCGATTTGCATATTAAACTCGGAGAAGTCTGTTTGTTAACTTAAAGGCCTCAGGGAATGTGGAATGGGTGTTTTTGGCCTATGCTACATACTTCGGAATAGTTTGGATATTTGGCCCATTATCTGGTAAATTTCCCTTAGGCAATGAACCTAATAGACCTTTGGAAAATAAGAAAAGAGCAGACAGAACCCTCCAATCAACAATTTAGGGTCATGATGCATCTATCTTGCAAACTACTGACCTCAAAACCATACCGCGTATGTTCCGAAATATCCGGCCTCCAGGGTATACTCCTTCCATACATCTCCATATGGATACACGTCATGCCGTGCAGATAAACGATCGCCGATAGCAGAGACTTCCAATCCCTTGAGACCAACCGTTGAATACGCTTATACTTTTTTCATCCTTATTTTTATTTTCAGAGTAAGAATACTGTAACCAACTGAATCGGTGCGAGTGAAAATAATTTTACAAAAGACAAGAAAAAGAAAACGTAAATGAGAGACACAACTACTAGTCGCGGAAAAAAGTCCAGGGAATTTCTCGCGCCCCCAAATTCCGTCGCGCTCCGAAAAGTTGATTTGTAGCAGGAATCGCGCGCGACAATAAGGCAAAAACAAGAAAATTGCACTGTGCAAAAGCACTTTTCGGGTTCATGCACAGTGCAGAGTACATAGCAGAAGATTCCCAGGACTTTTTTCTGCGACCAGTATTTAGGATCCTATTATAATATAAAATGACCTGTAACAAGTGTAATGTCATACTGAAAGAGTAGTTATATTCTATCGAAGTGGTGATTACTCCTTCTTTGTCTTCCGGCAGAGTTTCCGTCCTTGTTTATCGACGGGCGCCCTCTCAATAACAGGAAGGCCCAATTTGTCTCTGCATGACTTCCAATACGTGTTGCACTTCTCCCCACGCATTTTCATAGCCATCTTTGGATTGGTTGTCACTACCTCCTCAACATTACTGTAACACGAATGTCGATATTTGCATATCAATCTAGCCTCTCTGGGGATTGAATTCGGGTCGACAGTTTTATTTTCGGGTTTCTCGTCGTCCGTGTCGTCGTCCTTGTCATTGTCGTCATCATGGTCTGGTTTCTCTTGAACGTTATCTACCACTAGCATAGGCGTTTTATGGCCTTTGCCCTTTCTTTCATCTGATTTATGAGATTTCTCGTTCTTCTCGTCGTAACATGATTTTCTGTACTTACACTCCAATTTACGGTCAGCTTCGCTTTTCTCCTCCCCGTCATCATATTTATGGGATACAGTAGGCTGCTCCAGATGCTCTTCCGACAGAACTCCCGCGTCATAACAGTGTTTACGGTACTTGCAGGCCAATTTTCTATCCGATTCTTTTAATTCCTCCCATTTTTTAGAGGATTTAGAAGTCTCTGAAGGATTAATATAGACGGGAACATGGCTCAAGTCAAGAACTCCAGTACGATAACATGATTTCCGGTATTTACACTGCAGCGGGTCGGCAGGTCGAGCAAACTCGTCATCATTGTAATTTTGTTGCCCTTCTTCTCCACCTTCTGAATCTTTGTCCTCGTCTTGTGTAATGGCAACAAATGCTGGTGTTGGCTCCACTTCTTCTTCCTCTTCCTCATCTTCTTGAAGCACTTCATTAAGTTCTTCTTTGTTTTCTTCTTCCTCTTCCTCATCTTCTTGAGGCACATCATTCAGTTCTTCGTCAACGTGTTCTTCTTCCTCATCTTCATTTTTTGGGAGCTTCTCATAATTTCCCACTTTTTTGAATTTGCTGACAAACCTTTTATCTGGATTCTTCTTCATCCTCTCCACGTCTTTCTTGGCTGGTCTTTCTTCCTCCACTTTTTCTTCAGCCGGAGCTTTCTTTTCTTTTAATTTCATGTGTTCTGGTCTTTCTGGAACTTGTTCGCCCTCGATTTTTGGCTCTACCTTGTACTTCTTTGATTTCTTGGTTGAAGATGCTAAAGTAACGTCTGAGTTTTCCGGTTCCTTCACTTCCTCTTCAGCTTGAGTATCATCAGATTCCTCGGGCGTTTCTTCTTCCTTTTCATTCTGTTCAATTTCGACTATTAATGGCCCTTCATCATTATCCGTTTCCTCTGCTTCTTCATCTTCGTCCTCTGGTTCCTCCACAATCGCCTCCACATCCTGTCTATCTTCTTCTTCTTCCTCTTCATCACTTTCGTCATCTTCATTTCCTTCAATCAAATTCGCATACTCCCCCGCTTCCTGTGCCAATTTTTGATAACAACTCGGCCGGTACTTACAACGTAATTTTAGCTCGGCCTTAGAAGTTGGGACGGGCTCACCATGGTTGAGAATTTGGGTTTCCTGTTCGTTCTCGACGTTGAGATGGCCCGTGTCATAACAAGATTTCCTGTATTTGCAGCGAAGTTCTTTACTGTAATGACCGTTTTGTTCGGCCGCGGGCTTTTCGATCGTCACTTCCACGTAATTCGCATCCAAATCCGGCAACACTCCGCTTTCGTAACAAGATGTTCTATATTTACACTTGAGTTTTTTGTCCATGACATCTAGTTTGTGGAACTCTTCGCTTCGACGGGGCTCCACATACTTCTTTTGCTCGGCCTTGATAACCTCAGGATCCAAATCCCCAGTTTCGTAGCATGACTTTCTGTATTTACACTTCAATTTCTTATCATCTTCCTTCAATTCCTCAATATTGACGTGACGTTTCTCTTCCGGCGGGATATAAACTGGAGGGGGATTAGGTCTTTTGTCATCAATATCAATGTTTCCCGTTTCGTAACAGCTCTTCCGATATTTACATTTCAATTTTACTTCGTCTTCTTTTAGGTCCTTGACGTCAATATGAGTGTGTGATTGAGGGATAGCTGCCTGAGACGATTGAATGCCTCTGATCGTATCTTCTGTCAGAATCCCTGTATCATAACATGACTTTCGATACTTGCATTCTTCTTTACTCTTCAACTTCCGATGGCTTTCTCTTAAGACTGTCTCGTAATTGGGTTCAGCTGGATGTTCCTTTGCGTATTTCTCTTGTCTCTTCACATCTTTAATCGCCTTCTCAGCTGCGGCTTTTAATGTTTCTTTCGTCTGAGCGTGCACTACCTCCCCGTGTTTTGATGTCAAAATATGCTGATGAGCCTTTTTCTCGTTGGCCTCGGACAGCTGGATCCCATTATTTTTATAACAAGAGGTCCGGTATTTACATTCCAACTTCTTGTCGACTTCTGAAGCCTGCTGATTTACCGTAACATGGGTGCTGACTGTATTAGTAACCTTCTTCGTATGTTGTTTTTTTATTTCTTCAGCAGTGGGCGGTTCCTTTCCTTCGTAGCAACTCTTTCTGTACTTACAATCCAATTTGTTTTCCACTTTTTCGACTTTTTCTTCTTTGATTTCCTGTTTCTTCGGCTTTTCTTTCTTTATTTTCCTCTCAATCTTCTTCTCTTCCTTCTTATATTCTACGTGCTGTTGGCCGTCAGACGATGCCTTTTTCTTGTCTTTTCCATAAATCCTTTCCTTCCGAGCGTTTGGCTGATCTGTATGTTTGGATTTGGCCTTCTGATTAGCTGGTTCGGCGGAAGCAAACATGCTTGGCCAGAAGCGATGTTGGATCATCGAAGGAAGGGCGATTTCATCAACGTGCTCATGCAAGGGAGTCATTCGGCTATCCAGAATGGAAAGCTCTGAGGCCTTGATTCCATTGCATAGTTGCACTTGATGCTCTCCAACTGCCAAATCTGCTCGAATTCTGGCGGTTCCCCAGCAGAAAACACTCTGCTCGATCACAGTTTGGGTAAGAACGTTCTGAGAGCCTAAAGGGAAGACAAAGTCAAGGATTTAAAAAGAATTCATAATTAAAAACTCGGCAACCCTTACCGGCATTAATCAGCGCAATGCCGCCATTTATTTGGTAGATAATCTCAGTAAACAATCGAATCTCCTCTAAGCTCATTTGATCAGTGCCCTTTGTGGCCAGAATTACTGTAAGTTGACCGCAATCAATGGGAATTCTTCGGATAAAAGGCGACTCCAATGACCGCAGGTGATCAGAATTCCTTTCGTTTTGATACACAACAAAACTGTAGCCATTGTCTTAAATTAAATCAAAATTAAAATTCCAAAAGCACAAAAATATACAAAAAAGAATGACTTGTTTTTTTGTTTTTAGTCAAGCAAATGCAACATCGGCATCAAATTACAAGGAAAACTGGATTTTTTAGTGTCAAAGTACGTCCAAATCCATCAATTTTGGAGACTTCACGGAGACAACGACATATGACACTAAGATTGTATTGGGAAAGAACCGAGCCAAACAACTTACAATCAAGAGAATCGTCGATTTCGGAAACTAAAAGATTCAAAAGTACTCGCTTAAACTGGTTCTGGGTGTCAGATCCAAGCAAAACAACAGTATTTCTCTCTGAAAAGACAGAAATAAATAAAGAATTACATCAAAACATTACCTGTTCCAAGACAAATTCCTGTCAAACCGAGCAGAATGAAGCACTGCCACCACATAATCAATAATCGTTCGTTCTCAATCCATGGATTCGAATAATAATCAATAAATTAAGAGTCGATGAATCCTCTCAAATTCTCATGAAAGCCAAAAAATGGGCCAAGCAGGAGACTTTTCTGCAGGATCAGGACAGGGAGATCTTTTTTTTTGATTTTGTGTTTTTTATCGCTTAACAGCCGCTTTCCTTGCGTTCCTCCCTCTCTGGCCTGAGGGGAAGGGAGGGATCCGTGTCCCCAAATCCCGTCTCTTGGCCATTGCTCTTCCATGCGCGCCCTTGATCTTTCACACCGTCATAATTTGGATGAAAACAAACAAAAAGCAGAATGACGGAAGGGTTCCAACCTCGAATGGATCAGACTATTTCTTCGGATCGTGTTTTGAATATGCAAAAAATATTTATAAAATTTCAAATTATGTGTTAGGGTTGTTAATTTGACAGAATTTTTCAAAATTACGTAAAAATGAAATTGCCGTAATTTTCGTCATTTTGGCAAAATTAGGAATTCTGAGATACAAAGCTTTCACATGCGAGTTTAACATAGACTATAATGAATACCGTTAATATTTTTGGTAAGACCACAAGGAGCAATTTAGTGCCTAAAAAAATTTTATTCTTACGATTTCTTAGCAGAAATTTCAAAAATTTTTTAAAAAAAAGTTCAATTTGACAATCAAAATGACAGAGAAATTTGGTATGACGAAAATGGCGGCAATTTGACAACGTGACCGACGCGTCAAGTTGACGACTTAACAACCCGATTATGTTTTATTATGTAAAATTCACAATTATTCGAGCAACAGAATTCCGATGCCAATCGGAAACGGCTAAATCTCTAACTAAAATTGCTTGGTAATCCTTTTGGCTAACGATTATAGCCCTTGAATTTACCGGTTTCGTCAAACAGTGTATCGTAATTGATTCCATTCAAAAACAGCTTTATTCACAATACAAACGTTTTTTTAATTCATAAGATATGTGGATGCTTTAATAGGATGATAAATGGTTTATTTTTTGAGCCGATCTCTTGTCATATGAGAGTGAAGATACAACATTTTCAGAAAAAAAGTTGAATTTGTTTTAAATTTAGTTTTTTAAAGGAAGTATTGCCATTACTACGAAGAAACGAAAAGAAAGGCAAACCCAAAATTTACTTCCCGGGAAAAGAAGACGAAGGAGCTAAAAAGAAGTTTCCCAAGGTCTCCATTTCTTTTTGGAAGAGGGAAATTTTCACAACGGGAGGTGGGAAAGCGACTGGTAGGGCAGGGAACCGATCTTGTATCCACCTCGAAAAAATTAAAGAATCACCCAAAATCGGTTTTGCCTTTTAAAGTGAGTGTCATGGCAAGTGGTTTAGCGATTTACTCCTAAACTTTTTGGAGTTAACTCCTTAGTCAAAAATGAGAAGTAAAAGTCGTTTTTGCATTCCAAGCTCAAAAATCTTTAAAAATGTTTGTCTGAAAATGTTGTATATTCCCTCATATTTGTGTACTATATATACATTGGCTAAGGACAGGTAGCTAAGTGTAAGGAAGTGTCTTTAGTTTTGGCATATCATAGTTAGACCCATAGGAATACATCGACAAGCGACTGTTGTAAAATATATTCAAACTTGGTGGGTCTTGCTAAAGTCAAGTTTTCTGGCTATGTTTTGATTTAATCCCCGACTACTTCACGCATATTAAGAGCATCAAAAGGAAGCTTTTTAGCAGTGTTAAAACAGTTTCTTATTATACCTTGTTATACAAACCAGCCAAGGATCTCTACTTGTAGACCAAAGATGGGTAAATGTCTAAATTAAGTTCTCAGTTCGTACATGCTTAAGATGGCTGAGGGTTGTACTGTCAGATAGGGATGCCTGTCCGCTACCAACACCATATATTAGTGTTTGCCTTTTTCCATCAGTGCAAGAAAAAATAGCAGCAGTAAAAAATCGTACGAACTTTCCGTCCAACCTAATATATCTGTCAAATTACTACGAGAAAATGTTTTAGTAAATAATAATAAAAACGTCGGTGTTCAAACTTAGATTAGCTAAAAGTTATATTCACTGGGATTAGCACTCTCCCAACGGAAAGAATTGCTTATTTCTGATTAAAGTAAAATCATCATAATTTGTAAAGTTTATTTCCAATGTGTTAAAGATTTACATACTGTGCTTAATCGAAAACAAGGTTGAGAGATTGTTGGTTGGAACCCTCCGCATTCTTGAGTACACATTTGTATTTGGCTTCGTCGCTCTTCTGAGGTCCAGTGATCTCCAGAAGATACTGAACAGCATCCTTGTCCTTGTCGTCCGCTTTCTGCACAACCTTGACTCTGTCGGTGCTCTTCAAGGGCTTGTCATCCTAAAATTCTCAATACAACTCTCGGTTTGAATTCAACGGGGCAAGCAATTTTATTCTTACTTTGAACCATTCAGCCTTGGCTTCAATGTGAGATTTTCCTCGGACCTTGATGACAATCACGTTCCCTCCATCTCTCTGGACAATCTTTGGCTTGTCGGTGAATTCGGGGGCATCTAAAACATTTTTTTAAGATTAAAATCATCTAAAACCCTTACTTCCAGACTGAACAGTGAAGGTGGCATGGTTTTCAGTGCCATCTGGAGCAAAGAACAAGGCCTTGTAAGTTCCGGACAAGGTCTTATCAAAGTTCTAAAATTATTAAAACCCGAAAAGCATATCTATTTACCTTAATTTCACATCGCAGTTTTTTCTTTCCGGCTTCGTCGCTGTGACTAAACTTGTAGGTGTTAGAAGCGGCAAGCTCATCATCTCCTTTGAACCATTTTGTTTTGGCTGGATCAACGTTGGCTACAACCACATCAAGGAAGACGGAGCCTGAGCTCTCATCCTGAGTAATCTTGGGATCTCCGACGATGCTGGGAGGGGCCATCTGAATGAAGAGCACGGTGAATAATATTACGCTTTCAAGTTATATATGCATAGAAACCAAAAAAGCGACAGCGATTTGTTCCGTATATTACGATTTCTTACAGATAGAAAATCATCCAAGAAACAAAAGGATTCTGTTGATCCCCAAAGGGGTTTCAAGCTCTTATTTTATTATAAACCCGTGGTTCCAACCCGATTATGAAGTATATAATCAAGATGTAAACGTATTTTTAATTTATTTTTAAAACACTTATTACAACTGCAGTATCTTTCGCCAAGGCTAAAGAAGACACAGAACCGCCAAAGCAAAGATGAGAAATGGGTTCAACGGAACCTTGATCATATTCCAAAAACTCTGTTCGCACGTTAGATCCGAGAAGGTACTTATGAGATCTTATGGGCTCTGAGATGATATCGACCGCCCACGTTTCCTCATGTTTTCTTTTTCCCCGAGCAACTGTTTGGGCTTTAAATATAACGAAAAGAGATCCCAAACCACACCCGGAGACCGGTTAGTCCATCTATTTTGACATTTTTGCTCCATTTTATTGTCACCAAATGTTCGGACTATTCACAGATTGTTATAAAACGCTGGTCGTACATCTTGTTGGGTCAGTGGTAGACTTGTGTCCGAAAATATGGCCAATAGTCATCAAAGTAAAAAAATGATGCAATGATGACGTCATAACTAGTTTT
Organism: Bursaphelenchus xylophilus; assembly: GCA_904066235.2. Classification (NCBI taxonomy): domain Eukaryota; kingdom Metazoa; phylum Nematoda; class Chromadorea; order Rhabditida; family Aphelenchoididae; genus Bursaphelenchus; species Bursaphelenchus xylophilus. The sequence goes on along the minus strand of CAJFCV020000003.1, from coordinate 5,653,201 downwards.
TCTGGATTATCGTGCGTATAATGTAGTTCCATCTTCAGAGTCTCGACGACATTCTTTTAGAAATCTGGCAATTCGATTAAAAAATATAAATCCGAATCCATTTGTGAGGATACAGAGGATCGATGGATAGATGTCTAGTTCAAACTCTCTGGCATAAATCACAAGCCCGATCGTGTAGAAGAGCAAGAAAAGATGGAGACATTTGATCACCCAAATACGGTATTTGAAATACAAAAGTATTCCAAAGTATGATTGAAATCTAGTCCAGCAAGGTTTGATGACAGACAATTGATGGAGATTGGTCTCACAACATCCGAGGAAGGCAGTTGTTTGAAGACAGAGATATAAAAGGGCTCCAATTGCAATACTAAAATAAGACCGTATCTAAACGTCGCTTATTACCTTGCAATGACCACTATGGTTACACTCAAATGAATATTCAGCTCTTCCATGTCCTCGTAATTCACAATATTCGACCAAACATGTCCTCCGAATGTTGATAATGTCATCAAAAGAAAAAAAATCGAATAAAAAACTGACAATTTGCATCTTCCAGATTGTAATTGCCTTACGTCCAGATCCGCTTTCTTGGCTTTGTCAAAATTGGCGGAACTCAGGAAACTGAGTTTGCAGATCTTGTAGACCAAAGGCCTCGATTCGAAAAGGGCGGCTTCGCCCAACTCCCAAGTTTTCATCGTCTCCACCACTTTCTTCATCGATACCTGAACCGAATATTTTTCGACCTGTTTGATGTTGTTTTTTACCTGAACTCGATCTGGCCCCAGATATGTATTTACATTTAGGAAACTTTCGTCGCTCAGTAACCCCTCTCTGGCACAGTACAGTAATCTCCGCTTTTTATATTTATCCATTTTCTCGATGAAGTCAACCACAAAATCTGTTGGGGGGATATCGATAGAGTCAAATCCTCCCATTTTTATGTGAGGGGTCGTTTCCATCGGAGTGTGAGTGCTGACTTGGACTTCAGCCAGGGAATATCGATCTAAAACTTCATACTGGTATGCATGGAGATAAGAATCGATTAATATTTTTTGTTCTTACATCGATGAATCCATCGTTTCCAATTAGGCCCCAATCTATTCAGAAATTCACGAATTGTAAACCGATTATTCATCGAATCCGTTGAGCCGTTTCTTAAAAGAAAGAGAATCTCTTAATTCTCTGCAACTTTTATAAACTTACACTGCATTCAATGTAAAGATAGAATCTTCGGAAATAAGTTGGCATCTGATCGGATTGAGAAGCGCCATAATGTCCTGATTGGAGAGGTTTTTGATAAATCTATCCAGCAAATCCATCGCCTGACCGGACTGTCCCATCTTTAACGACCTCAGGTTGTCGTGTCAGCATTTTAACGCCTTTGAATCTTATCATTTCCTCACAAATTTTTATTGCTTTGGCAGGGCTAATTAGTAGGTGCAAGGACGGACCTACACGGGAATTAAAAATATATATGTTTTTAGACATTTTGTGATTCTGATGTAAGTTTATTAAAGCAGCGATATCTGCAAACGTAAAACAGAGAAATTGGGACCTGATAATAATTGGAAACGACGGAGATTTCGCCGAGCCTTTAATTGGCCCAAAAAAGTTTTGGCTTTACCCATAAAAGGATTGGACATGCCCAAATTGAGCTCATTCAACTGAAATCAGCGGCCAAAAGAAAGGGGAAGGACCTGCTTTATTGGGCGGCTAATAGAGCTCCCTCCGCCTAGCCAGTTGGCGGTTCGTCGACTCTCGGGGAAAGGGCCAGGGAGGTTAAGGGAATAAAAGTCACCGATTTATTTACAAATAATGGAATCTTCTTTTTCTCAGCATTTTTGTTTATCATTTTTGTATTTGGAAATCTCCGACTTCTATACGGCCTTAATTCAATCCTGCCAGATTCCAAATTACGAATTGTACTACTCTCATTTAGGATAATGGTTTTCATAAATCATGTGTCCGTTCTGTGCATTGGGTGAGCCGCCTGAACATGACCCCATTCCAGTTCCCGTTCCAAAAGTGTAAGGCTTAGTTTTTCGTTTCACAAAAAAGCGCCGATATGTGTATGCCTCCGTGTGTGTGGGGGTGCACTGTGAGGACAGGACGGCTTTTAACACAGACTCTCCCTTTCGGGCACGTTGTGGTAAAAGTGGCGCGAATCGAGGCCGCAAAAAAAGAAGGACGGCGGGGCCAGGAGTGACACGGCGTCGGCCCGCAAAAGTAGTAGTAAAGAAGTAGAATTTGGACACAAAAAATGGGGGCGCAGCGAAGACAAAAAAACGAAGAAGACGGCCAAGAAGACTATGAAGGTGGAGACGACGACCTGACGCTGTTGCCCCCACCACCAGAATCGACCCCTGAAGGACCGGCCCGCCGAGAAGCAAGGGGCGTTTGCTCGAAAGCGGAGAAACAGCGCCTTGGCTTTCTTTTCGGTCCTTAATATTCCAATTTTACCGCAAGAAAAGGATTTTGTTTTTTATTCTGGTTTCCACACCTGTACATAAAACATGTCAGCGGGTGGGTCCGCGTAATTAGCTATAGAATGGCATGACATAATGAGAAAGCGGATGGAACGCGAGAGCGAGAGAGGTGGATGTTTTGGGGTTTATGGCCCAGCTAAAGACCACCCATCCCGTAACCACATTTCAATTTGACTTGCATCTTGACCGTCACATAACGATGGTATGCCGGGATCTCTGAGAATACCATTGTCATCTTTTTTGAACGATAATCTTTATATTTTTGATTACAAATTGCTCCCAATTCCATCTCAAATATTCTCTTATCAAAGTAAAAGTCCACCATGTATCTTATATATGATGCGATGTATGTCTGATCGAACACCCAAATGCTGTTAAAATAGTAAATAAGACCAACGTTTAACCAAGACATTTAAACCTTCAAATGTTTCATGGTTTCATCATTTGGGAGTTCCGTCTGCATACCGTTCTAAGCATATTACCTAACAAAAATGACATTTAATCCCATTGTTCGGCAACTTCACCGCTTCTCAGGGAATATCAACCCGTTTTCGGCGCCTCCGGTTATCCGCTGGGCCGTTTCTGGCCCGGCGGGTGCTCGTCTTCTCTTGTCATTTTTGTGGTTCTCCTTTTCTGAAAAAAGGAATGTGATGCTACAAAGTTTTCACCCAGTATTCGTCTCTTCAGCGCAGTTCTCGTTCACCCAACACTTTTTACTTCTCCAGTATACTCAAATACTCTTTAACCGCCTTTCTTGTGCACGCTTTGCTCTTAAGTGGCTCGTCTAACGGATTGTTTATTAACTGATATACCCTGAAGGCATCTCTTCAACGCCATTTATTTCATGAGGTAGTGGTTGTCTGCCAACCTTAGAGTAATCTTTTAATAGGGAATCAATGTTTCCACTTATGTCAGAAGTCATTTGAAATTATATTTATCAAGCACCAACTTCCTTTATCAGTCTGTTGGGGAAATAATAGGAGCTATGTATGTCGCTGAGCCGATTGCGTCGCTGAAGTGAAATGAAATTTGATCAACAAAGTTAATTTTCACGGCTGCTATTTTGACTGCGACATTGTGCTCATTGTTTTCCCGACAAACTGGTAAAGGTCATCCCGAATTTACATTATTGTACGTCTGCAATTAAGAAAAGTCATCCTAATATTTTCTTGCTCATTTCCCCCGTTTTCGTTACTTGCCTTTTTAAATAACCGCTTTAATCATAAGGAAAATTAGTATATTTGAATCGTTACAGAGAGGTTTGCATGTGAGCAAAACATGAACAGCGTTGAGTAAAGTACTTCTCAAACAACTTCCACTGCCATTTGTATCTCGCAAACAACCTGGAGAGCCGCAACGTGTTCCCCAAACTGTTCAACATCAAGCTTCTTCCGCTGAAGCTCGTCAATTCGATTGGAGCAACGAAAAGAGTGGCCAAACTTGCAGTGCCGGACTCTCTACGGAGCCGGTTGGCATCACTGCCACCGGCTCGACCTCAATTAACTCAGGGATTTCAACGAGCTGCTGTTTCGATTCGGCAACACAACACTCAGGCATTTCATTGGGTAGGCCTCATAGACTGCATTGGCTTGTGGACCGAACAGTCGCATTGGGGCAACGGACCAAGAGAGGGTCTTGCTGGATTGACCCTTCAGGTGTCAACTAATGTCCTATAGAGCGCGTCATCACGAAGAGCATAACCCCAGCATTTCTTCAGCCTTGAGTTCCGATTTCTTTTGCGGTTACAGCGACCGGCTCCATTCCACGGGTGTCCAATGTTCTCCACAGCCGCCCGTTTCAACCGGCTATCGTCGTCCAGCCGAAAATCAACAGAACTCCACGAATTCATCGTTGAGTGATGCTCTCTTACTAGCTCTACGACGAAGCCGGCCGAATACGAGGTAAGTATATCCATGTTCCAATTAATTATAAATGTTTGTCTCAGTCTGCCGGGTTGTTCTCAAGATAATAAAACATCCATATATTCTTTTATTGGTTATTGACATACTACTCAATTCTTCATGTTTATGTGTCCTTATAACGCTTGAGTTCGTCCGAAGAAATGGGTTTCCTGGTGACTGAAAGTCCGGAGTAATTTCATAGGTCGTCAAGCTTGCATAAAGCACTCAAAGTTATTAATTACAGTTTCTCATCATGATGTAGTCACATATCTGATACCAGACATAGGCAGCCTCTTGGGGTCAACTGCGGTTTTATTCCCTATACCGAAGATGTCTTTTCAAATTTATTTTCTAGTCAAAATTATTGGTGGGAGAATTTATGATCCGAATTTTCGAAAATTTGGCCGGAAAATTGAAGGTAATGAAAATGGGCATGAAGAAGGCATTTATTACCCCCCCCCTCCGAAGCCTGAGGCGGTTTTCTCATTTCTTTTGGGCTTCTCTTAAAACAATAACAGAAAACGGAGGCCACTTTTGAGTCAAATATGAAATGAACAATTTTGCCGAGGGCGCATTTAGGTTAAGGCTGGGAACGAGTCTACCCGGAAATGGGCGCAAATTACTTCTGCCGGTTTCCGCTATTCCTTTCTATGTTTCTCAATGATTTCTTTTGAGCACAACTTCGAGAACATGGTTTTTATTTAGAAAGTGGCGTATTTTACGAGTCCTTTGTCCAAAAATGATTATAAAAAGTTGGACACTAATTTTGGCCGAAGAACTCGACCTCCGCCCCCTCTGCTATTTATGCCCGCGTCTGATGGCAGTGCATCTCTTTTCGGAAAAGGAGCACGAAAACGGTGCATGCGTCGTTTTACGGCAAGGGATTCAACGCAATGTTCCGTCTCGCAGACGGCCCTACCTCCCGCTCTCTAACTCTGCGTTTTTTGGCCGAAAGGAAGAAAAGTTGGGTCATCCCCTTAGGGCCGGACCTCGCGCTGGTCAAAAAATGGGATGGAAGGCGCTGCCGACGCGCCAAGTTCAACGCGTACTCCGTGGTGGCCAACAAATGTATGGAGTATGCGTCTCTCTTGCCCTCGAGGGATCGGCCAAAAGCGGGCGCTTTTCGGCAGTGGGTAATTCTATCAAACCAGTTACTCTGAGTCCCAAAAAGTTTCATCTCGATTTCAGAATCTGATACTTTGTCTTCACCTAAGCTTGTTCTGCAAGTCTAATTTACAAATTGAAAGCCTTTTTAATTTAATGTAATACACTTTGATTACCCGTATCGTTTTTTGCTTTATCAGATAACCTAACTTGATTTATTCTATACTATTTCAGACTGTTCCGGGTGCTCTTTCAATACATCCCGTTGCGCGATAGCCCCAACGACAACCCCCACCTGGAGTTGCCGTTGCAAGCGGGCGATTACTTGCTGGTACATGGGCAGATGGACGAGGATCAATTCTATTTCGGCGAGACACTCTCTGGTCGAACTGGATTGGTCCCGTCCAATTATGTGGAACGAATCCCAGACCACGTTCTTCTCCAGAATGCATCACGAGCCCCAAGCCCGCAATGCAACTTCAATGTCGCGTCCACGAGCTCTGGATATGAGTGTCCAGAAAGTGCTGTGACATCAACCAACGACCCAGAGTTATTCTTGCCGCTGGGCATGATGCCGGTTTCTCATCGATCGAACCCGGGTTCACGGCCCCCATCTCGAACAGCTTCCGTCCAAGCATCTAGACCTGGCTCTCCGCGAAGTGTTGTGTTTGAGCCTCGCCAACACAGTCCTAGGAATATGGAACCCCTCTTGATGGACTCCGGGGCTCCCATAATAGATCAACTTAGTCGTCCATCATCCCCGTCTTTCACACTTAATGTACCACCTCATTTGACCCAAATTAATCATGACTTTACGGTTAATTCATCAGAAACGCAGTTGCCCGATTCTATTTGTCCATATCCGCCGGTTGATGTGTCCAAAGTCAGCGTTCAAGAAATAAAGCAACCGGATAAACCAAAAAGTAAGCATTGTTTTAACCTACAAGGAAATTCTTGTTAAAACGGATTTTCTCGAAAAATTATGAACGCGTGGGGCATAGCCCACATATCGATTCCTGGAAGTTTTACTCGTGCTTTCAAGGGGCAGTCCAGATATACAACGATCCATCACAGCAAAAACACTTTTTGGTCACGTCTTTGCTATTATATTATATTATAGCTTCGTGTGGAAACATTTTTTGTAGAAACATTACCCTTTTCGGTAGAACTAGGCATGAAATGTTTCGTACCAAAGTTCGCAAAGAAAGCGTCTCATTTTTTCCAACTTTGGACCAAAAGATTTCGGCCGTTTCTGCACACCGCGGACTAAGAGTCTCATACGTCTAATTGTAAGAAAAAATTATTCTAAATTTTCTTCAACTTTCATCAATGAACATGGAGTACTTCCTATGTCAGTTTTATCTTTTATTGAAATGCTTTGGTTTTTCGTGTTTCTAAAACTAGGAAAATTACTTTTTAGTGGTACTTTTTGAAAGGGTTTTTATTGAGACCGCATCGGTTTCATACCGCTCAAGTTATTAGGATCTCCTCTTTTTCTCTTAACGCATATTTTACCCGTGGAATTAAGCCGGAGCTGTCAATGCCTTGAGGCCGGAGAGTACGAGTATAGGAAACTTTTTTTGTTTTGCCACTTTGCGTTACCACTTTCCCAGACTTGAGAGTTCGGCCGGTTTGTTACGTCCTTATGCGAACTGATCGAAGCGTAAAGAAGGAGTTGTGGTGACTATAGCAACGAGATTACTTACAATTAGACTATCGTTTTCCACTGAGATTTTTGATTCAATTTTTTGCATTATCAGAGAGCCGTTTGCCTCGCGAGGCTTCTATCCGCTCTTTGTCAACATCCTTACAGTGACCATCAAAAGCTTCGAAATGTGTAATTTGATTTAAATTTTTTTACATTTCTTGTCTTTCTACTTCTTGTTTTCAGTATCAGCGCCCCGCGAACTTACAGTTGAGAAGAAGCTCAGCCGGAGTGTTGTATTATCCTGGCTGCCACCAGATGACCAACTCACCGCCGTCTCACAATACCACGTCTGTGTGGAAGGAGTGGTGAAAGCTGTTGTCCCTGGAACTTACAAATGCAAAGCGTTGATTGAAGACCTGAACCTCGACAAGGCGGTAAATGTTTCTGTGAGATCTGTCACCGACCAAGGACATAGTGCAGACGCAGCGTGTACCCTAGCTGTCGGAGCTGAAGCCCCCGTGGCTCCGCAACACGTACGAGTGGCAAAAATCACTCCTGTCTCGGCTTGTATCAGCTGGTACCCATCCAACAGCAACGCGGAACACATCTTGCTCCTGAACGCAATTAAGATCGGGGTTTGTCCCCCGGCTGTTTACCAAGTAAGCTTGCCATAGCCATGGCAATACAATTTTTTTGTAAAAACGGATTGATCATGAAGAATTTGTGTTTATCTAATCATCTCATTACTCAGGTCCAATTATTTGGATTATCTCCATCAACTATTTACCGCATCTCCGTTCGAACTAAACATCCCAAAGCCGTCCTGGAGCAAAGACCCGTGGAGCGTTGCGTCGACTTTAAAACTCTCCCTAAAAGTAAGAGCTCTTATAATTGTCGTTGGATGCTCAAATCATTTATTGAATTTCATTACTTCTCCTCCTTCTTAAGATGGTTTTAAAAAAGAAAAAAGTCCTACGCCTTCCGCTTAGTGTTTAAACAGTATTAATGAGATTTTTTAACCAAATAGTGACAGTGTGGAGGGAACGAAAGAGAGAAGGCCTATATTCTGTTGTTCCATCCGGCCTGTCGTTCGATTTCTGGCCAGTCTGGACAAGGCCCAGTGGTTGGCAAAGTCCAAAAGGGAAACACGAAAGAAGGCAGAGGGCTATGCCTTCTTCTTTTCTTCGTGTTCGGACCTGAACACGCTTATCTTTGACGCCGTTTCCGGCACTAAGCCTTCCGTTTTAATAGTTGTGTGAGAGCTTTTTGAGTTGCGTAAGCTGGCACTGCTCCACCGCCCGAGGTCAAGAACAATGGGGACGTACTTAGGATGATTAAACCCCTTTATTAGATAAGAATTCCGCTACTTACAATTAGTGGGTATAAGAACCTTGATTTCATCATCCATTCTGCAACATTGAACAGAAAGTCATAATTCTTCAACGATTTGCAGTTGGACTTCCGGATCCGCCCTCGAATGTACAAGTGGATTCAGGACCTCAACCGGGCACGTTACTGGTCTCCTGGAGGCCGGTTACAACACAACCACGTCCACCCAGCCGCGCTGCCGTTCATTCATATTTGATCTACGCCGACGGTCAAAACATCGCGCAGGTTCCGTCCGTTACAGGTATGCGATATAGAATAGTAAACTAAAAATACAAAAAAATATCTGTACTTTTTGCTTTTAGCCGATCACGTCCTCCTTCGATTGTCCGATTTCTCGGACGACCCGCCAATTTTCATCACCGTTAGAACACGGACGAAAGAAGGTGCTATATCCGCGGATTCAAACGTCGTTCGAGTTCCGAGGAACGTGCTTGGTTTACCGTTCGGACCCACTACATCAACGGCCGATCTACCGGACACAATGCCTTATGGAGTTCAGAAAATCCCGGTGTATAATCCCCAACCAGGCCAACCACCGCCTGTCGCTTTAAATGGTGTTATTGGTCCATGCGGATATGAACACAATCAAAATATAGCGGTCAGTGGAAGTGTCATGCATGACGGTGGATTGTTAACTATGATGCCTCAACAAGGTGCAACAGCGAACTGCCCTCCTCTCAACTCTCACCCTAATTATTCCTCGTATAACATGCCATCGCACTTTACAAATCAACCTCAGGCCATCCTCGATCCCAATGATCCATCCAACGTTTCAGTTTACCAGCCAGCAATGTTCGACGGGTTCAAACAATTCCAAACGGAAACACCGATAACTTTCCGGCCGCAGATAACACGGCCCCATCCTCATAAATTACTTGGACGACAGAGTACAAGTGCTCTTCTCCAAAATAATGGATCTCTCAGCCTGCCTAAGTATGCATCCATGTACGAGGTAGGTCTTCTAATTTATCTCAAGTGGGTAATTGTGGGCTGCCTTTAACTGCCGTTGTCCTTTAGCTGCGTCGTTTTTCAAGGTTATTGTTATGTATTACCTTTTTCAGTGGAAACAACCGCAACAAAATCAGCAACAATACTACACCTTTCATCCTAAAGCGCTATATAAGGATTACAACACCACAGAAGAGAAACCTAGTGTTCTTGAGATGGAGAATAACTACTTACTAAGGCACAGGCAACAACAGCAGCTTAACAAGACCCCCGCGTATGAAACATGGGATCCCCGATATGACACATACAGTAGGCACGATCCTGCTTCCAGAGGACGGGTGTTACAAACAGGAAGGAGAGCTGGGAACATCATGAGCGCGAGTAATTTTGAGCCCAGGCTAAACAGAGTCAAGTCAGAAGAAATGTTAGGAACAAGGAGTGAACCCGATTTACGCCCGACTCCGTTAGATGATGAGAATTGTAGATGGTTCGTTGCATTGTTTAATTACGATCACCATATGTCTCCAAATCCAAATGCAGCACAGGAAGAACTGTCGTTCAGAAAACACCAGCTGATTAAAGTAAGGAATAAAAAAAAGATAAATAATATTTCAGGTCTTCGGTGAAGTCGATCAAGATGGCTTCTATAAAGGTCAAATCGGGCGTCGTTACGGACTCGTCCCCTCAAACATGGTAATCGAAATAGCAAAGGATGATATTGCATCACATCCACGAAGACTTCCTCCTGAAGTTGAGTATAAAGGAACCTTGCCTAGAACACTGGAAAGAAGCTTGGAGCGTCCGATGGAAAGAAGTCTTGATCCGGCAACTCGAAGAAGCCGTTGGGGATCAATAAAATCGCGAAGCTATGACTACCCTGACAGGAGGCCATACCATTCGGTGGGCCATGAAACCGACCAATACTCGTCATTAGACAGACGCGACCAGTACATTCGTGGACGTCATTACGACTATTATGACGTGCATGCCCAACCAGGAGGATCCGTTAGACCAGGTGGATATGCTCCCAGATATTCAAAAGCTCGGAATGGATATGAGCGATCAGCCAGCTATGAGCCCCGAGGAGGTTTACCAAAAGAGTTAAGAGAGGGTAGAGATATACGTGATTCAAGAGACATCAGGGACCCACGAGATCAAGAGTATAGGGAAAGGGATTACCGTGATTCAAGGGATACATGGGATCCCTATTCTCGACGAGAGGCACCAGCTAGGCGTGAAGCTTACGAGCATGAGTACCGGAGAGAAGGAGCGACAGTGAGAGGAGGAGAGAGATTTGAACATCCCGGTGAAAAACCATCTTCTGTTTATCCACCGCGTAAGCATGAATACGTCGACAGATATGACAAGGGAAGGGCAGAGTATTCGGACGATACGTATCCTCCTTCGACTTCTCGACTACCACAAGAACATCAATATCAAAAGCAAGGATCACAGGAAACACCACAGGGATATAGCCAACAGCAACATCAAGTTCCTCCCCAACAAATTACAACGCAATCTCAACAACAAAAGTACCAAGGGAACCATGTGGGGCCACAAACACAACAACATCAACAGCAGCCTCAGCCAGTTCAGCAACAAACATCTCAAGCAATGTCAAGTTTCGAAGAAACTCTGAAAAATATCGACATGCTGCCTACCACCAAAATGATCGCTAAGTACGACTATGACTCTAGAAGGCTTAGTCCGAATGTAGATGCAGAACAAGTTGAGCTAAGTTTCCGGGAAGGAGACCTCATAACCCTATATGGAGATGTTGACGAAGATGGGTTCTTTATCGGTGAATTGAACGGAGTTCGCGGTCTTGTGCCATCAAATTTCCTTCAACCTATCGGTAACTCTTTAACCGCATCAAACGTCCCTCAACAAGCACAACAACCACCTCCGGGCATTATGGCGGGTCCAGTTGGAGCATACGGACCTACAGGAACGACCGAACAAAGACCGAAAGGAGTCGCCTTCAGCGACTTGGCGAAAAAAACCCCTCCGATGCGACAAACTAGCCAGACTTCAGTCAAGACCGCCGGTCCAACTGGTCCAACGATAGCAAATACAAAGCCAAAGAGTTCTTCGGGTGCAGGACAAACGGGTATGGTAAACAAAACGGGTGCCAAGAAGTCGGATCCGGCAAAGGGAAATAACGTCGCCAACAATGTCAGAAAACAATCACAAGCTGTAAAGAAAGACCCGGGAAAAGTAAGTCTACAAGCGTGAACATTAACTTTTTTCAGAAGAAATAATCCGCCGATAAGCCACGTCATTTACCTGTTAATTCACTTTCCTTTCCTGTTTTCACAGCTACTCTGTGAAGTTTTTTGTTACTACAATGTTTCCAATTAAAATTTTTATAAATTTCTATTCACTTTTGTTACAAAGAATGACCAGAAGCCATCATATTGTCCCCTCTCATTCTCAGTCTGTCGGGAAAATAGTGTCGGGTCGTCGCAGCAAAATTCCTAGCCTCGTCGAAAAAATGCAGTAGCGCACCAACTTTGCCGTCGTAAAGCGATGAACTCATGCTTCCAAGGTACGACTATCCGTCACTACTTTCCCGACAGACTGATAGTCTATCATTCAAAAAATGTTCACTTATCATCAGATAGATTCACTGGACATTCTTCCTCAACTGTATCCTATCAATTTGCCTGAAAACTGCTAAATACTAGCCAAATCTCATTTGTGTTTCATTTTGCAATAAACTCTTGTGTCCTTACCTATGATACTAATTGTAAGGAATGAATAAGAACTGTGAGTGTTTTTTTACAAAGGAAGGTACTTCTATGGAGTTACAGGTCGAGACATATACAGGGTGGGCCGCTCGAAACTAACAACTTTCTTCTTTGGATTTCTCCGCGGATACTCCGCCGATTTTTTTAAATTTAGATTTTTCTGAAGCTGAGACCGCCATTGATCGGCACATTTATTCTGATTTTTTGAGATATGTCCCGTCAAAAAGTAGGAGCCCCCATAAAAGTACTTTCCTTGTAAAGCAAGTTAAAAGCAAAAAGTGTGTTGTCTGCATTACCGTTAGGGCACGAACTTTCAAAGAATGATTTCAACAAGATGGAAAAAGTCAACATCATTGGCTACGAGCCCGGGCTGGGGACACTGAGGCTTGGAGCCCGGCCCGATTGAAGTTAAACCATGTCCACGATCTGCAATTCGAGCTGTTCATGACTCTCAAAGCTCCTGAGAGTCATAAACAATAGTCTCTGTAGAATCGAACTACCGTAAGAGGTCGGTTTACCCAACGACAACACTCTGCAACCGCACTGCCCCGTGTATCACACTTAAGTGCACCTTTTCGGAATTTTATTTCGTTCAAATCGTTCACGGAGGATAGGTTACCCTAGCCAATAGGTTAGCCCGGCGGATAGGTTGCCCCACCGGATAGGTTACCCCAAGTTTCGGATAGGTTACCTCGGAGGATAGGTCACCCTGAGGATAGGTTACCCTTTTTCTGAAAAAAAAATTTTTTTTTGAAATGTTTTCGCTTCGGGACTTGGAAAAAAAAAGGATTTTTTGTGAAAATTGAAAAAAAATTTAGTTTTAGACAAAATTTTAGTGCTGGCGGCACCGCAGTTCATATTCAGTCAGACGCCCTTTTTTCTACTCCCGATGCGAAAAGATTTCAAAATTTTGTTGAATTTTCCAAAGAATCCGTTTTTCCCACTCACAAAGAGAAAACATGAAAAATTTTGTTGAATTTTCCAAAAAAATTCTTTTGTTTCCCAGTCCCGAAGCGAAAACATTTCAAATCTTATTCAAATCTCACAAAAAACCCTTTTTTTCCCAGTCCCGAAGCGAAAACATTTCAAAAAAAAATTTTTTCTTTTTTTGATAAAGGGTAACCTATCCTCTAGGTAACCTATCCGGTAGTGTAACCTATCCGTGGGGTAACCTATCCTCCGGGTGATGTGTTTTTTGGGGTAACCTATCCGGTGGGTAACCTATTCTCGGGGTAACATATCCTCCGCAAATCCGTTCAAATTCCAATGGGTTTTTCTTTCGTAACGGAATGTCAAAAACCGATATTGACATTTGGCAACGAAAAAATACGATTTTACTTTTGCCGAATTTTTTGCATAAACCTGGTGGTCAAGTACACGATTGCAACAAGAGAAGAGAAAGCCTGTGTGAAAGGGCTTCTGAGCCTTTTGAACAAGTTTTTATCGGATAAAGGGAAGGAAGGTGAGCTCCGGGTTCCCTCAAACACCCTGCTTGGATCATGTCGGCTATCGACGACGACGAAGGTATGAATATTTTTTGAGGCGCCTTTGGTTAATATTATTATTTTTTTTATTATTATGCATAACATAATTATGTTATTAATTATTTGTTTCTAGTAACACCTATAAATGTAGAAGATGAATGTGTTTATTATGGACATGCCATGTGTGCCGCTTGTGTTGTGAGATACGTTGGTCCTATTGAAGGTAAAAGCGGTATTTATTATGGCGTTCAGTTCAATAAGCCTTTGGGAATGAACAATGGCAGCGTCGATGGAAGGTCTTACTTTGAGGTTGGTGTCTTTTGTTTATTATTATTTTTTAGGTACGAAGTTTTTTGGTATTAACGCTTGCATTTATTTTCAGTGCCCGTCGATGCATGGTTTATTTGTGAAGAATTATCGCCTACTTAAAGTTCGAGATACACCTCCACCTCGCGGAGGAATTTGGTCAAAGTTGTTGAAAAAGTTAGTCTTTTGATATCTTTCGCTTATTGTTTATTACGTTCATTGTAATTTTTTAGTCTTGATGTCGGGGATCGAGTTATTGTGGAGGGATCTCGTGTTGGAATAGTTATGACCATTTTCCGCTGGTCGGCTAACGATCGGCAAGTCAACAAACCAATCATGGTTGGAGTTCTGCTTGATCGAAAACGAGGAGATTGTGATGGAAGCTATATGGTACTTATCATTAAAATAATTAGCTTTGATTTTAGGGTGTGCGTCATTTTATTTGTGAATATGGATTTGGTGTGTTTGTTGAAAACTTCGAAGTCCGCCTTCATGAAACGTCGCGGACGAAAACAGGAACCTTTGGGACGTTGAGCAGACAGCCTTCTGTAAGTGATCCTTATTGTACATTGTATAAATAATAGACTTATTAATGTTTTTAATTCTAGTGTCGGTCAATCAATTCCGTTGCCACCGATCGTCGTCCCGGAAGCTGCATTGCTCCGCCATCCAGAATTCCATTCAGGTCTCCAGGGTCTACAATCGCAGCGTTCTCTCCAACTCCGTTGCGGATGAGGGTTAACGGAGGTCCACGGCCTTCCGTCACTACTCAGCGACAGAACTCGTTCACAAAATTGGAGATGGATTCGTTGAGAAACGTGATCGATGACCTTTCCAAGGAAAATAAAACATTAGAACAGGAACAACGAGATGTTGTTCGGAAGGCAGAAGAGAGTCAAGCACAGGCATCTCAGCTGGAATCTCAGTTAGAAGCCCTCAAGGTCGAATTGGATTCTATCAGTTTTGAAAGGGATGAATTTAAAAGTGTTCTCCAAGGGCTTGGAATTCTAAAGGAGGATTCGACAGGTTGGTTTATCGTTTTTTGTCATTATTGAGTTTTCTAGAACCAAATGGGACCTCTAATGGAGTAGCTTCTAAGCCTCCAGTTCTGACCAGAGTCAGCAAAGTAATTGCGTTACTACTTTTCCGACTTTCGAATCTTGATCCGTCCGCCAAGGCGGACTTGACAAATGCGTGTGATGCTTTTATTGGAATTCCATTAGGCAATAATGTCGGGTCCAGTCTGAACACAATATCTGCATGTAAGTTGATTTTAAATGGGTTTGGTTAAGCCTTGATCATTTCAACGTCATTAAATTTCAGTGAGCAAGGCATTAGACCTCGCTGAACTAAGCCTCAACTCTCTCAACAAGTCGCCAAATTCTTTATAGAATCGATAGGCTCAATAATTTATATTTTGTATCACTGATTTTGAGATAAACTTATTGTTGCTCCCGCTTCTTGGTCTTTAGTTATTGATTTGTAATCTTTGTCGGTATTGTTTATCAACTTGAGTTTGTGTCCTTCTTTGAACTTCTGTTTAACGACTCTATATCGCAGTTGTCTTTGAATCAGCCCTATGCATATTAATTACCCACTTAAAAGTTGTTACCACACAAGTGACCTTAAAAAGTTTGTATTGATTCTACATTCCGGTTGAGACCTATTGTTTCGGACCAATGTAAAAAACGAGAAGCCAAGTAAATTAGCAATTGAATGCCTTGCCGGAGTACCAGCGTGCTGGGTTCCTTGCTCCATTTCGGGTGACTTTAATTGAATTATAAGCCGGGTTATGAGCCAAACGTTTGTTTGGAGACATCGGCCTCTGCTACGGCCACTCACCGCTCTAATCGAGGCCCCACCCCAATCACGCACCGCCCTTTCACCGGTGACTTTTAATATTTAATTTGGACCGGTTTCAGGCGGCCCGAAGACGGTGCCCGGGCCTACGTTTACCTTGAGCGCGACACGGCGTTTCAAAAATGGAAAAAAGAATGTTTTGGCCATGAGAACATTCCGAATTTTAAATGGTTTTTCGTGAATTTCGTCGATTTAGAGGCCGCCTTTCCATTAAAGTTTGAGGCGCGAAAAGGGATCTAGTTGGTTTTGTACTGCTAACCCTGAAAAACCATACTTCTACTACGCAATGTTTGGCCTTTTTGGTTTAAAATTATGAAAATATCCGGACCCTTGCATGAGGTTGTGGTGAACGTTTTTTGGTCGGGTTTAATTGGCATTTGAAAGATTTTGCCCTTGACATTTACGCGCAATTCTTGACAGATCAAAATACTAACAAAACCTGTTTCCTTCTAAGTTTATGACACAAAAGGAACGCGTGCCCCTGGATTCGTTTCCAATTACAAATCGCTCCGGCCCCGTTCGTCAACAGCTGTGGCCATAACAATTTATGCGGAGCCGCCGGGCTTCATTACGCACCGGAATTATTTCGCGCGCATTGTTTTATCGTTTAGTCGCCCGGCCCCTGAGGCTATGAAAATGAGAGCGCAGAATTTCTTAAGGCGTATTTTCCTGAGGCTCGTCTTCTTCGTCCGTTTTTTGGGGACACACGGAAAATTGGGCAAAGTCAAAAAATTAGAGCCTTGAGGCCCTATGGAGCCGGGTGGAGAAGTGCGCTGAACCACAAAGGAAGGTTAGTTCTGACCTTCCAGCACCTGAACTGGCTATTGTTAGAGGAAGTGGGGAGGAGGGACTGCGCGACATTTTATACATGACTAATGTTTCATGTGGGAATCTGGAGAAAGATGGCCGTTTTTAGTTATGTTATTATTCGGCAAAATATCATCATTTTGACAAGTAAAAGGCAATTTTCTTATACAGTATTATCAGCATTTTATTTATGTTTTTGCAAGTTCACTGATCTATTTTGTGTGATCTTACCGTTGCCCATCGTTTTCGCCGTTTTCTTTGGTTTATCGCCTTTTCAGAATACATTGACAGTGTCACACATTTCATCTCATTGACCTCCTTGGGGACGGGTCGACCATTCTGGTCTCGATGCCCGCTCCCGTCCTTCTTCTCCTCACAACCATGGCAACTCTTACGAGGAGCGCTCTTCGATATGCAGTAGAGAATTCCAACAACGTGAACAGACTCGGGTTCATGTGTTATAGTTGTGCGTCCACCTCGTATCTCCAGATATGGAATCAGCATTTATTAGGGCATTATTTTCCACCAAAGAACTTCACAGAGAGTTGTTGGAATCCAACTTCAGAGGTGGGGGTCCACACTTGTAGCACTGCCTGTTTCACAATCGTGGAAGAAATATTCGGACATAGTAAGATTCCCAAAAAATCAATTACTGGTCATTTCAGCAAATCAGGAAGCAGTCATACGTGGGTGCATTGACCGATTACTGTTATTCGGCTTGGATGATGACATCAAAACTGCTATTTCCACTCTGGGACAGCGATCTTGCAGGACCATTGATCGTCATTTGCTCAATCTTGTATCCCTTAGCGACAATGTGCCTTTGGTGAGTGCGATCTTACCGTAAACTAAATGAAATTATTCGTTAATTCCACTCTGTTTTTTCTCGGGTTATTGTACATAACCAGATTATTTTTGGTAAAAATATAAGATTAAAGGCCGGTTTATTATTAATTTACTCTATCTACAGGTGTTAATGTGCTCATGTACGGGGAATCTTTGCAATTCAGACGAAGTCCAGAACAATGCCAATTCCATAAACCTGTGTCTACTACTTGTATTAATTACTTTATTTTTGTTCTTTCGAAGGTAAAATCAGCGAGGAAGTTCATACATATGATTAATAAAGTGCTTACATTCAATAGATTTCAACTTTTGCATAACTTTGAAAGCTCCATTTGTCCATTCAAAGCCAATTTTGACACTATTGGATATTTATGATGACATATGGAATCCGCAGGAACGCTAAATGCCGCCGTACTGAATTTACAGGGTACGCCATAAAAATCTTGATAAATTTAAACTTCAAATTTCCCGCCAAAAATCACAGGCGCAGTCTGGCAAATAGGCCTTGTATACAATAAATATAAATCAAAGAGACTTTTCAATTGTTGTTTACTTTTTTCCTGTGGATTTTACCGTCGCAGGCGAAGAGTCCGATTTTTTCACGAGAAAAAACTGGAGTCCGGTTTATACGAAGAGTCTCTTTTTTTTAATTTTCAAAATGAAAGGTTTTATATGTACATACACTCGGTTTCAAAACGACAGACACGCCTATAAAATCTGCAATTGCGGTGCCTGGGTTTAATTGACTGATACCAAACATCTACGGATTGAATGAGGAGGTTTGAAAACCTACACCAAAAATAATTTTTCTTATTGCACTGTAATTGCAGTTTACACAAAAGATTTTCCAAGTTTTGGTGTTTCGAAATGATATTAGATACGTCTGTCATTCTTTGCTAAACACTTGCGAATATGGTAGTGCCTGAAGTTATTAATGACTGTATTACAACTGTCTGCTGGACTTTATCGAGCTCAAAATGCCCAGATTTTCGTACAATTTTCGCGGAAGTGCATATATCTCTCCATTTTGTGCAATGTGGCCTGTATCTGCCAGAAGCCCACTTTGGCGGGCGCACACTTGCGGGCAACCACTTTGCGGGCAAATTTTTTGCGGGCAGCCACTTTGCGGGCAGCCGACATTTGCGGCCAGCACCGGAAGATTTGCGGGCAGCCGACATTTGCGGGAAACCGACACCTGATTGTGAGGGTAGGTGGAGGTAAAAAAAAAAAAATTACTATGATATTTTGGAAATTTGCCGCCATTTGCGGGCAACCGGCACTTGAGGATAACAAGGTGGAGGTCGAAAAATTACTGCGATATTTTGGAAGTTTTCCGACATTTGCGGGCAGGCAATACTTGCGGGAAGCCGACATTTGCGGGCAACAGTTCCAAAAGTTCCAATACAATCTGTGTGATTGTTTTTTCCTGTTGCCCGCAAATGTCGGTTATCGGCTGCCCGCAAATGTCGGCAAATTTCCAAATTATCGCAGTAATATTTCCATCTCCACCATGTTACCCTCAAGTGCCGGTTGCCCGCAAATGTCGGTTGCCCGCAAATGTCCCAGGCTGCCCGCAAATGTTCCAGCTGCCCGCAAATGTTCAAAAAATTTCTGCATGGATGTTTTTGCTTCCCCAAAAAACAACCTAAATGTCTCTTATAAAAGATAATAATATTATGTCAAACCAGCATTAAATTATAGCCATCTGCTTGAGAGATAAATTCCCGCACACTTTCTACAGTAACCTTCAAAAGCCTAAAAACACAAAAAGGTAAGTGTCGATAGAAAAATTTTGACCGGAAAATCAAACTCAGTACATCCATAATCCTAGGCTGCGTCTATTCTGCAAGAGCGTGGGATTGAGGAGATATGTTCTCCGACGTGCTAAGTCTGAATCGGCGTACCAAATTTTGTGATCCTCGTCCATTCGGAGCCTAAAGTGTTACGGTAGCTGCTCCTTGTAGATGATATGACGAGATAATGCTCGTAAATTTTTAGTAAGCTGTTTTATTTACTCACAGTGAGCTATCAGTCTGTCGGGAAAATAACGGCGGGTCGTCGCAGCAAAATTTTCCGCCTCGCCGCTATCGCGCATCAAATTTCCAACCGCGACTTGCAGTCGCAAAGCGATGATGGGCGATTCAAAGGCGCGACGACCCGCCGTTATTTTCCCGACAGACTAATCTGGTGTATAATGTGACAGGTAATGTAGTTTTTCCACCAACAAAGCAGCCTAGTCAAGAAATAGTTTGAGATTAACATTAACCTCATGTACAAGGTCTGAAATGGCCCGCAAAAGCACTACATAAAAATGCAATTTGGTGAATTTTGAAGGGTCATTTTCTGAAGCACACTGAACGGTACAAAAAGTAGTTGGAAATTGATGTGTAACACAACTTTCTGCCTAGAAAATATCCTAAGAATAGTAATCACACTCTACAGTAACGCTTAGAATGCCTTGCAAGGTCAACATCGCAGTTAGTTCTCTGAAACTTTTATCGTATAAAATGGTTTTCGCAAAAACAAAAAAATCTTTTCGTGCGTCTTTTTTTTGTCGTTTTGGGCAAAGTTGTGTCAATAGTTTGCCACTCATTTCTCTCAGGATGGAAGATCCAGAAATTCTTCTTCATCAAACAATCGCTCAAGAACTTCCTGAAGACATTTCCTCCTTGTCTCGCGGAACTGAAAATTTGGAGAAAGCAGCCAGTTATTGTGAATATGTCTACACTAACGTAAGTTTTATAATTCTGTTATTATTTTTTGTTTAGCCAGACCGAAATCAGAATGCAGTCCTCGAAGAAACCAAGCGAATTACAATCCAAAGTTTAGCATCAGTAGCGACGAATGTAAACGCCATCTCAAGCAATTTATGGAAAGCCATGGCTATTGAATCTGATAAGCTGACAAGTAGGCAGAGCAATCTCAAAAATCTCAAAACAGTGAGTCATATTCCCCATGGATCAATATTATTTGTTCACTGTAGTACCATAATAGGTATACAGAAGTCATACATTGGTGGACTAATAAAAGGTGTTTTTTATAGGTAATAAACATAAACCGAGAAAAAGCAGCGAGAAGGGAGATTGGAAGATTGGCGGAGCACCGTCCCAGTGATTCAACGGAGAAAGTAATCGCGCCTAACACAATTGTAAGTGGTATTAGGCAAAATATTTTTTTCATACGATTAGGAAAAAGCCCCGAGATATCAACGAACGGCCATTGACTTCAACGCGCTAGATGAACGAGGCCATGGAGTCACGTCGCATGATCAGACATTACGAGCCGGAACAGTAAACCGAACGCATTCGATGATCTCAGGAGACAGTGTAGCATACGGAACTACTCATCTCAATAGTTCTGGCGGTATATATGAGAGATGGATGCCATCGCAAATACCTCACGGAATGTATAGTCAAGACACTTTAAGACCCGGAAAAGATCAGTACGGAACCTATGCATGTTCTACGTTGAAAAGGCACCAACCACAACATAGTGCTGGAGGATATAACAATAACACTGGTATTTACATGAGCTCAACATTGAACTCACGGGCCCCATTACAGTCAATATATCACTGTAAGTTCGAAGCCTACCGTTTCAAATTTTTGTTTGATTCACAAGGGAAGTACCTCAAGTGCGACACTTTTTAATGCAACCTGGCTCAAATTATGATAAATTTTTTTAAGATACGCGATTTGCGAATTATGATGAGCTTCATGAATATTTCTGCCGTAGAACTTTTTCACACGAAAATGACAAAGGTCTGGCCAAAAAAGGGGTTCCGCTATCGTTGAATGTTTAGACCGTCCCTGAAAAGCGCGCGGAAACTTTCAGGAATTGAAATGTGGCCTATGCCCGTTAAAAGGGAAAATTACCTTTCCCTCCCCCTGTTCTTTTTTTTTAATCTACGCCCGTTTTTCTTTTATTTTTTCTTGACATGCCCTTGTGTGCGAAATTTAAAGAAAATCTGAGCGTCGCACTCGGGGTGGTTCCCTTTTCAGCTGGGAGTTCTATTGCTGTGGAAAGCAACAGAGACGATGACCGTCTGCCTTCCCCGCCTCCTGCCGTGTCCAGCATCCCCTCGGTTACGAATAACGCCCCACCAATGTACATAGCGAAAGGTAAAACTATTAAAAACTAGTTTATCATATTAAATTTAGCTCGCGCTTTGTACGATTATACGGCTGCTCGACCAGATGAACTCAATCTGGTTGCTGGTGCTATTATCTTCATCATAAGAAAGAATGATGACGGTTGGAATGAGGGTGTTTTGGACGGAGTGACAGGTCTTTATCCCGATAACTACGCCGACGAAATATTATGAATTTGGTTAAAATCCTATTTTGTACATCTTTTGAGCCTCAATTGACGCAAACTCAATAAATTTATTTATTCCCTACACTGTTTCAACAATAAATTTTCAACAAAAAAGAGAACCTAGACTGACTCACTATTCCTTTTTCAATTCTTCGGGTTCTTTTGGCGTCTCATTTGACAATTCTGCATCTATCCTTTCTTTCGCCCGATACACTTTCGACTGTAGGTATAAAGTTCCTCCATTCGCTTTGTCGTTGACTTTGAACAAATGATCGTACTTCTTTTGCACTTCTTCCGTTTTCAAAGGAGCTTTAACGTCAAGAATTTGAAGAGCTTCCTAAACGTAGAAATTGAAATGATTTTATACCTAAAAACAGAAAATGAAGATTTGTTACCTGAAGAGATATTCCTAACCTGGCATTTGTTTTAGTTTCGTTTTTTGCAGAAGAATGTTGTCGAGAACCTGTAGAGCTAGACGCTGCAGCTTGTGCCGTGCGTTTTGATGCTAAAAAGAGGTTAAAATATGCGTAATTCGGAGTTCCAGCAAGAGCTGTTGCTTACCGTCCATTTCTTGTTTCACAGCGCGAGTGAAGGCTTTTCCAACTGCTTCACCGGCGGCCAAGACAATCTTAGCCACATTTCGCAACACCATTTGCAAAAAACCGTAAAAATTGCAGAACTTCTATTTTTATTTTTTGTGGCATTCCGACTGTAGACGAAACGACAATATTGATTAGGCACGGCTGTTTCAAACAGAGGAAAAGTGGTCACCTTTTTCTTTTCTTTTGAAGAGAAGCGCAGCTCGCGGAGGCCGGAAAGATTATTTGTGTGTGTGTGTAGCTTCTAAACTAACAGTCGAAGTAAAATCGCTCAGACGATGGAAAATTGCAATTTGGCCTAATGACTGACAATTTGTCTACAGCCAAAAAAATTGATTTTTTGCAAAATGGAATTTTAGTCAAAATCGACATGTTTTTTCACTTTGGATCCTCTTCATTTTAGGAATGCACTAGTTGCACAAAGTCCTGACACTTTTTCACTGTGCATTTTTCTTTTTCTTTTTTAAAGGAAAAAATGAAAAGGATCCAAAGTAAAACATGCCGATTTTGGCGCAACGCCAAAATTGTCATCATCCTGGGATACTGTAATATTAGTAAAACTGACTAAAGCCGTGGCTTTGTCGCAAAATGTTATTTTGAGATTACTGTCTCCAAGCGTGGCGTAAAATAAATCAAGCAAAAAAATAACAAGAATGATCCCTCTGGGGCCTGAATTAAATCGAAATTTTCCCTAAATATAAATAAAGGACTTTGAAAATTTGCACGATTTATGAAAGCCTATGCTAGAATAAAGAGGAACCAAAGTAAATAATAAAAACATGTCGCTTTTGATGAAAAAAATCCATTTTTTGTGTGTACACAAGTTCAAAGACAAATTAAAATTTTACATCGTCTGGGCGATTTTTATTTCAACCTTATTTTTAGTTTAAAAGTTACAGTAGGCCTGCTGTGGAAGTAATCATTTTTGCCCTGCGCAAGCTGCGCCTCCGCTTCAGAAAAGAACAAAACGAAGGGTCAACTTTTGTTCTGTGTGAAACAGCCTTGGGTAACGGACACGGAGAAGAAAAGTGGATTTCTGGTTTCTGTCGACGTTGGCCTCCGTATTGTAAAGTTTTCCCTTTTGGAGTTGTAAATTGCCCTTTTGGAATAATAATTTTGCTTTATTCAATTACGTATTGTGGAAATGGGAGATAATGCGCCCGGGGAAGTCCAGCCGGCAGTGGGAGCAGAAAATCACGAAGGAAATGTAAGTTACTACTATTTTCTCCTTATTTGTGGTTTAGAATGTTGGATTTGGCTCCATGATAAAACAAACCATTCAACGAATTATATTTTTCTACTTCATTACAACCGCCATAAAAAGCTTTATGGGTGGTAATAAGGGTCCAACAGATACGTCCCCTTCTTCTCCAACAAGCGGGTCAACGCAAGTATTTCCGCCAGCTGGAAATCTTTACACTCCAGGACAACCATTTGATCTTTTTGTCTATTTGTCACCTCATGAAGAACGATTCCGAAATTTTGACAATGCCGACTCTCTAGTTTGGTTTCAGCGAGACATTATTTTTGGGGATTGGACATCAGGAGAGAATAGTGATGGTTCAAGGATAAAGAGTCTCAGTTTTCCCACTCCTGAGTACTTGCTAAGAAATCAATCGATTTACATGCATGCGTTTATAGTCAAAGCAGGGAAGTCGATAAATCCGAAGGATAGTAACTATGGAGGAAAAGAAGTTGTCCATTCTGTTTTCCGCCTCAACAGATACAAAAAGAAGCACTACAAGCAGACGACCAATTTGATTACCGGGAGGACCGAACAAAGCGAGGAAGATCAAAAGAAGGCAGCCCAACTTAAATACGAGGTACTCAATTTCTGGCATCCTAATATCACGATTGCTGTGGTTTATGATTATACGAAATGGAATAAGGGACAGGTCCCTCCACCGTTGGACCAATATATAAAATTTACGCCTGAAGGCTTGAACTACTACCCCAGTTTGTATTTTAATGATTATTGGAATCTGGGAAGCGAATACCAACCCATCAACGACACTGTAAAGACGCTCAACCTAACTATTACTTATGCTCCGCTGTCGTTGTTTAAACTTCAATTGTATGCTTCCCAGAAGGTTTGTTTTAAATGCTTTTTATGTCTTATCTTCTTTTAGCAACAAAGTAAATGGACCCATCTTCTCGGGGAACAACATGAAGAGAATGATGACGATCAGGACACCATAAAACAAGCGTTACTAGAGACGTCTCCATGGCTTCTAGGAATAACAGTAGTTGTTTCCGTACTTCATACAGTCCTCGAATTTCTGGCCTTCAAAAACGATATTCAATTCTGGAGGACCCGTAAATCGCTTGAAGGTTTATCCGTTAGATCCGTTTTATTCAACGTGTTCCAATCGGTTATTGTTTTTCTCTACATCTGCGACAATGACTCCAGTTTTGTCATTAAGATGTCAATTGGGTTTGGATTACTGATTGAACTTTGGAAGATCCCAAAATGCCTTAACGTCGAGATTAAGCATGACGAGAAGATCCTTGGATTGTTCCCCAAAATCAAGTTTTCAGACAAGGGATCATATGTTGAATCAGACACAAAAGAATATGATCAATTGGCTTTCAAGTATCTTTCCTGGGCCTTGTTTCCTCTTCTCGGATGTTATGCTATATATTCCTTGGTATACGAAGAACAACGAGGTTGGTACAGTTGGGTGTTGAACATGCTGTACGGATTTTTGTTAACGTTTGGTTTTATTATGATGACACCTCAGCTATTTATCAACTACAAACTCAAGTCCGTCGCGCATCTTCCATGGCGGATGCTGACTTACAAGTTTATAAACACATTCATCGACGATCTCTTCGCATTCGTTATAAGAATGCCGACTCTTTATCGTTTGGGATGTTTCAGGGATGACATTATCTTCCTGGTAGGTATTTTCTTTGTTTGTATTCCAAACCTGGGTATGAGAGATTATAAGTTTCTATTCAGATATACATATACCAGCGATGGATATACCGGGTAGACCCAACCAGGGTTAATGAATTTGGAACCTCAGCCGATCACCCAGAAGGAGTTACAGAAGACCAAGAGAAAGCGGCCGATGACAAAGAAAAGAAAGCTTTAGAAGGTGCCAAAGAAACCAAAAAGGAAAAGTGATATTCCATTGATCTGTGAGAAGATATCCGATACTTCATTTATCGTATTCGTTTAAAAAGAGTTTTGAATTACTCATCTAATGTATTAATAAAGTCGTATTTTATTGTTTCTTCTATAATTGAAATATAAGTACTAATAACGCAAGCAGTGAGAGAGTCGGGCAATAATTTACCCTTGATGTAAAATTACAGAGATTCCCATAGCAAGTGCAAAGCTCCAGTTGTCCAGTCGCCGTTATAACCTTTGTGCAATCAGCTGCAATTTCGTTGTTTGATTCTGGTATGCAACTTCTCCAAACAAAACTTTTTCCTGCCTTCTCCTTGATACTCATCTTTAGACAAACTCCTGCTTCACATTCTTGACTTTTGGCTCCAGATCTCAATGCTGCTTCCGGCTAGCTAAAGTAAAGCGATAACGTGGTCTTTTCTTACCAGAAATGGATCAGTACATTCAATAATTCGGGGATCTGAGACGGCCTGGCTTAACCAAGTCCTCCATCCGGTATCCTGGATGTTACTGATGACGTCCTTTACATCAATATTCGAACACAAATAGCACCGACTAGCATGGGCTGCCGACGAGGAGAGAAGAATTAAGATTGTTTGAATAAACCGCATCGCGAAATATGAAGGTCAAGAGAGCCGAATGAACATGGACCTCAGGTCATTCGAGGAGCGACCTCGGGGCTGGCCTTTGTGAAGAGCGGAGCTTGCCCTGTTCATTCGATGACAATAAGAAAGTATGCGCAACCGCGTGATGCTCTCATTACTATGCATTGGACAGACGTGTTCCTTCTTGTATATTGTACCAACTATTCTTGGTACAAATAGAGAGCTTTTCCGATCGAGCAAACGCTTATCCACTCAACGGTCACTTCAAGTAGATATGAAACGAGAAGGAACGGCCGGAGATGCTGCTTTTCTTGTTTTTGGTACGTTCAAGAAAAGGGCAGTCAGAGCCGGTGTTGTGGCCGAACGTAAAGCCTTTCGTTGTTCGTCTGGATCAAGGAAAAGGAGAAAAGAGATTAAAGGGAGACAGAGATAGAGGGAACTTCGAATCAGAGACAAGAGAACGGGTGATGATTGCAGAAGAGCCCTGGGGGATCAGAAGTGCAAGACTCCCCCTTTCCTCAATCACCCCCACCTTATATCCCCTCGGGCCAGATCGACTCGGCCGCCCGACCGCCCACCGGCTTGAAGAGTCGGCGCTCTTTTGCTCGCGTTATTATCCGCTCTTCCCTCTTCGGCCGTTAAGCTTGGTTTTGCCATGAACATTGTACGGCAAAGCAAGTTTCGCCATGTATTCTGTAAGCCGGTCAAGCATGAAAACTGTATGTCCGACATTCGGATCACGGAGATCACGTGGGATTCACCATTCTGTGCTGTTAACCCAGTATTCATCGCCATCATTCATAAAGGATCTGGAGGTCCTTTCTTGGTATTACCCGTGAACAAGGTGCGTTATTCTTACATCAGCATGATAACGGCGTTGTATACCAGCAAAAATATACAATGGCTGATGTAAAAATTTTATGATTAGAAACTAGAGATTGCGTAGACGGTACAGTAGTTTTAAATAACCATCTTCAAAGTAAGATTGCGATTGTGCCAATAATACAGTTTTTATTTGTAATCACACATTGTCTGCTACGAAGTTCCGATACTGTGTATAAAAATAAAAGTCGACACAACAAAAACAGCAGCTGTTTTTGAAAAAAGCGAACCGTGGGAACAAAAATAAAGACAAGTAAAGTGTCACTACATATTATGTTAGTAAGATGACATCATTTTATAGGTTGGAAGAATTGACATGGACTGCCCGTTCGTGGATGCCCATAAAGCACCATGCTTAGAAGTCAAATGGAGTCCATTTAACGATCATGTCATCGCAAGTTGTTCGGAAGATACGACTGCCAAAGTATGGTTGATTCCAAAAGGGGGATTGATTCGTACCTTAAGTGAACCAGTTGTGGAGTTGGCCGGTCATCAGAAGAGGGTCAACACCATTGAATGGCATCCGACTGCTAATAACGTCTTGTTTACTGCAGGTAATAATGGGCGAAAAGTTACGTTATTGCATATTTACAGGTGGAGAGAATACCATTCTTGTTTGGAATGTCGGTACCGGAGAAGCCTTGATCGAAATCGCCGGTCATCCCGATCAAATTTGGAGCATTGCCTTTAATTACGATGGAAGCCGGTTTGTGACCACATGCAAGGATCGTAAACTTCGTGTAATGGACTCGCATTCTGGCCAGATCCTTCACGAAGGAGAGGGTCATGAGGGTATCCGTCCTCAACGAGCCGTTTTTGTAAAAGGAGATAGGATTTTTACCACTGGATTCACTAAGAGATCCGAACGGCTGTATGCCCTGAGGACTCAGGAGAATCTGTCCGCTCCTCTTATTGAGGAGGAGATCGATACTAGTAATGGGGTCCTGTTTCCCTATTACGATGAGGACAGCAGCATTATGTATGTAGCAGGAAAGGTATGTATCCATTTTCTTCAAGATTTCACCCTTCAAATAATTATTTCTAGTATAACCAAACCGCTAAATTTAGGGTGGAAGCGCTATTCTATATTATGAAATCAATGAAGAACCGCCATTTGTTCATTATATAAATACGTACAGCACTAACGAACCTCAACGAGGAATTGGGTTTATGCCAAAAAGAGGTCTTAACCACAAGGAAAATGAGATCACAAGGTAAGAAAAGGAAACGATGACAATTTCTGTCCAATAGAATGTACAAGATAACAACAAAGGGAGTAGTTGATATCCTTCAATTCTTCGTTCCACGCAAAAGTGATTTGTGGCAAGCCGACCTTTATCCTGATACTAGGAGTACTGAACCTTCGCTTTCGGCCGAAGAATGGGCTGAGGGGAAGAACGTCCCACCCAAGTTGGTGCCCGTCAACCCTGAGGCCGCCGTGGCGAAACCCAAGATACAAGTAGCCAAAAAAGCCAATATTTTGGACCAACTCCCACCCAGTCAAAATGAGGCGCCCCTGGCCCCTCCAGTTCAGAGACAACCGGCTCCACAGAGATCGGCTCCGAGGAACGATGACGACACTGGAATAGTGCCTGTTCAAAGAGAAGCCACTACAGCTCGGCGAGTTGAAAGAGAAGCCCCAAAAGAAGAAGCCAATCCAATGGTTCCGCGGCAACAAGTAAGTTGCACAACCCTAACCAAATATTTCTTCCATTATAAAACAACCAAAACACGCGAGAAAGACAATACATTTCATTTGAAAACTTCTCTTTTCGCCTTAAGTCTTCTAAAATAATCCTTGTTGTAAGGTCGAAGAGCTGAGTTCTTATAATCCTTTTCTGACTAACCATTTTAACTCCAGGTTCAACTAAGGTCACGCGAACACCGTGACGATATGATGGGCGGCTCGAACACGGCCGGTCAGAAACGAGCAGCTGCTGAGCTAGACCGTATCCGACGTGAACAGGCAAGACACGAACATGACGCGGACGACGAGCCTCCTCCACGTCCTCGATCAACTCTCACTCCTAGCACCACGTCTTCGAGTAGAGCTAGCGCAACTCCCACAGGATCTAGACGCGAGAGTATGACCTCTAGTCAAACACAAGGCGGATCTGAGGTGCGGTTCTTCTCTTTCTATCCTCACATTCGCAATGAGACTAATGGTGTCATATCGACAATATTTTTTTTGATACTTTTAGATTCCTGGCTCCTTGGAAGAGCTTGTTCAAACAATTGAACGTATGAAAGCGGTCATCAGACAACACGAACGCAGAATTCGAATTCTGGAAGAGAACGCGGCCGAAACGAACATGTCTAATGCTTACGGCTTTTAATCGGATTTTTATTATTTTCTATTGCTCGTTTTAGAATTTTAACACGGGCCTTATACATCCAGTTCAATGTCATAATAAAAAATTTTGTCATAAATTTTTATATTTCAGTGTTGTTTTTAAAGTCCGAGGTTCTCCAAGCCAAGGCGCAAATAAGGAATGTTCCCGCTGTGGGACCCAACACGGCGGGTCTCTCTCGCTAAAAAATAAAAAAATATTTTTTTATTGTTTGAAATGGTACAAAGAAGGTGAAAGATGAGTGACGATCACTAAAAAAGGTATGTTTTTTGTGTTTTCTGATTTAGGGCAGCTCGGCAAAAATTTTTACGACAGCTGATCCAAGATTTTTTGTGCTTTGGGCGAATGAAGGTAATTTTGGACATTCCTAAGCATGAAAATGGGTGTAGCTTTCCAAAGAACCATCCAGGAGTGATGTTGATCGAGTTTTTGCCAAGTTAGAGTCAATCCCTTCAGCAAACTACCTAGTATAATATAATTTTTTCCAGGATTTTGAATTGGAATGCAGCCAGACGGCTAAATTTCACCGCAAGGACTCGCTGAAGCCAGAAGAAGAGACGACGCCATTCAAATTCCATGTGGATGGCTTTTTCCGAAGCTGATGTCAACGTCGAAAAGGTGAGTTTTTTCTTGGTTTTCACCTTCTAGGTAGGGAAACTCATTGCTCCTTGAGCAAGGCAATGGGTATGGCCTCCCAATCATGCTATCTAGATTGCGGTTGCTTCATCTTGCGCCACATCAGACCCAATGTTTCTTATATATAATTTTTACAGGAAAACCGGCCCATTCGCCTCCCATGCCCGCCAGCCTCATCTAAAGAGCTCAGTAAAGACAGGTTCAACAATATCCAGGTCAACGGTATAATATTTTATGATTAATATCAAAACATTTGGTGTGTTTTTACAATAATAAATTGATTTGGTTCTCCTCAGTGTTTGCCATCGATGAGACCTTCTTTATCGCCCATATACTGTCCCAGACGTTTCGCATCGTCGAAGCTTCGCGGTCGGGGAGCGTTCTCACCTGCAAAAATTATATTACACTAGAAACAACAGTGGGCCTGATGTGGCGCAAGATGAAGCAGCCGCATTCCAGATAGCATGTTTGGGAAGCTAAACCCATTGCCTTGCTCAAGGAGCAATGGATTTCCCGACCTAAAAAGTGAAAACCAAGAAAAACCCACCTTTTCGATGTTGACATCAGCTTCGGCAAAAGCCATTCCACATGGAATTTGAATGGTGTCGTCTCTTCTTCTGGCTTCAGCGAGTCCTTGCGGTGAAATTTAGCCGTCTGGCTGCATTCCAATTCAAAATCCTGGAAAAAATTATATTATACTAGGTAGTTTGCTGAAGGGATTGACTCTAACTTGGCAAAAACTCGATCAACATCACTCCTGGATGGTTCTTTGGAAAGCTACACCCATTTTCATGCTTAGGAATGTCCAAAATTACCTTCATTCGCCCAAAACACAAAAAATCTTGGATCAGGTGTCGTAAAAATTTTTGCCGAGCTGCCCTAAATCAGAAAACACAAAAAACATACCTTTTTTCAGTGATCGTCACTCATCTTTCACCTTCTTTGTACCATTTCAAACAATAAAAAAATATTTTTTTTTATTTTTTTGCGAGAGAGACCCGCCGTGTTGGGTCCCACAGCGGGAACATTCCTTATTTGCGCCTTGGCTTGGAGAACCTCGGACTTTAAGTTGCAGACGAAGAGGCCCCTTGACCTACCTTGGCCCCTTAAAAGCCGAAGGGGCCCGTTTTTCTCATTTACACGAAATGTCTGAAGTTGCCCCCGGGGGCCTCTCCGGAGAAGGAGCACCCCCTTCCCGAAAAAATAAAAAAAAAAAATCAAAATGAAAGGTGGCATGGTATACGATGAAAATATAAAATAATTTGTCACCTTGAAATCTGAAAATATACAAAAAGTTTCCCATCGTACTAGTCGCGCCATAAAGTCCTGACGGATTTTGTCGCGGGTGTCACGCGCGAAAATTGGCGAGCTCGCGCGAAAGTGCATGTTGCTAGTGCAAAAACGGGGAATTGCCGCGACGCGTCCGAAATAAAAACAAAAACGCACCGTGCAAACGTGTCAGGAGTTGATGTCGCGACTATTATAACATGCCACCACCATTCATTTTGTAAAAAATTTTGCATTTTTTTCAAAAAGGGGTTCGAAAGATCTTTCGGTCGAGTACCCTTTTTTCTGCTAATCATGGTCTGTCCCACCACGAAAAGCAAGTTTTTGGCGTAGTGCTTTAAAGTTTTTTCAGCTTGCGAAGCTAACAATTTTTGCCTGTTCCAGCACAAAAACATTTTTTGCCGAAAATGAAGGAGCGTCTAAAATACTAATAATCTTATTTATCTGATATCCGGCGATACCACTCTTAGTATAACATTATGCGGGAATTGAAAAAAATCGCGTAGAGAAAGTTCTGAAACTCAACACATCTTTTCTCTAGATTCTAACGGCTACTTCGTTTGGGGACTTCTTCGGCCAAATCCTAGCTATGTCAAAGGGCCCCTTCGCGTAATCTTGTTTTTATAACGTTTCCTGTGGCCTTTTGGACAAGTAGTAACCTGTAGTACAGGGTGGTTCAGCCGAAGCTTCCATCCTTATTTCAAGCATTTCTCCGCCAATAATGCACCAATTTCTATAAAATTTATATCAAATTGACGCTGAGGGTCCCCATTTTTTGTCGACCAAATATGACAGGCCCAAGTTGACGGGGTTTCCCGTACTGACCTTTGACATTTTCATTCCAAATTTTGGAGCCCGAAATCGGTGAAACTTAGAAAATTTTTGGAATGATTTTCAATTGAGTTTCTCGGACTTGGAAAATAATCGAGTCTTTGCCTAAATAAGACATCTAGAAGAAGCTGAAAAAATTGACGGCAGCGAACAGAATACTCGTAATTAATTTTCAAGGCATTGCTCTTGTGTTCTGGGGTAACAGGCTTCGTTAATCGAAATTTTAAAAGATGCGAACAAATGGGCGAGACTGTCTACATGCATGACGACATCCACCCGAAGATAAATAACAAGTTGTAAGGCCTAGATTGTCCGAGAAAAGAGCTTTCGTTTCATTTGTTCGATTTGGTACCACGTCGGAGTGAAATACGCTTCTTAGGCGCTTGGTACTTCTGTGAACCTTACCGTTAAAAAAAATTTCATCGGATTTGGCGACTTTGTCTTTGCCGGAAATCCAAAATTTTTCCAAGTCCGAGAAACTCAATTGAAAATGATTCCAAAAATTTTCTAAGTTTCACCGATTTCGGGCTCCAAAATTTGGAATGAAAATGTCAAGGGTCAGTACGGGAGCCCCCGTCAACTTGGGCCTGTCATATTTGGTCGACAGAAAATGGGGACCCTCAGCTTCAATTTGATATAAATTTTATAGAAATTGGTGCATTATTGACGGAGAAATACTTGAAATAAGGATGGAAGCTTCGGCTGAACCACCCTGTAGAACTTGAGATACAATATATTGTATAGAAATACAATCGCATCAAAAAATTTTACCGGCGTGAAAACATTAAATGCCAACGCCTGGCATTCCAAGACCACCGGGGTGGACTGGAAATGGCGCAGGCTCGGACCGGCAAAAATTAGACCCGGCCCGTTTTAAAACTTGTCCGGCCCGACCCGATCGGCCTCACCTGACCAGGCGGGTGGCCACCCCCGCTGCTAATCACTGTTTGTTTATGCAGATAAAGAATTCAGTTTGGAGCTTTTTTGGAAGCGCCAGGAGAATATTCTTAAAGACAAGAGGAAAAGGAACGGACGAATGTTCGGAGAGCATGCAATAAGATGAAAGGTTGTGGGACCGAGGTGGCGCGTCGGAGTGAGGATGCGGGACTGAACTCTATTTAGACCGGCCGGCGTTTATATGCTTTCTGCTGGGCGCGTCAACGTCTCTTGGTTGTTCGTTCAATTTTACGGAATCTACCAATCTCTAATCATGACTTGAGGAATTAAGAGATATTACTTTTGGAAATGGATTCCTTTTACATCCTGCATGGCTTATAAGCCTTCCCACCAGATCCGAGTATAATTTTTTTAAGAGAAAACAGCTTTTTGCGATTTTTGAGAAAAAATTAAACCTTTTTTGAATTGACTTTTTTAAAAAGGAATAAATCTTTTAGAATTACTCCCCAGAGATGCCAAAAGAAGGTGAAGACTCGTTTTACTTCCCATTTTCGAGCTTGGGAAGTAAACTCAGGAATTAAACTCAAAATTTACTTTCCGGAGAAGAAAACAGCGGACCCTCGCAATCACTCTCTTGCCCGAAAAGGGACCCATTTCTTTCCGGGAACAGGGGAAACCTTGGGAAAGGGAGGTGGGGAAACGACTAGTGTCGCAAAGAACCGACTTTCCATCAGCACGATCTTTGCCCCGAGAAGCCAGGAAACGCGGAGAGCGGAACACTTCGCCGTAAATTTTCCTGTTTTGTACGATTTTTTTTGTGGAAACTTTATCCTCCACGGTTGAAATACGCAGGAAACTTTTCATTCTAAAATTTGCAAAAAAGCATCACTTTTTTACCGCAGATTTTCGATCTAAAAATCCCCGCCGTTTCTGCAAAGCGCGAGCTATTATTATCTCATATATCTTATAAAACATTACTTTAATTTTGTGTTTTCATCAAAATCTGACCGTCGCAGTTAATTGAATCTTTGGTCTAGATTTTCTGCTTTTACTCGCGCGAACGCCTTTTTCAATGCCATTGCTTTGTTTTGTTAGGGCGTTCCAACGTTTATTCGGGATTTTGTTGTATTTTCTTTCCTAAGATTTACCCTTTTTGCAGATGTCTGAAGAGCCTGTGGAAAACAGTGAGACTTCTCTGCAAGAAGAATCTTTGGATCAGCTGGACGAAACCTTAAGCCACGATGGAGATCAAGATGGTGGCAATGACGTTGGAGAGGAAGGTGGGGAATCAATCGAACAAGGTACTAATTGTTTCTCTTATATTTCAAATTTTAGATATAAAACCAACTAGTACACGAGGCCGGAAGCCTAAAAAGAAGAAGGGTCGAGCAAAGAAAGGAGCTCTTGAACTAGGTTCACAATCTGTTTCCGAGATATGCGAACAGACTGGCCTGGTTGATGTTAATCTCGAATATTCGGAGGAAGATTTTGTTGAGATCACAAACGGAAAAGTAAGGATGCCTTAAGTTTAATTATCTTCGTTCTTAGATCTATGCACAACGATTTAGAGGGAAGTTTTTGGAAGCCAATCCGACATGGACAGTAACTAAAATGAATCCGTTTATCACAGCAAAGTACAATCAGTTTAAAGAGATTGGAAGTTTGAGAACAAGCAATAAGAAGGAGAAGCCAAAGGATGAGAAGGTTGCTCCCTTGAAGATCAGGATATCTTCAAGGAAATCCAGAAAAACCAATGAGGACGACTGTAAGTTTTTTCACTCCATCATGATTGTTCTTTAGTGGACAGCGACAAAGAGTTCGAACATCTTCTAAAAGCGCATGAAAAACAACTGGATGAAGCGGAGAGAGAAAAAGAAGAACGAAAAGCAGCCCGGAAAGCAGCACAGGCTGCTAAGAAGAAAAAGAAACGACCCGATGATATGGTAGGTTAATCGTGAAGGACGTTTATGGGTTTATTTTAGCCAGAACAAGATTATTGTGAAATTTGTCAACAGGGCGGAGAACTGCTTTTGTGCGACACTTGTCCTCGGGCTTATCACATCATTTGTGTTGATCCAGATATGTCTGAAGCCCCAGTAGGAGAATGGTCTTGTCCCCACTGTGAGACTGAAGGTGTTCCAAAAAAGGAAATTGAGGAAAAGAAAGGCAATATGGAGTACTGCAGAGCCTGCAAAGATGGTGGATACCTTTTGTGTTGCGATTCTTGTCCCAGTTCCTATCACGCCTATTGTATCGATCCTCCTTTAACCCAGTTGCCTGATTCTGAAGAACATTGGGCATGTCCAAGATGTACAGCACCTGAACCAAAGAATCGTCCTGAGAAGTTTTTATCTTGGCGATGGAAATTGCATGAATACCCTGAACCTGTGATGGAAGAGGATCTTCTAAAAGAGGAAGAGACGATGGAGACGATCGACAAAGATCGCAGAACCCGTCTGATGCTACAACCTTTGAAGAAGTTGGAACCGAGAAAGGACAGAGAATTATTCGTGAAGTGGAAGTATATGAGTTACTGGCATTGTGAATGGGTTCCTGAGTATGTTTTGGAGGTTTACTATGTGCAGGCTCTTCGGATGTTTTGGAGAAAGGTGGACCCGGAGAATCCACCAGAAGTGGAGGATATCCCTTCAACTCCCACTGATAAAGATCCCATGTGTTTGGAGTACCGTTTTTATCGGTATGGAATTAAACCAGAATGGATGCAAATTCATCGGATTATCAATCATTCTATGTTTACTAAGAACCAGTTTGATTACTTAATTAAATGGAGAGAATTGGTTTATGAACAAGCTACCTGGGAAAGCGATGATTGTGCTATTCCCAATTTTGACGAAGCCATTATGAAGTATTGGATGCACCGAGAGAGGATGATCAATGAGCCCATTCCGAAACATGTGGCCAAAAGAATAAACGCGTACAGAGCGGAGAAAGGGCTTCCAAGTTTGGAAGATGATAAGAAACATAAAAAGGAAGAGGCAAAAGCCAGTGTTCAAGACCCTAAAAAGAAATATGAAGAACAACCAAGTTATATCTCCGAGACTGGCGGCAAGTTACATCCATATCAACTGGAAGGAATCAATTGGCTCAGACATTGTTGGGCACATGGAACTGATGCTATCTTGGCCGATGAGATGGGTCTCGGAAAAACGATTCAGTCAACGACCTTTTTATATTCATTGATGAAGGAGGGTCATTCCAAAGGGCCGTTCTTGGTTGCTGCTCCATTGTCAACATTAATCAATTGGGAAAGAGAAGCTGAATTCTGGGCTCCCGATTTCTATGTTGTAACTTACGTGGGAGACAAAGAAAGTCGTACTGTAATCCGGTAAGTTAATAGCTTTAGAATTTTGACTTTGGTTTAAATTTTTTAAACGAAAAAAATATTATGAAAAGAATGTTTGCTGCCATCTAATGGTGTAGCCACTTGAGCGATTTTACATCTTTTTCGGCCTTTCCGGGCAACATCGAAGAGAAATCCCCGAATCGGGCGTCTCTTTCAACTCGGGGTCTCTTTTGAAGGAAACCAAAAATTATTCTAAAATTTCGTCAACTTTCATCAATGACCGTCGAACTTGGAGCACTTCCTCCGTTAGTTTTTTCCTTTTATTGGACTGCGCTTTGGTTCTTTCGTGTTTCTAAAACCAGGACAATAACTTTTTAGTGATACTTTTTGAAAGGTGTTTTAGTGAGACTCCATCAGTTTCATGCCGCTCAAGTGATTAAGATCCCTTCGTTTTTCAACGCATACTTAAACCGTGGAATTAAGTCGGGGCTTCTAATGCAAACATAATGAGTCGTAGGGTTTTACTAGGGAAGTGTGCAAACTGACCCTCCCATTTTGCGTTCAGAAATTACATCTGTTTTGTCCCTTATCAGATTTTTTAACTGCTAAAGGAACAAATCAGCCGCTGATAATTTTCTGCATCTATGCATTCTGCAAAAACTGAAGATATTTTCTAATCAAGGGCTTTCCAACGGTATAATCACTGATGGTTGGTGAGGGTCAGTTTATACACTTACTT
This sequence comes from Bursaphelenchus xylophilus, assembly GCA_904066235.2. Taxonomy (NCBI): domain Eukaryota; kingdom Metazoa; phylum Nematoda; class Chromadorea; order Rhabditida; family Aphelenchoididae; genus Bursaphelenchus; species Bursaphelenchus xylophilus. The sequence goes on along the minus strand of CAJFCV020000003.1, from coordinate 5,616,088 downwards.
GGTTAGATACGTTTTTTATTTTAGGGAACATGAATTCTCTTTCGTCGAAGGAGCTGTCCGAGGAGGGCCCAAGGCTCAAAGAATTAAAACTGAACAAGGAATCAAATTCCATGTCCTTCTCACATCATATGAATTGATTAATATGGACAAAGCAATCTTATCCAGTATCGAATGGGGCGCATTGGTAGTCGATGAAGCGCATCGTCTTAAGAATAACCAGTCATTGTTCTTTAGAACTCTCCGAGAGTTCAAGATAAACTATCGTCTTTTATTAACCGGTACTCCTTTGCAAAACAATCTTGAAGAATTGTTCCATCTTCTCAACTTTTTGAGTCCAGACCGATTCTTGTAAGTATTTATATTTTTATTATTTAATCGCTTATTCTCATGCGTATTTTTAGTGATCTGGAATCGTTTACTCGAGAATTTGCGGAGATCTCCAAAGAAGATCAGATTCAAAAGTTGCACAGTATGCTGGGCCCCCACATGTTGCGAAGATTGAAGGCTGACGTCTTGACCGGAATGCCATCTAAAAGCGAATTGATTGTTCGCGTGGAATTGAGTCCGATGCAGAAGAAATATTACCGAAATATTTTGACTAGAAACTTTGAGGCGCTTAGTGTCAAAAGTGGAGGAACACAGGTGTCATTGGTGAATATCATCATGGAACTGAAGAAATGCTGCAATCATCCCTATTTGTTCACAAAGGCCAGCCTGGAAGCTCCAAAGCTCCCAAGCGGTGTTTATGAGGGAAATGCTTTGGTGAAAGCGGCTGGAAAGTTCGTCTTACTCCAGAAAATGCTGCAAAAATTGAAACAAGAAGGCCATCGAGTGCTTATATTCTCTCAGATGACAAGGATGTTGGATATTCTGGAAGACTTGTGCGAAGTTGAAGGGTATAAATACGAAAGAATTGATGGTGGAATCACCGGACAATGCCGTCAAGATGCCATCGATCGCTTCAATGGTATGCTTTCCATTCAGTTTAAAGACTTGGATGTTTAAAAATGACAGTTTACGTTATGTACTTTCCAGCTCCCGGGGCACAACAGTTTATCTTCCTCTTGTCTACCCGTGCCGGAGGTCTTGGAATCAACTTGGCTACTGCTGATACTGTTATTATCTACGACTCTGACTGGAATCCCCACAATGATATCCAAGCTTTCTCTCGTGCTCACCGTATTGGCCAACAGAATAAAGTGATGATTTATCGATTTGTGACAAGGAATTCGGTTGAAGAAAGGATCACAACAGTCGCAAAGAAGAAGATGCTGTTGACTCACTTGGTGGTACGTGCTGGAATTGGGCAGAAGGGACCGTCAATGTCTAAAACAGAGCTGGATGACGTCCTCAGGTGGGGAACGGAAGCACTATTCAAAGACGATGAGAATGAGGACAAAGATAAGAAAGATGACCACGAGATTGTTTGGGATGACGATGCCGTGGGTGCTCTTCTGGACCGAGGAGGACCAGCAGATGAGCCAACCGGGGAGAAGAAGGAACATTGGACCAATGAATATCTCAGTTCCTTCAAGGTGGCACAATATGTGACACGAGAAGCCGATGAGGAGGAGGAAGAAGATGATGATACTGAGGTCATCAAGGAAGACATGCAAGAGGCTGATCCTGAATTTTGGGAGAAGTTATTGAGACATCACTATGAACAGGAACAGTACACCGAAGCACAGAAACTGGGTAAAGGAAAGAGAGTCCGAAAACAAGTCAATTATGCCAACGACCAAATGCCATCAGACAGCTGGCAACTTACAGCCGGAGAAGGACAAGAATTTGATGACTCATTCTCGGAAGACGAGAATCCTTCGGATGATGAGAATCAGGATGAAGAATTTGATGCCGCCAGAGAAGAACGCCGAAGAAAGAAGAGAGATGATGGGGAAAAGCTTCCTCCCCTTTTGGCCAGAGTTAATGGTCAGATTGAGGTTCTCGGATTTACGGCAAGACAACGAAGAGGGTTTTTGAATGCTGTCACCAGGTGGGGATTACCTCCCCAGGATGCGTATCAAGCCCAGTGGCTGGTCAGAGATATCAAGGCGAAGTCTGAGAGGGCTTTTAAAGCATACTCTGCATTGTTTTTGAGACATTTGTGTGAGCCTGAATCTGGTGTAGATACCTTCAATGACGGCTGTCCGAGGGAGGGAATCAACAGAAACCATGTTCTGAATAGAATCGGTTTGATGTCTCTCATTAGAAAGAAGGTCCAGGTAAGAGTCATTGGTTTGGGTTAGTTTTATTCATTGCAGGAATTTGAAATGGTAAACGGTGAATGGTCGATGCCCGAGTTGAAGGATCAATTGCCCGAACTCAAGACAGCAGAGTCAGTTGAGAGCTCTATTCCGAATTCAGAAACCACTTCGCGGGATGGGACTCCGATAGTCAGAGAAGGGAGTGTGAAAGAGGAGGCTAAGGATGAAGAAGAGAAGATGGAGATTGACGAAAAGACATTACAGAGATCAGAAGACACGCCGTCTCTAAATGATAACGACGATAAACCAGTCAAACAGAAGTTTATGTTCAACATTGCCGATGGAGGATACACGGAATTGCATACATTATGGGCTAATGAAGAAAAGGCTGCCTTGGCAAACAATATACGTGAGATCTGGCATAGGCGTCACGACTACTGGTTGTTGGCCGGAATCGCTATGTACGTAGTTGTATTGATGTCTTTGGATCCTGTCTTGAAAAAAATATCTTGATGCATTTTTTAGGCATGGTTATACCAGGTACCAGGATATCCAAATAGATCCCCGCTTTGCCATTATTAACAAACCATTTGAAAAGGAACAAGGAAAGCCAAACTTTGCTGAAATCAAGAACAAGTTCCTTCAAAGAAGATACAAACTCTTGGAGCAGGCTTTGATCTCTGAAGAACAGCTTCGAAGAGCCGCATATTTAAATTTGGGCAAGAATATGGGAGAGGAAAACATCGATTCGTCTGTCAACTTGGTTAATCCCGTCCCGGGAGAGAAGGATATCAGTGGTCAACTGAACGACCGCTTTTCCGAGATTGAATGTCTGACCGATAGTCATCACAGTCTGGCTAGGGAAGCCACGTCCGGTCACAAATGGGCTGCTGCAGTTCTTCACAAGAACCTGAATATGGTGGAAGATCTCCTCAATGAAATCAAGGGAGATCTCACTCGATTACCAGCAGCAATGGCCAGACAGAAACCGGTGACGGAGAAATTGGGTCTGACCGAAAGATTGATCTTGAGCAGACTCACAAACAAGGATTCCAACGCAGTACCAAAAGGGAGCCCTCTTCCCCCACCTGGTCCGTTTGTAACCCCCACACCCCATTGTGGCTTTACTGAAATCCAGCCTGTTTTTGTAAAGCCGCCAAACGATGAGAATGTAGAGATTGTAGAGGATGAGGAGACATCAGAGAAAGAAGAGAAGATGGAAGTGGAAGGAAACGAGAAACCAGCAGATGGTGAGTAAATACAGTCAAAAATCACTAATCTAGTTTTTAGAAGAGGCGCCAGTTAAGATGGAATCAGAATCTCAGGAAACTGTTCCCGAATCTGCGGCTCAAACAGCGCCTATTGAAACACCGGCGGAACCTTGATATAAAATTAATCCGTTTAACGAGATCTCTGATCATTAAAATACGGAGGCACAATAATCAACACAAGCATCTCCAGTATGACCATTTTATAGCATCTTAATTTATTCGAGCAGTTTTTTAATCTTCTAATGTTGTGTCTATTCAATAAATCGTAGCCCTTTATCGCGCTTCAACACCTGCACAAAGGCTTCGGGTTTATGGGGTCGGATTCATTTTGCCGGCCTTTTGGAGATGTCGTCAGTCGGATTCGTTGCCATGTTTTAGACCGAGGTTTGACCTCACATGAAGGCCTTGGATTAATTGGAAAATTTTGTGGTGGGAAAGTTATTTTTAGTTGCAATTAAAGGCCGTTCACGTAGTTGAGAGTTTTTTCCTTGTTTTCGTGGTGGGACGTAGGTATTCCTGCGATTTATTCAATTTTCAAAATAATTATCAATTTAAATTTTTCTCTAAACGAAAACAAGGAAAGAAATTCTCAAAAATCTCCACTACGCGTAGCTACGTCAAACTTTAAGCTTTATGGCGTTTAAGCAACCAAAAATCATAGAGCAAGATACGACGGGACGGTGTACCGACCTACAGTCGTAAAAGAAAGTGTTTCTATAAACCATTGTTTCGCCCAACTGAACATCCATTATAGTTTTGGGGCCAACAAGAACCCATAACAAGATAAATAAATTTTGAAAATCCCGAAGGCGCTAATGGTTTCGAGGTTTTGGTTTCCACAAAAACCTCATTAAGAAGACATTTGGAGCATGCGGGGTTTCTAAATTTTGTGGTGTCATCTCTCCAGATTAGGGTTACATTTCTTATTCCGGATCAAAACATAAAACCCTGATAACAACAATTATCGGCTTTTATTTTTGCTGATGGGTCGAATTTCAGTGCAAAAGGGGATTGACAGTGATTTTGAAAAAACATTTTCGTCAATAGAAGGCAATTCTTGCGATAGAATTCGTTCTTGCGAAACCAGAAAATTCTTGCGAATGAAGCTGATTCTCTTTTGCCAAAGAATTTGTCTCCTGTAAAAGCAGTCGCATTTTGTCCCAAAAGCTGAACCAAATTTCTACCATTCTACCCCCAAACACAGGCTCTCAAGTACGAGTTTGGAAGCTGCCCCCAAAATATTCCTACTGTGCCCCCAAATACAAAAGGGGCCATATTTTAGGCTGGTAATCACACCTCGGGCCGAAAAATTTGAAAATTCTTAGTGGTAAGTAAAAATTCTAAGGTTATGACGAAATATCGGATATAGGGTAATCGATGGCGCTGATTTCAAAAATGATATTCATTTTTTATGATTATTCCAATTTCGCTCAAGTAGTACTGTAAAGTAGTAATTTTTCATTTTTTTCATCGAATAGTGGATTTATGGGTAGTTGGTGGCATTGATTTCGAAAATCGCAATCATTTTTTGTTTTTAACTTTTTTTTGAGTTGTTGCGTAATTAATTTTTTGAACTACCGGTCTGTCGGGAAAAAAACGGCGGATTGTCGCGCCTCGGAGTCGCTCATCATCGCTTTGCGACTGCAAGTCGCGGCTTGGGATTTGGTGCGCGATAGCGGCGATGCGAGACATTTTGCCGCGACGATCCGCCGTTATTTTTCCGACAGACTGATATTTTTGGGAATTTGCCGTTTTATAGTAAATCGATTGCGTTGAATTTGAATACATATTGTATTCATTTTTTGGTTTTTGAATTTTTTCTTAAGTTTTTCCGTAATCATTTCCATCATCCGCCAGGTGACATCAACTTCATATCTTAGGCTTAATCATTTCCGCGCTGTTGATTAGTATTCGGATTCATATTTTATTCGCATTTCGGATAATTTGAGGCGGGATTCATCGGCAAATCGCGTGTCTTCGGACAAGCCTATTTAAGGTACGCGAGAGTCCAATTAATCCTCAAGGTATATCAAACAAGGTGAGAGTCATGTCGTCCGTACTTCCTTCGCTGCTTCTTGTTGTCATGGTAGGAATTACTGTCGGGCAGAAGGCGTATCCAGAAGACGAGCTCAGGGTCTGCGAGTTGACTGATCTCGAGACTTTAAGTTTGTCCAAATGTGAATTGGAGGTAAGGAAAATGACATTAATACTAATTGCTCTATCAGGGAAGGATTGCAGAATTGGAGAACAAGATTCGAGAGATTGAGGATACTGTCATGAGTCAGGGAAACCACGTACACGTGAAAGGAGAGGTCGCCAAAAGGAAGAATGAATTTATCAGATTTGGGAAGAGATCCCTCGCTACCGTATTAGACCATATGCCTCACAGCAGGTATGACAATTTTATTTTTTTTTAGAACTTCACGCTTAGACTAGATAAAAAATACTGTACTTATCAGTGCATAATCAATTAAAATAAATAGTTTCTTGCCCTTCTGATTACTTTAGTGGGCTTATTTATGTTATTGCAGATGGAATCCCCATTCCGACAATGCCCTTCGATCTCTTTCTATGGGTAGGTATCCATCCAAGCCCAGATTACCTAAATTATTCACTTTAGTCAAGAGAAAGAACGAATTCATCCGATTCGGATAAAGAAGTCATCCGCCCATCACACGGCATATTTCCATTCGTATTGTAATGAAAAATAAATTGCCTTTAAATTGTTAGATAATCCTTGTCATCATTTATATTGCATAAGGGAAGTCGGAATTCAATTTCTGAAAGCGGATTGGCTTGTCTCAGCCCCGATTCTTCCGGTTCAACAAAGAGAAAATAAAGCTTCGCAGGAGGATGTAAGAAAAAGAGAAACACCAAGATAGTAATAAATCGAAGAGAATTGCTGAGCCCAACACAAATTGCCATGATTGCAAAAATTATTAACAATAAAACCCTTTTTAGAAAAAGAATAGAAACTTTAGAGAAACTTTTAGATCCGTTTTATGTTCGTATGACAAAAGATGCCTAACAGTTATTGCAGCTTAAAATTTACGACTAGAGTAATGCCGGATGTCTTTAAATGTGAAAACAAACGAATTTTTTACAATCTTGCATGAAATCATTTCACAAAATTAATACTTCAACTATGATGACCTAAGTACGATAAATAAGGAAACTATTATCGCGAAGAAACAATGTATTACACGTGCGATTTCGTCGACGTAAAGTTCAGTTGATTTTAAATTTGCTCATTTCCAGAAAGATGTCGTCACTCTGAGTCAAAATCCCGCAGAGTTCGAAATCCGCCGAATAATTGGAGTCGACCAGTACTTCCGGTCGATTCCCGAAGTCGTTTGTCGTCGCGTCAATGCCGTCGTAATGATCCCGCTTCCCTAAAAATGGCGTCAAGATATCCGGGGCGGATCCTTGGCCGACTTTTAAAACGGCCGAAAGCATGGCCGAATCGCTTTCTTTCGGCCTTCACAACTTTTTTCTCTCCGAAGATTACTGTAACTATGAAGAGTGTGGTCGCTTCCCTCCTGGCAGTCATGGTCATCACTAGCCTTTGCTCTGCACAGAAACCCCACGGTAAGCTTCACAACAGATAATAACTTTGAATATTCCATGGTCCTCTTGTTTTCTTATGAGGCGTGTAGAATCGTATAAATGCTCAATAACTGCTAATTAATTATTCCCGATTAGATTACAACAATGCATCGCGAATACTATAAAGTCTTCAAATCCTGTCTAAAATTACCACACATTTCATAAACTTGTTTACAAAGTTTTTCGTAAATGTTACGACAGTCAGGGTCCTATGACGTATACCCATAAGAGTTGTCATCCTTTCACGGAAAAGTTTGTCCCATAAAGCGTCTAAATGTATGTTTTTATTACAGCCAGAAAAGGCGAACTGGTCGAATCGAACGATGAGATGCTTGCCAGAATACAGGGTCAGCTACTGAATGCACTAGAGATGCTGCAAGTATACCAAGAAGGTGAGAAATTTTGTCTGTAACTTCAGTATTGAACGCTAAGCATCATTAATATGATACTTTCAGGACCAGAAACCCCCCAAGTTGTCGGAATCTCGCCTAGCCAAATGAAATTCACGGAAAAAAGAAGAAATAAATTCGAATTCATCCGATTCGGAAGACGTTGATCCGCCTTACAAAGATAGTGTTGCTCCACATACCCTCATTTCTTAATTGTCAGCATCCGACGCCAACCCCCATAATAACGTCTTGAGCCCCTCTTTACTGTGCCAATCTTTCTTTTCAACTAATCAGTCAAAGCGAAACGGTCTCGTTAATCACATTTGGAGAGTAAATAAAGTTTAAATACCTTTGATAACCATAGATTTGTTTGTTAGGGTGATAATAAAAAACTGTTTTAATTCTACCAGTTAGGCCAAATCAAAGTTTTTTATAACTCGCCGATGCCCAAGGCAAATCAGGAAATCATTCCATCATGTCTTACCCCACATTCCGAGATTAGAACCCATTTGTCAAGCTTTTCCGAAGAAAACGGAACCCACAAAGCTAACAAATAGGTTCTAAGCATGGATCCCAACTTAGACATAAATCTCACACTTGGTTGGAGGCGAATGCCGACTGATTACGAGTTGAGACTTTATAGAAACACATGTACAAATACCAGTTCCAGATAAACACATGTACAAATACCAGTTCCAGATAGAAAAATGTAAAAATAAGTTATTAAATTGTTACCCAGCATCGTTCCGAAAATGGCTAAGATTGGATGGGCTTTTCGACGTCCTCAGGCGATTCCGTTTCCGCAACCCAAGGTTGCCCGGCGCTTGATTCGGCGTCATCATTGTCCTGAAAAATGAAGATTAGAAATAAAAAAAAATCAGAAATGTTTGTTACCGAGGAGTCCGTATTGGTGGCCGTCCTAATAAAGGGCTTGCTCTCTTCAATCGCCGGAATTTTTAATCTTCGAGGAGTACGCAACGGCTGTGCATTCCTGGCCGGATTGTAAAACGCGCAATTGTAACAAACAAATGAAATACCATCAAACTCTTCTCTAAGGGCCATTCCATTATGAGCATGGCATTGTTTACATATCAAGGCAAAACTAAAGCCATGTCAAAGAAGACTTTTCAACCACCTACCGGTTCGATGGTCCATCGCCAATAATATAATCAATGATCTTGTCGATGGGAGTTCGGCTGACCTGAACAAATGGTCGAATCGGTTGTCTTTGCATGGGTGTTCTCAGTCCAATTGCCCTGTTCATAGGTATCGATGGAGTTCGCAACACCACGTCCGTACTAGATCCTGCCTGTGGTATCTCTGGGGTTAATGGACGAGCGAATTCTAGAAGATTCTCTGGCTCTGCTGGTTTAGCGGAAATCGGCTGCTTTACGGTAGCCTGTTCTGAATTTATAAGTCTGGATTCGTTCAATCTTGGAGGAGACTCTGAAAAATAACAAGTAGGGAAAAAACAAATTGTCAACAAAAAAATTTTCAGACTATTTTACCTCTCTTAACCCCAATTTCGGCCAAATCCTGTTCTGAACCGTATTTTTCGATGATATCCTTCGCGACTTTGAACTTCTCATTTTCTTTAACATTTTCCAAAATAGCTGTTCTTCTTGTATTCAACGTCTCGATATTCCTCTCATTTCTGTTCAAAAGGAAGTCAAAGCATCGACCAGATATGAATCTAAACGTAATGAACACCAGAATGCCGGTGAACCATGCCAAACCAATCCTCTGGTACATGGACTTCGAATCACCGGCTTCGAGACAACTCACTGCAGAGTATACCGTGACTGAGAAAAAAAGAACGGCGGTGAAGTACCACATTGCATTGTAGCGGCCTCTTCGTAGACTTTGCAATCGTTTCTGATATGATTGCAAGTTCTTTACAATCTGGTCCAACTCATCTACTGGGTTACGATGCCGCCTGAGAATATTACCCATAGTTCTAAAATCAGATATAGAAATATTGCAAATAAAGCGAAAAAAACACGTTAAATATAAACAGCGACCGCACAACATAGAGTAAATCGCAATATGCAAAAAAGAAACCTTTATTCAACAACAACAACTTCCTAAAAGATATAAATCTAGACGAATGGTGAATACTTGGAATCCTCCTCATAAATAGATTCGTCCAACAACGTCTTCTTAAGTTTTATATACTCATACGACGTATTTAGGCTCTCTGGACAATGCAACCTTTTCAAAACGGCATCTTCCAACCTCAGAATCGCTTCCTTCGTGAACACAACGGTTTCATATTTCAACAATGAATAAGGACTGATGCCAAAATATGACATCACATTAAAGCTGGGGATGCGTTCAACAGCGTCCAACAGATTGGAAGACGTCTCAAAATCTTCAGCCACGAATAGAACCGAATATCCCCAATTCCTTTCTTCTGCCAAGTCATGAAGAAACTAAAAACAACGAAATCAACACCAATAAGTATTTTCGATAACAAAAAACTACCTGGCCAGCAATTAATACATAAAACCAGACTGCTAATACAACTAACTTACTTGGGGATCGGAGTTTGGAATATCCTCAAAATTTTCCACCACAACTAGGTCGTCCTGTTGATGCTTAACAGTCAACGCAGATGTGAGACCATGAATTCTGCAGGAGTCAGGTAACATATAGAACCAAGTTCTCGGACCTCTAACTCCGTGAGCAAAGCCACCTCTAATGAAATGAGGCGACCTTATGGAGCCTGCATGATGCCTTCCCATTCTTTTTTGAGGCCACGGTTTCCGGCCACCTCCCGGCATCTCTGCCTTGGAAAGTTGTTTAGTCAATTGAAGATTTTTATAATTTGCTTGCCAGACCACGTTTCTGTGAATAAGATCCAGCCGTGGGTTCACGCGGAACACATCTAAACATCCAGAATAATAATAAAACACAAAACATACCAGGGTGCAATTCCAAGATCTCAGATTGTTCTGTTATAACGTCGCTCAATTTCGTGACCCATGTTTGAGGAATTGCAACGAATGGATTACTCTTGTTTAGCCGAAACAAAGGACGCTCTGGCTTTGTCGACAAATTACGAGCTATCCGCAGCACTCCTAACATTCCTCCCAATTTGAATGAACGTCTTTCCTTTGAATAATATTTATTTTCTTGGTGCGCCCGACATCTACATTAGTTTTTTCTGCAGCCTGCAAATTCAAACTTGTAATCCTTGGCATTCAAAAAATTATGTGGCATTTTGCGACAACCGAAAAAAACGCACTCGTGAAACAAAAATAACAAATAAATTGCAGACTACATAGGGCAGTTATTATGTTCGAAAAGTGTACCTATAAAAATTAGAATATTTCGCTTCATTACTTCAAACTGTTTATTTTTTAAAATTACATCGATGATGAACAGGACTACCTTTCCTGGAACTTCGAATCTTGAATGTGACGACCATGTGGTTCCAGATGGATCCAAAGACATACAATTTATCTCTAACAGGTCCGTTATTGAGTATTTTACGATTTTTTTAGTCGGTTTGTTCAAATGTTTATGTCGGGAAAGTTGATGTTGCCCTGCCGAGATCGTGAAATGACGTTTGGTTACGAGGACCTCGAAAACATAGGAGAGATTGGGGCTGGAAGATTTGGAATCGTATGTAAAATGCGCCATGTTCCTAGCAAGTTTATCATGGCGGTGAAGGTAAATTTAAGAAAACATTTTTCTTCTTTGCTTTGAAGACTCTAGGATGAGATCACTTTAGAGAGTCAGACTGATATCCAATTTATATGAAGACATCGAAGATCAGAGGAGGATGCGCCAGCTTCAAAATGAAGTCCAAATGATAAAAGAAGCTTCCACATGCCCTGAAGTTGTTCGGTTTTATGGCGTCACTTTCCATGAGGTAAGATTGATTTGTTTCATTCGTTAATAATAGATTAGGGAGACTGTTTAATATGCATGGAGCTGATGGATATCTCATTGGACCGTCTTTATAATATTGTCCATCAGGTGGCACGGACCTCTTTTGACGAAAATGTTCTCGGATCCGTAGGGGTTACGGTACTCAAAGCTTTGGACTGCCTCAAGAAACTCAAGCATATCATTCATAGAGGTACTCGTTACGTTCTTATCTCAAAATTACGGTTGCTTAAGATGTAAAACCTTCCAATATTCTTCTCAACTGCCGTGGGAAAATTAAGATTTGTGACTTCGGAATATCGGGTTATCTTGAGGATTCGATGGCCAAAACGAAAGACGTTGGCTGTCGTCCATATATGGCTGTAAGGTTGATGTAGGCGGGTAACGTATTTTACAGCCAGAGAGATTAATGGCGAGTATTGAGGGATATGATACAAGATCAGACGTATGGAGTCTTGGTATCACCTTGGTATGTATAACTTTACGCTTTTTATTCGTCGTCTAGGTAGAGACTGCGAGGGGTGTATTCCCATACCCTGACTTCAACAACAAATGTCTTTTCGCCCAGATCGAGTTAGTCGTTCATGGTGATCCTAACTTCCTGAATCCAGGAGACAATTACGAACCATACACAGTATATTTTATCAATCGATGGTATGTGGCTCTTAATGAAAGACTAAAGTTTCCAGTTTAACCAAGGAGTACAAAGATCGGCCGACTTTTGAGGAGCTGATGAGAACTGAGTTCTTCCAGCACTTCTCTGCTCTCCATGACCGCGATGGAATTGTCGCGTCATATGTACAACAAATGGTGGAGCTGGGGAAAGAAGCGGGGGTTTTAGATAAGTTTGGAAAAGGGAGCTAAAGATGTTACTGTAAATACAAGAAATGATATTACAAATGATAAATGTTTTGTACAGAGGGAGCACTTGGGTTTTGTATATTAGAGATGTAGGGGTTCAGAAGATCCATTCACATTCCGTATTCGTATCTTCAGCCCAGGGGTGCTGTCGTTGAGGCAAAAAATCGTTGCTAACTAGGATCTGCTCAACTTCTTTGTCCACATCATCACCAAATTTACAAACTTCGACATCGATCCAGTCAATTATGTCGTCTAGATGGGTCGGTTTACTGTCTTCATAGGGTTTGCTTTTGACGTCCTGATTTTCAAATCTTTCGTAACTTTGTTTTATTTCGGCGAAACTTTCATGCCTTCTCCCAAGCTCTGATTTAAATTCGTCTTCGTTTTTGATGAATGGGGCTGTTCCTTTTTGGATTTCTTGCCATCTGAAGTTTTTATTTTTGCTCCTCACGGATTACTTACAGGCACTTATTGTTTATTATCCAGTAGTTTGATCGTCGTCCTAAACTCGGGTCTTTTGGCAGTTTAAGAAATCGGGTGTCCTTACTTAACGCATTTCTGATGGTTCCGGTAATCTGAATCCAGTTTTAAACCCTTATTTAGTAAATACTTACGGTCCATTGCTTCCTAATTCTGTAATACTCGTATTTCTTTGCGATGCTCTCAGAAATTTGAGAAACAGTAAGTTGACATCGATACTCTCTGAACGCTTCATAGATAAGGACGGCCAGACTCTGGGAAGGCCTCCCCGTCTTTTCTTTCACTAATTTGCGTGGCTTAGCTTCCGAATAAGTAGGAATTGGGAACGGATAAGTCTTAGTCTTCATCAACCATGTCAGATTTACCGGTTTATCATCCATTTTTTTCAAAATAGCGAGGATGTTGCAGTAAAATGACGGAAAAGTTTTCTGGGGCAGTACTGAATGCTAATACAATTAGATGTAGTACAGAAGGGCAATTACACGTGCGGGTTAACCCCTCAAAATAATGGAAAGAAAATGTGCATGTACACTAAATTACTCGCGCTTTTCTAGCTTGCCGAGTAATATATTTTCCCTACTCGAAATAATTTTCCGCGAGAACAGATGGTCTCACCTGGCCTCTTTCGAATGGACGGTGGTCATTACTCTACCAGTACAGTACATGTCTCCCCTTTCTCAGTTGCTCTGGCAACGCCCTAAGGGCCGGAGTCATTAAATGTCGCTTTGAATTAAAGTGTCGGTAATTAGAGACTGCAAGATTGGGGAGGCCTAATGTGGCCACATCTTCTTTTCATAAAGTTTATTCGTTTCTAACGTACAATTGATATTATTATACATGAGAAAGACCTCCTGGAGGCACTAAGATTATTCTATTGGGAATGAGTTGGTAAAATGGGATGTTGCAGTAAAGTGAAAGATATGTTTCCAATATGAAATTCACATTTTACCTGACATCGAAATCACTGGCAATTTACGGAATTAGGATGATTACACATAGAAGTTTCTTTACTGAACTTGAGGCCGATTGGACAATCGAAATGGTACGAGATACCATTTACACAGCGGTAAAATTGATAACAGCTATTGGGGTCTGGATAGAAGCCATCCTTTTGGTTTTGGCAAGTGAAATCTGTTATTAATTGAACACATTCCCTGTTGTCATTTACCTTTTTTTGATCCAGTGTCTACCGTAGTGGAGCCTGGCTGGTATGTGCTCGTCGATATCCAACTGTAAGGTCGAGAAGTGTTACATCCTGACTGGGTCGCCTAAAAAAAATGAAACATGCGAAAGTTGCGCGGTTTTTCTTAAATTGACTTACATATGTGCAATAACCCAATCCCCGACTGAATTCGGTGCCTTGAGGGCATGTCATCACCATTCCCTTTCCTGATAGACACAAAACAAACTCTGTACAAACACCATGGATCGCTTTAAAACCATCCCCTTGTCCGAGACAGGCATGATCAAGATCATTGGGGGCAACAGAAGAAGTGGACCAAGGATAAATTGAAGCTGTGGTATACGAAGGAATATAAGGTGGTGGTTCTGGAGTCTAAAATAATATATATTTTCATTGAATAATGCGACTAACGACTGTTCCTGATCCTGCTGGAATAACAACTCCAGCTAATTCCTTGGCAATGGTCCCAATTAGTGGATATTTTTCTCCATATCCAGTGGAACATTGTCCATTGAAGTCGTCCATATCCAAGGTCCACACAAACGCTCCCCCATATTCATTTTCCTTGATCCAATCAACTTTAGCTTTGATTGAAGCCTTGTCATCGTAACTGAACCATTGGTCGCCTTTCACCAAATATGGCACTTTTGTTTTGTCATCAAAATATCGTACTCCGCCCTCTGCCAACATCTCACAGAATTCGTAATAAGCCGCAGTCCCAGCTTCTCCAACATATTTCGTTGTTCTGGCTGTAGATCCAGCTGCACCAATCGAATAGTCTGCTGTGTTTGTCAAAGTCCACCCTCGGCCATAAGTGGGAACACCAATGACGAGCTTGTGTTTGGGCATTCCATGGTCAGTCCAATAGGTGGCTGCTCCAGCCTGGAAAAAATCATTTTACATTTAACTAAACAATCGGCTGGGCTTGATACCTACCACATTCCACTCTGGTTCGTCGCCAATCTGACCATACAAAGGGGCGTTCATGCCTGTTTTCTGCTCCCAAGCTCCATGGAAATCATAACTCATCAGTAAGATGAAGTCTAACAACCTGTAAGCAGGAGAATAGTGGTAAAATTTGTTGCCGGGATTATTAGTTTGGTAACTTACCGTGAGATAGTGGGAATGTCGTATCCATTTTGTATATTATTCACCCCAGCAGCAACAGCGGCGGTTATAAGGAGGCGATTTCTTCCTGTGCTTGTCGCTTCCTGCTCACACGCGTGTTTCAGTTCCTAAAGAAGTCCCGTATTAGTGTTTAGCTCATAAATTCTCACCTGTAAGAACAGATTGAAGTTCTGTTTATCTGTATCGCCCTTAGGGTACTCCCAATCAATGTCAATCCCATCAAATCCATATTTTCGAACGAATTCTATAGATGATTTTATGAATTTATCTCTCGTCTGAGTTGTGGCGGTCATTCCTTGGAAGAGTCTTGTGCCGAAACTCCATCCTCCAAACGAGAGTAATGTCTTCAGTTTGGGATCTCTTTGTTTGAGGGCATTTACCCGAGAATACATTCCAGGTCCCGCCCAATCATTGGGTAGATCGGCAGGATCGTATGCTCTAAAAGAGCGGTTATATGTTGTAAAAAATAGAAACAAGTAATACGTAAATGGAAAGTGGTTACTTTGCTGTGAAATCTTCATTCATCCATCCGAAGGCAAAGAGAATGTGAGTGCAAAGGCCGGGAACATAATCTTCAGGCAAATACTTTCCACGACCTTGTCGATATTGAGCCCAATTTGTAAAATAACATGGTCTGAGATACTCTCCTACAATAAGTAATATTGTTAGAAACAATGTGGACTAAAAAAGGCGGATGAGTCGAACTTACCAGCAGCAAGGATAGTCAGTAGTTCAAAAGTGAAGAGATAGAGTAGTTTAAGCATGATGAATGAAATATGTGTCCATTCAATCCTTGGGTTTTATATCTGAGCTCTGTTGAATTATCAATGACGCCTTTGGTCTACGAACGGATGTTATTTATATTCTATTTTATCATATTTGATTAGTCATCAAGAAATATTCCGTTTCAAATAAATTTTCAGGCCGGCAAGTGAACGAAAATGAATGATTTATATTACGTAACATTGCAAGATGAATAAAATATTTGGAATTCTTTCAATTATCTTATAACCAAAAATAATCCAGCGAACCATAAGTTAAAAACATGCATACAAAAAAGTTACGGCATAAATCGTCATGCCCCAAGCCCTCAAAACTATTCTTCCGCTCGATTTAACGCCAAGGAGCACTCTAAAAATAGCACGGGGAGAGAACGGGCCGCAAAGTTCCAACGGCCGAATCGATCCGGTTTTATTGTTTTTTGTATTCCCAATCAAATTAAGTGCTGCACAACAGAGCCTGAGGTGCGCGGACGTTTTTTTCGTTTCCAAACAAATGTGACCAGAAAGCTGAGAGAAATGGCCACTCAATCGCGCTTCGAGCGATCGCTGCGAGAACACCTCAGGTGGGAAGAGATCATCGACCTGACCTTTTCAAGAGTCGACCATAATCGTGTCGAAAAGGTAGGCTCCAAATAATTGGACGAACTCCCAATATAATACGGATAAAATGTTTTAAAACACGATTTCTGAGTGAGTGTAGCAGCCCTTGACATAGAAAATTTCGACCTTGGGTTTTTTGCCTTAATGTGACCGACATCATCCTAAAAACTTATTGGCAAAACGGTTTTGCCTACTTCCGCCGTTAACATAGTTGTTTTTACAATTTATTGTTTATACAGTAATCCACAATAATTCAGTAATGACCACACAGATATTCATGAAATTGTGTATACTGATGTTTTCGAACTCGTAGATTTCAAAAAAGTGGTTTTGACTCATTAGGATTACTGTAACATACCAAACTGCCGATTCGGCCGCCAAAAATCGGCCGTAAAAACTTTGTTTCTGAAAACCCACAGCTGATTTTTACATATGTTAATCAGCATAAAATTCTGCCCTATAAACGTTAAAAAAAAGTCCAAAAAGTGGGGCGGCATTTTTCATGGTATAGTGGTTTTGGGTCAGAACTACCAATCCAGCGTCCCGAGTTCGAGTCCGCCTGGATGCAAAAACCAAAAATAAAGCGTAAATTAGCTTTGATGTGGTCTTGGGGTCTGTATGACGGAGACTGAATAATTTTAGGCATAGATGATACCCCTATTTGAGATAAAAATGGATTTTATATAATTTTGGATGATAAATTCGCGAAAAAATAAAACGTTTTCAAATCGTTTGAAATTGATCCAGCTCTTCTAGGAATAATTCTAAGAAACTTTTCCGTTAGCTTTTTTTGATTGCTTACTGTACCATGGAGTACTGTAACATTAAACCCGATTTAGTTTTTCACATACCACAGAGCGCAGAGACGTCGGACTATCACTATAATGATAGAAATGGTTAAGAATGAGTCGGTTGGAACACCAAAATGTTTCTATGGCCGTACGATTCAAAAGACCTGAGAAATCTCCCGAAGTTTCACCAATTAACGATGATATGAATACACACTGGAATAGAGATGGAATTTTATTTTAAATATCCAGCGCGTATGGTTTCGACCGTTTAGAAAAGCTAACCAAAAAAAATCAAAATTTCATTTGAAGAATTTAGAAGAAAACCACGGTTAAGGAAAAAAAGTTTTATGTTACAGTATTCCATGGTACAGTAAGCAATCAAAAAAAGCTAACGGAAAAGTTTCTTAGAATTATTCCTAGAAGAGCTGGTATCAATTTCAAATGATTTGAAGACGTTTTATTTTTCACGAATTTATCATCTAAAATTATATAAAATCCATTTTTATCTCAAATAGGGGTATCATCTATGCCTAAAATTATTCAGTCTCCCTCATACAGACCCCAAGACCACATCAAAGCTAATTTACGCTTTATTTTTAGTTTTTGCATCCAGGCGGACTCGAACTCGGGACGCTGGATAGGTAGTTCTGACCCAAAACCACTATACCATGAAAAATGCCGCCCCACTTTTTGGACTTTTTTTTAACGTTTATAGGGCAGAATTTTATGCTGATTAACATATGTAAAAATCAGCTGTGGGTTTTCAGAAACAAAGTTTTTACGGCCGATTTTTGGCGGCCGAATCGGCAGTTTGGTATGTTACAGTAATCCTAATGAGTCAAAACCACTTTTTTTGAAATCTACGAGTTCGAAAACATCAGTATACACAATTTCATGAATATCTGTGTGGTCATTACTGAATTATTGTGGATTACTGTATAAACAATAAATTGTAAAAACAACTATGTTAACGGCAGAAGTAGGCAAAACTGTTTTGCCAATAAGTTTTTAGGATGATGTCGGTCACATTAAGGCAAAAAACCCGAGATCGAAATTTTCTATGTCACGGCCTAACTAAAGGCTGCTTCACTGACTCAGAAAGCGTGTTTTAATCGAATAAAAGGATTAAAATTTTGTAACGTTTATTAAACCACAGCTATAATTTATGTCAATAACAAGAACAGTAAATATATTTATATCACATAAATGAATAAATTAAACATTTAAAAAGCGAATTAATGACCAGTTTTAGGTAGTTTTACTTATAATTTTGAACATATTATAGTTCCGTTTTCTCGTCCTTCTCTGAGTTTTCGGCCTCTTTGTTGTTTGGTGTTTCAGTTGATGAATCAGTGGGAGCTTCAGTTGACGTTTCCTCGGCCTCTGGTTGTTGGGCGGACGACTCATTCTCGTTCGTAGTTGGTGGAGTTTCAATTACGGTTTCATTCTTTGCCGCCTTCCCTGCGGCTTCTGAAATTACAGATTTATGAATTGTTGTTAAATAAATAACACTTATGATTAAAAAACAGACCTTTTTCTTTCTTTTCCTTTTCTTCGGCTTCCCTCTTTTCCTTAGCTACCTTTACTTGATAGAGATACACCTTAGATTTCATTAAACTAACTTCGTTGTTCACCAATTTAATCTAAAAAAGATATTGTTATATTTTTGACACCTACCTTTTCAGTGATTTCTTTCACAGTGATCACAGGCTCTTCATCCAATCCTTTTCCTTCTTGAATTTTCTTCTTCTCACTGAACCACATCTCAACCTTGTTGATCTCGTCTTCGTACTTCTTTACCTCCTCCTCAGTGAAGATGGTCGCATTTTCCTTGGTGCTGTTGTTAAACAAAGGAAGGAGATCTTTCGCCTTTCCCAAGCTGTCCGCGATCTTAACATAATGTTTTGGCCTCTCCTCAAACTGCCTTTTCCTGTAGTTCATTTTCTTTGACTCTCCCACCAATTCAGATCGCTTGTCCTTCAAAGCCTTAGCATCTGTGTCAGGTGTAACTTCATCCTCCAGCCAAGCTCTGATAGCCTCCGCTTTGCCTCTAATGGCAGCACTCTCTTCTTCGTTTACAAATTTGTTGTAGGTCTCATCATCAAGTTTCGCAGTCACATCATAAACAAGGGATTCCAAGGAGTTGAGGGCGGTTTCCTTCTCTACTTTCAACTTTTCAATATTCTCAAACTCGGCCAGAACTCTCTTTGCCTCGGTGACCTGAGTGGCGGTAAGCCCAGTGAACGCGGCTTCCTCTTCGGTGGTTGGGTAAACAGGTTTTTCCTCGATTCTGAATGGTTTTACCCTGAATCCCTTGCTTCTTGATGCGGCTTCGTACACGGCTCCAAGAGCAATGGCTTCATCCGTGTTCAAGAAACGAGCTAGTTCCTTCCTATTAAAAAAATAATAAAATCAATAAAAAACTTGCCCGCTAATCGCTTCGGAGAGAATCTTCTGGATTTTAGGGATTCTGGTTCCCGCTCCCATCAGTACCACTTGATCAACGGCAGTGATGTCAAGTCCAGACTGTTCTAGAACTTGATTCAACAGTTTAACAAGTCTGTCTTTGTTCTCTTCAATGATTTCATCCACTAAGTCTCTAGACACTTTCACCTTGAAGTCCTTGTCTTCAAAAACGCTTTCAACCTGCGCAAAGCATTCTGCATTTGCTGACAATACCTAAATTCCACATAACCATTTATCCAAACCTTTCTTACTTGTTTGACTCTGTCTGCTTCTTTCCACATCTTGGCCATAGCCCTTTGGTTTTGGGTGATGTCTTTATCAAGAGCTTTAAATTGCTCCTTGAATGCATTCACCAAATGATCTCTCAATCGTGCCGTAACCAACTGCCCTCCCAAAGTTCGATCAAATGCAACTCCAATGGTCTTAATAAGTGGGATCTTCTCCTTAGAACCCTCTTTCTCTTCAACCAGCTTGTATTCAGCCAATGTAGCGACAGTTTTTCGAGCCCCAATATCGTAAATTAGAAGAGTTTGTGGTTTTTCTGTGATTTCCTTTCTTCTAAAAACACCGTAGTTTAAAGCAGCAGCAGATCCATCATAAATCAGCGAAAGGAGATTGAGACCGGCAATTTGAGTGGCATTCGCAACAGCAACTCGTTCTGAATGGTTAAAGTAGGAAGGGATTGAGATCACAACATTCTTCACGAACTGCCCGGCATGAGCTGAAGTTTGTTCCTGGGCATTCCACAATGCCATGGCTAAGATGGTCTCTATAGGGTACGAAGCCCCACTAAAATAACAGTTTCATAAACTTCAAGGTTAAAAAATGTATTTTTAGATACAAAATGACATACTCAATCTCAAAGACAACCGTGTTTCTCTCAGGATGAGCACTCAGCTTGTGATATGGGAACCTCCGTTGATATTCTTCCACCAAAGGATGATTAAATTGTTTTCCGATCAGATCATTGTATGAAGTGATGGCATTGGCCGGAAATTTTATGCTCTAAACAAATTGATTTACGTTAAGCGACTGGTTTTACCATTTGCGCAGCAATGTCACCGAAGAATCTTTCGCCATTTCTAATTGCTACTATATTCGGCGTCTTCCGTCGAGATTCCTTGTTAATTACCGTTTCCATCGGAACCCCAGGCTTGACTAAGCCAAATTTGAGGAATTCGTCCCCGAGATCAACAGACATAGCCGCCAATTGGGCATCTAAAATGATAAATCGAGTGTAATTTAAAACTTACTGCTGACGCTGCCAAGACCTGCCAGTTGTACGACTGCAAAAAGCAGCGTATAACTAGAACGCATTTCTTTTCTTCCACCTCTGCTCTTGATTCAAGGCACTTTAACGGTTCAAAATAACTAGAATACGTTGAGTTAGACAAGAATGCGAATCCTTAGCAAAACTAACGTTATTAAAACTGCATCTACAATCCAATAACACGTAAACCAGCATAAACCTTCGAGAAATCGTCCCAATTTTCCAGAAAAAGACTACGTAAGCGTAGGATTTCAATTATTGACTTTGGTAGACGAAGTGTCACAAAAATGAAAAAGCGCGGAAATTACAATTGACAAGATTTAGGCTGATTGTATTAGACGTTGCCTTGGCGTTAGTCTAAATTGAATTTCTAAAAACTCCTGAGGTTTACGTTAGCTGGAGAGAACTTACAGAAAGAGGTTGATATTACAAATGATGATTTACTTGCAATTATAATACTTACAATGGTTACATCAGATGTGCTAAACTCTGTGTTTTTATATACTACTCCATAAATTCAGGATTTTGTTGATTTTGGCGTGATATTAGTTAAACTTTTCCTTAATGAATTAAAAGTAATAGTTTAGGTGTTAAAATTATGTAAATTTAGAAATAATCTGAATTCCTTGCTTCTTCTTGGAGAAAAAAACGTCTTGACCATTTATAGGTACATAATTCTTGACTCTCTTCGCCGACGATTATCTTTCGCTGGACTGTTGACAAACATTGAACTGGATGCTATCTCTAACAAACGCCTCAGGCAAACAAAAAATTTGAATTTTCTGGGTCGGCGTGGGTTTTCAAACGGCTTATCGGTTGGTCCGCTACGGTACGACTGGTCGGGGTTCCACGAAAATCTTTTCCTGTGGCTCCGCCCCCTTCGGGCCGGTGTTCCTGTCCTTTTTTTACCGGTTTTTTTGTTCTCAGATCTCCAGAGTACGGACCAATTACCTGGTTTATCGTTTAATAACTGCGTTTCTTTATAGAAGGTTTTATAGTTAGGGTTACGGTAGTCGCTGTCTTTTAATTCCCATTTTATTGCGTAATAAATCATTTTTCATGGAAATCTTTTATTGTAGCGCTCTATGGTAACTGGATTTACGGTAGCCAGGTGGTTATGGCTGGAAGAAAATGGGAAAGTTTGTGGGTAGTTTGCAGAGTTAATGCGACTATTTTCGTATGTCTGTGATCTAATTATTTGCTTTGTTTTCTATATTAGGAGAGTTGTTGATTATAATGCTTGCAAAGGTGGTAGTATGCGTAGAAGGTTTTAAAATTTTCTGTTGATTTGTTTTCTATACTTCAAATTAATGTCTCATTGAAAAGTGTGAAATTCAATATACATTTCTATTCAAAATTGATAGACTTCTCTGCGCATTTTTTCCGTATAAAAAACAGCTGTCTTTCATTGTAAAAATAGATAATTCGAGCAATTACACGTAAAAACAAGTAGATGAGCCAAGCTTTTGATACTAGTCTTAATTTCAGATTTTTTCCTAAACCGAGTTATTATACCGATATTACAAGTTTAATTTAATTAGCACGCCCAAAGTTTGGGGGTTTCTAGATTTAGAAGCGTCATCAATAATTACTATTATCTAATAACTACAGGTTACCCTTTCCCTTTTTTTCATCGCTTTCCCTCGTCATCCATACGTCGTCAGTAATGCGATATTATTATACTCAAAATGTAAAAAGTACTCTTTTTAGAGCAATTTAAAATTATGGGACGTCTTCTGATGTCAACCAGTTCATTTTAATTTGCCTTATTATGTTTCCAAGGGCCTACTGTAATCGTAAGATCTCCGAGTCAGCTCTTGATCTAAGGGGTGCGATGATTAGTGGTCCCTTTGTTCATCCGCATTGTGATAAATTACTCCGATCGTGCCTTTTGCATATGCCTTTTGTTTATTTCTTTCTGTTGAGTGCCAGCCCTTTTTTCCGGGACGCTGGAACTTCGGGAACATTTTCTAAATTCTGCGGTTTCTTTTCTAATTTATTTTATACTGACGTGAAGATGATGACATAACTATAAGGTGAGTATATTTTGTTGGGTGCCATGGCAGAGGCTCCTCCAGGACGCTATGTTGCATGGCATGCCATGTAATGGGAACGTGCCATCTTGCGTATGTCATCAGGGAATATTAGTTAGATCCTTTTCCAAAGTTTTTGGATTTTTTTGATTTTCCTTGAACGACCATAAAAATTTTTTACTGTGAAGCACCATTAACAATTATTCTAGAAAAAAATATCTATGTGAAACAATGTTAAACGTTAATTTTCGGGGTCATTACTTCATTGCGTTTACATCTAGTTCTAAGTTCTTTGCAATATAAAACATTTGATATTTGGGCCATAAGTATTTTACTACCAAAAGTTTCATATAATGTCCGTCCACACAAACGTTTGTAATTGCCGTAGTGTTTGTTTTAATTCTTGCCACGATCTTTTTTGTTTTTCTATTTTACGATGGTTCTTCTATTCAAATTAAGGGCATTTCTGCCCTAAAGCGTCAACGCGATCGTGTTATCACCAATATTCAAATTTATTGACTGATAAGTAGTGATACTAAGGCCTTATGTAATTAGCATATTCAAATTTCCTGATCGTTTGCAGAGTGCCCTCGTTCCACTGATAAGGAATGTTTTACCGGTTATGAAGAAGTCTTTGTTTTTTGGGTTACGGTACAAGGATTTACCGTGACGGTCGATGTTCTCGCTGGATGTGCTTCGTTTGTTTTTTGTTCTCAAGGCCACAAAAAACGGAACATCTCGGGGTCTGATTCAGTCTGATTTTGCCGCGACCTTGATGCGAGAAAAGAGAGAACGGCGTTCCGAAAACGGCACGGCCCAATTGTTAAGATTTTGGCGCCGAAATTCTCGATGTCAATCAAACAGCACTTTTGGCACTTCTCGAGAAAGGTTGGGTTTAAAAACAGGATCTTGCACAAAGGAGGGCCGATCATTCAAAGTGAGTTCGACGTTGTCATCGAGGGGAGGAAGGCAGAAACGTTGCCATTCTCGACGGCGTTCTTATTCAGTCTTGATTTATGCCGCGTCCTCCGCCATAATGCCATTTCTTTGCAATTTACGGTTAGTTTTAGCGTCTTTTTTTAGATAAACAGTTAGGAAAAGTAAAGGTTTTTACTGGATTTGGAAATTATCTCTCAAGGAACGTGCTGAATTCTTATATCGTTTTAGTTTTTTTTCGACCCTTGATCTACAAATTAAAAATCAATGTAAAATATAACCGAAAGGTAAAATATAGATTTTAAAAAATTTGAATAGTTGATGTTTTTAAGTTTATGTCAAATTATATTTTAAAAACTTTATAATATTTGAAATTGTATGTAGGTAAGCAAGTCACGTAGGGCCTGGATGTTTCCGTGTTTTTCTAAACGCGAGCCATAACCCGTAACGTTTGATATCGTGAGAAATGGGGCTCTGCTAGTTTCTTTATCTAGGCCGCGTTTTGTGAATAGATCCGCCGCAATGGCAAAACCGGGAAAACAAAAAAGTTAAGGGTTGGACCGTGGCGAGCTTTAAGGATTTTAGTAGTATTTGAATTAAACTAAAATAATTAACATGGTCAGTGATTGAGAGTTAAAAATTACAACTTTTTACAGTTCGTAAATGGGATGACAGGGACTGTAAATTGAGTTGAGCAGTCCCTTTTGGACTCCGCCCCTTTGCCAGCCTTGAACCGACCAATAAGCGAGGGGCGACGCACTGGGTCGGCTCTTCGCCCCTCAGGGACTTATGGTGTTCAGTGCGATCATGATAAGTCGCCGCTGGTTGGCGGTGTCATGGTGCGTATGTGGGTGCCCTGAGGCGTCGGTCGCCATTCCAGTTTTTTTATCATTATTCGCTGGGTGTTCGACTCCTCTCAGTCTGCTGCAATCGCTGCCTCGAATCAATATGGTTCGTGTAAAGATGTTTTTCTTAATTTATTTGTTTTTAGGACTTCGCAACTTACAAAAGGTGGATTAATCGTCCGGTATGATATGGAGCGAAAGGCCACTGTTCAATGCTCAATTTTACATAATTTTTGAGGGATTTTGGTGCATCAAAGCGCCGTGAGAATGATATTCAAATCGTGGGAAAAATACAAATTACTGTAGAACAGTTTAGCTTTCTTTTAAAACAAATCTATTGCTGAATTTAATATTTGATGGGTTTTATGCAACCTCTAATTGAGTACTTTCGACAGTTACAAATAATAAGATGTTAGAAATGGAATGACACAAATGAATATGGTAAGTTTATGTTCTTCTTGACCTTTCCAATTTCAAGAAACGAATTTGGATGGGCGAGGATGACCGTGAATGGACTGGGCAATAAACCGGGTTTATTTTATGATTCAATAAAGGTTACGCAATTTTCGAGGTCCCAAATTGTAGATGGTGTGAGTTCATGGATAACGATTACTGTTTACCCCAACGTCATCTACAATCTACTTCTGACTATATTACGCATTGCTGATGCCGTTACTACAATTTCCTTTATACCTAACTACTATTATTTACATGGTAAATTACCGTATACTGTAATTTTTTGGTTGCCCTGGTCAAGGTTTGGGGTGCATAGTGACTCGAATATTTGGAAGTTACCATGCAATTCATACCTTCGACAAAGACAATCGAAGAATCAAAAGCTTTATTCGGAAAATATATTCAAGGGACAGGACTGATGGTCTCCTTAACAGTTGTCATCGTCTTTGGAGTGTGATCCTTGAGGTCGAAGATGGTTGTCAATGTCTCGCTTCCATACTGGTTGATTAATTCTCTGGGGTTTGTAATAAAAGTCTTAGTCCATCCTTCTCGAGGGAATCCATCAGTGCCAATAGAAAGCGCTGAAGATTTCAATGGTTAAATGAAAGTAGTAGACTTTGGGAGCTAGCTCTTCTCCAACTTACGGCTGAAAGACCTAGGATATCCACCGTCCGCAGATCCCAAGGTTCCAAATGGATCGCCGGCTTCTTTGTTTGGCCATCCTCCGTCATCTGGCCATCCTTTGCGTCTTCCATCCTCATCTCCGAAGGGTCCCTTTCGTCCTCTGCCGTCGTCTCCATTATCTGGCCATTCACCACGACCACGGCCATCGTCCTCGTCTCCAAGACCGCGGTTTCCGTCTAAATTTATGAGTAAATCGTATTGTATGTATATATAGTTTCATAATAAGTAAATACCAGGTCGCAATGAGCTTACCGTCCCATCTTTGCTCAGTAACTCTCAATCCCCCACGTCCTTGATCTCCCTTTTCGATCACTTTCTCGTGATATTCGTATCTCTTGGGGGTCAGATCGGGTGGTCCTCTTCTCAACTCAATCCCATCCGCAGCGACCACACCATCACCAATGGGAGAGTAGAAGATTGTTCTTGGTTTAATGGATTTGGTGATAAAAGTGGGATCAGTAATCAGTTCCCCGCCAGTCCACCGTTTCCTGGTTAATTCAATTCCGGATCCAAGACGATCTCCAAAGCCATAGAATTTTATTTCTTCGTCCCTTTCTTGAGATTGTCTGGCCAACTGATGCCGATGTTTCTCGGTATCGTACTTGTTATAATTATCCTAAACAGAATACGGTAAAGACCGGTGGGTTTATCAGTGAGATTGGACCCTGCGATGATAAAAAGATGAATAGAAGGAACAAAGTAAATAAAATTTGAAGTCAGGTTACTGTAAGGCGCTTTTCTATTCCTAGGGCTTCAGTAAGTTTTCACGTTTCTTAAAAAGTTTTCCAGAAATATTATATTATATATAGTTATATTTCTCTTCTGCATACATATTTCTAATCAAAATTTGGTAATTTTGTACTTATGTACTGAGAAAAATAATACTTACAGGGTGTTTCTGGAGTGTGGAATAAGCCGGGGTAATGCTGCGATCTTTGAGCCATTGAGGAATGGGTGGAGCTACAGTATTCTTCTTTCCGTCGTATTCGTAACTCTGGTACGGACGCCACTGAAATAATTTTAAATTAAACTTTGCGAAGTTTCGCTATGCCTCATATTTTGTATTTTCTTTGAACAGTAAAACCATTACCTTGAAGGCATCTGCTGCCGGGCTTTGCGTTCGACTTCTAGGATTCTTGTTCCCTCTGTTTGTCCCGTAAGGATCATAATTGTCGGGATGAGCCTGTTTCCCGCTTCCTCCTCTGTTCTTGCCGTAATTATCTCCAATTCCTTGATTTCCTTGGCCATATCCAGAAGTAGATCCTCTTCGTCCAAATCCGTCATTTCCCTCATTTCCACTTCCAGTTCCACTTTTATATCCACTTCCAAATGGATTGGCAGATTGAGCACGAGAGGAGTCAACGCCGTCAGCAAATTTTACACCCTTTCTGTAAGTGAAAATAAATATTATTTAGAGATGCAAAGTTTGGATACCTCTTGCTTCCATAAGTTCCATATTCAGAAAACGGACTTTCTACTCTCTCTTTACTCGCGTGATCCGCTCCATCATAGCCATAAGGACGACTACTGTTTAGAGTCCCGAACCCAAGGGAAGCATAGCGTCCTGGAGGAGCCTCTTCCTTCTCGTCTTAAAATTAGAAACCGTTACATCTGCTCGACGTTACGTTACGCACGATTACTAAGGCATTGCTAATTTCTATGAAAAATCAGACAAAATTGCGTGAAACAAAATTACACGATTACCGGAGGTAAGAAAATGTCAATTCAACTAAATCTGTAGGTTTCAGCACAGCAAATGTGGAACCAAAACAAAAAAACTTACCACAAAAAAATAATAAATTGTATTGTATACATACCTTGTGGACGATCGTAAAAGCCGAGTCGATGGTTATTTCGATCGATAAAACGTTGAAGTTCTCGGTTTTGGGAATTAGAAAGTTGAGTCCGATTGACAAGATCACATCCGTTTACAACTACTTTGTCCTAAAACTCTAAAATTTCCTTGTTTGGGCTTACCGGATGTGCTGGGCTCACTTCGAAAGTCTCTTTTATTATATCCGAGGACATGGTGGGTACCTTTCACAGATCACTTGGAGCCTCCCCCTCAGCCGACTAAAAAGAAATCGACCTTGGATCCGGGGATTTTACGTTTTTTCGTTTCTCTTTCTCTTTGATTTTATGCCACAGCTGTTTTCGACTGCGAATTCCAGGCCCCGAGGGAACAGATGCCAATCACACGTTCCGTTCACCTTGATCAAACACTCAGCCAACACTCAGCTATCTCTGTTTATTCACCCGAGTTATTCGTAAGACCCTTAGGGCAGATTTGTACCCGTTTAATATGATTATGAGAAAACATTAGATATACATAAGCAGTATAAAAGAAGGCCTAATGGAAGCACAATCATTGGAGGTTGTAACAAATATAAGGAACAATGCCTCATGAGGAGAGTTGTCTACATAAATATCTAACAACAATGACCACAAGGAACGAAACGAGTGCACTCAGACAATCGACCGGTTGCTTTTGGTGTTGGGAGTAAACTGCTGGAAGTACCTCTCGCCCAATGAGTTGGCCTCGGTCCATTGCCGGAATCGAGCGACGTGCTTGAACATCCGGACATGTGGTTTCCGAAACCACCGACCTCCGAGGATAATCCGAAGACAGAGGATGTCTATGTTCTCGCGATGGTACAACAGTTCCACTCCAACTGCGTATGTGCAGAGACGAGAGAGATGTTCGAGTTGATTGGACTGAAAAAAAGTAATTTTAAACTTTTAAAAAAATATAAATATACATATAGATAATAGGAATTAAAACATTAAAACCTACAGTAGAGGTAACAGTAAACTTCTTGAGGTTCGGGAAGAAAGGCCCGTAGGGCATTAGAGACTTCTGAGGAGGCATATCAAGGATTTTTACATTGGAATCAAAGAAAGCCGAGGTCCTCTTCAAGGTGCGATTCTTCCGTAGTAATTCGATTAACGAATACAATTGCTCCTTATTGATCTGGGATACAAATAAATCGATTACTGGGCTGTCCATAAACAATTGCTGGGCCGAGTTTCTGAACACGGAGAGCACTTCGAGAAGCGCTCGCACATTTACAGTCTTCATATTTGAATCGATGGCTATTCCTACTTGATTTGGAGCCGATTCAATCATCATAATTGGTGCTCTTGGATGCCAGGAATAACAATCTGAAAGCATAGGAGATGTAGGGGAGTGCTTTCTTCAAGATCAGAAGTCACTTTTCGTTTCTCTCTCATCCACGAACTCCTTGCTGAACATAAGACCTTTCATTTCTTTTAAATTACGAAAATCGATTACATAATGTTTTCTGTACATTGTCAATATCGAGCAATAGCTTACCTGTCTCCCGTTGGTGATTATGAATTTCATTGAGCCCTGGATAGACTCTTACGTCGATCCGAGTAAATGCCTTGATTCTGTTGTCGGCGGCTCTTCTGAAGGCCTTCGAAACCCTTCTCCATTTGATTAGATCCATCAGAGTTGCGTGTTCGAGTAATCGTTCGGCCAATCGATAATTACAATGTTTGGAAGAGCTTTCTTCTCCAGCACAACATTTGTAAATGGTCTCGAAAATTTGCAATGGAAGTGTTAGAGCCATCTGCAAAAAAATGGCTAACCATGGGCGAAGATCCATTTTAAAGATGCCTCGGGATGGGAAAAGAACTTTATAGGGTCACGGAAACATTATCATCAAAAAAAATTTCCATTTACTAGTCCTTCCGGAAAGTCGCGGACTGATTTCGGGCGCTTGAGCTGTGCAAAAAAGTCAGGTGCGAGCGACAGCCGAAAAAAGCCTGTTGCACCGTGCACGGTGCAAAAAGCAAGAAATCGCACAGTGCAAAGTGAAATATCGTTTTCTCACAGTGCGTGTAATCGATTTCAGTCCGGCGACTTTCCGGAAGAACTATTTAATATGATGCGCAGGAATTTAAATTTCAAACAATAAGTTTTTTTTTGAAATCTTAGTAAAGAAAAAAATTAATCAGAAAATTAAAATATATGTATTGTACATACATATTTGTCATGCAATATTTTTGGAGCGGAAGACTTGATGTTACAAACCTAAAAAATGCTAAAAATGACACCGGTCATAGATATTATGTATAAGCGATGGGACAGGAAGGGACAGCGCCGAAAAGGGATAAGGTTTGGCCTTCAAAAAAGAGACACTGGCATTCCCCTCCTGCCAACTGGTCCTCACAACTTGATCTGCCGAAAGGGGGACAGTTGCTCGTCTAAATCACTAATTGCTTTATTTTACAAGAAATCATAAGAAAAATTTTGCATTAATTATAGTAAAGGCAATAAAAAATAATAAGTAACACATTTTTAATATGATCTTATAACCAGAATAAAAGAAATTTGTAAAGCGAACTGTCGACGAAATGAGAATGATAAGATCAACTAACCACGCTTTCGAAACAAGTAAAGAACGATCAAGGTTTTTGGAGTTGTTATTTGCTCTCACATTTACATTTTTGGAAGAAGCGAGTTATACGACAAAGAAGAGTCAGCAGCTGTGAAAATTATTAAAGTTAAATAACTCTCCAAAAGAGCTCAAACAAAGTGAGTTAGAAAAGCTGGCTTGTTCTAGATCGCCGAACAAAGACTAATATTCTTAAGCTGATTGTACAGCACATTTTCTGAAACAATCTTGTTCGACCCAAACCCCCTCTCTCACTGATCTTTTGCGCAAACATTCCGTGGCCAAGAAATATCTTGTTCCGTCAGTTCTAGAGAGGCTCGGGGAAGAAACGAGCAGTGTAAAAAAGGCTGAAAAGAAATGCTGAAAACAAAAGAAGGCCAGACTAATCGGCCCTCAGGTGTTTTGGATCAAAACAAACCCAGGTGGCAGACCAGAAGATAACAAATTTATTTTCTATCTTTCTTAGTTCAGAAATTGATCGCGCAAAGTTTGAAGCACAATAATTAAGGCAAAATCAAAGCAAAATGATCGGTAAAAAACAAAAAGACAACCGAATCAGGCAAACCATCAGCATTTACATTTACTTGGGTTACACTCAAATCAACATGCTGCCCAAAACCCCCGGAACCAAAGCACGTTTCGGTTTTTGATCGCGATATTAATAAAAAGAAGGCATTGGAAGAAAAACGCTGATTCTCCGCTTCTTCTCCTGCCCCTCGTGGGCTCCTCTTTTTCTTAACGAATTATCAACGCTGCTGCTTGAGGGAGAACCAAAGTACAGCTTCTTCATTTACCTGTTGTTTTCTGATTAGGAAACCTAAGCAGATTGTCGTAAAAAAGAAAACGGTTTGGGAGAACACAGTCACTGATAATTTGAACGGAAACTTTTAAAAAAGTCCTGCAGCGCTCCCCATACTGCGCCCAATGAACCGGTCTTCCCGCGTTGTGTCGAAGGTGAACTTATTATGTAATCTTCATTGTTACTTATCCTTTATAATAAAATTTTTAAGAAATTTAAGTCATCAGAATATTT
Source organism: Bursaphelenchus xylophilus (assembly GCA_904066235.2). NCBI lineage: Eukaryota > Metazoa > Nematoda > Chromadorea > Rhabditida > Aphelenchoididae > Bursaphelenchus > Bursaphelenchus xylophilus. Next base: position 5,584,755 of record CAJFCV020000003.1, on the reverse strand, counting down.
TAGAGAATTGTAAAACCGATCCATAAGAAGGTTGTAATCCCAAAAGAATGTTTTTTGAGTCAACAATTTTGTTATAAAATAGTTTGTGATAAATTTATAGAATTCTGCTAATTCAGCGACCAATTTGTTGTTTTCATTTTTAAGCCCGTGAAAATTCATTTGATGACAATTCAACGGTGACTCTAGAAAAAACAGGAAAAGATTTAGGCCCTCCGGGATTTTATTGTACACTGCCTTATTGTAAAAGTTCCTCTGATTCAAATTAAGTTTTTTTATTGTGAAGCAATCAGATAATTGAGAAAAATGTAGAGTTAATGGGGGAATTACGGAATCCATAATTCCCTGGATACGCGGTTTCATTCACAGCCTGCAGGCAAGTTTGAACCCTGTGATTATGGGGCTGCAAAAAAGAATAATCTCAGAGTTGGGAATCAAATATGTTTTTGGTCCAATACATCTGGGAATTGGAGACAAAGGAGGAAGTTGATACCGTCGTTACGTTCATGTCAGACGACGTATTGCGTATTGTTGATGTCATAGTGTTTCTCATTTGTTGCGAGTAAAAACCCGCAGTTTAATATTTAGTGATAGTTAGTTTTACGCATTGTTGGTCATGTATATGTCCGAGAAATATCACAATTTTCGGTGCACAAAAAAAGAAGAAGGATACCCAAATTGAAAAATCGGCGCAATGATTTTTCCGATTCTTCTTTGGTGTGCACCGGTTTCTCAAAAATTACAAACACTTTTCGGGTTTTAGGATTAACTTGACATCGGGTTCGAAAATAGGTGCTGATTTGGTGGAAGTGCAAAGAATTCCGGTGCTGATTTTACAAAAATGCACCGGATTTCAGAATTCGGCACCCAGCAAAAATTAAATTGACGCCGATTTTCCAATTTCGAAATCGCGATTTCGGAAAAAAGAGTCTTGGACTTACATATTATGTATACATATATGACTATCATTAATAATACAGGGTGCGGCAAAAAAATGGAAACTTTTTTTCATTGGGTCCTTACGCGAAAATTTTTAAGTGCAGCAAAATTATTTTCATACCGTTAAATTCTGCGTAGTTTTCTCTCCTAGACCTTTTAATTTCATGTCCATATCGGTTTATTAACATTCTTTATTTGAATGTCAAATAAAGGGATCTCGATTTTGGACCTGTTTTTTAAGCCGTTCGAAGTGCTAATTTGACCGGTATAGAAACGACGTTGTGTCCAAAGTAATCACGCAATGCAAGGAGCTTGTTAACAATTTTAAGCGTCCATTAAGTGAAAGAAAACGCACCGCCAACACTTTTTCCAGCCGGGAGGTCATCAACAGCGAAATCCGTCGATTTCCAGAAAAAATTGCCCGTGAGACCGGCATCAGCAACTGACCAGTCGGTCAAATAGCTAAAAATCAACTCAAGGTCTCCCCATACAAGGTCTAAAATGCCTAACTCCTCATCGGCAAGATCAAGCCCGTACGCCTGAAAAAATGCCGAAAATTCAGACGTCGGGCCGCAGGTCCGCGATTCCCTTCGCGGTGCAAAGTTTGGCGGGTGCATAACCAACATAGCGCCAGAATCCGATCCGGTGAGGCCCTCTGCACGTGGGCTAACGATGAACACCGTCAAAATCCGGGCCGTCATCGCCTAAGGCGGAATTTGTGCCAGCGGCAAGAATTCCGAGATTTTCGTGGATCAAGAGGGCAAAATTCTAGTGCCGGGTTAACCTCGATTTCCTCATGCTTCTGTTGACTCAGTAGAACCTTGGCAGCTCAAATTTGGCATTCCAACTAGACTCAGCGCCGGCTCATAGGGAAAAAGCGAGTCAAGACCAGTTATGGGGCCGATTTTCCCGATTTCACCCCGTCTGCGAAAAGTGAGCCTGCTCGTCGGGTATGGATCCAATATGCTATATTTTTTTTCAGTTGGAGGCCAGTATCTTTACTACACGGCACAAAAGTTTGGAGTCGCAAAGTAAATGTTGCGCCAAGAACGGGACCGATTTCCCCGGAAAAACCTGCGGCCAAAAGCCTAAAATTTTAAGTCACGTTTGGAGCTCCATATCGCCACCAAAAGCACCTACGGTGAAACGGGTTGAATATGTTATAAATAATGCTCTATGTTATTGATGATGACCGTTACTTTTGCGGCATTTTGATTGCTAGGAAAAATATAGCTATAAGAATAAGTTTCCATTTTTTGCCGCACCCTGTATTATAATAACCGAATGTTTTTTAATGCATCAGACCTCGAAAACTTCCTGCAGAAGTGTAAATAGCCCGAGATGTCATTCATAGTTTTTTTCTTTTCGGCTTTATCTGTTTGTGGAATCAAGGAAATACGTTCTCAAATGTCTGTCAAAAACGTCTGTCTATCCATCTTATTGTATTTATAGCTCAAATTATAATGGCAGTTCCTCTTTTGTGCAAGGATGTTTATGCGAAAAGATCATGTAATCAGTCATTATTTTGTATTATATTTTAAGCGGCTTTCCTCTTGTATATACGACTATCTGCTTGTCTTAACATATCCCATAATCCCAAACAATTGTAGTCTTCTCCAGATTATATCCTGAAACTTCCTTCTCTATGTTCATGACATGACAGCACGTAGTTGGTATTCTATTTGAGACAAGGATTAGTGCAATTCATGTCGTTTTCCTTGATTCATCACCAGCTAATCTCTCATACGTATGGGGATGTAGATCCCGGAGCGGTCGCTCTCATTCCTTCGGTTATGATAAATTTTTATCAAGTCCCGTTCAAAGTAGAAATAGTAATTTGAGGCTTCAGGCCAACTGTTTTTGACTGATGACCTGAGGGCATGGCGAAGGGAGGAGGGCTTGTACTTGGCGTTAAAGAGGTCGTTATGCGGTTTGTTGGGTGCCGCTAATTTGAGACCATTCAGCCAATTTGAAGCTCTTTACGTGCATCGTCAGCGTGTTGTAGTAAATGTTTGGACAGGTCAGTTAGGCCGGGCTTGTCTTTCCACTTGCGTGTGGGCGGTCTGTAAATTGAAAACGACAAGCAGAGAAGTTTTGCGCCCAATTTTAATTACTGGGATCTATGATAATGACGACTTAAGGCCTCAGGGCCGTTGGGGCCGCGAGGTGTTGTCTAGGAACGGCCGAAAAAGACAGGGAGGGGTTGACCCCACTCTTCGTTTTAAACAAGACTTCAAAACTCCAATTACGTGTGGTGGCAATGGAAGGGAAGAGGAGAACATGCCTCAAGATGCCAGTAACAGAGCTCGCACAGGCCAGATTTACATGGAAGATTGTTTTTGGGCCTTCAGCTGCAGATTTCTGGTTTGGGAGCTGTTGACGATCCCTTTCTCATATTCTGATGTTTTTTTTTGGGAAAAGTTACTTTTTTGAAAGCAAAATCCTTTTTTGTTTGTCGCAGGCTCACTAATAATTCCAGAATTGAAAATGGGTCTAGACACCGTGATATAAGTCATCCGAAAAAGGTCAAAGGCCCCAAATAATTTAAGATTGGGTGCCCAGGGTTCGGTTTGTTAAGCCATATAACTTCGTCGGGGGTTATGTTCATATTTTGTGGAAGAAGAGTTGGTCCCGTTCGTCCAAAGACTTCGTTTACTCTTCTTTGAATCTACTTTTACATAGTCTTTGAACAGTCTACATTCGACGTCATTGCTCGTTTAATCATATCTCACATTTCGCTGAACATCCTGAACATAACGCGTGTGCCCGCTTACTTACTACCTTCTCTAAATGCTTTGTCCTTTCCGTGGGAACCGTATCAAGATTGTTTTACATTTCTAAGGACTCTGGGAACATCGGGAAGCACGGTCGGACTCAAACCAAGAAGCATCCGGGGTTTGGGGCAATTAGGCAGACACAACTCAATTTGGAGAATGAGAGGTCGATTGGACTGAGAGAGTGGGGGGACCGAGGAGAGCTCCACAACACAATTAAAGTTGTTCGGGGAACCAAGGAAATATGTCCAGGAAGTTCGTAGGGCCGAGTTATAACTTTCCATTACGCAGCTGTAGTATTTATTATATACATTTTCTTTTGAGCGTCTGTTTTATGTGTTATCCATCACGTTGATTGCGAGGATCGTCGTCTGCGAAAGAGGGAATTGACTGAATTTGGATGATTGTGATTGGCAAACAAACCTCCAATCCGCATCAGACGCCTGTGGTCTTGTTGTCGTCGCCTTAATCCATACTTGTCCTGGTCTTGCCCCGAGGTCAAACAATCTTGAATTTCCACTTCTTGGCCCTTCAGACGTCTTGCATATTATATTTCGCGTTCCCTAATCATTTTTTAAACTTTTTATCCAAGTTTGAAATGATTTGTTTGCATTTAGCGGCTTTTATTATTATTATTTAGAGCCACTTGGTCAAACAGAGAGACTAGGGATTGATGACTTTTGGGATTCGTGGGCTGCCTTCCGTTCCCACGGTCTCTCCCATCACCGTTCTGGGTACGTCTGAAGGCCGGTTGATGATTCGGTGCCGGAAGCTTAAAATTTGATTTGGCACCGGAACTGTCTCGGAGGCTGTCCCATAACTCGAACTTTCTCTGGCATATGCGCAAAAATGAATTTGAAGGGAAGGGGGGACTGTTTTCATTAAATCCGGCGTCAATCCATCCGTCTTGTCCGAGAATTGTCAGGAACCGACGACTCCGACATGTCAACGATGCAGCCTCGGCAACTGAAGAGGCCTGGAAGGGGGGAGGGGGGACGAAAGACGAAACGCAATGTATATGAAATTGGTGTGAAAAAGGGAAGAGGTGAGGGGGATGAGGATCCGCTGACTAGATGCACTGTTGTTGCGTGCTTAACAACAGTCAAGCCTCGTGGGTACTAAAAGAATTTCGGAAATTTAAAATGGGGAATAATTTCTGATATTTTGTCTTCTGAGGAGCGAGGTGATGATTACACAAGAGTGCTTCGTTTTTGAGTAGTTTTGTCATCTGAGTCTTTGTTTATACTTTCAAAATAACCGGGCTCATAAGCGAAGCCATATTATGCACGGTCTTCTTGGTTAATCAATCCGTTCCTTTTGTGCCCCACCCCTGGCCTGTTTTGGGCTCCGTCCTCGAACCTAATCATTTTCATCCCTTTAGTCCGTTTTTGAGACTTTGTAAGACCGTTGCGTAATAGGACTGGTTCTTTCACATGCCTTGGTGTCCATCTCAATATTTTTTATTTATTTCTTTTGTTTATTTATTTAATATGCCGCGGTTTGTGTGCCTGAATGCCTGAGGGCCAGAAGACCGGAGCAATGTCTTCAAGACCTGAGGGCTTATTTTCTTTTGCGGCTTTGCACTTAGCCCCAGCCCTTTAACTAATTCGTTATAAGGGAGATAAAGTCTTTTCAGTGGCATCACTTAATTGTCTTTCCATGAACCGCCTTGAGGCTTTTACCTGGGCCATTCTGTTTTGTGTCATCTGAAGTGGCCATCGTACCCACAGAATGGGAACGGTTGGCCTTTTGAGACGGTAGAACATCATTTAGTGTGAGTAGAGAGTTGTGAGGTGGTTACATACAAGGATGTTGACGGGTCTGGTGTCAAATCCGGGGCTTTCCAGGAATTAAACGCTCCAATATTTGCACGGTGCATGATTATTGGACTCTCGCATTTATTTGGCTTAAACACAGAGAACAATTTCAATTTTCTCAAGACTTTAAACTCTGAATTGCTAATCTTTCCGCCTTCATTTCCAATGTCTGGTATTCGGAAGATTAATTATGTAAATATGTGCCAGTCCAAATGGTAAGTTCTGGGTTGTTTGGTCTGCATATGCTTCTCTCACCTGTATTTCTTACGTAATTTGGTTAACTTTTCTTCCCAATTTTACTTCGTTTCACACTCTCCCCTCCTCTTTCTTTGTCTTTCCAAGGCCATTTATTCCGTATACTGAATGGACGTTATATTAAAGGCATAACTGAATTGGGTTCAGAAGGCCTTAGGGCAAGAGAAAGGGAGGGTTTGAGGTCCTAATCTTGAACACCGGGCATTTAATGCCATTACGTGGTTGGCCGCATTTTGCGGATGAAAAAGTGTGACTAGTCTTTAATTAATTTGTTGTCCGGCAGAGAAAAGAATAATGACGCAAAACGGGTCAAGTCCAATGTTTCCGCCGATTGGACCCTTGAGGGAGTTCATATAAGGTAAAGCTTAATCCCTTCATAAACCGGAGTTATCTGGGTTAATTTCTTGCCTTCAGTATTCGTCTCTTAAAATGCCCTTGGGGCATAAACAAGTGTTAAAAATGTTAAGGCCCTGTTTTGATGGTGCCATTATACGACGATGTCCCTGCGTTTTATGTAGATTACACAAAAATATTTGGCCCAAGGGACTGTCTAATCTCACGTGGACGGGAGTTCCATTAGCTTGACATTTTTATTCACAGGGTTCGAGTAGTCATTATTCAAATTACAGACCTCGTTTTATGGCCCGCCGTAGCGTTGCTTGGACCCTAGAATTCCCTCCGCAACATTTCAATTACATTTGGCGTTACTTCTTCACTTCACTCCAGCCCCTCAAACCTTCAACCAAATTACGGGATTCACTCTTAGGGCAAGACCTCTAAAAAATATTTTTTTTTGTGAATCTACTCGTTTAAGGGCGCCAAAACAAAATTTTGATGACGCTTTATAAAAGCGCGTATATGTGGTCGATCACCCTGTCTCCGGAACAAGATGGCGTCTACCGTAGCCGGAGGTTATGTCCCGAGAAAGCGTGTTTAATTACGTGATTCAAAACTTTCCTAACATTTTTTGAATGCATTCCGGGCCTTCCTCTATCTCTTCTTTCAGCTGTTAAGAGTACAACCGACGCCAATTGCAGGGTTGTGTACACCTGACTGAGCGTGATGTTGATGAGGCCACATGAACAACAACATCTCTAGTCTGGGATCGTTGGCGCCCTTCCTGAACGCCTCGTGCGATTCCCCATGGCCCTCATGTCTGTCCCTGTCCACCGCATTTGTCACCATTGCCTTCATGCTGATTGTCATGTTGGTAAGGAGAATGAGATAAAGATGACGTTTTCTGCATTATAAATATTATACATAGTTACAACCCAAGTCATTATTTCAGGTGATTGTCTGCGGCAACTTGTTGGTGGTCTTGACTGTAAACAATGATCACAAACTGAGAAGTCAACGGCAGAATTGGCTGATCGTATCGCTAGCTGTAGCCGATCTTCTGGTCGGACTTCTGGTGATGCCTTTGACCATGACTTATGAGATCATTGGAGTTTGGGTTCTAGGTAAAGTCCTTCCCGAGTGTGAAGTACATATAAAATTTATTCCTGTTTCATAAGTGTAAAATAATTGTTTTAGGCGATATTCTATGCGAGTTGTATTTGGCCCTGGATGTCCTTTTTGTGACCGCCTCGATCCTCCACATTTGTATTATCTCGCTGGACAGATACTGGTCAGTGACCCAGCCATTAACCTATCCCAGCAAAAGAACGCCAGCCAGAATGGCCATCATGATAGGTGAGGCCATAGTCAAAGAGAACTTCGAAATTAACGTCTTAGAATTCTTTGTTACGAAAGGGACTTGTTAATATTTATACGTCACTTGCAGGGGTCGCATGGCTGGTGTCGTTGTTGATATGCCTTCCCCCGATCCTTGGTTGGCGGCCAATCCGGGAGCCGGGGAAGTGCACAGTCAGTTCTGAAGTTGGTTATGTCATCTACTCGGCCTGTGGCTCTTTTTACATTCCCGTCATCATCTTAATCATCGTATATTGGCGGATCTACACAATCACCAAACATCACAGTCGTCAGCGATTAAAGGAAACCCAGCGGACTGATCAGACGTTATGCCAGCTGGCTGCTGCAACTCATGCTCATGTTACATCGGGGTCTAATGGAAACAGTGCTGTGTTCACACCTCCTTCTAACGGAAACAAAGTCGGCAGTCCTCCAGAACTCATGGTAAGTTAGTTTATTATATATTGACAAGTCCCACATGGAAACAAACATTTTTTGTTAGCCATTTAATATGCAGAACTCTTGAATTTGCAAGATTTGGGAGGGATGATGTAAGCACGGTCATGTATGATGAAAAATAGATAGAGTTGCCAATTAACCATGTGTTTGGTGACGTTTTCAATGATTTAAACCTTTTTTTAGCATTTTATTCCTCATCATTAAACTTTCTCAGTTTCCATTGCGATGTTTTATAGAGGTCGAATCGGAGGGTTTCTTGCAGTTATATAATCGAATGTTTTTAGAATGGATACGGTAAAACCCGGGGTAAATGGGTGGCCATGTCATTGGAGAAGATGGAAGAGACTTGTGAGAGTAAAAAGAGCACGGAGAAACGGCGGAGACTGCTCAAGATCAAAGAAAGACAAGCCACTTTACTTCTGGGACTGATTTTAACAGCTTTTATTGCCAGCTGGCTGCCTTTCTTTGTAAGTTACTTTAAAACTACAAAACAATGTTTCATCTTTTTCAGGTCATGTATGTACTTGCTGCCTTTGGATTCTCAGCTCCAGAATTGGTTTTCAAATTCTTTTTTTGGCTGGGTTACTGTAAGTTTTGTGTTTTTTTACCTGACCATATAAAGTTATAAAAATATTCGAATACTTGGGTGTGCTTTAAGATTCTGAAAATGTAACGCTTCCTCCAAATTTGGATAATTTAAACTTTTCTTACGATTAGTCCCAAATTACAGAAATGAGAGCCCACAATTGAAAAGGATTTTGGAATTAATTAGTACTCAAAAAAATGTCCTTAATCGTTGTTGAGTGCACTTTTTTAACTTTTTTTTCGAAACAAAGAATACTCTTAAAGAATCCATTAAATATGGCGATGGAGAAGTTATTCTTGGCTAAATTGTGGGGATACTTTTGTTTTGCCGTTGAAAACTCGTTTACTGCGCATTCCCTGAGGGAGTAGGAGGGCGAACTTCAGTTACATATAAGGCAGTAATTTCCATATCCAAATTCAGAAAGACGTCACCGAATACACAGTTGATGTGTACAGGGGGGAGGTGCGTAAATGAAACAGAATTCCTGTTTGATTTCTAAATTTATTTCTTTGTTTTGTTTAGGCAACAGCGGCATCAACCCAGTGATCTACACAGTTTTCAATCGGGAGTTTAAACGGGCCTTGTTTCGTCAGCTCCGGAAACATCAAAGGTACCTCTTCGCGGTTCGGGAGACCGTCTTCTAAATACGAGTATTCAAACTTCTATCTCTGGCCACCGAACGTGTCCTCAGGCCATCAACATATCGATCTCGGTACTTTCCTTATTGTACATTACCTTCCATTTACAAAAGATTCGAATAAAATTGCTGAAAGAGGCGCTTTTATTATTTACATTCTTCCGCACTTGTTGGGTGCAAGGACTGAGTGTATAAGAGTTAATTTTTGCAAGTCCTAAATGTCCGTGCTCAATCTCACGTGGCCTGTGACGCAATTAGAGTTTTTAATTAAATTGCCAGAGACCGTTCCTCGTTTGTCAATCGGGAGAAATGCTTAATTGGACGAGCACAACTTGATTTGTCTCGATGTTTAAGTAGTATTACCAATTTCACAAGATTTCTGGGTACTCATTTGCACGATTCAATGACTATTCGACTTCTTTAGCTTGTTACTCTGACCAGTTACTACGAAATATACAAACGTTGATTCATCAAAGCAATCAATGATAAAAATGCTTAATTTATAACAGAAAATAACCATAAGAAAAGAAAATGAGGATCTTTAGAATGTCTGAAAAGACTAGAGTTAAGCTACTTCAAATATTAATATTATACTTATTACTAACGGGAATGTGGCGGAATAAGATTTTTGGATGGCGTCATGAACAATATAAAAAATAAATTAAAAGTAATTATGACTAAAATTGAATGTACGAAAGATTGTCATCCAAATGGGATTCCAAAAATTTCTGTTTGGATAAGACCCGCATCTTTTTATAATATAAAATAAATACAGTAATCAGGGTGATTATAGAGAGGATACTGGCCATCAGAGTGGACAAGAACCAGAGGGAACTCATGCACACATAGTCATTGGTGATGATCGAGGTGGTCGGGGACCCTTCTATAAAAAGTGTGTTTTATAAACCATTTCCTTACCTCCAGCCAGCCATCTCTCAAATTCCTTCTGGACTTTTCTTTCTTCTTCATCCTCATTTATGGTCACAACTTGAGAGAAAGTGAGAGTTCCGTTATCGAGCATAACCTCCTCATTCTGCTTCTTTATATGTCTCGACAATCTCTGTTTTCTCTTTCCACACTTCATCTCCAAGCATCCTTCATCACAAGGAGTACAGTAACATTCGAACCTGATCATTGTACTCTCTGGCCATTTAAATGTCCTAAATATTGCTTGAAGTTGAGTTTTGGAGATTCTCTTCCATTCCGGAAACAACTCTGTGTCAATGGCACATCCGGACTGATCTGTTAATTGATATCGATCATTACTTTCCAGGTTAATTGCATAACAACTCCTTGGCAGGATCGCGTTTTCGGGTTCGGGAGATACGGAAAGAGTGAGTTTGAGTATCTGCCCGACCAGTGCCTGATCCACTCTGATGTCTTCCAAATTTTTCACATTAAATTGACAAACTGGAGAGGATCCATTCTGAGCGATCGATTCTCTTGGCTCCAGATCATGGATATTATACTTGGCCTCAACTATTCTCTCGGCCAAGGGATAACTACATTGGACATTGTAAGATTCGGCTTCTGAAGTCACAAAAGTTGGGTGCCGTTGAACAATTAGAGTTGTGGTCAATGTATTGTTGGATCTCATATACATATTGCAATGAGCGAGATTCACGTCAAACACAATGTTCTGGCCGGAGTCCCCATTATATGTCTTTGCACAATATTCATTATCCGTCTGTCCTTTCACATAAACACGGCCAGAGAAAGGATGGGGAAGATTGGAGAACATGACCCTCATGCCGTCTCCCAGACATTCAACTTGGACTCCGGGAGATGTATATTGTAATGTTCGGCAGGTATGGCCATCGCCTTCCATTCCTCGCGGACAAGAACACTGATACGAACCTTCAGAGTTATGACATTTGGCATGCGGAGAACAAGAATTTGCTCCGGTAAGACATTCATCCACATCTAAAATTATTTTAGTGTCAGCCCCTCTAAGCCTCAAGTGTAAAAAGTCGACTCATCAACGTACCAATGCAGACCCCATTTATATTCGCACTGAATCCAGTCTTGCACTTGCAGGCGCCATTAAAACACTCCTGATTGTATCCACAATAAGTAGCGCACTCAACTGAGGAAGTCTCCATAAGTTTTACTTGTGTCAGTTCCCTGTACGAGATGTCTTTCTTACAGTAAATACCATCCCCATAAAATCCAAATCTGCATTGACACTGCCCAGATTCCAAACAATCGGCATCTGGATGGCAGAGAGCTGGGAATTGAGTGCAGGATTTCCTGAGGGTACAATCATACCCATTTCCAACATATTCTTGATGACATTCACATTTCCTGGTAGCATTGTTACAGTAGCCGTTCATATGACAGACTCCGGGATAATTAATGCAATCATACGGATCTGGCAGACAAACCAGGCCATTTCCATTGAATCCTGGCTGACATACGCATTCTCCTTCGACACAATTGGCTCTGCAATGACAGTTAAGACAATCGTGGCGGGAGAGTTTCGCAGTCATCGAGAAGCACATCATCCCATCTCCAGTATAACCTTCTTTGCATTGGCATCTCTTTCCAATACAGTCTGCGAATTCACTGCATAAATCATCATGAGCAGAGCAATCGAGACGATCTGGAGTACAGGAAAGACCATCTCCAATGTAGCCGGGGTTACATTCACATTGGCCAAATGTGGAATTACACTTGGCATTGAAGTCACAGAGGTGGGAATCAGAGCGACAGTCTTCCCAAACTCGACTGAAAGAAAAATTTATTGTTAGATAAACACCGTTACAGTAAATATTCGAATATCTCTCACCTGCAATGTGTAAATCCATCTCCTTCATATCCAGGACGACATTTGCATTGGCCACTAAATGTATTACAACTGGCCATTGGATGACATCTTATCTCTTTGTCCAATACACAGTTTGGAACGAACCTGGATGGGGAGGATTCAGGAATAATATAAGTTTGCTCGTGAGGAGGAAAAGAGGAATGAGGAGGGAGAGACCAGGCAAAAGAAGGAGAGGCCCGGGTGGCGGTAGCAGGGGATTCGGATGGAGATGAGCCTGATATAATGGATGGGAAAGAAGCCGAAACTAAAATGGTTGATGTGGGTGTTGATGGTATGGTTTCTGGAGGTTTCTCAGTCGCATCATATGCTGAGACTGGTTGATTTGTAGATAATTTAACTAAAAAATATTGTTGTAAACATCTGTAACCATACCTAGATCACATCTCTCGATTCCATCTCCAAAATATCCCGGTTGACATTGACATAACCCATCGATTAAACACCAGGCATTTGGATGACATAATCGCGCATTTGTCTTACAATTGGTGTGATTCCCATGAGTAATATGTTGTAAACAGTAGAACCCATTTCCAATATACCCAGAGTTGCAATTACATTCGAAAGATCCATCTGTATTCAGACACTCAGCATTGATGTCACACAGCCCGGGGATCGTATTACATTCGTTTACATCTGAAAAAGCAATGTAAATATGAAAATATTCGACTGAAACTTACCTTCACAATGATTTCCATCGCCAACATATCCCTTTTTGCACACACAACTGTGCGTATTTCGAACAGATGCTGTCCAAATACTGTCGATGCAGTCCGCATTTGGATGACAATTGTTATTTTCAGTGCAATTTCCAACTCCTAATTGAGCTAAATTGAAAAATATTTATGTTTCACTCCAAGACTTACGAATACATTCTCCATTTTCGTGCATGTATCCCTTCAGACACTCTCCACATTGCAGAAGATCTTCAGAATCCACAAAACAGACTTTATTCAGCCCCTTACAGTAATCCTTCCAGTCATCCGTGCATTCATTTCGTCGGGGAATTGGGTTTTCTGAAGTTAAAAATTCTGGAGTTGCAGATGACTGTAGTTTTGCCGTTTGAGTTGTCTTGACGGGAATTGGAGTTGGTTTGGTAGAGGATGAAGATAATGTAGTTGGGGATTGGGTGACGGCTACTGTAACTGAAGGTGGTAGAGTTTCAGAAGATTCTGAAGGCGTCGATGAAATGGTTGTTGACTCTCCAGATGTCGATGGCAGTGAGGTCGAAGTTATTTCAGGATCAAAAGCAGCTTCACTTGTCTTACGGTAACTGGTAGGCACCTCTGATGTTGTCACTTCCTCTCTCTCGAACTCAGTTGTTGTTTCAAGGTTAAATTTCTGAGTAGTTGTTAGTTCCACAACAGCAGTTGTTGACGCATCGGTGATCAATTCGCAGAAACCATTCTCTCCCATCGCATATCCAGCTGGGCATTTACATCGATAACTTCCAATCTCGTTGTAGCAATTACTGGTTTGATGACATCCATGAATTCCCCGTTGGCATTCATCTACATCCACACAAACCCCGCCATTTCCCTCAAACCCTTGCCTGCAATCACACGAATATCCACCCATATAATTGAGGCACGTAGATGTTGTTGAATTACATTTAGAGCGTCCTTCCATACATTCGTCAATATCTAAAATAAATCGTTGTAAATTTTAAAATTTTCAATCAGATCATTTTAAAAAAAGCCTACCATCGCATTGCCTTGTAGTAGCGTTATATCGATATCCCTTTTCACACTCACAGAACGACATAAGATCTGCTGTCACATTTACACTCAGACAAGAATGGAACTTCTCACTACTACACAAATACTCCTTATGTTCACATCTTCTATCCAATGGATTCACACATTTATATCTTCCATCCCCCATCCAACCCTCAGGGCATGTACACATATAAGTTCCATTGAGATTAGAACATCTGGCCAGGGGATGGCAAGGTTTGATTGAGGAACATTCATCCACATCTTCACAGTAAACTCCATCTCCTTTATATCCATTTTGACATTCACAGATGTAACCTCCACGAGTATTTATACACAACGCATTAATGTTACACTTGTTTGTATCCGGATTAATACATTCATTTACATCCAGACATGTTCCATTAATCATTTCATAGCCAGATTTACATTTCTCGCAATTCTCTTGTCCATTCGCATTAATTAAACACAGATGCCCTTCATTGCATGACGTCATCTTTAATTCTTTTTCATTACAATGCCTGAAGGCATCTTCGAAACAAGTATATCCATCTCCGATGTAACCATCATCACATTGGCAAGTGTAATTTCCTTGAAGATTGATGCAACTGGCTCTAGGATGACATAAAGTATTGTTTCTCTCATTGCACTCATCGATCTCGATGCATTGATTAAGATAGTTTAATCTCCATCCGATGGGACAATCACAGGCGTAACCGCCGATGTAATTCCGGCAAACTGAACTTTTATGACATTTGTGAGAGTTCTCTCGACATTCGTTGACATCTAAAAAAGAGGAATATATTATATTTCTTGTTATTGACGGTACGTTTATTTAATTTACATGAATCTCTTAGATTGGCGTACCTTCACATTTATCGCCCTTTAATCGGAATCCATCATCACATTCACATTTACCGAGTCTTCTACTACAATGTGAGTCAACTCCGCATTCATCTGACGATAAACATTGAGAATGAGAAGGCATGGTTGGGATGGAGATGGTCGATGTTGCGGTCGATATCTGCAAAATCATTTATTTTATTTTAGTTCACCTACAGTTGTTGTTGTAAATGGCTCTTCTTTCTGGGCCTCTTGAATCTCTTCTCCATCATCAACATTTATTGGAGGTTCTTCTGTCCTGATGACTTCTGGCATCTTTGTGACTATTCCTTTAGTGATCTGAGGTCCTTCTGTAACCAAAGAGGTACTTGCAGTTGTGGTCGTGCTGGTTGTTTTAGTCGATTTCTTTGTTGTCTTCCTTGTAATTGTTGGTTTTAGTTTTGTGGTTGATGCAGTTTCCGTCGTTTCCTTTTCGGGAACATCAATAGGAATTGTGGAGGACACCATCATTATTTTGGTTGAGAATATTTCTTCGGTCATCACCCTTCCTTCAGTCGATGATGGAGTTGTAATATCAACTGAAATATGTTCGGTTGTCGTTTCTACAGGTTCTGTAGGAGAAACTCCTGATGGCGTAACAGTAGATTCAGGCCTGATCGTTCCCTGTTTGGCCATCAATGTTGGTGTTGCTGCGGATCCTATTTCTGTAGATGAAATTGGAGGAGTATTTGAACTCTCCGTAATTTGTACAACCTCATGGATTATTGGTCTTTCAGAAGATTCTGTATTCGAAATAATGCTTGATGTCGAGGAAGTGATTGTGGCTTCAGTAGTTGCTTCCATCGTTTTATCAACCTTTGGTGAACCCGTTTTCTCTTCTTGAATTACAGCTGTTGTGCTGACAACGTCGGTTGCTGTCGGCTCTGCATCTGTTTCCTTAATGCACTGCCCTTCAATCATTTTAAATCCACTCAAACATTCTCCACATTCCAAATGTTCGCTCTTCAAGTTTACAAAACAAGTTCGGTTAATTGATTCACAATAATTTTTCCAGTCGTCACTGCAAGTCAATACCGTGGTCGATTCAATGGCCAATGTGGTAGGTTCAGGTAACACTTCCGTTGTTGAAACATGGCTTCCTCTATCAGCTGATGTTGTAGTTTCAGATGTCACAGGTGCTTCACGTGTAGCTGGGGTGAATTCATTCACCATTTCTGGACTTCTATTGCTTACTACGGGTCTATCTTCTTCAGTTGTGGTTTTTGGAAGAAGTCTAGCTGGTTGTTGCGGTGTCGAAGCGCTCATCTCAGCTGTGGCGTCATCTGATTGGATTGTCGATTCAGCCACAATAGTAGTCTCAACAGTTGTTGTTGTAACCACTTTCAATTCCTCTGAGGTTGAGCTGGTCTGTTCTATCGCATTTACAGTTGAAAGTGAAAGCTGTGTTGTCTCAACAAAACTGTTAGTGGTTGAAGCCAATTCAGACGATGAGGTTATTCCTTGGGCAGTCGTATTTTCTTCGACCAATTTCTCGGTCGTTGCATCGACTTTCACCGCCTTTTGTGTGACGCTTTCTTCTGTCTGAGTTGCTCTCTCGATTTCCTCTGAGGCTTCTTTCTCCGCAGGTGCGGAGCGTGCTGTAGAGGGAGATGTAACTCCATCAGTCGCTGTTTCCAAAATCTGGGTTGTGATTTCCTCCGTTAGCGCAGGTTCTTTAGGAGTGGTACTCAGAAGAATTGCATCTTCTGATGTTAATTTGGCAGTTGTTTCTTCTTTTTCTGATGGTTCTGTCTTGTCATCTTCTTTCTTTACTGTCGTGCTTTGAGTAAGTGCAACTTGTGGCAGCAATGTAGTACCAGGTGTATCCTTTAGTCTATATAGCGGCTCCCCTGTAGTTTCAACTGGACTAGTGCTCGACGACTGAGTCTTTTCGCCTGGATTTGTTGAAAAAGTTGTCGCATCCGACGGAACTGACGGTGACGTTTCGGTCCGATTTTCGTCCAAAGGTACTGTATTTTCTGCTGTTGTCGGAGCAGAAGTGGCTGAGGTTTCTGCTGCAGCTGATTCAACCGTTGTTGGGATTTCAGGTTTGAGGTCTTCCGTAGTTTCAGATGTAACTGTTTTTTCAGGACTCTTTGTGGAAACCACTTCTTCTGTATTTGTTGTTGTGGCTAGCTGAGGTGATTGTGGGAATTCAGCGGTTGATGGGAGTTCGGGTTTGAGGTCTTCCGTAGTTTCAGATGTAACTGTTTTTTCAGGACTCTTTGTGGAAACCACTTCTTCTGTATTTGTTGTTGTGGCTAGATGAGGTGATTCTGGGGTTTCAGTAGGCGTTTGAATCGACTCATTCTCAGTCTTCGTGGGTCCTACAGTATCCTCAGATGGCACGGTAGATTTGGCCGATGAAGTTTCCAGAGTTGTGAGGAGAGTTGGTGATGTGTCAGCGGGTAAAGCGGGAGTATCGGATGTTGTGATACTTTCCTTGGTTTTCTCCGTAGTCGAATGGATGCTTGTCGTGATACTCTCAGGAATTATGGATTCTGTGAGAGTGGAAAGCTCAGCTTCGGTGGAGCGAGCTATTTCTTGAACTGTCGTGGTTGCCTCACTAGTGGAAGAAGTCTCTCTCGGAGGTGTAGCAACTGTCGTGGATTGCAAGGGCTCTTCAGGTTCGGTGACCGCATCCCCTTCACTTTCGGGAATTAATTCGGCAGTGTGAGTTGCAGTGACTTCAAGCGTTGGAATATTCTGCTTGGTCGAACTTTCAGATACGATGCTTTCGGGGGTACTTAGCAAAACGGGTGGTGTTTCAGACGGGACAGTCTTCGGAGAATCTTCTTTGCCAATATTTTCCGAACCTTCCTCATCAATTTCAATTGATGGGTTTTCAGATGTCCTCTGATCCGTGTGCTTACTTGTCGACTCTGTTGGCGTTACTGTCTTCTCATCTAGTTTACTCGATTCTGTTGTGGAGCCAGGTTGAATTGCTTGGATATCAGCTCCATTTATCATCGAACCTTCGTTCGTAACCGAAATGGAAATTGCTGTTGGCTGCGTTACTACCGGCGTTTCCGTCTCCTTTGACGTTTCGGGTGTTGTTGGCGGTGATGAACTTGGTTCAGCACTGAACGGTTTGATATCCTTTCCAGAAATCATAAGCCCTTGTTCTTCGGGCCATGGTGTCTCCAGGGTAGATGGACCCTTTGAATGACTAGACGATGGTTCTGGTGTTAAGCTAGAAGCGGTAGATGACGACAAATCCAAGTCAGTTTTTGGTGTCTCAATGTCCTTTTCGGAAATCCTTGCCGTTGGCTTCGGAGTCTCGGCCGTAAGAGGCTGGGTAACTGTAGTCGTTACAAGAGTAGATGCTTCAGGGTTGTCTGGTCTTATTGTCTCAATATCCTTTCCAGAAATCATAAGCCCTTGTTCTTCGGGCTGTGGTGTCTCCAGGGTAGATGGACCCCTTGAATGACTAGACGATGGTTCTGGTGTTAAAGTAGAAGCGGTAGATGACGACAAATCCAAATCCGTCTTTGGTGTCTCAATGTCCTTTTCGGAAATCACTACCCTTTGTCCGGTTGGAAACGGGATCTCGGAAGAAAGGGGTTGGGTAACTGTAGTCGTTACAAGAGTAGATGTTTCAGGGTTTTCTGGTCTTATTGTCTGAATATCCTTTCCAGAAATCATTAACCCTTGTTCTTCGGGCTGTGGTGTCTCCAGGGTAGATGGACCATTTGAATGACTAGACGATGGTTCTGGTGTTAAAGTAGAAGCGGTAGATGACGACAAATCCAAGTCAGTTTTTGGTGTCTCAATATCCTTTCCAGAAATCATAAGCCCTTGTTCTTCGGGCTGTGGTGTCTCCAGGGTAGATGGACCCCTTGAATGACTAGATGATGGTTCTGGCGTTAAGGTAGAAGCTGTAGATGACGACAAATCCAAATCCGTTTTTGGTGTCTCAATGTCCTTTTCGGAAATCCTTGCCGTTGGCTTCGGAGTCTCGGCCGTAAGAGGCTGGGTAACTGTAGTCGTTACAAGAGTAGATGCTTCAGGGTGGTCTGGTCTTATTGTCTCAATATCCTTTCCAGAAATCATTAATCCTTGTTCATCCGGCCTTGGAGTTTCGAATGTAGGGTCTGTTTTTTGTTGCAGAAACTGTTCAGTCAGCAAAGTGGTTGTCGCTTCTGTTGTTTTTTTCTCCAATGTTGCTTGTTTGACCGTGATTTTCGTTGGCTTAGAGGGTCTTCCTGTAGTCTTGAGATCCTCACCAGAGATTACCAGACCTTTCTCATTTGGAATTGGAGTCTCCAGTGTTAGTGGCTCAGGTGATTTCTCGCTTTTCGGCTGACTTGTTGACGTTGGATTCTCTGTGCTGGTTCTTTTTGTACTAACAGTTTCAATTCCTCTACCAGATATAACCAGTCCTTGCTCATCCGGACGTGGGGTCTCAGGGATTGGGACTGTTGTCCTCGTTGGTTCTTTATTATCTGTTCTTAAATCTTCGGGTGTTGGTGAACTTTTCTCTTCGCCAGGTGTTTTAAGATCTGACCCACTGATGGCTAATCCATGTTCGCCAGGTTGTGGAGTCTCCATCGTAATGTCCAGTTTTTTATTGCTTGATGTAGTTGGTTTTGTTGGAGATGGTAACTTCGTAGTCTCTAAATCTTTACCCGTAAGCTCCAGACCGAGTTCATCGTGAACCTCGGGTCGTTTTCTCGGTTTCTTTGGCCGCCCCTCTTTCTCGATTACTTCAGTTGCACCTCGATCTGGGACAATATCGACACCTTCAGTAGTCGTTTGAATATTAGGCAGTGAACCGGTCGTCTTGATACTTGTAAGCTTTAATTCCTTTAGTTTCTGAATCAATTCATCTCTGTCCATCTTTTCAACATCTTCTCCTTCAATAAAAACTTCTGGCTCAGTACTAGTTCTTTCTTTGGACGGAGCAGTTGATATTTCGATCTTATCTTTGGGCGTTGTCAACGCCTTTACCCGTTTTAAAAGTTGCTCCCTGTTCAACGTCTCGAAGTCAGTTTCACCGATTGTAATGTCAGGATTTTGTGTAGTAGATGTATACTGGGTACTGTTCTCTCTTATGATGGACCCTCCATTTATTTCAAGTCCCATATTTCCTGATTTGGGCGTTGTTTCTTCAACTTCATTTTCAGGAAGAGTGATTACTAACGGTTGTATGGTTGATGGTGGATATGCCAGATTAATCCTTTTTCCTTTCTCAATTGTCCTATTCTTCCACTGGACCTTTCTTCCTTTTTGGTTTAGGTCTAAGCCCACATCTCCTTCAAGAGGTACTCCTCCTTTAAGTTCAAGACCATGTTTTTCTAATGGAGAAGTAAACACGATCGGATTGACAGTCTTCCTAGTTAACTCATCTTCAGGAACAGCCACTTCAGGAGTAATTTTTTGATGTCCTTGTCTGATAAGTAAATCATTCACCTTCTTGAGGAGATCTACCGGAGATTCCGTCGCTTCGTCGATTTCGACTACTTCAGATGATGCACTTTGTGGAGGAGAGATCTCGGGTGCCTCTTCTTCTCCCTCTGGTGGAGAATTATCTTCTATGGGAGTCAAACGGCCAATCACTAGACCAACTTCTGCTGTCGTGGCTTCTGGATGACCAGAAATCACAAGTCCAAAAGAGTTCTTTAGAGCGCTTTCAGTCTCGTGATCTCCATCAAAAGTCGTCTCCCGTTGGAGTTTAGTATAATCTGAAAAAAGTTTTATCAGAATTTTGTTCAAAGTCTAATTGTAAGCTAAAATTGTAAAAATGTTACTAAAAATAGAAAAATAAAAAGCCAGAAATCTCTGAAATGTTCTTGATTATTGATTTTCTCTAAACTTACGAATGGGAGGTACCGTAGTTAGACGTTCCTCAGCTTTTCTGTTGTTGGAATTAGTTGGAAAAATGTCACTGAACTCTGGAATTGCAGTACTAGTGGGATTCTTGGAAATGATCTGTGAGTGAATCGTGTCTGAGAGATCAATCCTTTCAGGATAATCACCATCTTCTGGTGGAATACTCAGGTTTGTTTTGGGTGCAAAATTCAGTGAGTGTGTAGAGTGGGGTGACGGTGGCACTGTGGGTGATGGAGGCGGAGAAGTGGACATCCTAGAAGGTGGCACCCCCAGCGTTTGTAGGTTCATTTCCGGTCTTTGTTTTACGTTGGTAGGAAATTTTGCAGGACTTCTCGAAGAGTCAAACAATGGTGATTGGGATGTAAAACTATTCATTTCTTCTGTAGGAATTGCTCCAGTTTCAATTGGCGATCTTGTGTTGGTCACGGTCCAAGCCGCGACCGTTTCCATTGTAGATAATGCTTGTGGAGTGGTTGCTGGACTTCGAGATGTTATAACCGAGGTTACTTCCTGTCTCAACGATGCTGTATTTGGCGGATAACCTGTTGAGGTTGTCGGTGATTCGAATGACATCACAAAAGAATCATTCCTTAAAGGAATTTTAGGCAGATCATCTGGCGTCGAAACTTCTTGTTGAACCTTCTTTTTAAAACCGGATTCAGTTGTTATAATTGCCGGAACTAGTTCATCGCTGGAGGGGGTATCAACTGGGTTGCCAGTACTCATTTCTACTAACCTCGTCGAAACGGTGATTAAATCCTTTTTAGCTTCTGTCGTGGCTTCAACAACAGACGGCAAAGTTGTTCTGCTAGTAGTACTGGTATTTCTTTTTGTGTTTTCGGGCGTTAGGATATCTTCAAGGGTAGTTTGAGGTGGTAGGTTCATGGGTTCCTTGAAGCCTATTTGTGTGGTTATTGTGGGAATCGGCTTGCCGGTAGCAGCTTCAGTAATGATCTCTTCCTGGACGGTAGTCTTATTATCAGCCGGCATTAATTTATCATGTACTGTTTCACCAATTTCTGTTGCATTGGTTGTCACCGGAGGTCCTGATTTCTCAGTATTCTTAGATGTTTCTTCCCAATGCGCTTTTATAGTCGTTTTGAATCCCTGACCCGTTGCTGTGGATGACGTCACGGATTGTCGAATATTTGCAGTCGAAGGTTCCAATGTCTCCTGTTCTACCAAACTCTTCGGAGTAGTTGAAACTCTTGGATGGCTTTCGGATTTGGTTGTCGAGATAACTGTGATTTCAGGGGCTACAGTAGCAGTTACAGCAGCGGCATCAGGAATAATTGCGGTTGAGCTGAATCCTTCTTCCGCTGTCTTTACATTCTCAATCTCAGCAGTGCTTGTTTTAATTTGGCCGGCTTCAGTCGCCTCAGAGATTGTTTGAGGCAGGCTAGGGCGTGCAGTTTCTTCAGAGAAAGTTCTTTGGATTGTTTCGTGACCCACGTTTGCATCTGTCGGTGAGCCTGTCAAACTTTTTTCTTTACTTTGTCGGGTTTCAGAGTATCTAAGGGTAGTCCATCCTGTCTCTGTTAGGGAGGTCAGAGCTTCCGGTAATTCAGCCTTTGAAGTTGTGGTTGGCGAATATGTCAGGGTTTTGATTGAATAGTTTTCACTAGAAGTTTTTCGATCTGATCGACTGGGAAACGATATTTTAGTTGTCAGTGTTGTAGTGCCATCTTCTACAATACCTGTGTTTGACGTAAAGCCTGGGGGATCAGTCGTTTCATGTGAGGTTGTTTCTTCTTTAGCATTTTCCTTCTTTGATGTCTTGTACGAAATAATCGATACGCTTCTTTCTGTTGACTGCGCTTTGGGGGTTTCGGTCCTGCTGGAATCTTCTGTCTCTTCAGTAGTAGTTTGTGGCACAATGGAGCTTTTCTCCGACGTGTGGTTGAATTTACCTGAGGTTGTCTTTGAAATTGATGACTTTGATTGATTAATCTTATATCCAGTTTTAACAACGATAACCTTCTCCGTTGTTGTGTTTACTACAGTTGTGTTTTCTTGATTTCCGAGACCAGTATTCTGGGTGATGTTATGCACGGCTACCTTGGAACGATAATGCTTATAAGGGATGTTTTGTTCAGTTGGTGGATTCGTAGCTAACTTTTCGAGTTCTGTTAAAGACGTGGATACATTTCTTATCCTTTCGTGCGTTAGCTGTGGTCTTTCCGTATTCTCGGAACTCGATTCATTCGGAAAAGCTGAACTTGACTCTTCCCGGGCTGAACTCGTTGATACATCTCCGTATAGCTCCGTCAGTCGAGTTACAAATGTTTCATCGGGCTCTGTTGTGGAGGCCACTCCAATATATTTGTCCTTTTTCATTTGTCTTACGGTTGAGTCCGACATTCCCGGCGTTGATTCTGTCGTTGTTCTGGTTTTCTCTGAGGGAACTGTCGTCAATTCAGTCTCAAAGCGTCCTGTTTGTTTTGGAAAAAGGCCAATCCCATGGATTTCCAATCCAACTTCTTTGACAGACTCGTTGGGGGTCACTTTTGGATTGATAATTACTGTATGGGCATTTTCTTTCCTCTCATTTTTCATCTTGAATCTTTCTTCTGACCATTTTAATTCTTTTCCTGTAGACTTTTTTGAGGTTGAAACGCTTACAAATGGGGTTTCTGTGTGTCCGTAGTCTTTCGTGTTTCCGTCAACCACATCTGGAGTCTTGCTGGCAAACTTCTTTCCCTTTCCCCTGACGTTTTGTTGTGCCGACTGAATTCCTTTGACCACTATTTCAAGACCTTCTTCTAATCCGTCATGTTCTCCAGATTTTCCGTTCACTTCATGACTTGATCTTATTTTATTTCTCAAGTCATTTTTCTTTAAGCCTTTCCCGGTTATCTCCAGGCCAATTTCTTCCGACTTTTCCGCTTTGTTTCGGGAAGTTTGCGTTTGCAGATGATGAGGAACTGTAGTCGTTTTAGTCCTCTTTAAAGTCTTTTCAGGGAATTCTGTTGTGCCCTTTCTCGTTGTTGTCTTAGCAATTACTTTTCCTGAGGTCACATTTTCTTTTTCTTCTGTACTCGCTGGTGTGGAGTTCTCAATTTCATGAGATTGGCGCATATCTTTCTCAGTTTCCTGGGTAGTGTTGGTTGGTGGAAGTTGCGTAACCCCAACAATTTCATTTTTGGCCATAGCCTCGGGCATTTTAACATTTATAATTTGCGGCTTCTCTGAATATTTTGTATAACTTTTTGGATTCTCTTCCGAGGTTGCGGTTTGTTTTGCAACGGTCCTTGGTATGGAACTGCCTTGAGATGACTCAAAGTTTTCTTGTGGCTTGTCATTCCTTGAAGGGGTCGCTGCAGCGGAATACTTGGTCGGATGCTCGCTTGATGTCAAGTCGGGATTACCGGTACTGTAAAGTCTCTTTGTTTCTTGTTTTGTAACTGATTGGCCCGGTAGTGTTTGTTCATTCCCTTCTTTTACATTCTCTCTTTCTGAATCAATTTCAATATGTTGATTAGGCGACCGGGAGATTGTTGTTTCTCTGTCCGGCATGGAAGTAACACCGGGTTTAGACGTCGCATATTCTCTGGTCCGCAATACTGAATCGGCGGATGACATGGTAGGATGTTGAATCTCACTCTTCGCCGTTGACAGCTCTCTCATCCCCTGCCTTTCTGTTTTGGCTTTAGCTGTATCATTTGTATTCGTTGAAACCGCAGTGGGTGTAAATCTGGTTTTAAACTTTTCGGAACGGCTTGTCGATTCATCAGCCGCTGTAGAACCAGTCTTACCGGTGCTCTGAATGTCTTCAATATCTTCAGTCAAATCTTTTTTGGTTGTTGAAGGTGTTGTTAAGCCGCCCAATTCTTTGAAATTGGAGGTGTGGATTTCAGAAGTGAATTTTAATGGGTGAACGGTTCTTGTGTGTTCGCCCTCATTTACACCTTGGGGAGCTATAGGAGATAACGAATTCAAATCTGGAGCTGTATATCTCATCGAATCGGTAACCGATGTTGATTCATCTACCCATTGCGTAATTCTGGTAGTAGCCGTTACGGTGGATGGTCCAATGGGGGTGACAATTGAAACGATTGGTGTGGCTGAAGGTGCATTTGATTTTATAGCATTGCTTTGCGAGCTTTGATTTGAACGCGGATGACTTATAGATGGGTGCAAACCGTCTGAGGTCGTTGTGGCTTCATCCAGTTTTCTGTCTGGCGCTCTTGTCGGGCTAAGAGCGTCTTCTGTAACCAAAATTGTTCTTCCCTCCATTAATGATGATGTCTCAACCGGATTGCCAGTGCTTAACTCTAAGCCGTCTTTCTCTGTAGTTACTTTATTGGGTTCAAATGAATTTAGCGTCGGCGAATCCGTTGTCACGGAAATTTGTCCTGTGATTCTTTCCGTGGTGGTCTTCAGAGCAGGAGTTGTTCTGGGACTCGGTTCAGAAGTGTAAATTCTTAAAGGTCTTGTGGTAGAGCCGTCAACTACTTTCTCGCTACTTTCTGTAACCATGTCAATATTGGTCGTAGGGAAAGTAGCGGACTTAACTTCTGCTGAAGGTGATGGCAAACCTCCCTTCAAATTTCTTGGAACTGTTGAGGGAGTTGCAGTTGGAGTAAGTAGAATATCTGATCCTATAATTTCTAAGCCAGATTCCGGTGAGGAGTTAGCTTTATTCCCTGCAACTTTGCTCCCGTTCCTCTCCCTTCCTCCGTTGTTTTTGGGGGGTTTTTGCTGACTTTTCTGGCTGATGTCGGAACCGAAGATTTCTAATCCAATTTCAGCTGGTGGCTTATTCTCTGAAGATGCCGCCGTTGTTTTCCTCGCTAATGTCTTTGATACTGTAGATGTATGACTGGTAAGTGCGTCAACTTTTATCTCTGAGCTTTGCTGTTTGGTTTTTATATATGGTATTTCACTATTCCCTTTATCCAGAATCACAACATCAACTGATGGGTTTGGTTTTCTAGATGGGTTGATTGACAAAATTGTAGGATTGTTCCCCTCGACACTCAGGTTATCTATTTCGATTGTCCCTTTCCCCGGTTTTACGACGACTGTTTTCTCTCCCCAAGTTTCATTTTTCTGCTGAATTATCTCGACTTTTCCTTTCAGTCGTTTAGAGGCAGAGGAACTTCTTTTAGAAGTTTCGAAGTCAACTGTTGTTGTTGGAGAGGTATTTTTCGATTCTTGAGGAGAAGTCGTCTTGGGCGAACTGCTTTCCATGGGATTATCTGTTAGTTCTGTTGATCTGAAGGTTGGCTGAGTTTTCCAGGTAGATTCAAACTCATTGGGGAGTATGCTTGTACTCTGTTCTCCTTCAGTTGTTGCCATTTCTTCCGGGGTTAAACTTGACTCCGAGTTTATTAGGGTCTTTGCCGTTGAATAAGGCGCTGTCGTTTTCCTGTGGTCCAAATGCCTGGATGTCAAGATTGGAATAACTGTTTTAACTCCTCGTATTGTGCTGTGTCTGTTATATTGTTTAGTCATGGCCGGCATTATCGTCGATTCTTTCACCCCCATTTCTATGGAATCTGTTAAACCTGTTGCCGGCGTCGTTGAGACTGTCCGTGTGTCAACTGCTGAATCTGTGAACAGTGTAACCCGTAATTTTGGATTGGTTGAGGTTTTGGGTTGAGAATTAGACAATGTGGGCGACTGTTCGACATTTTTTTCACTTGTTGCATCGGATGGCATTATGGTAACTTCATCCCCGCCAACACTGTTAGTTACGTTTGATATTTGTGTAATACTGGGAAATGTTGTGACCCGGATATCTTCTTTATTTGTTCCCAAAATCGTCTGCACTTCAGTTTGTTTTGTGCTGGACCTATGGAGATTTATGAATTCTTTTTTATTTTGATCGACTGCAGAAGTGAGTCTCTGAGAGGGGCTTGTAACTGATGTATCCGAGAGCTGTGTTTTCGCACTTCCTGTTGGTTGAAATCTTTGAATGTGATTGAGCTGTTGCGTTCTTATTGTCTCAGCTTCGGTCGGCTTTTCGGTATGGCTTAGCTCAGTCTTGCTTTCCAAAGTCGATGCCTTAAAAGGCTGATTGGTCTCTAAGTTATTTGATGCCGTTGTTTGATTGTACGGGGATTCAATGGATGTACTGTCAAACTCTGTTGTCCCTTGCTGATGACTAGACGAGGGTTGTGTGGAGATTTTTCCGGCTGGTGTACTAGTTCTTAATCGCTCTAGCTCTTGACTTGTGAAAGCAGCCCTAGCGTCTGGCTTTTTAAACCCCAGGCTTTCTAATGAAGTCTCTGTGATTGTACTCCTTCCTGGGTTTGCAGAAGGCGTAGAAAAGGAATTCTTTTTCGTTTGCGATGGTGGCTTTTCTGTTGTTGTAAGATCGGTAACCACCGTGATGGATTCAGTGGAGACCTCTGTAAAAACCATTTTGTTTTGACTTTTCACTGTGGTCTCGGACTGCTTTGTTATCATCTCACCACGACTCTCAAGCTTCTTCTTAGAAGCCGGAGTTGTGGTTTCCTTTGTGTGACCACTAAGCCCTTCCTCTGGCGCCGACGTTCTTGTGCTAAAATCGTTCGGTTCTGTGGTTCTTATGTCGATATCTACCGCTGTGTCCTTGTCAGCTACTTTTAGCTTTGCGGTTCGCAGACTGCTTTTCATCCTGGTGGATTCAGTGACAGTCTCTGTAACATCAGTTTGTGTTGGAGTTTGAAATGTTGTCTCAGAAGGCACAATCTTTGTTCTCTCTATCACCGCGTCAGCTTTAAACATCTTCTTTGAATATCCTGTTGTTACTTCCTCTGGTTGATCATCCAACCCTCGCGTTGTTGATGACGGTTCTTCACTTAGGCTTTCGGTTATTTTCTCGGACACTTGGTATTTCGGGGTGGATTTTGAAGCTGCAGGGTTTAATAAAGTTGAAGTTGACATCTGTCCAATCTCGGCCGATGTATGCTGTTTATTTTTGTTGGAATTACTGCTACCCGGCTTGTCTGTAGCTAGAGTGGAACTTTGTGTTTTTGTTGGCACTGCTTCCTTGGTCTTGACTTTAAGTGATGGCCGAATGGTGTCACCGGTCGCTCTAGGTGGAACATCAGTACCACTAGTCAGTTGTCGGCTTTCAGTAGAGCTCTCTGCTTCTGTTGCTGTGAAATCTCCGTTTTCCGGGCTTGTTAAGGTCTCATCTGTAAACAATTTCGGAGCAGTAGTGGTGATGTGTCCGTTTTGGCTGATTGTCTTCGTAATATGACCAAACGTAGCGTTCTTTGTCAGAATAAACATCCCTTCTCCAGAAGTTTTGTTTTTCGTTTGGATCCGCTCAAATTTGCTTGTTATCTTCATATATGACGGATTAATTTCAAGTGGATTCAAAGTATATTTTTTCGTTTTATTTTGGAACATGGACTCAAACGATGACATCTTTTTTGCGCCTCTTAGACCTCCGACCTCCTCCTTTTCCTTCTCGGTTGTATTTCCGACTATTTTCCCACCAAAGTCTTGTGTTGATCTTACTGTAAACAAGTCTTCTCTTTCTGTGGGTTTTGGTGTTTCCAATGAAGAAACAGATGTCGGTGTGAGAAGTTCGAGAGATGCTGAAGTCGATGTTATTTCACTTGCAGCAAATGTTTTCTTCTTGCCGAGGTTAAAACCAGCGTCGGTAAGTTCGTTTTTTGAAGCTGTTGTTGAAGTCGAGCTGTAAACTTCCGTCTTTATCCCATCATCGGTGATAGCTTTCGGCCCGTTGTTAACAGACACAGTGGTTAATGGAAGGTCTTTACTATCTTTTGGTTCTCGACTTTCTGGTTTTTCAGTGGAATCATCGGCTTCTCTGATTGTGGAATCTTCCGCGACGGTCGCTCTTGTGGGACCCAAAGTATTGAAATTTTGATCCGGTGGCAGTGATGTCCGAATGTTGCCGCCAGCAATTGGAAGATCGGTGTTATTAATGCGTTCAAGGTCTTCAGTAAAGCTTTTGGTTGTTTTGAAATGTTCAACGTCGGCCGGACTTGTAGCGGTCACTGAGTTCAAAGGCTGGTCCGTTGAAAGTCTCGGAGCTATAGTGGTGGGGTATCTGCTCAGATTTATAACCTTTGTGATTCTTTCGAAAGCATCATTCCTTGTTATAACGAACGTTTCTTCCCCAGAACTTTCATTTTTCGTTTGAATCAACTCAACTTTGCCGGTTATCTTTTTCTTGTGAGACGATGTTCTAATCTCAGGATGATTAAAAACATTATGAGTTTTCTTGATCGAAGCTTCCTCATCAACAAACACAGATGGTGTGATGCCTTTGATTGGCTGGATGTCTGAACCAAATATTTCTAGGCCACGTTCAGGAGCGCTCGTCCACAATCTGTATTTTGTTTGAATACCAGAGATTAAGGTTGATTTTTTCTCCGCGGTTTCTGTATGCTCATCGTTTTCCACTTGCTTAGCCGCTGTTGTTGAGCTAGAGGGACTACTGCTTCCAGGCTTATGCGTTTCGAATGTCGTCGGGGTTGTACTGGATGGGTACTCACCTGCTTCTGGTGCAACAGAAATCAAACTTTTGTTCTCCGAAGTAATTTCAATTTTTTTGGGGGGTACTGTAGTGGTTGAAGGCGTTGTAGTTTTTTTAGGTTGCGTCGCTGGTACTCTTTCAGCACCATTTTTTATTGTAGCAGTTTCTGGCAACGACGGTGGACCTTCCCTTTGCGATGTTTTTCCGTTGGAACTGGTTGAACTCCTTTCTCCAGAATGTTTTGCATTCTGTGACCGGTTTTCCTCCTTTGTCAGCACTTTCTGTTCTGGAACTGTGATGATAACGGTGTTTTCAACAATTTCTTTTTGCCGATTTTCAATCTTCTTAACTGATTCTTTTACTGTTTCATCCTTCGTTTGATTATTGAGCTCCTGATGTGCTCGATTTGGATAACTTTTTTGGTTTCTTCTGTCTTCATGAACAATAGGCGGAGCCAAGGAGTGTTCAACTTCTTGCTCCTTTTTGTTCGCTTTTGTGCCATGTCCGTTCAATTTGAATCCGCCGCCGTTCAGAACCAGTTCCGTTGATTCGAACTTTTTTGTGGCCGATGTTTCACCTCTGATTTCAGACTTTGGCTTGGCTGTTATCGTCTTGACTTTATTGGAGCCGAGCGATGACACTGTGATATTTATACTTTCAAGCCCATTGCCACTTAGTTCTAATCCAGATCCTTCGTCTGGTGTTGAAATGGTCCGAGTTTGCGTAAATTTGTGACTAGTGACTCCCTCCGGCATTGTACTCGGCTCTGGCGTAACGGCTTGTGTTGACGTGGTATCAGGTGTGTGTGTTGATGAGCTAACTATTCTATTTACAATACCTTGGAACTCAGTTGACTCCCTCTGAATATCTCTATTACTTGTAGTATCTTCATGGACTTCGGTGTCGGTTGGCATCATGGCAGGTGCTGAGGACAAGGATACAGGGTGTTCGAAATCTTGGCCAATTCTTGTCGTTAGCTCTTCTGGCTCAATTTTAGGCTTTTCAGTTTCACGAGATGCGTTTGGAGGTGAAGTTTGAATTCCCTTGTTAGGATTAACGCCGTCTCTTAATGTACTTGCAGTTGCTGTGTCGGCACTTATCTGGTCCGGAGTTCTACCAGTCGTTGAACTTTCGTTTGTCATCTCTTCATTTGGATTAGGTCGAATTGTCGTTGGTTGCCTGAAATGCGCGGATCCAGTAGTGATTTTATTTTCCACCTTCGCCTTTGACAATCGCATAGCCGTAGTAGTCGTTTCTGCGCTGGAACTCCTCAAAGGTGTGTTATTTTCCGTCGTAATCTTTGAAGTTACTGCAAGAGTTGTTGCCGTAGCTGCTTCAAGAATCGTAATCTTCTTCGTAGTAATTTTACTCGTTGGTGTAATTACTTTAGTTTTACTGGAAACATTTTCCGTTTCTGCCACTGGACCTTCAAATCCTATCGAAGATGATGTTGAGGTTACCAATTTTTTGTTTCCTGTTATAATTTCGGTGGTAGGCTCAGTTTCTGTCACACCGAAGTCTTTTTTCAAAGGGAAGCCATGATTCGATGAAGTCGGTGTACTTCCAGTTGACGATTCTTCTGCGGGTACTGCCATTTCTGTATTATCTGCCGTGGTCTTGCGAAGCTCGTTGGGAGTTTCGTTTTTTGTCATTTGGGCTGGTGTTACTGTCAGTTCGTTTTGTTTAGCTGTTGATGTCATCACGGATGTGACTGTTGTCCCTTCATTGGTCTGCAGGCCCTCTGGCACGCTTAAATTAACAGTGCCAGTGCTAGTTGGTGTCCAAGTTTGGTCAATTTCCACATTATTTGAAGGTTCGTTTGATGTAATTATAGCGGTCATGGGTTCAGTTGTCAGCGATGTTGCAGCCTGTCCGGTTGTTTTAGCGGAGATCAAAGTGGTTGTTTCGACCGGTTCATTCGGTGTCGGGGAGGGTCTCAATTTATCTTCGGTCCCATTTGACGCAACATATGTTGACTTTGCATCAGATATTATTGTTTTAGGAACTTTTGTGGACTTCTGGAATCCAAGCTGAGCAGTTAAGACGAGGGTTTCTTGACTCTCAGGTATCTGGATGTTCTTTCCCTTCCCTCCATGTTCTATCACCCACTCTTCTTCATTAACAGTGTGATTTAATCTGGTGTTTTCGATGGCCGGAGGAGTTTGTGGGATGATTTCTTCTTTGAGATTTTTTTGGTCGAATTCTTCAGGGGTGATGTCGACTTCAATCCTATCTGAATCAACTTTTCTTGTTGTAGTCTCCGCGCCCCTTGATGACTCAAATATTGAACGTGTTACGTCCGAGGGTTCCGTGGTTCTAACCGATTCCGGAATTGATTTTGTAGGAGATCTAATGGAATCTGGCTTTACTGGACGCAGTACAAGGCCGAATTCTCCTTCCGCATTTTTAGTCATCTCTCGCCCCTCAACTCCCTCGCCTTTTCTGCCTTTGGATTTTCTGTTAAAAATTTCATTTGGATTTTGTAAATGAATTGGTGTAAATTTCACGCCATGGGGCAACACAAACGGTTGTTTTTTGTCCGATACCCCATTTGGTCCAAGTACCAGTCCAACTGATCCCGAAGTCTGATTGAAACTTCTGAATTCTTTCCTTTTCCCTCCTTTTTCGTCTACTAAAATCTCAGGGAAATCATTTGGATTAATGTGGGGTATTCCAAAATCTGGTGACGGGATTACAAATGGTTTCTGAGGATTCAGAAATATATCTTCAGGCACCTTGAGTCCCTCTTTTGGTTTGGCCACAAATCCGAAAGTCCCTTCAGTCCGGTTGAAAAAACGGAATTGGCCATCATCTCCAATGCCAGAAGAATTAAAAACAGATGGAGTAAATTCTCCCTGAACATTCCCTGTCTTATCGACTGGTATCTGAACAACTTTTCTATTTGTGAGTTCGGTGCCAGTGCTCATAGGTGAAACGTGTGATTTCTCTGCCAATTCATGCCCTGAGGGCAAACGCGGACCGACCATCGGTCCTCCAAGCGGTGCAATTGAGACAGTGGTGAATAAAGTGGTGCTCACCGAGGGTTTTAAAGGTGCTTAAAGGATTGTGAACTTTGCTTGATGACTTACCTTGATCCGTGGGCCCTTCTTCTGATCCGGGGAATCCCGGTAATCCGGCGAAGAGTCCCTTCCCAGTCAACTCTAATCCCCACAATTTCTGAGCGGGTATCCTTCCTCGGCCAAAGATAATGTGTTTGGACACTTTCTTGCGTAATTCTCCGTAACTGGCAGTCTTGAAGATGTCATGTTTATTGTCACTCTCGGTAACATCTACTGGAACGCTTGGCTCCATTTGGGTTATGGCCATCCCATCACATTCTTCCATGTCCATTCCAGTGTGGCAACAATGATATCCACCAATTGTATTCACACACCAAGATTCCTTGTGTTTTGGAGAATTGGGACATGGATTCTGGCCCAGACATTCGTTTACATCTTCAAGAAAGCAATTCCAAAAAATGTTAGTGGAACAATAAAAATGTTGGAAGAATGGAAAAATTGCCAAAAATGCAAAATTGAAGTGAAAAATTGTGAATTTGAAGACGTTAAGAGTACTGTAAACTGACCTTCGCAGGTTCCCTTGAGCCGACTCCATTCGAATCCGAGACGGCATCGGCAACGATGATTGAAGCAGACGGAATGCTCGGGACATTCTGAATCTTGGCCATTGGGACAATCTGGAATCTCTGAAAGAAAGGCGTACACTTACAGTAACCACCTACCTTTTATATCAAATTCTCCTGTAGTTTCGTTTCTAAAAAGCCGCTCTTTCGGTCTTCTGATTAAGACAAAACCTCCAGAATGTGTTTTTAATTGTCTTCCGATGTGAACTGTCTCTGAAGTAATGATTTGATAAACCATATCACATAGGACAGTGAAGTGAATCAGATTACAGCACTTACTTGTTCTGAATCTCCTTCTTTTGACCTTTTCTTGAGTTGCTAATTCAGTTTCTTCAAGATCTCCCTCAGCTCCACCTCTGACTCCATTCACCTGAGCAAAGGAATTGGCTTCAGCGTTATTTCCATTAGCGTTTTTATTCCTTGCATTTGCATCGGAAATGGCGATGGCTTTGGGATCTAAGACATCTGGAACCAACTCCAATCCACGGCATTCTGGATAATCGGAGTCGGGAGTACAGCAAATATGCCCTCCGGGTAGATTCACACACCATTGTCCTGCTCCGGTACAAATGTTGTCTTGATGGCATTCATTTACATCTAAAGGAACTTTAATACTTGCATATAACTGGCCTCTACACAGTATTATAATGAATTTTTAAAATGTTACAGTGTCTTACCTGAACACCTAACCTTCGGATCTCCTTCATATCCGGGAACACAAGTACAAGTCTGATTAAAACAGACCGCATTTACTCCACACCCACCAGAACAGTAGAGCCCCGAATCTTTCAGACATTTCTCTTCATTCTCCACTTGATTACAACAGATGTAACCCCCTTCCACATTCACACACTTATTGTTTTCTTGCTGAGCACATGGATTCATACTTCCACTGCATTCATTTACATCTCTACAGCTATGTCCATCTCCTGCGTATCCACTCTGACAGACACACATCTTAAGAGAGCTGAGGCAATAAGCATGCCTGTCGCATATTCCTTCATTCTGGGTGCAATCATAGATTGCTGTAACAGGAAATATATTTGCAGAGATTAATACAATTGCTTACGAGAACAAGATCGCCCATCTCCAACAAATCCATCATCACAAAAACAATCATAGCCTCCGGGTTTATTGCGGCACACGGCCCGGGCGTCGCAATTATTCTGTCCATTCACACATTCATCCAGATCCACACACTTTCCATCCTTCAGATCATATCCATCTTCACATTCATCAACACATTTGTAACCTCCAATCAAATTCTGACAAAGTTTGTGGCCACATTTAGCCAATCCCAGATCACATTCATCAATATCCACACATTTATCAACTGGCGCTCCTTTGGGAATGTAACCTTGAGAACAATTACACATGTAAGTTCCCGGGAGATTAACACAAACGGAATTGGAGGGACAGTCGGCCAGACCGTCGGCACATTCATCAATATCTGGAAAGAAAATATTTTAAAAACATTTTCGTCGGGACACCTTTTAGAAGAAGACCAACCTGTGCATTCGTATCCGTTTCCTTCAAATCCAGGGTAACATTCGCATCGATAAGATCCGAAAGTGTTCTGACACTTGGCCATCCAATGGCACGGCTTGTCGTTACATTCATTAGTATCTAAATTAGTCATTTTAAAAAGTAACCGTAATTTCACACCTGTTAATTCACAACTTGGTCCTTGGAATCCGGAGTTACAGTAACATTGCGCCCTCCTCCCATCAAAAAGACAAGCACCGTGATGAGAACAAGTTGAATTACACTTCTTTTCTGAAATAAATAAGCACCATCTTAAGACTGTTTAAAATAAATAAATAAAGTAAAAAGGGGAAATCATACCACAGTAAGGGAAACTCTCATCATTCATGGCCACACTACTGTAACAATCAACATGACCATCACACAGGACGCTAATGTCATGCAAATGCAAATCTTCGGGGTCTTTCGAATGCTGACAGATTACTGTGGCCATATCAAAATTAACAACAAAAGTGGGCCGTTCATGGAGAACAGAACTGTTAACAAAACTCTGACTGACTCCATCACAACTCTTTAATACAACAGAAAATAGAATAGACACAAGCCATATGACCATCTTCTCGCCTACTTGTGTGACATTTACTTTGACAATGAAACGACTAACGCCAAATCCTGAAATGGTTAGGTCAGAGAGGAGAGAGGTCGCCACGAATTTAAATAAAGATCCCATTAATGGGTTCAGGAGGGAAAAAGTGCAAAAAAGTTTCAATTCGAATACAAGGGAATCCAATTTGGATACGGGGTGATCAAATAAATGGTTCAAGGTAACATGTCCAGCCGTTGTCGGCTTAGCCATGCAAGTAAGAACGGCGAAATAAAATCTACAAGAATAATATTATCATATAAAAATAATTAAATCAACAGCCGTTCGAGATATGAACCAGGGATTAATGACAACGCGAGAGCGTCACATTCCTGACCCCGTTCTTAATAACGATGACACCCTACGGGCATAACCTTATTGCGCAATCATTATAAGGAAGCAAACCCTGGATTACCGAAACTTTTTTTTGTTTAGGGCTCTCGGTCAAGAGGTGGTTGTAAAAGACCCCTCCGGGTGCCGAGATCAGGAACTTCTGAAAACCCCGGGCGACACCGAAAACACGCATCCGACGCCTTTTTTTCAAAATGGTGGCGGCAAAACATCACGCAATCAGTGAATCCAAGAATGGCAGTGAAAGTTACAGATCTCATTGTAGAAGGGATCCTTCCAAAGAAAGTATTCGAAATACAGTAGTTTCCGTTTAAAATCTGACCTTGTCATTGATGACAACCCACGCTAAACCCCACCATCCTAAGCAAACATCGTCCCTCTCCTTTCGGAATACGCAACTTTGTGCCAACCTTTCAATTTATGTGACAGATCCCGGTCATTTGACGCATCTCATAGCATTTCCGGCTGATCGCAACTTTTGACACATTTTAGTTGTTGAGGAAAATTTTGATGTAGATTCGACTTGCAGGCATCTCAAGGCGATGCCGTATTCGAATTAATTAAGCGTGAACATTGCGCCGGTAACCCGCTAAATCCTCGTAAAACCCCTCCGGACTTGATTGCGTAATGGCATCTGAAGGCGTCGACGCCGAAAAAACGATGCAAATGTGGTTGGGAAAACAAAACTACAATTATTAGTCTACAAGGGTACGGTATGAAAACGCCAAACTCAAAACAAAAAAGCCATATATTCCAATTAGTCACCAAAACCTTTAAGCACAGCAAAAGTTTGGAAAATGCAACAATCTTTATAGACCCTAAGTAAGACTAATTACTCTCCCTTCCAAAATCATTCAACGATGCCATTTCCACCAACACCCGAGACTTTCATCGTATCGCTTTTCGTTCGGTGTCAAGGGTAAAAGGGTAATCGGACAACTGATAGCTTTGCAACCGCTCCGGAACGATGTTCTCTGAGCGTTCCAATTGCCCTCGACGTCCTTCACCTGTCCATCCGGATTTATCCTATTCTTTAGGGCTTTTGCAAGCGTTTCCGTACAGAAGATACGATCTTTATTGTCAGTGTATTACAGAAGAATGTCAAGGCTCATAAGTGATGAGGTTGGAGGTTTGTTTTTCGGTATTCGCTCGCCGTAATCATCACGTTCTGGGTCAAGGAGATCGGAGACCGTTGGAATCGAGGAAGTCGGGGAAGAAATGAAAGATTTAAACGGCCCGGTTAATTACCGGCGGGGAAACAACAGCGACAAGGAGAACCTAACCTTGAAACGGAGAACAGGCACCGCCTGAAACAAAACCAAACAACCGGGTCAGATTATTTTTATCGTTATTGCGCAATAAATAATATCACAATTGTCTGAGTGCGTTATTGGGCCCTGAGAGCCAGAAGTTTGATGCCCTTGGGGCCAGACCGATCGGTGAGGGAATATACAATGACTGTGAAGACACCGACCACAATATGGGCAAGTGGAGTTTAAACAAAGTAATATAAAAAATGATGGTCATAAAAAATGCCTATAAAAGTACACTGAATTAACGTTACTAAACCCGAACAACATAACTGAGAAATCAGGGATATGGGCTGCCGGAAGATAAGGTAAGAAACATAAAATTACAACAGCAAAAATCAGCTGGAATAAGTGATATCAGTCATCAAATGGATTCAGAGCTCTTTTGGGTATTTAATAAACGGTCGCTTGGGATATGTGTTCACCCCGGTCGACTGTTTTATCGCTGCTTCTCTCCGACGTTGCAACTTTTCTATGATGTCAGCCATGTAAACATAAACGTATTCATCGATGGTTTCTTGGAAATAAATTAATTTCATCGCATTTCTGAAGGCTTTCTCTGAGGCTTTAAGATCGGATAAATGTTGATCCAGAACAGGAATTATTTTCTAAACAAGGAAGCCATAAGTCAATTAAGGTCTCCGTTACCTCGACAGCCAATGGAGAAGAGACATCGTAAACCTCCGCAATCCTGGTCAACCATCCATTAAAGTCGTAATCCTCAGCAATATATTTCTCCACAGCTAGCCGTTTATTGTAATACTGGTTGATGACCTCGTAGACCTACAATAACGTTTTCAGGATAATATAATAACTTCTTACTTCACTTCCAGGAAATTTGCAACCATAAGAAACTTCCCCCAGACCGGTGACTGGAGTGCATTCCAACCATTTGCGAGTCATCTCATAATTCCCATTCATCGGTTTCCCTTCCAGGATTGTTTCTTGAGACATTAAAAGCTGAGGAAGAGCAGTTGGTACCAGCTCACACAACGTGGCCATATGATCGTATCTGCTCCATCCAGTGTAGACCAGGCCTCGGATTTTCAGTTCATTCTTTGCCCGATCAAACTGTTTTACCCAACTCTCATGATTCTTCACATAATGCATCGGATTAGAGATATACCTCCCTGGGCCGTCTGCACCTTTGAAAGCCGAAGCTGCCCATGCTTTTCCAAATGGTTTCAACGAAAGCCAGGTTGAGAATGGAAGGAAATAATCCAGATCCTCAGCATAACTCCAGAGCATGGGTTCGACCAACGTTGTCATTTCGTATGTCCGGAGGTCTTCCTCGATTATGTGGGCAAACATATCATGCCATGCTAGAACGTCCACCTTATGGGTCTCCTTGATGTATTTGGCCACTCTGGACATATGCCACAGCATTGCCCGATCCTTTCCCCCATGTTCTTGCATTTTCTTGACGGATTCGTTACAAACTCCCAATATAAAAACCTCATCTGCACCCATGTGGAAAGAAGACATTCCAAATTCTTTATGGACTCCGGCCACCTGATCAACCATATCCTTAATGATGTCAAAGCTCTCGTTCTTTCCAAAACAAATGACAGTTGGATGTCTGGGATCTTCCCGAAGCCGCGCAAATCCGTCCAATTTCAGGACCCATTCCAGATGGCCAAAAGTCTGGACAAGAGGGATTACTTCCAGCTTGCGATCCTTCGCTGCTTGGAGAATATCGCGTACCTAATACCAAATAGAATTTAAGTATTTTACCTACGTCCTGCATACTGTAAGCATCTCCGTTTATAGCTGTTTTCAGAGTTCCTTCGTATGGAAACATGTCTTCCCATTCCAATAAAATACCCGTGAATTGAGTTTTTACAAAAAAATCAAACAGTCGAGGGAAGAAAGAAGGCTAAAGTAAAAATCTCTATAGTTATTTACACTCAGACTATAAATCGGCCCTTTCAATTTAAAGCGATCTACATGTATAGTATATCATAACAACAGTTTTTAATGCGTTCTAATACAAATCGTTGCTTGGAGCGGACATTTTTGACATCGATGACTCAGAATTGCAACGTCACAGTAAGTTTCTATATCATCAGATCGAGCAGCATATCTAGCATTGCCTAATGCAATATACAGCTGGAATGCAGTTCGATTTTTTAAAACCCGGGATTTACAAAAGCGAACATTTTTTGAGACTCATCCAAATTTCTCGAAAATCGTGGCTTTTTATATTATTATTGTAATCTCATAGGCGTGTAGATCGCCTTTAAAGATGCCGATTTGTAGTCTAAAGTTAATTTACTTACTCTATACGCTCCTCCTTTTAGATCCAGATGAACGATCCTTTTTTCTGGAATAAACTTCCCTTTCCCCAAAAATGTCGGTTTAATAGCATCAGCCACATTATTGAGGAATCCGTCTCTCGGGGGGACCTTTACAACATCCGCATGTAACCTTGCTTCTTGAGGACCACCAGCTTTATATGGTGGATCATCATTAAAGCCGTCTTGAGGATGCCTTCTGCTTGCAATTACATCGTTCTAAGCCCATAATACAAAAAAATATTAACCTACTGGTCTACCAAAAGTAAACTGAACGGCCACAAATGATAGTAGAGAAAGCGAGATGAGGAAATAAATCAATCTTCGGCCGCTGAGACGCCGACCCAGCCAACTTCTAGCCATTCTTGGTATATCTCGAAGCCGAATCTCCTCAGGCATACATAAATTACTGGTTCAAGACATAAACAACGGGAAATGGACCTGAAATAAAATGATAAATCACTGTTCAGGAAAAGCTTGCTTAATAAACTTTAAAAAATGTTGGAATTTTATGAAAATAAATAGTGATAAGAGAGCCTCAGGGAGTGTTACTATCCTTATCCACAAACGTGTTGTGTTCCCTTCTCGCTTTCTCTCTCCGACCCGCAATCAATGCACTGATAATGTAAATGATGCAGAGTTGGATCGTTTTAGAAAGCCCTTTTTGGGACTTATTCCTCCCGCAAACCCCGGGCTTTGGCAACCAAGTTCCACGGTCCGGTCTCTTAGCAATTATAATATCCAACCTCCTTTCTGGCCATTTTTACGGATCCATAGCACCTTGAAAAAATAAAGGAAATAAACGGCGCCAACCCTATAATTATACTAAAATTCCCTTATACTTTTTCACACCACTAGAAGCCCCGCAAGTTGAAAACAGTGCTTAAGAACACACAAAAGCAACCCTAACCGTGACTCATAAATAATAACGTGAAAAGTGCATCAACGAATATAGCAACGGCAGTATTAACCGTTATGCCACAAAAAACAAGAAAGAAATAACAAGTTTATCCTAAAACAACAAAAAAAGGGATCCAGTCTAGGCCTTGTCCTGCTCGGCCTCCTTCTCCCGCTGTTTCTTTTCCTCCCTCCTTAATCTGTCTTCGATTCCCAATTCGAACTTTTTAGGTCCAGCCGGTCTGTCGATGTCTTCTTCGTCTTCTAATCGAGCCAGAAGATCATGCCGGTGAATAGAATCTTTGGTCTGAGTCCATGACGGATACACTTTGTCATGCATTCTCCAGACTCCGTCAATATTCGATATGTGATTCTCAAAGAGAACATATTCCACATTACTTTTCGTTTCCTCTGGGTGTCCCAACAAAACGCGACCAAACCTGTCATAGACCGCCCGTTTCTATAAAAATTTATTTTACTATTCGTTCAGTCATTTGGATAACAACGAAACAAAACATCGCATAAACTAGAACAACAATAAAGAAAACTTACAATCACTGGATGCATCTTCACTGTAATCTGAGCAATGTAATTCCCGGATTTATACGGGAAATCTCCGGCGCGAATAGCCACTACCTGCGAAGGCTGCGAGAATTCAACGAACTCCCAGACGAGAGATCTATTCTCCACATCCGGCCACATTTTCTGAAAGGATTCAATAAAAAATTACATAAACTTTACCTCAAAACAATGCTCGGTTATTAATCCCAACAACCTCAACTTGTTTCTCTCAGACAGTGCCTTGAAGGCATCAATGTAGATTCTTTCAGCATCACGGACGAAATTCTAAAAGCAAAATAAGTTAAAGAGCAAATTTTATCAAGGGTAATGCTTTCGACAAAGGAATACCTTTGTCTTAAAATTTTGGAGCCCCTCCTTCTTTTTGATTATCCTGAGACCGTTGAAATAGTTGTGCCATCGATGTTTTACTCTTTCCCCAACTTCAGACGCCTTCGCTTTGGTCCCGGAAATAATCTGACTGACCTCCGGAAGAAGAGGCAGCGGGTCTTCGGGTGGAATATAATTATCAATTGACATACCTAAAATCATAAAGATTCCCTGCTAATGCTTACCGAACGTCTGCATTGTCAGTTGGGATTCATTCCACTGCCTAGCCGCCACATCTTTGTTTACATTAATGCCTTTCTTTAACATGGCAATACGCATATCATCTGCATACATGTCCTTTCCTTTCCTTTCAAATTCATAATCCGGTAGCTCAATCATCACATTTTTTCTGCCTCTCAACTAAAATGAATATTAACATCAACTAAACAAAAAAATAAGTTTAACGGATAAAATAAATCTTACCTGCCTAAACTTCTTCTCATTAACATGCGTATTCCTATTCGCTTTTGCTGTATTAGACCGTTTTATACCGAGATATCGAAGAATGTCGCTCCTTTCCATGTGATGGTGGACACCTCGTTCATGAATAATATTAGCAGATAATGCATAAGCATTTTGACGTCCCAGCAGCGTTAACTTTGAGGTCAACGACATTTCATCCACCTTGAACTCCACATCAAAATCAAAACTTCCAAAAAAGATAATAAAAAAGAAATGGGGATACATTATACGACGAAACGTATCTCATAAATTCTCATACAAAATGTTTTTTTGGGTTTTGTTGGTGTCTTTGTCTTGTCGCATTAGAAATGGTAAAGAATTTATAATTTTACGACGTCTTTTACAGGCCATTGAGGACACGGGAAACCCTCCTGCATCTGCATCATGCTCAACAGATAGTGAGTCGGAATATTCGGAAATTCGGCGGCGAATCGTTGTGGCAAGTTGATTAATTCAATGAATAATAGTTACGTTTGTTTTTAGAACAAAGATGAGGATTGTAAGAAGTTGGGAATCGATCCACCATTATTCATTTGTGCTCCAATGGTGCGTTACTCAAAGTAAGTTAGAACAACAACAATATTGTTACAATTTACAAAGCTATTGCTTTTTTTTGCAGGCTACACTTTCGGAGGTTGGTTTCGCTATATGGATGTGAGTTGGCATATACCCCGATGATTTATGCTCATTGTTTTGTGGCCTCAGAGAAATGTCGAGCCAACGAATTCACGACAGACGAAGGGGACTGGCCTATTGTCCAATTCGCGGCCAATAAACCTGAAGACTTCGCCAGGGCGGCCGAGTTAGTGTACGGGTATGTTTTCAGTCTGTATCCTACCTTCATGTTTAGAGATGTAAAAGGAATTGACCTGAATTGTGGATGTCCAAAAAGTGATGTTCGAAGTGAAGGGTTTGGTTCAAAGATGTTAGAAAACCCGGAATTAATATCGGATATAGTTAAACAGACGAGAAACAGAATATCTGACCCTGACTTCACCATCTCAGTAAAAATACGCATTCGTCATCCATTAAGTGAAACTGTGGATATGTGTAGAAAAGTGAGGATCAATGATATTGGATACTGAAATTTTTAGTTTGAGTCAGCTGGGGTTTCCCATATAGCAGTACACGGAAGAACAGTTTCGCAACGTGCAGAAAGTCCGGATTTTGAAGCTATCGGTCACGTAAAGGCATCTGTTCAAGTTCCCGTTTACGCGAATGGAGGATGCACAAGTTATCGACAAGCTCTGGAGATAGCGTCGATAACTGGCGCTGATGGTTTGTTTCTATTATCGTTAATTTATTCTTTGTTTAGGTATAATGGTAGGAGAGGGACTTCTCTCGAATCCGGCATTATTTGGAGGCCATCAAAAAACACCAGTCGATTGTATCAAGGATTGGGTGAGATTATATGTTTTTATTCATGATTAATTTAGTTTTCGATCGCAACGGATATGGATGTTCACTACACATTATTGCACAGACATACTGCCTTCATGTCTAATTCGTTGTTCACGAAAAGCCAAAGAATGGAACTTCAGAAGCAAAATTCGGTCACAGACGTCATCAACTTTGTTAGAGAACAACTCTCGGGGTTCTAGTTGTTTGTTGTTGCTTTCATAAATTTTTTCGTTTTTGTTTGAAAGTTTTGAGTTGGTTGGCTATTGGTAGGTATACCTGCGATAATGTAATCTTATAAGCATTTTTTTAAATAATTACTTTTTTTCAGTAATGTAAGGAAGTAATGCGACTTTTGTTTTTACTAATTTTGGTAAGTGCTGTCCATTCAAGACGATCATGGGGAACGTGGAAAGTTTCGGATGAAAAATTGAAGATTATCACGACATTTGGGGTACAACCTTTTAATAAAATTGAGCCAGAGTTAACCAGAGGATTCCTTTTTGGTAATGCGACTGCCAAAACCGATGAGAAGAGTGAGTTTGTGATTTTTACGTTGAATACCGTATTTTAGGTGATGTTGCTCTTCTAGTGATACCAGAAACCCGTTTTCACAGCTTCAGACATTCTGATTTCTGGCAGTTTTCTTGTCCCGCACTAATGGAGGTAAGATTTAACTCAATTAACATCGATATTTTCAGAATATAAGTGGAATACTCTTCGAGCCGAGGTGTTTACGTAATGGCAGACGTGGAGATCACATGCGATGGATTCCATGCCCTAAGGGAAAATATTGCATTGATGAAGACAAGCCCTCACAAGTGATCAAAGGAAGTCAATTCACCTTCAGGATCGATGAACCTTACGTTCCGGAGTACTGGCACATTATTTTAGTGGCTTGTAGATTAGATGAGAATTGCTCTTGGGTGGAATCCGAGAGATTGGAACCAATCGAATATGACATTACACTTACGAACGGGCATCCTGTTTACGGGAACTGGTTGACAAATCAATTTTCTTTTGAAGAACAGGTAATAATGACCGATATTTTGTTTTATTCAGATTTAGAATATATTGGAAGTGATCTTCCTTGGTTTCGTGTGTTTTGGAATGTTGTCCATCGTTCAAGGAAGATCCCAAGTCAAATCGAAATATCACATTTTGCATTTACGAAGTCGATTGCTTTTATGGATTATTAATCTAGAGGTGCTAAGATTGGGTATTCAGTTGTTTAACATGTCTATATACGCTCTGCACGGATCGGCGTTTTCGATATTGAACTATTTTGCAGAGGTATGTCTATCCACTTTTTTAATTACATATTTTTAGTTGATAAGAAACCTGAGCGTGTGTTTGTTGTGTTTACTATTGCTGCTGCTTAGTAGTGGCTGGTCGTTGAGGAAAACGGGTGTTTCTATAAAGGGATACTACGTCTTCAATGTCTGGCTCATTTTCTCCTTTGCTCATCTCCTTGTGTTCACTTATGATTACGTAAGTTTAGTGTTTGTTTATTTATTTTTTACCTTTTTTAGGTCTTTATGGAAGCAGGCCGAAACTACTTTGATTTTGTGGATTCGAAGGTCCTCCATGTCAT
This sequence comes from Bursaphelenchus xylophilus, assembly GCA_904066235.2. Taxonomy (NCBI): domain Eukaryota; kingdom Metazoa; phylum Nematoda; class Chromadorea; order Rhabditida; family Aphelenchoididae; genus Bursaphelenchus; species Bursaphelenchus xylophilus. Next base: position 5,540,878 of record CAJFCV020000003.1, on the reverse strand, counting down.
CGTTGGACTCCGCCTGGTGCAAGGAATCTGGTTTTTGGTGGAAATGAAAAGAACTTTGAGGATGTAAGTGGGGTAAGTATTGTTTAATTGTTTAGAGAGACAAGCCGAGATCGCTCAAATTTCCTCGTCCATTTTGGTGCCGCTTATATGGTCTGGTTTACATATTATATTCTCCTGGTACTGGTTTCCATGGCAGTTTCTGAATTTTGGAGGATAAAATTTGTTATATGTAAGGTTTTCGCAGGTTTTTTGAATACGTAACTGCCCGGGGTAACTGATTATTTTAGCTGTCACCACCTTTGCCAACTTTGTTGCATTGGCCTGTCTCGTTCACATCTTTTGGCCTACCAGTTCGTACAGAAAGTTCTTTAGCAGTGATCTTATGGTTCATCGAACGTTGAGTAATGGATCTTCGGGAGCTGAAAACGACGAGTATGACATGTTAATCGCTGTTGCCATGAATTCTGATGACGAGGATACTCCCCACACTCCATTTCATTAAAGCACGGGTCGTTTGGTATAACATATTTATTATTCTTCACCGGTTTTACGTATAATTACACTACGTTAAAGATATATATATATAATACTCTTTAAAAATCGGGGCTTTATTTACAGACATACGAGAGACCGGGTTCTGGTTGCTTATGGTACAAGTAGGGGTTACACGTATTTGGAAAAGAATGACATTTCGTCTGAAATTAGATGTAAGGTTAAAATTATGGAAGTGAAGTATAATGCAGCTTACCAACAAAACATTCGCAGGACACTCTCACATTCAAATTAAATTTTTGCCAAATTTGGCAATGAGGAGTCCCAATATTCCTCAGAACAACAAAGTTCATGTGCTTTTGTTTGCATTTCCCATGAGCTATAATCGAATTGGGTAGGTGTTAAAATTCCTTACGGTAATCATAAAAGTAGAGACACGCTTTGTCTTCGTCACACATCACTTCGTTGATAAAGGGAGGGAAGAAGGAGTCTGGCAATTTTCTAATGGCCTGACAGGCACCACACAATCTCAGATATCCATCTTCTCTCTCCCCACGTTTGTCACACCCAAATGGGACCACATGGACTTCGCCAACCAACTTTTGATGACTATCGCTGATGGTGTCTTGACTTCTAGATTTATTGAAAGTCTTCAGAAGATCATCAGCAACTGAACTGCGTTTGAACCGAGTGATCTCTTCGTTATTCATACGTAAAGAAGGAGACATTACAGTTCTCCTTGGTTCAAATCTGAATGGCTAAAGTAATGTTACATATAGACAACTTACATTGTCAAATTGCTGATCTTTGAAAGGACCTCGGGAGACCTAACTTGACATTTCAAGTTGAGTTCGGAGAGGATTCTCTCCAAAGCCAAGACATTTCTTTCCACTGCCTGTTGATTTGAGGTTTGCGCTCTTACCTGCCGCTAAATTCAAAAATGTGAATCAAGTTCGGGAGTTGTATATATATATAAGTTCTCACTCTGTCTTACCTCATATTGGTCAAGGATAGACCGATCTAGAAATCTGAATACTCCTGTCGCATCCCAGGCCATCAGATCCGGATTATAAGTTCCTTTTTGTTTCAATTCTTTAACCAACTCTTGCTGCGACAATCTTTTACACTCTTCAGCTGTATGGTTTTGCTAAACGGATAGTTAACTGAATGTCAAACTCTCTTACAGTTGGGTTGAACGAAGGTCCATCCGAATGAGAGAAATGTACAGTAGCCGAAGAGAAGGCCTTCGGATGATGAATATGAGCTCTCTGTGACTCTGATTGCTTCAATATCTCCGTGGCGTTCTTGGCTTGTTTCTCGTCGTTTCCTTTGACAGAGCTTCTTTGATCCTGAGTTGGAGTACTTGCTTCGATTTCTGTTGAGTTATTTGCGTAAGTCCAATTCTCATCATCTACTGCCTGAGGCATTGAAGTGGAATCTTTAAGGATCTTGGATTCACTGATGAATTCATCATTAGTCTTTTGCTCAGGCAGCTCGTTTTCACTTTCATCGTTTTGTTTGGCGACAACAGCAACTCGAGAGCGCACATAATCGGATCCGTGGTCGGGGAGAGACGCCGAGATCGGGATGGGGATGAAACGTTTTGACTTGGGACTTTCTGCATCCGAAGACCGATTCTGAGCCCGACTGACCAAGATAAGCCTGGATTCTAAGTAATCTTTGTACGCAGCCAAATCATGATCTACAAATTACAAAGTTGCATAAGTCATGACAGATACATTCTTTTGAAAAAAGTTGTTACCATTGGCTTCATCAATGTTAAAATGATCGTCAAATCTTCCTTGCAAAGTTTCCAATCCGTGTGTTGAAGATACCACAAGGTCTACCGTAACATCAGTTTCGTTCTCGCTTCCATACGAAACACATAACAAACCAACCAAAAATAAAGTAGTACTTTGAAGGTGGAAGCACAATAAAAAGGAGATCGGGCATGGACTTCGTCTTCGGGAATGCATATCAGCGGTTGAACGCCGTAGGGGAATGGTGGCGTTAAACTCCTCGAGCACTGAAGACCGCTCTCGGCGATGCCTCGAACCGAAAGCGTCAAAAACCCCGCCGGGGAATTTTCGCCGGATATCGAGAAGAGGTTTGATCCAAGGATCTCGCGTCTCTCAGCCCATAAACGATTTCTCTCCTTTGATGATGGAAACCGGCCAGTTAAAGTAGATGAACAAGGAGTCCATCAAAATGATTTCATTCTCTTCTTGAGCTTGCTGAGCTTGATCGTAACTACATGCCGCCTCAACCTTGCAATAAACTTTTTGTTATTCGACTATGCAACATTGCTGTTCGTAAATTGCCTAAGATCGTACAAGCTTTTAATGAGCTCTTTATTAAAGGCATGCAACGCCCTGATCTCAAACCATATTCTTCAAATGATATGATCTTATATCTCTTATCGACTATGTTGTAAACGTCTCTACTGAAGATCAAAGGGCGAAAGGGAGAGTGCATGAATTTGTATGAGTTATTTCTCCCGAATTCTTGCCCCTTCCAATCAAGACTGATATCAAACGCCATTTTTTGTTGTAAAATAAAAGAGGGGAAGTCTCGTCCCTTCCCTTCCTCTCGCTTCCAATCGCATATTGCACTCCCGATCTAATTAGTCGTGTCTCCAGACAAAGGTGTGTAGACACATGTATCGCTTACCTACTCTTGTTTATTGCTGTTGTCATTTGTCTTTGCCTCTGATCCAACAGTTGTTATTTCTGCTGTCCATCTCCTTCTGAATTTCTGGGCTTTGACTTTCCTTGCAGACTTGGAGATGTCTGTTTGATATGTCTGCCTTATTACATATATTAGCCTGATCAGCCCGTATATATATATTTAGGTCTGCTCTTTTCTAAATTTGTATGTTCACCAGCGTTGGTCGCTTGGAGTCGTTTCGTTCGTCCCACTCTCGACTCCCAAACTTCGGTCTGATCTCGACCTTCACTTGAGTCTGTTTTTTCGGGCTTATGCAAATCAGAAGCAGCACTTTGTTTTTGGTGGATTAACAGTTTGGGAACCCTTTAAATTGAGTCTCTGCTTGGCGTTGGGATCGGCGCACATCCAATCAGTCGGGAGCGGGGCGGGGCGTTTGACGGGGAAGGGGCGCCCGTGGAAGAGGGCGCCCGACCGGCCGACCGGTCCATCGTCGCACACCGAATGCAGACCTTGCAAGACGCAGCGAGAAGGGGCAGGCAGTTTGAGCTGAACTGCAATGAACGGACAACAGGGCCCCTGACGGTCGGACGGAACGCGACCCCACCGCCCTGATTCACTCATCCCAGTCTTCTCCCCGTCCGCCAGTCGCATTCCACCACTAGCTCTCAACCCCGACAACACCTCACCCCCCCCCTTCCACCTCGATACCTTTTGCACTTTCGTTCCGGACTGACCGGTCCATCACCTCTTTCTTCCATTATGCGCTCGATCTCTTCCTCGGTACCCTTAATCTGTGTATTTCATCGAGGGTTTTGGTTGATGAGATCATAGATTTAGGGTACCGGGGAGGAATTTTCGGGATCCCTTGCTTACAAAAGAGACCGTATTTTTTATTCGCCATTTTTTTCTTTTGCATATCGCCGCTATTAAGCCGGTTTTTCGGAATGATTTATTGTGTTCAACTTCTATTTGGAACTGCTGTGATTTGATTATTTTTCTTAAAATTCTTATTTTTTCCACCTACCATATATGATTACTCTCTCAGTATTCGACTCCCTGGAGCCATTGATATCATTTTGAAGAAGAAAGAATGAGATCAAAGGTTTTAGGGTATTCGAGTCCCAAATGAGAAACAAATGTGGTCACAAGTGGATCATAAAGAAGATGTAAGTCCCTTTATTCGTGGAATTCTGTTTAGGCAGCAGGGTGTAATAATTCCCTTTCCTCCGGAGTCGGGCCTTTCGTTCGATGATTGATAATTTATTTGCAATCGCCTTTGAAATCTGATAACCGATATTTGTTTATTCTTTGTTTCTAGTAAAATTTATTTCGATTTTTCTGTATATTCAAATTCACTACATACAGCGATAAAAAATTTTGAACTATGCATGTGTACGGGTCATAGGAATACAGCAATTTTTGCAAGGTCAAGAAATTAAAACGTTTGCAAGCTATGTATACATAAAAATTGCGCAATTACGGTTAAACGCAACCTTTATTTCCCATCTTTTATAAATTATTGCTTAATATGAAACTATTTTAAGCATATCGAGGATATTGCTGCCTAAGGGCAGGTCCTTAACAAAGAGAATTCTCTTCCCAAGAACGGAAGCTGAGCCAAAGAAGGAGCCGGAACGTTTACAGACAGTGCAACAACAGACGTGATAGGCGAGAAGAGAGAGTCCAGAACATCAAGGTTTTATTCAATCTGCTCTCCAAATCCGGTCGATTTCCAGTCGGCCGCGAAATTCCCAAAAGTCAAAAAGGAAGAGCCAAGAGATGTGACGGAGGAGATGGCCAACACGTTGAGACGTTGAGGGCGGATAAACACTCAATTAAATCGTATTTGGGACAATTGGATTGCTCGATCTGTCCATCACCGTGGCCAAATAGCAATTACTTGTTATGTAACTTTCGCATAATAGTCAGCATTTTGTTTATTTAACCTAAAAAACCATCAGTTTTTATTAGAATGTTGCACTAGGACCCCTTCTTCTCCTTGTTTCGACATTAATAAACTCGGTTTATATCCTCAGGCGATGCGTTTTCTCAGACTTGGGGATATATCCATGCGCTTTTGTTTATATAAATCTTTTTACCTCGGGCCCATTAGTTTTGCCAAGACGATCTTCCGAATCATTCCATTTACATCCTCGATACATTTTCTTGGCTGACTCAAACAGACTCCTCATCTAAAAAGAAATAATGTTAATCACGAAAACGGTGATGTTACTTTTTCTCCAACGAAAGAGGGAATCTTTTGGAGATGGTCTTTTTGACCATGATGATATCAGGCAGGAGGGGCATCGTGAATCCGTTAATTGTGCATATATTTGAATGCGTGAGATGGCTAGAATTGCTTAAGAAAATTGCAATTAAAGGATGGCCAAAGAATCGAGTACGAGAATGGATTGAAGCCATTTGTCCTTATCTCCGGCATCGCAGCTTCTCGAATGTTGATGGCGTCGCCATGATTGGGTAAGTCCCCTTTCAACCAAATCTCTGGAAAGCACTGAAGCTATCTGTCTCGATGGCCGCACATTTCGCAGATAAATGCCCTGGGGGAATTGTAATGTAATAGTCGGGAAACGCACAATTTTACCTTGATGCCTTAAGTTGTGAGGGGAATGGGTGAATTATTCATCAATTCCCCTTTCCCAAATATTACGCTTGTTAAAAAGTCAGTGCAATTACGCCCCGAACATGTTTTGTCTGACGGGTATTCGAATTCCACGTTCCAGCCCACTACAGGTATATATGAATTTCATGACGCTGCCAGGAGATCCTCGATGTTACTTTTCCTTTGCTGATTTCACGTCAATAGTGAGGGTGGTAGGTATTTGAATTTAATGTCTGTACTTTTTTCAAGTCCTGAAAATAGTGAGAGCAATTTTGTCGATAAATTAGCGACGTAAAAGTAGAGAACGGCATGATGTTTTAGTGTCATCCCGGCGTTACATTCGAATCTGTTTTTCCTTCAATCTTGCGGGATTTGGCATTAATAAATTTGGATGGAGCTTATTCTCGAGGGCTTCTCATACAAAGATTCATCATCAAAACTGATTATTTCCTTTTTGGCATAACAAATAGTTTTTGCTGACCTGTGTCAGATGTTAATCAAAGAAATTACATCAAGAGTCTCAGCCCTCCCGTCTTCTTACCAATCCCTATAATTCCTTTTTATTCATCTTCCTGTGTTTGTCCGTTCATTGTGAATTTACATAAATATTATACGTGGTCTTTTTTGTGCAATTGGTCCAGTGAAGTTGAGTGAGGGTTCTATTTCTGTTGCGGTTCCCGGAAATAGGTCTCAAAACAATCGAAGCCGGGGATTAGCCTGTCCTAAAGTCATTTAATTGTCTTCATTTCTTGTGACACTTTTCGGTGTTTAACGGCCGAGACGGAGGACGTCGCCTTAGGCGCCGTTTACCTGACCGATTAACTGACGACGGCTCTCTAGATTTGTCCAATTTCCGGTTCCTAAGTTGTGGGATTGTCTGACCCGAGGGGAATTTCGTTTTTTTCCCTTTTATCGCCTTAGGAAATTCGTGTTCCCGCAGGCAAAACAACCTTTACATTCCTGATTTAATGAACTCAAATTGAGGAATTTTTGTTTTTCCTCTCAAAGTTCCGCAGCCAAAGCAGGCACAATGGCCGAGCAAAGGAAGATTTTATGTTCATCTTCACTGGATTTTGACTCCCCCTCCCTTCCATGGCTTTAGATCTTTTTTCTAGGACCCAAGCGCAGGACACTAATGGCTTAATGAGGCCAGCTAGTACGTTATAGGCAGAAGTGCCTTTGAATGTTGGACTTTTGACAGGTCGTGACGGCTCGGCGTCATAGCCGCGTTTCCGGTGATTTTAAACAGATTAATGGGGACTCGGCCCCAATTAGCTGTCATCTCCCACAATTGTCATAACGGTCGGGATAAGTGTCGAAAAGCCGTTGAGCCGTCATTCCGAGGTCCAAGTTAGTAAAGTCACACCTCCCGGGTCCTGGAAGTGCAGGTATGTTCGGGATGAAAAGAAGCGGAAAACTGTGCCCTTCGGCCGTCTTTGGCCGGCCTCTATTCCTGTATTAAAAAAGGTGTTGCATTCAAAAGCGGCATCGGAATTTATTCCTAACACGTTGTCCGGTGGACACCGTCGTCATGAATGGAATCCGGCTCGTTCCCGTGAAATTTTGGTTTGATTCACAAAACGTTTGACTTTAAGCCGTGACTTTTTGGGGATTGAGGACACCAAAGATTACGTGAAGCAGTCAACCCATTCTTAAGCCGTTGATAATAATCTTGTTTGGTTGCAGTCAGACGACTTGTTCTTTGCTACCCTTTCCAATAATCAGTAAAAACATTTATTATTACTTTTGGCCTTTTCTTTCCGCTCTTATCAAAAGCTAATCAGTTCCGAATTTTCTAAAACAAGTCCAGAGAGGGAAAAACTTTGCCAGGAAACCTAAAATCAGATTATGGGAGTTCGCGCAGGCTTTTCCATTGAGCCTGAATCCGAGAGCCCCGGAAGGTAAAGGAACACTTCTGTCTTCGTTTCAAGGGCTAGCCGTTTCATTCTTGAAGTTTGCGGGCTCCCAGTGCAATCGCAATTACCTTGGCCAGCCTACAATATCCTGTTCATTTCCGGATTAGTGCCAGCGAATCGAAACCTTAACACCGGGTTTTAAGGACGTTACGGCCCCAGGCCAAGTTCTGGTCGGATTCGGTTCGTCGAACTTTTATTATGATTATCGAAATGAAAAACGCGGCCCCGCGGCCCCGTGTAACTTAATATCGTTCAACGACGGAAGGAGGAGTAGGAGTGGGGAATTGGGAGGCCTGTCGGAACTTGTTCTTCTTCTGTTACCATTTTTGGAGCCTCGTAAACATCTGAAGAGAGATGCATAAGAGGGATGTCTTTATTTAAATATCAAACGTTGACACCGCTGACATGGACTTTGACAAAATTTGGGACTTTTTCTGTCTCCCTTTACTCCTAAACGAATGATATATGAATCGTTGAGTAAATTGCATCTTTCCGGTAGACGTTCATGCACTATGATGACACATAAATAAGTTCTTCAATTAGAAGTCCTTTTCATACCAAACAGGTAGATTTTCTTCTCTATGGGCCGCAAATCCTGAAGCATTTTTTGTCCAATTTAATTTATTTTTAACCTCCCCCTCGAATTCTGTTTTGTTGTATCCTCCGGTCTGAATTTTTTGTTTTAATCGCGCCGAACGTGTTGAAAAGTGCGAGGTCGAGAGCGCTTAATACTATTCTGTTTTATAGCCCACTCATTGTACACAGAGACGAGTAAAAGTGTTTAAAAAGTCTAAATTAAAAACAGCATGAATCCCGGGCGCTGAGGGCTTCAAGCGAATGGTTGCCGCCAGCGTCGATCTGATGCGCACGAAATCTCCAAATGGCATGGTCATTCCTGTAGGTTATTTCCCTTGCTAGAATCTCTTTCTGCTTGGGGACCGTTCGGGTTTCGACAGTTCGGGACGACGACAACTCGGGCAAACGACACGTCGTGTCAGCGACGTTTCGGGTCAACGATACATTTGCTTAGGACACCAGAAAGAGACCGGTGAAGGCTCTGCGGAAACCTGGTAACTCGGCGAAGACTCGGCGGTCGGTGCTTTTAAGTGAAGGACGTTTTTCTAATAGGTGTAAAAGTCTCCGGTTGACGTTCGTCCATAACACCGAATTTTAATAATCTCTAAGCTGTTTTAACATGAAAGCGAATGTGTTTTTCGTACAATACCATCCACAACATCAAAAATAATGCCGAGTTCGCACCACAGATCGCTGACCCGAGCTGTCCCTGACCGGCACCGTCGTAGTGATTAAATTACACTTTGATGTACTATTATAATAACAGCATTATCTTTTATCCAAACAAGTAAGTCTCAGCCCTAGCCTTGCCAATTATTGGAGATAAAGCAACTATAATACTTGGGAAGGAGTGCAATTGTCGGTCGGTCTTCCTTCTGATTCATTTCCATATATTCTACATATCTTGGGTAGTCGCTCGCCGTCTAATCTGCATTCGCGACATTGTAGAGGCGCCTTCTGGCGTCTGAACTAGGATCCAATTAGTTTTCTATTATCTGAAAAGCACGTCATCGTCATCGACCGCACTGCCTGGGGGTTCTATTCTGATATCCGAATGACATTTGCCTTCCTTTTGCAGTATGGCATGGCAGTTCGCACTTATAATCAGCCAGTCGATCAATGCGGGAGTGCAAGCGGAGAAAATCCCCATCCAAAACGCCGAAAACCAAGACCTGTTGTTGCTGTTGGCACGGACTGTTCAGCTAGGACCCGGCCCTGGCCAGGAACAACGGTACACCACTTCGTCGCGACAGGAACAACCCGCCCGGCGTGTCTCCGACCTCCTCTCGTCCACAAATCCTCAACTCTGTCTCGGCCTGGAGGACGTTTTCATCGCCTTATTTTTGGTACGTTCAACCGCACTTACTGCTTGAAGTATATACGAAATTATTAATAGCGTTTTACTTCCAACACTTTCTTGGCTGTTTTGACATTGCATTGTTATCAAATATTATGTTTTGTATTGGGACTAGCGTCACCGGGAATTATGATGACGTTAATGTTTGGCCGGACCTTTATTTCATGTTATGGCGTTTATCCTTTTAACGTTCCATCCCAAAACTTTTCGGGGATGCCATTTGTACATTAAAAATTGTAGAAGCAAGGATTCTTTCTATCAGTAACAACGCAAAGCAAAGAAGGATAACAATAAAAGCATGATTTCAGATAATTCTAATTTTGATGACTATCTTTGGTAACATCCTCGTTGTTCTTTCGGTGTTTCTCTACAAAAGAATGCGAACTTTTACAAATATTTTACTGACTTCTTTGGCCACTGCAGGTAAGAAAATAAAAAAAAATATAAAGGTTAAATCCTCCAGATCTACTGGTCGGCTTGGTAGTGATGCCTCTAGCCCTAGTTGATCTTCTCTACGATCATCATTGGCAATTTGGAAGATTTCTATGTTCGGTTTGGGCGACAACAGACGTATTGTTATGCACGGCATCTATCTTGAACCTCTGTGTGATTTCATTAGACAGGTACATGGCTATCACATCACCATTAAAGTACCCGCGAACACGGTAAGTGAATTTTTAGAGGAGAAAATGTTTGTAACGACCTTTAATCTTTCACACATAAGCTTTATTAATACTGTGGTTAATTAAAACTCATTCAGAAGTCGCCTGATGGCGATCGTCCTTCTGAGTTCTGTATGGTTCATCTCCGTGGTTGTTTGCTCTCCCCCTTGGATTATTCCCAGTTGGGGAATCTTCAATCAGCGGACCATAACTGACACCAATGCCTTTGTCTGCGGGTATCCAGTCTCCATTCCCTATCGAATTTACAGTGCTTTGTGTAGTTTCTATATTCCATTATTGGTAAGTCCACCTCCAGACATGTAACGCACTCAATTATTCTTCAGATCATGCTCTCCGTGTATTTTAAAATATTCCGAGTTGCGTCGGAACGAGAAAAACTTATGCGGCAGAACCTGGGGACCTGTCGATTAAGTCGCCGTGTCGATAAGCACAGGAGAAGACAACAACTACTACAAGCGAACAACCATAACAGGTATTATTTACTGCATAAACGTTATGAACATCGACTCACCCACATATAGATTCAGATGTGCCAGTGCCCCCACAAACCGAGCGAGAGATCAGTGGTCGGAAAGTGGAACAAACTCTCCCAGACTCAATCATTCCCTCCATCTCGAAAAAAAGTAAATTCTTCATGTTCTCCTTCCACGTCCTCTCTTCTCACAGTAGGATGTACCCTAAGGCTATAATTAGGCAGTTGATATATTAATGTCATGAATTCTGCATCTGCTTGATGGCTGTATCCTCCCCCACTCAAACAGTTCTGTCGCTTGAATTGCCCGTTTTCTTTTTTATTCTGCTGATTACATATTCAGCGACGTTCTTAGTATATTAAGTATATTACTCATTCAATGAAAGAATACGTTTTAGCGATATCGAGAAAAAACGCCCGACCAATCTGCCAACAGTCATAGACCTGAGTGAGGACACGGACTCCCAGTCGCCAACGTGTCAAAGGACACTGGAAACTCCAAATAACAACAATGACAATCGGGAAAGCAAATCTCTACTAAATCTTAACGAAACCGCAATGGTAATTATTTCTCAATTGTAAATGAACTAAAACATTTTTAGACACCACCCAAGCGGAAAACAACAGAAGTTGCATTAGTGGAAAACAACAGCCATCAAACGACACTGAATAATAACAATAACAACACTGCTAATAATAGTTCCAATGATCTCCAACCAACGAATCTTGTCGCAAAAGCTCAAAAACACTATAATACCCATGGTCCGGGTAAGGCAATCCGAGGATCAAAGGAGAAGATAGTGTACATGAGGGAGAGAAAAGCTCTCAAAACCATCGGCATCGTTGTTTTAGGTAAGCGTTTCTGGTGTTCTTAATTCTTCGTTAATAAAATCAGATCTGTAAACACTGCCTTCAGGTTTCATAATTTGTTGGATGCCGTTCTTTGTGATCTATTTGGCTGAAGTCTTCATCCAGCATGTACATACAACATATTCATTCAAAATTCTCAGCGAATTTTTTCTTTGGCTTGGTTATTCAAACTCTGTAAGTTTTTTAAACTTTAAAATAGCTTTTTTAATGTTTCTCTCATAATTTCCAGCCCTTAGCGCATTGTTTCGTATTTTTAAGGTACTCAACCCAATCATCTACACCATGTACAACGGAGACTTCCGTCGATGTTTTCGTGACCTCCTCGGTTTTGGGTGTGTTCAAACTCATCGACGGACAATGAGTGTCAAAAAACTACATCAACAGAGTACTGTGTTCTAAAATCCACGCCTAAATTATTGCCTCGAGTCATTTTTACGGCCATCCCAAAACTCAGTAAATAAACGGGTATTTAAATAAGACCTTTCTTCAACCATAGCTCTTCCTCAGAGAAGAAATATTTATATGTGAATTAACAAGTGAGATTACCGGATTACTGTAAAAGTACTGTACATACAATAGAATTATGTAAACCACAATTAATGTTCTGTGGCAATTCTTGGGGGTTCGTCGTCATAATATCGATTCTTCATGGCTCGATAGCACCGGAGTTTATAAAGAGCTTCTAATTCTTTTACAACGTAATTTCCTCGATCGAGCAATCTCTTGATCTCCTTTGGATCAGACACATCCTTTTGTTTCTCGAAGGCATTTCTTAGTTTCTTGTGGAAGTAGTCAGCCCCCCGTGGATAATCTCGACCCATGAAGCGAAGCTGTAAATAAAAGAATAGAGCTTTAAAATTTATACCTGTACAGAGGTATGGCTTCAAAAATACCAGCAACAACTCACCGTCTTGTAAAGACCAAGCACTTCAGAATAATAGGGCGATTTCATGACATCTGAGTATATTCCAAAATATGTCTGCAAGAAATGTTTAGGTAAGAGCCGCATCCTCCTCCTCACAGCCAGCCAACTGACAAAATCAGGTCAAAACACACAAAAATTAAAGAGCTCTTCTGACCCCATCACCTGATCCTAAACTTCGCGTGTCCCCTTTATTTCCTGCACGGAGGCGTTCACCGTTCTTCCCCAGAAAAAAAACGCATGCGGATTTAATAAACAAGTTTCGGTCATTAATCGGCTGATAAATAAGAAGTACCACTCAGAGGTTGCCTCTAAAGAGCAGGATAAAAAACGCAACCAAAATAACATGTTGTTGCCTGTTTTTATAGAAAGCTTGTGACGTTTTTTGCAGAAATACAAACGAAAATAATCCGTAATAAAAATTAATTACACCAGACACACACTATATCTACATAAATACCAGACACTCACTATATCTACATATAGTGTAGACTAAAACGAAACATCTAAAATTTTTAGAACTAAAATCTCTTTTACAAAATTAAGAATCCAATAATTCAATAATGACACTTCGTCCGTTCGTGGCATTTCGCTGCAACTTGAGTATACGTATACGTGAGTTTACACATTTCATAGAGATATCCGTTTGTATTTTTATGTTTATATCTCTGTGTATGACATATGTTTTATAATTGAATAATTAAAATTGTTGTTATTTTAGGACCATGAGTTTTGTGGCGCGTCTCCGCGTATCCACCGCTATTTCTCGTCTGACTCGCATTCAATCTAAGCGTCAAGCCTCTGGTGGACATCATGAGATTGTGAACCCTGGCCCACCAATTACCCTTGACTATTTGCCTATTCCCCAGCACTCGTACGGAGTTGTTTATGGTGAACTCCAGCGCAAATTCAACACTTATTTGATTGGTGCTTCTATCTTTGTCGTTTCCGCGTTTGCTTTGGTAAGTGTTAAATTGCTTTTTGTTATTTAGAAAAGTTAACCTTAGCGGAGAATGGTCTAATAATGCTATTCCAGGCTATCTACGATGATGTCTTTGCCTACAGGGCCATTGCCAAGCCAGAGAGTTACCGTCTAAAGCAACCAGGAGTTCTCGCCAAGTAAATGATAGATCTTTTCTTGAGTTAGAAATAAAAAAGGAATTATTCGTATGTTTTCTCGTAAAAATATACTTTATTTGAACGGCTTTCTTATTTTGAGATTAGTCACATTTCTTAGGCAGTATGAGTGGTTCAGATGAAATTGGGGGAATATAAGCTGGAAGAGGGTTGTGTTCTGGGGTTAGATTTACATCCAAATGACCGAAGTCTACGTCGTATTGATAACAGAATACCGCGAAATAATTTATGTCATAGACAGAAACGTTTGGTGGAAGACGAGCGATTAGTTCAGTGTTCCCCACATATTGTTCATGAAGAGCACAATGACTAAACGAGATTTGTTTTTTCAACTTTTTTCTTACCTTTCCTCATCTCGTCCAAGGATTTGCAATTTATGTCCCGTCTCTTGGTTCACAGGTCCTTTTCCGGCAAATATCCAACCATCTAATGAGTATCGTATTGAGGTTTTATCCATATGTCACTTACCTGGCGCCTTTGTGCCATCGAAGGCGAATTGTGGGATTCGGAAGGTGTGTGAGTCCAAGATCGTGACAGGCCCGGTTGAAACATTGTAATGTTTCCCAATAACTCCTCTATTTTCAGAAGACTGTAAACAACAGTATGGCTCTGGGGCCGGTTTGTCAAGAGTAATACTGGCTACGACGGTCTGAAATTTTTGAACATCACGCTGCGACGCTACAGTATCGCGTTTACCTGTTTATCCTCGTCAAAGACCCCCAGCTTCTCCCAGTTCTCAATTCCTTTAGGAATTCTGAGAACCAGGCGGCCATCAGCAGGGACTTCTGTATCTTCCTTACTAAAGTGTTGTTGGTTTTTTATTGAAGACCTACACTCGCTTTGAGAACGCTTTCCTTCCTTTCCCTTGTACGACATACAGTTTTTTTACCTTCTCCGTTTCATCTCCGCGTTGAAGAATGAAGGAATACTTTAGTCCTTAAGGATGGGTTACTTTAAATCATCAATCTATTTACCTTCCGAGATGTTGACGTTACTCAATTGCACAACTGTGCGATTAGCGATGTATGCTTTTGCAAGGATCTTGTCATTGTCAGTCAGATCCCCTAGATACACACCAAAATATGCAGACTGGCATATCACCGGGAGAAAGGCTGCAAGATCGTAGTGTTCTCCTTGCTGTACTTACCTAGAAAGACACACGCTAGGCTAGTCATCAATTCTGAGAATCTGATTCCGATTCTTGAACACAAATCTTGTTTATATCTGGGTCATATGACCTGCTTTCCTTGTTTTTCTTTGATGTATCGCTCTTTTATCGTATCGCAAAATAATTTCTTTTTTATTCGTTTAATTGGTTGTGGATATAACTCCTAAATGGCACATAATACGTCGACTCAATTCCGAGTTTTCGGTTCCATAAACCGTGAGATCTGTAGGAAGAGACTTTCTCGTCAACTTTTACGTCTTAACAAGGGCCTTATTTAAACTGCCATTGGCTTCATTGAAGTCTGCAGAGTTGTTTCGCTTATTCATTAATCGGGTTGTACTTGTTAGAGTGTGATATGCAGTAGTACTCTTGATATAGCGAGCGAATTCTGCCGGAGGCTCAACTTGGGCTGACTTATTTCGGATACCTGTAAAAAGAAAGTTTTTTTAATATTAATGGCCAAAAACTCATAAGTAGCAAACTAATATGTACATTAAACGAGCTTGAATCACGGCATTTACTCACCTGGAATCCCGCCTAGGATTTTTCGATGAAATATCCACATAGCATATCTAATCTCAATTAGGCGATTTGCATAAATAAAAGCATCTGCCAAAAGTTTGAGCACGTTCACTAACTGAGAGATCACACTAACATAGAATGCATGTGTCAGTTGAAGCTGAAATATGCAGCCGGAACAAAACAAGATGTATTGCATTAGTGTTGGAAGCCATCCTAAATCAATGAAATTAATAACTGGTTGTCATAATGTCAAGTAAAAGATAATTTTTCTTAAATCTCATCAGAATTCCATACCCAACACTGCTGATCCAACCAGGAGCATTATTGTGCTCAACAAACGTCTGTTCGAGTTCTTCTTGGCTTTCGTATGCGCACTAGCCAAGATGGGGTCAGATGTATTAGAATGCATGTGAATTAATATATGAATGTACAGTGCCGAGATTATCAAAACAAATACAATGAAGGGCAAAGCAATGGCTATCCTTACTGAGAACCGCTCTGAAAGCAGGAATTAAACTGTTTGAGTTGTTTATAGTATGTGATTTATAATTCAGAAGAACTCACTGAAGATATTCCCGCCTTGGCATCCTTGTTTCGAAAAGAAAGCGAAAGGTTTCCCAGCCCTGAAACCACCCGGAACCACTGTAAAAAGAACCAAAAATGCCATAATTGGAACGCAATGAGCTAGTGTGATGGCTATTCGCACAGTCTTTGAGGTAATTGCATGTCGCCTGAGGGGATAAACCACTCCAACGTAATGATTTAGAGCCAATGACAGGAGTGTAAAAACTGATGCGAAGAAAGTTCCAATCTTCAGAATCTGTAACCAAATCCAATGCAATCAGATTGACGACACTTACTTCTATCAGAATAGTGAAACAGTTTGATATAACACCATCGGAATTCATGGCTGCGGGAAGGAGAACATTGATGACATTGCTTAATATATAAAACTGGGCACAAGCCGCATTGGAAGCTGTCAAACTGACACAAAGCCGGAGGTTAACACCAATTGGTTTCCGGAGAAAACGCGAGCACTGAAAGCAGATGATAACAAAGTTATTGTGCACTTACATTCAGCAAATATAGATTGATGACCAAGGCGAGGAAGGCCACAACAGTCATCAAAACGGATGCCTCAAGGATGGGTAGTGATATGATCGGAGGAGACGGTGTCAACAGATCCGTCAGATTCAAGGCATCTGGCTCCGATGCTTCTGTCATGGCTGCAATATTTACGGATAAGTAAGGTGTTCGAAGTGAACGTAGACGCCGTTAAGTTAATAATACGCTCTTAACCGCACATTGAATAACGTCATTAAGCGTATAACTGGACATGGGTCTCGATCTATATTTAATAGCATGACTATAAAAAACAAACAAACAGATCCTACTCAGGAAGCGGTTTTGCGGAAAAGGCGGGTTTTAGGACTTCTTTTCGAAAGTTTCAACACTGATCTTCAAAGAATAATTAATTGTGGATCCACTACTACCGCAAGTTTTGAGAGAAAAGGTAGAAGAGGACCTTAATCGACCTTGTTTCCAGACAAAACCGACTATCAAAGATGATGTGGCTGAGCTCGAGCCTCAGGTGAGTTATGCAAATCCTTCTGAACCACTCTCCAGAAGCGGTGATAAACAAAGAGTGCGTGGTTGGTGGGGCGAAACAACTTGGGGGCGCCGTTTCTAGCATGTGAAAGTCGAGCATCTCGAGAATGTATCCGTCGACGAGATTCTCAGCCTCGGGCTTCAAGTGGGCGCCGGAATTCAGACCAAGGCTTGTATCCCGGTGTTTTGATGGATGCCGAAATGCAAATAAATTGGCGGAAAATGCAATTTTAACAGCTCCAAAATACGAAAGTCATAATAAAACCGCCGGCTCCATTGTTGTGGAAACAGTTCTTGTTACGATGACAAGTCAGATGCAAAGCCCACGCACAAACCCACAATCACAAGTTCCAGGACAAGGGGAGGAAACCAAGAGAACGGTAAGTTCAGTTCGTGGAACGACCCGCCGTTTTCGGTGCCTTGCCGCGCTTCCTGTCTTGGGGATGTGATATCTGCTTAAAGAAATGGGAAGACAGGAAAGGGGACAGGCTACCCGATGCCTATTAAAAGTCACCGGGAAGCGCACTTTCCGGGCCAACTCGCCACCAGAATCCTGCCATTCCGCATCTACGAACAGGAAAAGAAATATTAAACGATTCTCAAATTGATAAATGCAAAAAAATCCCGAATTCAGCGGCATTTCAAATATATCTAGGAAAGGTTCATGTGCATAACCTTTTTAGAACCTCGATCAAAAAAGCAGCACCGTCATAAAGCTTAGATAAGAAACATGAAGTGGAATCGAAGGGCTCAACCCCGTAGGCCAGTAATTAAGTCCGAAAATCACAAGGACCAGATACGATTACACATACCCAATGTTTACTCATTCGATTTCCATTAAAAGTCTTTCCCGAACTTCCCGAATTCCTCCCGGCCTTGTTTGTAAACCGTGTAAAAGTACAGAACAAGACTTTCGAAGTCCCTTAACAAGTTTGGCCGGCTTTCTTGGGACTTTTACAACAAAAGCTTCTCTCTGGAATATTTGAATAATTCTTGAACCTAAATCTCCTTGGCAATTTCAAGAAGTTTTGTGGACACAATGCTTATATTTGTCCACTTGAACTAGTCATATGCCCAGAGGCCAATTAATTTTCCACCAAACCTAGCCATGCCCTCAGGAACTTGACCAGCCCAAGTTTAAACATGAGAAAATGCTTAAGAGAATAAACTTGAGGAATCGAGAGGAAGTAGTGAAAACGGCATCGCTAACCCCATTATACATAATATAATGTCGACATCACGCCTAATGTGCTTGAGTATATCAAGCCCGGAACGATCTCCCAATTCCTGTGATTAGAAAAACAATTCTAACAAGGAAAGTACTTCTATGGGGTGTGGAATTACCGGTCGAGATATATATCAAAAAATTCGCAAAAATTTTCTGATTCAGAATATATATAAATTAGCTGCCTAATTTTGGTCTGATGACATGTTTTTGTCCTCAGAAGTTTTCTCGCGACACAATGCAAGTGTCTTTTTGACCGTGTTTTTACCAATAAAAAAATTTTGTTTTGTGCTAAAATAAATTTTGAGGCCTTGACAAGCCTTAAAATATCAAATTGGATTACAACTACACCTTAAAAGTAGTTCCAATGTAAAAAATGGGTTCTAGTGTGGCAAAAAGAATCGAACCCGTCCCCTTCGGATTCCCAATCTAGCGCTCTAACCACTCGGCCACACCGCTCTCTTCCGAGGGAAGAGACCGAGCTCGCTTTTGTTGCCGCAGATTTGTTTCCTCGAGAAATACATTTATTGATAAAACTCGTTAATAGACCAAAATTAGGCAGCTAATTTTTATATATTCTGAATCAGAAATTTTTTGCGAATTTTTTGATATATATCTTGACCGGTAATTCCACACCCCATAGAAGTACTTTCCTTGTAAAAAGAGAAACCCTGAAATGGTGTCAAGAAAGGGTGGGGCTCTCCAGAAGATTTTGGTTCAAATTATGCCTCTCTTTTATGTATTCGAATTTAATTTTAGGCAAACAGGCCAGATACTATGTGTACATGTGGAGAAACAGCTCATCCAAGTAAGAAAATGAAATATCCAGAACAGACTCAATAATGGTTTTAAAAGATTAAATTTCAAGGATCTACCGAACATAACGAAGTGCAGTCGTTTTTTAAAAAATAGAATTCTTTCCTTAATTGTTTGAACTTTGAAAGGCCTCACTTGAGATAATATCACATGGAGAAAAGAGCTACCGAACTTGGCCGGCTGTCAGTTGGCTCGCCGAAATTCGAAACGCAAAACTTTTTTCGATATGAATATTTTAAACCGCCCAACGTTGGCCATAAAGTGAGGCCCATGTAATATGATGACATTTTTATGCGATTACTCGGATAACTACTGTTAAGTTAGCGAAGCCGTTACAGTGCCATGATTTAAATTAAATCAAGTCGACTCTTAGTCGTTACACCGATATTACTTCAGTAAACATATCGAAGGAATTCTCATGATGGTCTGTCATTTTGCCTATTATAAGATAACATGGCTATGTTCTCTGGAATTTTTTTAAGACATGCCTTCTCCGGATTTTTTAAAAATTTTTAGATCTTTTTTAGGTCGTAATTACAAGGATGTTCTACCTGGTCGAAAACAGACCTGAGCTCGATTTACGCAAAAATATCGCTCCGTTTTCTTGATTAGGTTATATCTTTTTAAGAAAAAGTGTTACAGTAATCTGTGATATGGTAACTTTGGGCAAGACCAGAGTAAGCGAATGTTCTGTCTAGTGGTGATTTAGTCGCCCAATTCTCGTTTAATTCTAGGATACCGATTTTAATGATGTCCGCCATCTGTTATGTTAGACCTTCAAAGTGTACCAAACCGCGTTTTAAGAAAAGCCGATTTTTTGACACCGAGCTCGTGAACAAATTACTTTGCCCAGGCTAGGGATTGTACCTGAGCCACGCCACAAGCCTTTTTCTGACAGGAAAAAGTTAGAAGAAGTAGTCACTGATAATCTTCGCCGAGTCTTCGCCGAACCTTCGTCGACCGTTCGCCGAGCATCCAACGGCTTTTTCAGGCCTTGTACGTACCTCGTACAATTTTTTGCGGGTCTCCGCCTGTCATATGCCTCGTACAGGTCGATTTTGAGTTGACCCGAACAGTCGTCGACCCGAAAAGTCGCGACGCGTTCTTTTTTACGTCGACTTATTTTTCTCCCTACTACAATGCATATTTATTTTTGTACAAATCCTTTCGCAAAAGAGAGAAGATGATATTATAATTGGGAAATTGTAGTAATTACATTGTTTTTTGTTTATGTGGCTACAATTAGTACCATTGTACTGATCGTTTCAGGAAGTCTCCTTCTTTCGTGCAAATTGGAATAGTGAAATACTGTGGTCATACTGTAAAAATGTAAACGTTGTCGGTGGAAAGCTTGACGTTGTTCCTTCCGGTATCCAAATAAACCGGAATGAAAATCTTGGTTGTCCAAAGCCAAACGAGAGAAAAGAAGACGCATAACGACGCCTGTTCTTCTGAATGCCCTTAGGCACTATTGTCTTGTGGTTTAAAACCGCAAAAAATAAGGCCATCCGAGAAGGGGTCGGGCAACGAGCGCGGCCGGAGAGAGGCCTCCACACCGGCTCTGATTAATCGCCCTTTAACCTTTTGTTCCGCGCTCCGATGAGATGGACTGCCAGCCCGGGACCTAAACTTGCCCGTCCGTCTTCTGCAGCCATATTCAAATTTTTTAAAGGATTTCTGCAGTTGAAGGGCCCTTATGGTTCGTCCAAACCCAGCCAATCTTTTTTATTTTGTTTATTTTTTAATTGTTTTGACGAAACGTGTCTCCAAAATATAGAACTCCGGCTTTAAGAAGTCATACAGAACGTCCGGGTCATACAATAATATTTTAATCAGAAAATTTTTTAAAGTTTTAGATGATTAAGACCGCCTGGGCCAGGATCCAGCAACCGATCACTCTCCCTTGCGGCGTGGAAACTGATCCGGAAGCGACAAAAGTTTCGTTGGAATGGAGAAAAGACGCCGTCTTGATATATAATGTGTTTGGTAATGAGACAGGAAATGCGGCCCCAAATATGCAGGGTATGTCAAAAATCTTTTTCTTATTCGGGGTAATCAGCGTGTACTAAAGCATCTCTTAGATTACTTAAATGTCGACAAAAAACCATACTCTAACTGCACAACAGCTAGCGGGTATTAAATCCCCCCCCCCCTGGGTCAATTTTTATTTTACAGAGTCAAGCATAAATGTAAATTTTTGAATTTTTTCATACCGCCTGTGGTGTTTGAACACTCACCGGCCGAGGTCCTTGGCTAGCCACTTCGCTATCAGTTCACTTGTTTGGCTAACCATTTTCTGTCGAAACCGCGTCAAGACATTTCCGGAATTTGGACACTTCCGGAACCGGGCAAAATCGTAGTTAAGGCTTAGAATTATCATCTGAACCAACTGAATAGACTGACCGTTATTAACTTCGGGTTTTTTTCTGGTTGTTACTTTTGTCTTATGTGGTAATGTTAAAAAGTAAGTTTTTAAAATTTTTCTAACATTTAGATTTAGGGGTTTTGGAGGTTGCTCATTTTCGAAAATCAAGTCCATTTTTTCTGCACTTTGCTAGCTCGCGATCTAGGTCGTGACCGAGGTCAAGGAGGTTGCCAAAAATTACCCGAAAATGATCTCAATGCTTGACTATGATGGTCAAGACCCTTTCTTTAGGTCAGGTCGTTACCAAGCTCGCGACCTAGGTCGCGAGCGCGAGCTAACTTGTTTTTCCCAAAAAACATAGATTTCATGATGGATTCATGACGTTGACCGAACTTTAACGCTTTTGGAGAGGCATACCTGAACTAGCTCACGAGCTAGGTCACGACCAAGCATAACCAAAGTGACTCGCGCTGTCATTTTCGAAATCAGGATGGTCAACTCTTTTTTCCACCGGACCTTTTATTTCAGCGGACCTTTGCGTACCCAAACGAGACTCGAAGGGGGTTGTTGGTTTTGGTGTTTTTAATTTTACCCCCGGATCTTTGTAATAGTGTGTTTACCCCCACTTGATACGCGTATTTCTTCATCTTTGTATTGTTATAAATCCTAATATTAAATCATGATCAAAAGTTTTATTCAAATTTGGTAGATTCTGACAGTCGATGATTTAGATTAGACTTATTGCAATTTTTTCTATTTTATCAGCCATCATATTCAAAAATTTATTAATGCGCATAAAGTCTATACAAACAAAAAACAAGGCAACAACGAAAATGTACACAGAAAATGGGAAGAAATGTATTAACCGTTATTGTATGGTTGATATGAACATAACAGAATACAGTAAACTCGTATCAGCCGATGTTATAGGAACGCGGACTAAATGTGATTCAAAGACTATGATTAGCAACTATTACGACATTTATACTATGCAAATATCTTTTTGGAGGGCGTAAAGCTTGTAACAAACGGTAGTCAAATTTGAAAAAGACTTGTTATATGTATTTGGCTTGGAATTGGTAATTGCAACCGATCAATAATATGGACTGTGTGGATATGAGTAAAAGCAAGCTCAGAGTATATTTACAATGCATAAGTTAAATAGGATTAAATGTTTGAACACATACTTTTAAAAGTCACATATGGCTAGGAAATTGAGATCATAACTTGATTTAGACCCGAGATTCAGAGAATAAGAAAAATTATGCGGAGCCGGCTCCGCCACCCATTTATTATGTTGCACTTGATTGCCCGCCGGGTAGGTCGGCTACTCAGCCGGACCGATTCCACTTCCCGTTCTCTTGGCCAAAGCGCACGGCCTGAGAAAGGCCAAACGTATTGGCCGCGACCAGAACGATCTCCTCGGCACTGACCACTTTCTCAGTGGTGCCTTTGCTCGTCTTCTTCTGCCATTCCCCATTGCCAGATCGCCAATAAATATGGTATACTAAGGCATTCGGTTTTGTGTCCCATTTGAGAGTAACTGTGTCTGGCCCAGCCGTTTCCAGATTAGCGTCAGGTAGAGTCGGGCGTTGTTGAACACCAAAAACGCGGCATTTCTCGACTGAACTCATATGTTGTATGCACATTGGGTCCATTTGGTTAATTGGTGTAATGCTCGAGTCGCAAAGATACATACACGCTCTAGGAACGTGCTCTCGAAGACAACATCCGCCGTCGTTGACGCCTGGCATGGCACATGACAATACCTTTCCGATCATACTTCCACAGTTTGAAGGCATATATGGCCGTGGTATATATCGTTTTGTATCTGTCGAGTCATGGCCGGCACCGCACATTGGAAGACATCGATTGTCAACGCCGCGCCTTTTACAACATTCCAGCGGTGTTTCCGGAGGCTGTTGGTTGGCAGTAGTAGGGTCCGATGATAAAGCCAATTGGACCTCGGCTTCTGCGCTGCCATACTTGTCAGAAACAGAACATTGATACAACCCGAAGTCAGCATCTTTTAAATCTTTAATTTCCAATGTGGTTACGTACTCCCGTGGGCGTTCGTAAGAGAATACGTAGTACGAGACGTTGTATTTGGAACTGTTGTCCAACGATTTCACACTACCGCCAGGAGCTTTGTGATACCATTGAAACTTGGTAGACTCCTTCGAGATGCTGCTCATGTGGATGCTGCATGCTAAAACAACACTTGGCGCTTTCTCGGGCGAATGAACAACGTCGTTATAGCCATGGATCTTCGGGGCCACGCCTGTAGTTTGAATTGCCAAAACATCCGTCGATAAGGACCTTTCTTCGGAGGAGGCACCGACAGCTGTTACGTGAACATTATAGCTTGTACCGGGTTCAAGATCGGTCACTGTTATTTGAGTACGATCGACTTCCATCGTAATTTCTTTTGGTTCGAGCCCTTTAACAAAGCTGGCGTTGTCCGGGGCGTCAAGGATCTTCTCTTGCACAAACAAAATATAGTTGGCAACAGCATCCGAATTGTGCTCAGGTTCGTCCCATGCTATCGTTATGCTGGTCGTTCCGACATCTTCCATCCTCACATTTGTCGGCTGACTTGGACTCTTCTCGTAGCCTCGTTGAAAGCAACTGAACATACTGGCCAAATTGATGGCTAAACAAGTCTGATAATTCTTCAGATTCTTAGTCGTATACCCCGAGCCCTCGCAGAGCCCAAAACAAGCTGTCTCGTCCATGTCCTTTGCCTCAGACCGACAACAATGTGAGTGGTCACGACCATCAGAGAGGCATTCAGCGATCTGAGGCAGATGTTTCGAACAATTATTCTTCTTCTGGAATATGTCGTAGATAGCAAAGTCGCCGGGTGGATTTAACGGATAGCACAGCGTTTTCACACAATTCTCAGGAACTCCATTAGATCGGCAACACTGATCTACTCGATTTGCGTGAACCATAAAACTGTAGATAAGAAGAACCAAAAAGCGTTGTGATATAAGCATGATGTGGAGAATGACTGAGTGTTATGATGATTATGCTTCGAGATTAGTCGGTGGTTGCGAAAGCGCCGGATTCGGGAGGCGCGGATCAGCACACCGGGTCACCGAGTTCGCGACGTTCCACCACACGTGATGGATGTCTTCTTCCGTCGTTTGTGGAGTCTGGAAAGAGGTACGAATCGACGGTCACCGGGCTCCTGGCGGGGAGGTCGAGCAATGGTCTTACAAAATGAACAATACCCGGCCAGAGAAGGTGTCTGGTGCACCCACACGTTCACCGATTGATTATTCGAATCCAGGGTCGGCCTCGAGCTGGGTCGACGCACGGACGATAGTCGACCACTTTATCTGCAAGTAGCACACAATTAATCTAAGTACGGAAATAAATCACTTTTACAAAAATCACTCGCGCCGAGCCCCTCTCACGGGTAACCCCTGAATGCAATGCGATATAATCAAAAGTCGGGTTGGAACGTACAAGGAGGAGGACGTGTTAGGCAGATGATAACTCGTCAACGAATTCAGAAAAATGTGAATATCTTGTGAAATCCAAACTACTTTGCAATTACGCACGTATATATCAAAGTATGACGAAGCGATAAACATTTGTAAAGTTACACTCGGAAATATGGGAAACGGTCAAGTTGAAAGGCAAAACCCGCGGATCTCTTTGGCTGACATAAATATCCACAAAGAATCTACCACCAATTATTATTTACCGATGGGTGCCCCTCGTCGACAACCGGGTCAAGGCCTCGGCGGACGGAAAATTCCACGGAAAAAGCAGATTTGTGGCTGAATCTGTAAAAGCTCTGTTCTTTCAGAAATTACCGGTTTACGCTATTTATATTGTTATTATTTCGAAAAGGCTTGCCACGGCAACTGACTCCGCCCCCATTTGCTAATACCTTGAAGGCAATTACATTATGTATACAATGTGCAGATATTTAGGATAAAGAGGAAAGGGGAGGGGGGCAACACGATTCTTGTAACATCTAGGATGACAGGTAGTTTCTTCATCCCATCCCAAGGCCAAAGCGACAAAACAGACAAAAAGCTACTCAAAACTAGTCCAAAAGACCCCTAAAGTATACTCAACAATAGTTTTTTGGCAACACAAAAGGCTAGGATGAAAGATAACGGCCGAAAAACCATCTTGGGCATCAAAAAACTTTTAAAGAAGGAGTGGTTGACAACAAAACAAATCCAGTTTATGACAGCATTGACTTTTGACAATCTCTACGATAATTATTGAATAAGCACTAATGTAAATAAAACAAGGACATAGAGATTCGCAAACAAATGGAACCATTACTTAATAATGTTACTGCATTCAGAAACAAGTAATAACAAGAAAAAACAGATAACTATAAAACGAAAATATAAAAAAACAGATTGTCGACTGAGATGTGTAGGTGGGTGTAAATACAGAAAGACAACTGCTTAAGGTAGGAAGAATAGGGGTTGCGCAACAAAATATCAAATCATTTGCAATAAGGATACAACCTTTGATCGATTACATAATATTATGTGGTCCCACGGCTCTATTGTATTTATTTACATTAGAATAAAGTGATATCGTTAATCCTCGCTCTCCATCCGGTCTAAATCCTATTCAGCCAATATCTTTATTTATTGCGAGCACACGTAACGCTTATCTCTTAACAAACGCTTATCTTTCTTGTTGAAATAAAAAATAGGATTTATGTAAATTGTGAAACGCTCTTTGCACTGCTACCCTTCATTTAGCGCAGATTTCATTTGGGACAGGCCATTTTTTACCGTAAGAAAAATTGGCTTTCATTTCAATTCATCGGCTAGCTAGTCAAACAATTTTGAATGATTGCCCGGTCGATCGGGTGACGAGAACGCTAAATCTTTCTTGCCTCCAAGCGACATCATTCCTGAAAATCAACTTGCTATGCATTGGGTAAAAAGTTATAAGCAAACAGGTAGATCTCAAAAATCTCTGGACCTGTACAGATTAAACCGTGATATCAATTCTTTACTTATGAGTAGGTTTTAGGCCTATTATTAAAATTCATCCAACTATCTGATAGTTTAATGTTGAGTGTTTGAATTTGTGTGTACTTTTCGTAAAGACACTTACTTTATGGGTCATAAAAGTGGAAATGGACTTATAGAAATCAATGCAAATGGACTTACAAAAAACTTAATCTGATCCCAATTTCAGGTCGCATTGTTCGAGCAAAAGGCCTCGGACTGACCATACATTCGGTCACATCTGCCGATCAAGGAACATTCCAATGTACTGTAACCGAATTCCAAGGACCCATCAAATTGAATACCAAAAAAGGGACCCTTCTCCGACTGGTCGTTCGAGGTAAGTGGGGGCTAAACAAGAGTGCAAATGCCGGTCAGTGACCCGTTTGTAGAGATGGGGGATAGAAGACAAGAACACCCGGGTTATGGGAAGGTCGACAAAAAACGAGTGAATTAAAAGACGCGACGAAAAATACAAAATGAAATGAATAAGTTGAAAAGAAAAGAGCTCTGGGGTACCCTTAGCCGATGATAAAAAATAAACGATAACGTGGATCCGGGCCCAGAAACACGCTCTTTGCACAAGTTAGGCCACAGATTCTTTCTTGTCGAGTCTGGAGAACGTCCCTCAAGGCAGGACAAAGACCACCCAAAAAGCACTTTGACACTCCCAATAAAGGGAACAATTAATTACGACTGTCAACAGTATGTACTTGCACCCAAAATAGCTTCGTTATAAGTAAATGTCGAATTCTCTGCTGCTGAGAACGGAAGCTTGAAAGTAGGAACGGTAAGATCTTTAAGAATATTAGCATTACTAAAGATCTAAAAAATATTTGACAATCAAACCCTATTAAAACCGTCGCGGATGTTTGCACTTCAATATTTAGTCATTCTAAACCTTAGGCTTAATTCCGTGCTATCCCATAAAAGGTCATTTACATGCAGATCTAACAGCACAATGAAACAAGCAGAGTTGAATTTGAATTATGTTGTGTTACTTAGATGTCCGATCACAGCTTTAGCGAGAGAAAAGGGATGAATGCGTGGGATTTAATATAAATTCTACCGTAAATGAATACGAATTTCAAAATTTGAAAAAAGCGCTATGTCAGTTTAAAAATTAGAGACAAAGACAAGGGACCAGAATCACCGGGGTAAGGGACGGGGGACGGAACACTCCGACCCCGTTCGTTTTTTGATTTCAGAAACATTTCCTCACTTTCGGAATCCCTTTTTTGTTCCTTTAACCTTTATTCAGGCCGGACCTGGATTCCTAATCTGCATAATTCTGGAAAAAATTCTAGTTCAAGTGTTACTTCTCATACTCTTATTATCATGATCATTTTTCTTACTTGTCAATTTTTGCTAAATTTCTAAATTAACGGATTAATTGAAGTGCCCGTTACATGGACAAAGTTTAATCATCCGACCCGGGAAGTCCACCAAAAGGCTCTATTTTGAGTGTTAAAAGTTCATCCATGGTTTTCTCTCCAATTCCACCCACCAATACTATATAGTACTAGCGATTCTGATGCGGATGTTACTAGGAACGTCATCACTTTTGGAAGAGTTTGTTTCAAAAGGTAAGCCTTACACTCAGATTCCGGATCAATGGACGCAGCCTTTGCACCCGCCCGGCCTACGCGCGTCCCTATTTCTAGTATTATTTACACTCGAAAACATTCTGAATAATTTCAGTTAATTAAGGTCAGTTGATTGACTCATTGGCTATAAATTAACACAAAAACCAGAGTTAACGTGAATTCCAAAAAGCAGTTGTTGTAATGCTCCAATCGGCAGACGTACAAAAATAGTGGGATCCGCGCGACCAAGTGCATGCAAAGTGCAGTCCGTCCATCCATCCGCCGTCTCGAAAGCCGTCATGACCTTCACTGATCAGGCCGGCCCCCGCCCTTCCCACAACAATATAGTATAACATGGGGTATACGGTACAAAATATTTGTCAAATGACTCAATTGAGGTTCGTCGAACCTCTGTTTGAGGGATCCAGGGAACGGGCGGAGGTGACGCAATAACCAGAACATCACGCGACAATGACTCAGCACAAAGACAACCGCACTGTACGATATAAATAAAATACTTAGCGAAGAACGGAGCATTCCTCCTTTTCTCCCCCAGGTTTCGAACTTGGGCAACTAAGAGTTCAGAACAAGTGCTGACTTGTAATCAGCGTGTAGCCCTGACCTCATAATCAGAATCACAAATCTCCGACCCGTCACTTTTTTTCGCTGTGCCCAGACATTTCACCGGCCCGTTTCTCTCATCAATCCCCATTAATAAGACAAGGGTGGAGAGAGGTTTCGTCTCGGACTAAGCATTTTTAGTCCGGCATTCTTGGTTTAATACGACATGAGCAAAGAGTTTAAAACGTTTGATGTCTAAGAGATCACTAGGATTAAACGGGACGGAAACAGCATGCATTGCGGGAGACTAGACCGATAGATAAATATCACAAATTAAATATTTTTTATTTTTGGGTGTTTAGGATCTTGAAGAGACAGTAACAAAGAGCAACAGATGGTTGTACTTTTATACTCTGCACTGATAATATTATCGGGAAGTTCCTTGAAGAGTAATTTTGATTAGAAAGAGGAAAAGATCCTAGATTTTTTGAACTGACTTTTTATCGATCTTGGTGATAATTTTTCCTTTGAATGTTCACGTGTAGTTATTCGGAGAAAGCGATTTTAATCGGAAAACAGCTTAGCAAAAAGGAAATCTTTTCATTGATATGATGGGCAAATAGGTTGAGAACCAATTATATAAAAATACAGTAGTCTGTTTGGTTATGTTGTGATTTTTCGAGGCTTATAGTTTGTAGAGTCCAAGCCGAGGCCGTCGCCCTATTTCTCACGTTTTTTTACCGTTCAAGTTAACAAAAATAACAGCGAAAACTTGTTTGAAAGTTAATTAAACAGTATGAAAACTTAGATGGGTTGATGGCTTTTGGAATGACCGGAACGAATTCCAAAAAAAACGCTATAAAGTTCGCTCTTGAAGCGTCAGCTCACAATCAATTAATTTTTTTACAAACCAAAGAAACGGTAAAAATATGAGAGGGGGGGGGGTTGGAGGTGGCGATAAAAAAAATGGAGGGGGGACCGGAAAGGATCAACGAAAACATACAAAAGAAAAAGAAAACGGAACTGGGTCAGCCGCGGGAAAGTTCAAGGATTGTGCGACGACTCCCCGTCATCTGACGTCATTACTCTGGACTTTGGGACACCGACTGTTCCTTGAACGAACGCTGACCCATTTGTTGAACCGCAACTTTCGAATGTAGTTTTGTTGCGCTTAAAAAGTACAAAACAGCCGTAACCCGATCGGCGCCAGCCTTCTCGACAATAACCCTTTAAAGGTCAGTTGTCGGTGTAAAAGGCTGCCGTTCCTCACGCGTAGACTCGTTTTTTAAACATCACACCTTGCCATCTACATAACTATATTGTACATTGTCAGCCACATAGGAAACATGCCAAATATTCCGTGTAATCTTGCATTTTTGTGATTCCTTAACGTTCTGACTAACACATCGGTTGAGTACTTGATAAAAAAAAATTCGGTCGTCAATGGGCAACAAAACAAGTCTACATAAAAAAAGACATTTTGTGATCATAACAAGGTTAATCGCCGTAGGCACGTGCCTCCATCTTCTGCAAAGGTCGTTTAATTTTGATTTTAAATTAACCAATTTGCAAAACAGAAGAGACTCTCAAGACTGAAAGAAGTAGGTCAATGTTATGAAATAAGTGTAAATAAATCATCAGAGATAATCTAAAACAAAGAAAACATTAGTTTAAACTTGAACTATTAATTAATGACATTTCCAGCACCCCCACGAATAACAAGCCCAACCGATGATCAAGAACAGTTCGCCCAATTGGGTCAGAACATAAAATTACATTGCAAAGCACAAGGAATTCCTCCGCCCGACATAATCTGGACCAAGGTAAGTGCCGTAATTAGTGTCTAACAACTCTAGTAATTAAGTAAAGGATATACAAAAGACGGACGTCAGAGGTCCCTTAGGGCACATTTGTAAAATTAAATAAATAACAGAATAAGCTCCGAAAAGGTGTGAAATCTGCAAAATTTATAGTAATTTAGAACAAAAAAAATCCGGTAAGTAAACAAAAAATTTATTTTTGCAGTCTGGACGTGTTGTTGGCCAAAACCCGATTCTGCATTTGGAAAACTTGAAGATCACGGACCAGGTGAGAGAATAAAAAAGTGACCAAACAGTTCGAAATATTACAGGGAAAATACGTTTGTCATGCCTCGAACGTGGAAGGAACCGATCGTTCCGCCACGCTTCTCCACTTTTCACGTAAGTCTTGGGGCTCCGATTTGTTGATGGACGATGGGAAGAAAAAGGCTTTCCCTTTACCGACCATATCGGCCGGCCATTTGTCAAAGCGCTGATTTATGATCATGTCTTTTAAGCGTGTAGAAAGTTGCGTAAACCATTTGAATCATAACTTAAGAAAGAGGGTGCTCTGCTATAACCCTCTGTTCATTAGATTACCACTGCTCATCGGAAAAATAAAAAGGATCAAATTTGATAATCCCTAAAATTTTTCAGAAGGTCCCATCATCGATTACCCATTGACCAACAAGACGGTCATTGAAGGGTCCAATGTTTTCTGGCATTGTGCCGCTTCAGCCAATCCTCAGAATATGACCTATCGATGGACAAAGGAAGGTGTAGCTATTAACACCATCGCATTAGGATTAAGGGCCCATGTTCAGGTAATTGAGAATCAAAGGAAACAATCTTGTTTAGGATGCTGATTTTGGAATCAGCAAAGTTCACCGAGAAGATGAAGGTTGGTATGAATGTGAAGTCTCCAACGGGTTTCCACCATCTGCCAAGAGTTCGGCTTTTTTGAGTGTCCAATGTAAGGGCCATGTTGTGTTAAAGTCATGTTTTTAGACAAGCCTGAACTTGGCTCTGAAAGTAAGACCATGTATGTCTTGGGCGAAGGATCAGACGGCCAAGTACCATGTAATATGGTGGCTAATCCACCTCCCACTAATGTTTACTGGTCAAAAAATGGATTGGTCTTAACTGACACAAACCAAACGTCTCGGTTTAGAATTAATGGGACTAATTTATTTTTCTCAAATGCTACATTGGAGGACTCTGGAATGTACGCTTGCTGGTCAGAAAATGTGGTTGGGAGAAGTGAGGTCTACGAAATGCATGGTAAGCATGATTCTACAGTATTTTATTATGTTATTGCAGTCATCGTAACAGCTCCACCAGTATTCAGAAAAGAGCCCCCGTCAGAAGTGAAACTAGAAAAGGGGGAAGATTTTGAAACCGTATGCGATGGATACGGAGATCCTCCACCTTCTCAATATTGGCTCCACAATATGGTATCTAGATCACAAACAACTTTACTTCTTTTAGAAAAGAATTGAAGGGAAGAACCTGAAAATTACAAGTGCCTCCCACTCCGACCATGGGGATTATCAATGTGTTCTGCTCAATGAAGTGGTCGCAGTCACTCGGAACATGTCGGTTACCGTCCGCAATACGAAACCTCAATGTATTAATAATCTGAGGCTGAATTGTCTAACTGAAAATGGATTCCGGATTGATTTTGATCCGGGGTTTGACGGAGGACACGAACAGAAATTCCGTCTTTTTTATACGGAAGTCCAAAATATAAGTGGAGCTGAGGTTTTGGGAGAATGGTATCGAAGTGATGAATTCGCGGACTCAAGTGTAGCACTGACTGATTTAAGACCCTTCACAAGATATCGCTTGGTAATCAGCCCATCAAATGAACTCGGAAGTGTAAACTGCACGGCAACTGACAAATTTAGTAAGTTTTCTTGGCATTTGTACCACACACAAACACGTCCTTGAACTCACTTCCTCCGCTCTAGCATGCTCTTCCTTGAACCCACCATCGTCGCTTCGGGCGTCAAATGAATATTTAGAATGGAATGAAGTGCCTTATGCCATGTCTTATCGAGTTTCGTACCAAGCAAATCCAAACGGTGAATATAAAGTCATGGTGTGTTTTAGAATGTACATATGGTCTATAAGTTAATATTAAGGGAGAAGTAATCGACAACCGAATCCATTTGAAGCCAGAAGCGTTGGATGAAATGGCCTCCACCAACTTCTTTGTACAATCAGTTCGCCCTCATTATCCACCATCCCAGCCGTCAGAAGTGATTACTTTCAAACAACTCAGTAAACTAAAAGCTTGGTAAACTTAATCCTTTTAGTGCCACCAACAGCAATATACACCCATTCCTCAGTGGTAATCATGGCCGTTTGCATGCTCTCGATCATTCTTTATATTTTCGGCAAGAATTATTGTAAGAAAAACAAACAGAAGAAGAATCCAATATATTCGAGTAAGTTTGAATAATCCTTTTCTCAACAGCGATGTTATAGCCAACCAATTCGCCTATAAAAACGGCAATGGCCCTTGTTACTGGGAATCCGAAGCTTTATATTCCACTGATCAAAACGGCACAGAATTCGAGTTTGATGACGATGGAAACCAAATTGATACCAGCAGAACGACTCCGGATACAATGATAAATGAGATGTTGAGACAGAAATATATTTATTCCAATGGAAACCAAGCTCTCGGGGCACTCAGGGAGAATCTTCACATCGAGAGACTCAGGAATGAACTCAGGCAATCAGTCTTATGATAATTTATACAACCAATACCTCTGGAAATACAACTTATTTGTTTTATTTTATATTCGAAAGCACTATATATATTATGAAATTCTATAATAAGATATCGTTTGTGAAAATTCAATCTTCAATCTGCAACACAAGGACATTTAAATTATAGAAAAAAGAAGATTGCGCAATCGATTGGGGGACGGAAACGTCGAGGTTTACGGAGAAATTAAGGCCGCGAGAAAAAAGTTGGCACACGACGAAAAAATACCTTGGCCTGGTTGGTTTGTACAATGAAATTCGAGTCTGAGCGATACTATATTCATATATAATATAATAGGAAGGGAGGTCGTACTATTTTTAATGGGCGAGCACAACTTTGCTTCGAATCCCATTAAATTTGAATACAAACAAAACATGGAGCAATCGACAGAGGAGGAAGAAACCCGTTGGTATTATTACACAACTTACTATTAAAGACAAACTGTTAGGATTTAGTCGGAAAGAAACGTTAATGGGGAAAAGAATAACCCACAAGACATGAATGAGTTCGATCATATGTCCACTCTCCCGTGGGTAAAGCACATTCCACATCCAAATCACAAGAAGATACAAAATAAATACAGCAATTATCTCAGTTAAAGAGTTGTCTATCACTTTCTTCAAGATACCCTCACGGTGTTCCCCTTCCACTCCTCATGTCAGGCAACTGTTTGTGGCTCGCCGTTGACCATACTATCTTGCATTTCCTTTCTTTTCTGTGCCATAAATTCCCTCAACTTGGGATTTGTCTTAGGAGTTGGTTTAGGTGTTCTGTTAGTTGGAGTAG
This sequence comes from Bursaphelenchus xylophilus, assembly GCA_904066235.2. Classification (NCBI taxonomy): domain Eukaryota; kingdom Metazoa; phylum Nematoda; class Chromadorea; order Rhabditida; family Aphelenchoididae; genus Bursaphelenchus; species Bursaphelenchus xylophilus. The sequence continues at coordinate 5,506,954 of CAJFCV020000003.1, read as the reverse complement.
ATGTACCACTTTTGTTGGCTGTCTGAACTCTCTTCATGGCTGGAGTTCTGGACGTTGGTGGCGAAGGTCTCGGTACCGCTTGCCATGCGTTCAGTCTGGCCGCCTCAACTCGGCCACAAGCTCTTTTTATATCTTCTAATTCAGCATGAACCAGGCCCCAGAATCCAGTGAGGTCGGCAATTCCTTGTTCTGTATCTTCAGCAACCTAAAACTTTATTTTAGAACTCTCCACAAATAACAAAACGGTATTTTGGAATGCTTACATCAACCAATTTACTAAACTTCGTGAGATTATTCTTCATAATGACCATCATCTTGCCCCTAGCCAACCGAATATCATCTTCAACTTCCTCTGGCAGGCCTGTTTCGTCCTCTAGAAGGGTTTCCATTCGACGAACCCGATCGCTGAGCACGTTATTAACATTTTGGCATAATTCTCTGTAGGCATTTACACTATGTTCGATCGATGAGAAAGTGATTACACTCAGGGGTTTCATCATCTCTCTCTGTTCAGGGAGTGGAAACTTGATGTCCGTTTTCGATGTCTGCAACAGAAAAGTATACGATATTTCGAAGAGATTCCGATTTTGAATGCGGTTAAAATCTTGTCGCAAAGAAAAATTTTCAAAAATAGTTTTCCAAATTTTCGAAATTTCACGAAATAATTTTTTGGCACAAGATTTGTAGGACACTAATTCACATTGGTGCCAAATATGATTTCTATCGACAAAAACAGTTACAGAAATTTTTAAACTGCGTTTATAATTTTGTCCAGCACTGATTTTAGAAAGCAAAATTCTTTCGGAGCAATTTTTAAAGGACGAAATTGCTCTCAAAAAGCAGGAAAATTTTTAAACGTTATTTTCTGCCCAGAAAACAAGTTTTTGTTCCAGCTAGCCAAGAAAAAACGGTCACAGATTTTCTCCAAAATATTTATCTGTGACAAAACGCCGCTGCGTCAGCAAATAGCTTCAACTACGCTGTACCGACGTCAGATGGCGCTATAAGGAAGATCGCAAATGAAGAGAAAGTCCACTCAGAACCGGGTGCCTTCCGTTTCCTGTCCCGGTCTCAATTTCGTATGCATATTCGCATTCATAAAGCCATAAACCGAACACAAAACTAGATAAAATGGAGTACCAGTGACAATAAAAAAGGAAAATCAACAGAGGAACAAAAAATAAAAATTTACTTAACAAAATGAAAGGCCCTAAAAAACAAAACAAACGATCCGGAGTATTGAAATATCCCACAGAGGACAACACACCTTCCTTACCTCGTTTGCATCGTTTCCCTTTCTGGTTTCCTTTCCCTCCAACGTGGCTTGCAACTGAGTTTTCAGCGGGACGACGGGGCAATCAGAGCGGGGCTGGTCCGTGCATAACACCACTGGTTTCTTCTGAGGAAGATCTCCAGCACTCTTGGTGTCTGCGAGGTAGGCAGCACTCTCGTCCCGGTTCGGTGCATCGCATCTGCAAAATCTAATAAGCTGTTTTCCCCGACACATTAATTTTTAACAATTAAATTAATATATGTTACTTACCCGCACAACCAATCCAAGACCTTCATTTTGTGCCAGTTGTCAATTAAGGTGAGGTATCTAAATAAAACGCCTGTTAACAGAAGTCAAACAAATCCACAAATAAACACACCTTGTAATACAAATAAAACTAAAGGTATTCCAAAGTCTGTTGACTTTTCGTATAGCCCTTACAAGTTCGTAAAGACTTAACATTTATCCAGAAACCAAAAATAAGAAATAATAAAGGCCTTAAATATCCTGCTGAGCAAAAGGAATTTAAAATTCTTGTATCAAAATTATTGGAATGAGGGAACAAAAAATGAAACAAAATACCCGGCTGTAAACGGAACAACAACATACGAAACAATAAACAGAGATAATATCTGATACGCCCAGTCAACGAACAAAGAAGAAAAAACAACTTTTGGAGAAAGTGTAGGTCGCATGAGGAATAGGCATAAGAGAATATTTAAAGGTATCCGGGAGATCAGAAAATAACAAGGAGAACAGCGCTGAGTGGCCGAAGAAAACGGGTAAGCAAGCGCCCCTAATCGGAGTCGGATTCACTAAGTTTCAAGTCATCTTTTTTCTTGCCATCATCGTCTGAATCCGAATCGCTGGACGAACTGTCCGAAGAAGATGAAGATCCAGAGCTCGAGGAGCTCGAACTGCTCGAACTTGAGTCCTGTTGACCTATTTCGTTAGCTTGAGGCATTTCTGGTTGGAGGGTTGGTGGGGCGTCGTTGTTGGACTCGGATGAATCATCGGGGAGGTCGTTTGCAAGAGGGGTGGTCGTCGCTGACGGGGTCGTGAACTGGTCACTGTCCTCCGCGCTCCTTTTCAACTGCCCATCGCTCTCATTCACACTCACCGAAACCATCTGAAAAGGTGGTTTTTCACTCTCTCCGCCTCTAGCTTACCCGCTCGTTCTTTTTCGAAATTCTAAGCACCAATTTGGGGCGCTCCTCTTTCTGCGCTTCAATCGTCTCCGTCCGCTTTATTCCCGTGCCATTATCATTATTATTCTGCGACTTTTTCTCAACCACCTCTTCATCCGAGTCGTCGTCATCTGAATCCTCCACGATGTCTTTTGAATTTTTGACATTATTTCGCTTTGGTTTAGATTCTTTGACCGAATTCGCTTTCTTCTTTTCCTTGTTGTTTTTGGAATTCTTAATAGGAGCATCAAAAAACGATGGCAACTTCACAGTAGAAAGATCAAGAACACCTGCAGCCGAGAGGTCCTTGATTTCGATAACAGCATTATCCCGAGCTTCACTGTCCAAGAATTCGAGATCATGGATGTGATTCTTCAATGTCTTCATCATTCCGAAAGCCTGAAATTAATTCAGTTAACTATAAAAATCATATATCCAAATCAGAAAACATTTTTACCATTTCAAAACCCAAGAAGCACAATCCTTCTTAACCTAAAAATAAAAATACCGATTGCAACACTTACAAGAAACTTTTTCGGCCCAAAAATTGCCCGAGTTTTATCATCTGGAATTACAAATCGCTTGTTGTTTTGATCAATCAAACTGTGTTCTCTGAAGTAATCCCACATTCCTTTAACAACCTGAGATCTGCACATATATCGTTGATTCAAGACATCATACAATTCATCCGAGAGCAAACATATCTTGGAGAACGCTGACTTCTTTGGCGCATCACCGTTCTCTTTCTTCTGAGGCCGTCGTCTCTGATTCCTTTGTGCTGCTCTTCTCAGTTTAATTTGTTCATATTTATCCACAAATTCCATCGGGAAATCATCATCAACCTTCACCTTCTTGTTCTCTCCCCGAGATGTACTGGGCCGAGGTTCCACATCCGAATCGGAGCCATCTGAACTCTGCGCCTTCCGTTTCTTATCTCCATTTTTGCTCTCCGCCTGTGTCAAAATTTTTGGTCCATCAGGCCCTCTGGGGTAAACTTGTTTAATGGATTCACGGATAACATCATCAATTATTGTTTTAAAGGCCTTCAAAGCAACGGCATGCTTCTTCTCGAGACTATTGCGCACATATTTGCTTGTAAGTTCTTTCAAATCAACAGTTTCAACAAGACTCAACACCTCCGAATTCAACAAATTGCGATCAATGGGCAATGCCATTACCTAAAAACAGAGAAACAATGTTATTACTCACCAAATACGCAAAATTATTGACAGAACGTAGCTTTACAGCCAATTAAAAGACACAAACCTTAGCAACTTGTTTAATTGGTCGTTTTGCCTATTATTGTAGCAGCCTCAGACAGAAACTGAAAATATTATACAGGGATTAAATGTGCCGACCATCTATTACACGTTTTTGGCGGGGCGCAGGTCGCAAATCGGGCATAAGAAGTGAAGAACGGCTCTCCCCTCCTTCTCCACTCCCTTGTCGTCACCCTTTCGCCACTAAAAGGTCGGTCAGTTGGCTGTTTTGCAGCGGGGAGACCAACAAACAGCCGGCTATATTATACTTGGGTAATAATTGTACAAGTTCGCAAAGGGCAGAGACCATGTCTTAGATCACTTAAAATTGGGGAAATAAAGGTTTAGAAGGTCAAATGTCAAATAAAAACCACTTCCCAAATGTGCGATACCTTACAGAATCATGCAAAACAGATATTAGTATAGAAAAATTATCAGCATAAAGGATTGTGACGCCTATAATGCCCGATTTTAACTGTACAATTAACAAACAACGGTCAGAAAGTGGAATAACGCTCGGAAATAGGAGGGGAAGAGAGCCGTAAAACCACTCCAATGCAAACACAAACATCTCCATCAAAAATCGACTATAATATAACCGTTTTGCGCGGTTTTCATCCAATGTGCACAGCAAAAATATCTTTAGCGATACCTAATTGGCTTCACAACTTTTACAGCTTCACAACGGCAAATAAATCAGTTTGCTGGTAGAAAACTATTTTAAAAAAGCAAAAAAGAAAGATTTTACAATATTACAGCTTACATCGCAAAACAGTCAAAATTTTAATATAATTTGTGGAAAAGTAGTCTACAAATTTTTGCAACAAACAAAAAATGCGGCAGCCTTTGATCTGGTCTCAGAAAGAAAACGTTTTGGCGGAAAACCAATCAAAATTGGGCAAAAAGAAATTGGACAGGGTGAATTTCGACTGAAAGGAATTGGACAGGGGGAAATTTGACTGATTTCTTGTATCTCTCTTTTTCTCTGTCATGCGTACGCACACATGTGTCCTTCCTTGAAATTCAGTCCAATTTCACTCTGCCTAATTCCCATGAAGCTATATATTTCAATAAAATAAGTCGCGACTCTCCCAACGTCGGAAGATTACACAATTGTAATTTCGGTTGTAAAAGATCGAAGGTGATCGACATAATATTTTGTTATGATATCGGAAAATCATACAAGCGAAAAAGAAGCAACTACCGCATTCCGCGACTTTTCACCTCTAGAATTCACCGATTTCTTTGACAGAAAACTCAATATTGAGCTCGATGGAGAATCTTTTAACGTGTATTTCAAAGGCAATGAAGGTCCAGTCTTCTATTTGCTACATGGAGGTGGATATAGTGGTCTTACTTGGGCAGTTTTTGTGGTAGGTACTCAATTATTGAATTTATTTCTCTTTTTAGGAATCATTGACGAAAAAAGTAAAATGCCGCGTGATTGCTCCAGATCTCAGAGGGCATGGATTGACAACTGCTGAGCCGTTAGATCTTTCATCTGATAGACAAATAAAGTAAGTGTGTGGTTCCCGATGTTTTTATTGTAGGGATATATCAGGAATCTATTATAAGATTTTTGAATCTGTCGAAAAGAAGCCACCGTTGATAGTGATTGGGCATTCTATGGGAGGAGCGTTAGCAGTAAGGGCGGTTGATGCTAACCTCTTGCCTAATGTGCAATGTCTGGCCGTTATTGATGTTGTTGAAGGATCAGCTATGGGAAACTTAAGTCTAATGAATCAAGTTCTAAGAAATCGACCAAGGCATTTTACAACTTTTGAAAAGGCCATTAAATGGTGTGTGGATACTGGTATGACCAAGAACTTACGAGCCGCAAGGGTATCCATGCCTTCTCAACTAGTAAAGATCGAGGAGAACGGAAAAATTGTAGGTTTTCATATAGTAAATAATTTTCTTCTTTAGGAATATAAATGGAGAGTAAATCTCGGGAAGACTCAAGATTTTTGGATAGGGTGGTTCAAAGGACTGTCCAAGATGTTTCTTGGCTGCAAACCCGTCAAGATTCTGTTGTTGGCCAATGTGGATAGGCTCGATAAGGAACTCATGGTTAGTTTGCTTTGAGTGTTAAAAGCGATTAAAAATATAAAAAAAATGATTGGTTCAGATAGGTCAAATGCAAGGTTCTTTTCAATACGAAGTGCTGCATAACGTGGGACACGCTCTACATGAGGATTCTCCTGATAAAGTTGCCGAAATCTTCGCAAATATGGTCAAACGATATCAAGTTTTATTCTCTAAATAATTTCATCGTTTCCGAATTAATGTGGTTGATAGCTCTAGTCCTAATGGCTGCGATTTTAATGTTTTTTGCATAACTGGTAATTCCAAACTCTACTGATTGTATAGATCTTCCATATGCAGAGTCTTAATACGGTGTTTATTTTTAACTTGACAATAATATAAATATATAATGTTTATTCGCAGTACGCTAAAATTCTTTATTTCTTTGGAATTCGAATATTTATTATATTAATATTTTTTTCTTAGAGCGATTCTTTTGGCAGGTGAATAGATGTAGTAGGCGTTGATATGTATTACCATTTGCGTTCGAGGAATTTGCTGATGATACCCGTTTTTCTTATAATATTGCCTTTATGTAAAACCCGACAAACATCAGGACCAGCACGATGAGTACAGTAACCACCAAACAGATTATGATTTTTAGCTGAAAGTTTGAGAAACTTTTATTTAAAACCAAGCCCATAACAATGTTAAATACACTTTAATTCAAGAATCTAACAGGCCACGGCGGCCGGTAAAGCTGTCAATTAATATATTGTCAAAATGGCAGTTGCAAGATACAAGACCTCTAATGTTACAGTAGAATATCTGATAAAAAGTGTTATCGGGGTTGAGGTTTCAAAATAATAGTTATGACTAATATCAAAAAATTGTGCTTGATAAACGTTTTATAGTAATCACCATCTATGTTTTGGATTCTCAAGAACTCTCGCGACTTTTATTATCATCGCTCATCTACTGCAACATCAGTTTATTAATATAAGCTTGTTGTTAATCGGGATATTAGTGCTGAGATCGAAAGTATTACAGAGATCAAGGTACACCTAGAGTTATTGCTGCCATAAATCGTATTCCAGAGCTCCCGAGGACTCGAAACGTGTTGTGTAATCGATACGAGGGGAAAGTGATACTGTAATATCGATGTAAAATAGCCAAAAGTTTTGTTTTTCTTCTGATATCCAATACTATCGACATCTAAAAAGGCATGGGGATGAAGTTGAGAACCATCACTCCGACCACCACTATCAGTATCACCACGCAGATCAAGATCATGATCTTCTTCTAAACAGATAAAAGTTTATTTCAAGTGCGCTTTCAAACTCTACATTACGATATTTACAACCGCTTTTTACTGAACGACAACCGGTATCTGGTACGATAACTAGACTTTAAATTACGGCGCGGGAATGGAGATTCCCGTCTTCTGTGAGTTGCTACGATACATACATCGGAGGGTTACCCTACTTTGATATGACTAAAATAACACCAGAAAGACCATGCAATAAATGTTAGTGTGTTAGATTATCGCTTCTATAGCGGGTGTTACTGGTCGACCGCCGCGGACTCCTGGTTGTTCTGGACATTATTGTTTCCATTGCTGTTATTGTTATTATTGTTGCCGTTATTGTCATTGCTCTTATTCCCTCCACCACCACTGACGACAGATGTGTTCACGGATACATACACAATGATACCCACAATCACTAACACGATAAGCACCACCATTATTATAATACAGATTATCTTCTTCTGGAGATCGTTTGGTTAGTCGAAACAAAAATGGCAACAAAAGAAACGAAACATACGACGTTACGTACATTTTACGAAATAGTTTTGAACATACCTTTCGTGCTTTGCTCTGATATTGTACAGCCTTCTTGGTGTCGGCGACGGCTCGATCCACGAATTCCTTGGCATGTTCAACATTATACTCTATTCGATCAACCATCTCTCCCTAAAATAAGATAGTTGACCTTGTTGCAAACATGACCCTGTACATACTTGTGACTCTACTAACATGGCCATGTCCATGAACATGTCGTGTAATTCTCGTATGCTTGACTCTAACTTCATGATGTCATTATGCCTTGCTTCAATATCAGCCAAGGTCTGTTTGGCCTGTTGTGTGTCTGTTATGATTCCTTGAGTGAAAACCCCTGGCGTCCCTGATTCGATCATCTCCTCCAAGTCTTCGTCCCCTACTTGTTTACCCGCTGGAATAGCCCAAATCAAATATGACACAATGCATTAAAGATCGCCAAATAAAATTTAATATTTTAAAATTTACATACCAATGTCAAGTTGTCGTTGGATCCGACCTTTACATCTTTCTCTGTAGTCTGTCTGTGTTTTGTTGTAGTCAGTCATGACCTCCACGAACTTCCGAGACAACGTTGAATGTTGTGTTTTCCTAATTCGGAGATCTGCCCCTGAGGTCCCACCACTCTCATCGTGTTCGATACTGTTCTCAATTACTGAAAGCATAGACGCCTTATATCGCGTTGTGATAGTCTTACAAATTTTCAGCAAATTTGCTTACATTTTAGTTTCCGCCTCACTTTATTGGCAGTTTTTTTGATCTCGGCCATTAATTCATCCAATTCTTCTTTGGTTTCTAAAACCAGAATAATGAATTGAGGGGAAGGGCGACTTACTTGGGTCATTAACCGGATTAGAGAGGATGGCAGAGTGTTTTTTCTTGACTTCCTCGACATTCGAAGCGATCAGATCGATGCTCCCCCTAATTTCTTCTACCTGTTCGAAGAATTCCTCCATAAATTGGCCTTGGGCCGCATCCAATGTGCTGGCGTCGTCCTCGTGGTCTTCATCCCCTTGGTTTTGAGCCTACAAAAAGTGATTGAGTTTTATACAAATTCAATTTTGTATTAATGTTAAGTAGCAGGCAAATAATTTTACCGCTTTTAAGGCTCCCAACCGGTCTTTCATGATTGGAATGCGGTCGGGGACCGCGTGTGGGACGCGTCCAACTAAAAACAAGCACTCAGTATGATGATAATATTAACAAACGAGTCATTCCACGAAACAAGTTTGGATAATACGAATATTCCAATAGTTGTAAAGGTTTCCGAAATTTAAAAATCGAAAACGGAAATATGAAGAAACAAAAAACAGCACAAAAAATCCCGAGAATATAAGAATAATAGGACTAGACGGCCATTGATTCTGCGTTTCGAAGTTTATCTTCTTCACAGAATCCCCTAAGGACATGGGCCAAAGACAATGCCAAGGCCATAAAATCAATGGGAACGGCCAAGGTTGTGTAACCGAGATTCCAATGATTATCTTCGCATTTAAACCGTAACGAGAGCAATGAGTCACAACAGTGATATGCATTAATACCGAGGGAACGTTCCCTCAGGCCTCAAATGAAAGCCCGGGGGACAAAAAGGGGCGAAAATTATTTCAGAGCATTAAACAAACATAAGGGTTGGAAAGGCTTGAAACGACGGTCGCGGTATTCATCTATACACATTCGGAGTTGACACACAACGCCAGAGGTATTGAATGAATGAGAAACTGGCAAAAATCTTCGTGTATATTAAGTCAGCGGATTTTTGTGAGATTGATTTCGTAAATAATGCTTGCGTGTTGCTATAAAATAAACAAAAAGTTTAGTTTATGGGTTGGTTGGGGCTCCATATTCAAATTTATTTGATTTAGTGCGATCTCCGCCTTAAAAAGTTATAAAAAACATAAATTAAGCTGGAGGTATAGAAAAGGAAACGCCAAAAATAAGATCCAAACGAAATAAAAGATGAAACCGTCGTCGGTCCTTTTGCACGTCCATAGCCGGTCATAAATCCCCCGCTTTTGGATGAGGTTGTGATGGAGATAAAAAGAGAAATATATTTTTTAAAACGCTTAGGGCAATAAAAAACCTAGAAAAAAGCCTTATGCGGGAATGGGCCAGTCAGACGCGTGGCCAACTCGACCCACCAGTGCCAGTTTTCCGATTCTATTTACTTTCTTTACTGTTTACTTCTGTTTACAAAGAAACATTCCAAAAAAACGCAATATAAAAGTGAACAATACTTAGCAAAGAGGAGGGAAAGCAGTAGCAGCAATAAGTTCTGACCATAGCCCAGCATTTCCTTGGCGCGCCCGCCCATGAAAGCGCAGGGGAGGGTGAGAGGTGATGCGTACTCAGACCTACGGACCCCGACTCCAACCCAACAAAGGTTTTTTCATGCCCGTTGGGTTATTTTGGCATGGAAATTTGATAGTCAGCGCCTGGCTATTCAAAATGGAACGTGGAACGAAACCGGCTGGCTGTTGCGTCCGGCTCTGCTTCCAGAAAAAGGAATCCGAAACTTGGTTGTTTGACTTAAATTTATTTCGCTTTCACCTCATTCGGACACGAAGACAGTTCGACGTCCATCAAATTACTTAACCGAGCCGGCCACAGCTTCGGCCGCTTTTTATGATGCCACTCTCGAGTTTATTTTAGGGCTGGGTGCTTCTCCACACGCAAAAAAGCCAAAAATTCCCTGTAATTGGAACGGATAATTGCTCCTTGTCCCGACCGAGAGCCCTGCTGCATAACAACAGGTAATCAATGAAAGTGAAGTCCCATGTATGGTAGAGGTCTTGCAGACACTTTTAATAAAAGAATCCCCTTCCTCGAGAATGTGCACAATACAATGACAAATACAATTTAATTTCAAGGGAAATTAATTATGGAACAAATGACCTTTGCTTAAACAAGTTCGAAATTAAAATAAACAACAAAGGCATGCAAAAAATGCAACATAATAAAATAAATTGTAAACTCTAAATAAAAACACGCCGAATAGCCCCTCCCGGATCCCCGCTTCCTGAAAACCCCATATTTTGGAATGCCGTCTCTCTCTCCGACGTTTCCCCCCGTCATTTCACGCGAACCCAGCAGTTATTCCCTCTTAAAGCGAAACCATTGAAATGATATTATTACATCGAACATGAGGGGGGATCAAATCCAGGACCGCGCTTGATGGACGACAGGTCTGGTGGGCGCCGACGGAGAGGGAAAGGGTGCCCCGGAGATCCCTTGGCCCCCCGACTTCTCACGCCGGTTACTCTTTGCTGTCGCCTTGTTCCGTTTCTTGGTCATGGCCTGAAGGAAGACGAAGAAGCAAAAGAAATGGAGGGAAATGGCCCCGAAGAAATATTTGGAAGGCGAAGGGGCCCAGGGTGTTGTCGTTGAGTGTGGTGGTGGTGGCCGCCATGCTTACTTACTTCTTGGTTCCATTCACCACGACCGAACATTTTCCAAATTTTTTCGGCCGCCAACCTCACATCCCCACCAAAGAATTCTGGGCCCGAAAAAGGACAAAAGTCGAGAACAAACGGACTCTCGAAAGCCGATAGAAAATCGGTTTTGTCTCTGCTACCTTTTGCGAGAAATGAGTTCCGAACCAAAAAAAAAGAACAATAGCATAAATTGGTTATTTTCCCAGGAAGCTCTTCAAACATTGCAACGGAACGGCATTGCCACGATGATTAGGGTCGAGGATGACCTCCACACCATCGGAAAAATTGTGAAGAGATAAATTTGAAGATTAAATATAATATATAACAGCAAATGGCCGAATGTGGGGGCGGATTAAGACACCTTCTCAATTTTCCTACAATAAAATTCTTTTTTTTTGAAATGAGGCCTTATGTTTGTTGATATAAAAACTGTTTGTTCAGTTGATGTTGGTTCCCCTTTCCGTCAAATGTTCGAAACATCTTACATTAGGCTTGTTTTAAAAATAATGTAAGTGTAATCATCATTTCACACAGTATAAATTGACCAAAAAACGATTAAAGCGTTGTAAAGGCGCTCTCTGTTTATTATTCCTTTATCACATCCGAGGAATAAAAAATCCGGATAAGAGTTCGGAACGGACTAGTTTTCCGGTATCCAGAGATGGTCAGTTCAGTTGGTGAAAGTCACGGTCAGGATGCGCGCGATTCTCGGGGTCATGTTATTTCTCACTTTCGGAACTTCTCTGCCAATCCACAAGCAATACGGTATGTTTGTGTGGCTCTTTATTAGCTGTATCTTAGATTCCATCAAAGACAAAAGCTGGAAAAAGTGTGCATTCTCCTATGGGATACATGATAAATATCATCTATTTAAGAACAGCCAAGACTTTCTGGATTCAAAGTGAGGACATTTTCATTTTTTTATATTAATAACTTTAGGGAAGCCATACTAAAAGCATTAAATTTATGGGCCACAGAGGTCAAGATTATTAAACTTTATGAAGTTCACGATGATCAGCAACAACCTGATATTGATATTACTTTTGCCCTGAGAGATCACAATTGTACAGAAAGCTTTGATGGCCCTGGAGGGATAGTTGCTCACTCCGCCTATCCCCCTCACGGAATTCTTCATTTCGATGCCGAAGAGGTCTGGTCGTTGGATGGGGATAATCTCAATCTGAGCTATGTAAGTCCCGATTTCCACAGCAAAAAAGTTACGAAACAGGTGGCGCTTCACGAACTGGGACACGTGTTAGGTTTAAAGCATTCCGAAGAGCCCAAGTCTATTATGAACTCGATTTATAGGTACGTTAAAGCGCTTTATGTAATAAAATAATTCACTAATTTGTTAAGAAATGGGCCTTTGCGATTGAGCGGACAAGATATACGAAGGCTGCGTCGTCTCTTCGCTTATTGTAACCGGGTTTAATTCGGGAAAACTAGATTAGAAATACTATATAATGTTCATGAACATTAATAATGAAAATGTTGGCAATCTACTTGATGCCATATCGCTTCGTTCTAACCAAGGAGGCGAGGTAAAATACCGTATTTAGCACTTGAGTAGCCTGTAATAAAGTAATATTGTATTGGTCATCGCTTGTCTTACCAATACGACAATAACTCGATTGAACCAGCCGTCGTTTCCAATGTTGGCTGGAGCAGTGTAACGATGATGGTTGTGATGCCCGTTCGCCAAATTGGCCAGGTCATAAATTAGGATACCGCAAGTCAGAAGACACACCACCACTGCGACTGAATTGAAAGCAATCTCCTATAAAGGAATGTTTCCTTTGAAGCATTTTTGAAATAAACGTATACTTATGATGACTAATCAAGCACACGTACGGTTTGAACCCATGGTAATTGTTTGTTTTGACTGTGAACTCGGAAGAAGTACAAGGCCAATGTCAAGAACGAAAGAGCGGCCAGGACAATGCAGGCGACAAAGATGAAAGTATACAATTTCCATTGGAATCGACCATCTATCAAGAACAGAACTGCCACTAAAGCGCACAACTGAAAGTATTTAAAATTAAGCGATACAAATCATACGATCCCTTACAATTTGAAGCCATTTGAGGATAGCCAATCGACTGGTGCACCACGTAACAAGCTCAGCCATTTTCGAAATGAACGATCAGCAAGTGTTTAGAGGGGAATTAAATAAACGATGAGGCCGTTCCTCGGGATCACGTCAACAACTAAATGCGGCACTTGGTGGGATGTTGTGTCGAGAAAAAGGTGAAAGTAATGGCACGTTTCCCCGGCCGAAGAGAGCCAGTTGTTTTAAAACTAAACGCGACGCGGAAGGGGAGTGATCGGGGTCCGGTTCGGATTCGGGGACTTGAGGATCAATCACTCTCACCGTGTTTTTGGCCGTCACTTTTATTTGTTCGGCATCCGGCCAAGGTCCTCATGACACATGAATACGATGCCGCGTTCAGTGTCACACTCTATTCATAGTTTGACATCTTCTGTCAACTTTTGTCAGGAGTCAAAATTGTGAAGTTATTTGTTTACTTAAAAGGTTTGTTTCAATGTGGCAACTACTTGTACCATGAAGTTCCATTTCAATAAAAATAATTGCTGGAAAAAATGCATTTCTTAATCAATGATCAGCTTTCTGTAATCATCGTTCCGCATTCGTAATTTAAAAGAAATTAGCAGGCCCCTGCGGGCCCCCTATTTTTTACTATGTATGCTTGTAATTTTTAGTTTTTGAATTTTATCCAAATTTTAAACACAAAAGGCTCGGGGCCTTTTGTATTTACTCTGAAAATCCATGACTTTCCTTTTAAGAACGGGGATTCCAACTAAATGATTTTCTACAAACAAACCCAAGTTGATATGTACAAATTTATTAAGTAAAAATCTCGCATTTATAATCTCTAACAAAGCGAATTCACAGTTTGTTTTGTGTCATATAAGAATTGATATGCGAATCTGTTGATGGTTTGTGAACGGCGGGCAAGTTGTACTCGGTTAATCCCGTCGTTGTCGCCACTGCTGACATCATAGCGCGTACACCAAAGTTGTGGGTAACCTAAATAAAGATGCTTATTTAAAGATTGAAGGCATTTGGTAAGCCTGATGATGTAATAAACTTGCCAAATTGAGATCCCATAAGCCTTTCTGGAGAGGGTCCAAATTCTTGGGAGTCTGACCATTACTCTGATATTCAAACGTCTTATCGGTTTCCAGGACTTCTAATACTGTCTGTCCAACGGCTCTGAGCATATTTTGAAGAGATCCGGTTGTGATCTGTCTTCTTTGAATATCATTATTGAATGAGTGGATTCCCCGCATCAACTGATCTGAATTCACTTGTATTCTACGTGTTAATTCTTTTTCGAACGCATCCTTGGGGAAGTGCTCATTGAGAACTCGGCCCACATCCTTCACTATTGTCAGGGACTCTTCTTCGCACAATGCTGTGAAGCACGTTGCTTTACTCTCAGTTCGTTTGTTTGGGGGGACCGTAACCCCATGTCTTTTAAAAATGTTACGAAGCCGATTAGCATGAGGACGACCCTTGGCTCTGAAAATAATCATGTAATGTGATGTCACTAAAGAAAACTTCTTTTCAACCTATACTACTTTTTTAGCACTTTACCTTCTTAGAATTGCATTTATGTAGCTAATATTCAAATTCTCAGGTGTTTGCAGTCTTCTCTTCAATTCGTCCATCTTCACAATGTACTGTTTGTTCTCGTTGAGGAGGCCCAACCTTCCAGAGATCACGTGTTCTCCTTTCTCCATTTCTTTATCATCCTGGGACACGTCTAAAACAAATTCATATTACTCTATTGACTAGTTTCAAACAGTATCCCAAAATATTCTCGTTACCTGATATTCCACTGAAATTTGTAGTATTAGGTGATGTAAAATATCCTGATTCGTTTGTCAACGTTGAATTCATCGACATATTGGCCGTTTGATTGGAATATGAAGGGTAGGATGGATTAATTGGCATATTCACATTGAACATTGCAGGCATGCAAGGCGAGAAAGTGTTGCATTGATTATACATCTGGTACATCTGAGAATTGTCCATAATAAATAAAAATAAACAATAATAGAATATTCCAGCTTCTTGAAATCCTGAAAACAAAACAATAATTTTACATAAGTCGACGGAAGACCCAAAAATAATATTTTAGATCCCACCACCCCCGATCAGAACAGAAGTCTAAATGATCGAACAACCTCTACAAAATAACAGGGCGGGAGTGCAGAAAATGTAAAGACCACCTTAATAAGGTAAACTCTTTTTCAGAATTGCACAATTTGCAGACGCATCCCACCCAAACTAATCCATTGTTTGGAAATTGATCGCGTAAGATTTACCTCAGGCCAAAGGGTTATAAGGTCAAATTCTCTCCTACTGTGCGACGTAAACCTCGCTTTCAAGACACGACAGAAAATTTAAATTTCACGCGACCAATAAGAAGCTTGGAGTAAAAAAAATAAAATAAAAACTACGAAACAATATCACCGCGGTGCACCGTGCATACGATACCCATTTTAGTTCCGCCTTAGCGTCAAATTTTACATGCCAACCTCCCAGCAAAAAAGGAGGCCATTTGTGGACCTTCCCGATTTACAGCTTATTGCAATCGTACTTTTTCACAATTTTCTCAATCTTTTTTGTAATTATTTTATTTTTTAAGGCAATTGTGACACCTCGTTTCAGACGAAACTCGCCAAAGAATTCAAATTTCTTGTGAAAAAAGTTCGTCCATAATTTTTAGGCCGTGAAGCCCCCGTCGTCAATCAAAGTGATTTTCTCAAATTTCAACGAACCTTTCCAGTAAATATCCGAGGCACTGTTTATTCCACTGTAAATTTGTTTATAACATTAGAAATATATAAATGCAGAGCCAGCCAGAAACGACATAATTTAGAACCTGATTCACTTCTCTTCTGATAAAGTTACTGTTCCCGGATGTATTAGATTTTCCGTCTTTCCTATGGCAACTTATGGTTTAATTGGTGATCCAAGCTGCCAAAGAAAGGCCGACAATTTAATAGACACCAATCTTACCCAGCCGAGATCACCCTTTCGAAATATTCGTATCTCTTTATCCGTATACTGTAAGTCCTCGAGGGCTTCTTCAGCGAACTGAAGTTACCCTTAAATGTGCTGACCTAAAGGAAAGCGTTTCATCAAAGCGCTCTAGGAGAATGTTCTTCTTCTGCAAGGTTACCGAAACAAAATTCAAATTAGACAATGAAGTCTGAACAAAGAATTGGTTGCGCGATTAAAGAATCCAACACTTATTATGATGTCATTTCTTTAGTGAAAAGTCTCTTTGACATACCGAGGAGAAGCCTCACAGTTCCCAAGTTTCAAATCGTCTTTGTTTTTACCAAGCGTCATCAAGTTAAAATAATTAAAATTTATACCAATAATGGTACCGATTACCTAATTCCCCTGCAGAAACCTTTAGGCTGCATAATGTAGAAACCAAAATACCCTCTAGCTTACACTGATATTGCGCAAGCCTTTACGATACCTCGAAATCTCAAGAGCCACTAATTGCTGGATGACCTCGCGCCCTCTTAATTACAGCTCCCTTACATTTACAAAAACGGAGATACGACAGAAATTGTGGCTTCGTCATACGTTTCTATTAAAATTTATCTAATTATATACAACTGACACAGTGTTTTGAGTAACCGTATAATTTAACGACCCGTATAGAATTTCACATTCTAACCCGTCTTAGATGATATAAGGCGGAAAAAGAGGCACCCTGTCATATTTAGTAAAGTTTGGAACCACCGATTTCCTGCATAGGGGACATTCATTACGTTCCTCGAGCCATTTCCGTACACATAATTCTTCGAAGATGTGTCCACAAGGCAACTGAAACACATTATAAACATTTAGGGATTAATTGTAAGGGAGAAAGTTTCCAGAATCAAAATATTGATTTTTAATCCTACCTTTACGCCACTGGTCATTGTGTTTAGACAAATTGCACAATTGTCATCTTCGATCTCATTTGAAGAAACGTTTAGTCCAATATGAGTCGAGGAGAGATTTTGTTTCATCAACTTCAAGGTTTGGATAAACAGGCGGATGAGAATCACTGTCTAAAATCGTGGAGATATAAAACCTGCTAACAATCCTACCCTTAATGAAAGATACGGGATAAATAGCCACATAGACTCAAAAAACCGTTGCCATTGGATTATAGGCAACAACGAAAGGTAACAAACAAACACATATTCAATCATCTTTATCGCTTGCATTCGCAGAGTCTTGTCCAGAACTTCAAGATTGTTCAACTAAAAATTAATGAATCGTAGATTTTAGGTACCCAAAAAAATTAACTTACTAAGCACTCAATGAATAGACAAATATCCATAACGATAAAATTCGCTATCGAAATCACATAGATGAGATAAAAGAAGCTTTCTGTTTTGACCATTCCAAAACACAATACGTTTATGAATTCCGAGTGATCACAAAATATACCAAGAATAGAACATCGTATCACGAACTGAGAAAATGTCTTCCAGAACGGTCGTACTTGCATCACGGACAAGCGAACAAAGTCTCGGTAATAAAGGGCGTGGAATATGAAAAGTATCAATTCGAATATATAGACATAAACTATTCGAAAAAGAGCCAGAAGTCCAACCACCAGGAATAATATCGTTACGTTGAGGAAATGATAGTCCGGTAACTAAAAAAAGTAATAGTAACATTGAATTTAGCAACCTTGGTAAACTTCCGTATGCGGGAAGTTGGTATGTCTCTATTATCTCAACCTGCCCGGGAGGCGAACTACAGACTCAGATTATGCCCAAGTCTAATTCACACTAACAATAAAACAAGCATCAGAAACAAAAAATCATAATCTGAAAACCGACGGGCCGGCAGGAACAAATATAACCGTAACCAACTTACAAACAGTAAAAAACCGGCCGGACGTGTCAACGAGAATCTTCCCAACAAGTCGATCAAAGTAGCGGCATCGTCATCAGAAAGAGGAATTCCGGCTTGAGTTACACTGTCAACAACATCTGAAGCTGAGAATCTTGCCCTTCTCTCCCCAGCTGAGTCCTGTCGCGTTAAACTATGATTTGCACTCCCTTCCCCCTCAACATTAATAGTCACATGCTCCTAAATATAAATATAAATTTCAACGTATTATACTCACCGAAGGAATGTTGGAAGTAGAAGCCACTAATTGGGGCGACGGAATCGATGTCATTTTAGAAACACCCTATAAGCACTCAATGAGTCGTCTAAAATTTTCCGGTCACACAGACGCGTTGTTCTCGATCTCTTATCGCCGGGAAATCAGCCAAAACCCGACGGATTCCCGCGATATCCAAACGGCTTTAATTACACCTGGAGTATTTCCTTCGAAGCTCCAAAAGTAAAATGACAACTAGCAATCAAGAAAAAAATTTTGTCCTATTCAAACCACCAGTCGACCATTTTCACATTTTTAGTTTTCTAATTTTATTGCGATATGCCAACTTTTTCGGATTTTTTGTTTTCGTGGCGAGACTCTAATTACACCAATAGAAATGTGTTTTTTTTATTGTTAGAATTTTGAGTTGTAAGTTTATTCATTACAGAGCTTGAATAAACTTTTTTCTATGTCGTTTACAATTTGCAATTGTCAATTTTGAGATGTATTAGCTTTTGGGGACACTTTCCATAGAAGGAAAAGCAAATTATTTTTCCGCCGCCTTGTCGAAATCGTCTTTTTCGCTTTGATGTATAAGTTTATGTGAGCATTATTTTGGATATTCGATATAAAATCTGGAAGATTACGTATTTTAAAGTCTAAATCACAGGAAACATTTTTTTATAATCTATTGTACGTAGAATAGGAAAAATACAATCATCCACTTTCCTGTAGGAAGTTCTGTATGATACTTGGTAGCAGTAGATCACGTACATGGAGTTCATGTCAGAGAAAAGGGGCGAAGGTCGCCATCGCAACCGTGGTTTCGCCTTGCCCTAGGGGGTTTCGGCTAATGAAACGAAAGACGGCGAAGATTTCGGAGATTTGTCAGCCGGCATTCGAATGCAGCGCTTTTCATAGCATCGGCTAGATGGAGCGCTGCGCGGTTCCAGAAGGGATTACCTCTGAGCTCGATGTCCATTCGTTTCTTTTTGACTCTCCTCGGCCAAAATGAAGCGCGCTCAAGGGGTCTGGAAATGCTTCTTCACGCGGGTGGTGGTCAGTTAAAGAATATTTATAGGCATTGTTACTATTTTGGCCAGTATTTTTGATGTAACAAACCAATTCCTTTTTTTACTTGACATTGCTATTTTATTCAATCGAAAATTACACTGTCATTGTGTTTTGCGCGATTAAAAAAGGCCGAGTCTAGTTCTTGTCGCTTTGACTTAAAAAAATGTTTTATGTCAGTTTTAAAATGTAATTTTGTGTAAAACCCATCGTGTATAACAGAGCTGTGTTTGTTGAAGAAATGTTTAGTCACCTCTATGGTTTGTTCGTTCGAATTCTCTTTTTGAGGGAATTCGCTCCATAAATGATCGAAAAAGTCGGGAACGGAGCGCAGTTAAACAGGTAACCCATGCCGAAATGAGACTTGGAGGTGTTTTCGACGAGTTATTTTTCAAAGAATGGGTCAGGAGTTTTTTAGATCCCATTTTTACGCATTTGCTTTCCGTTCCCGTTTTGTAATACGAAATTAACGTATTTTGTGGTGTTCATTTTCGCGGAATGTGCTTTCTCCGAACCGTCCCCCTAAACGTCACTCAAATCCGCGTTTTATTTTAAGTTCATCCCTGGTTAAATAAAGGCTGTTTCTTTTTAGCTCGGCTGATTGGCACAAGACCGACCCTCCACCTCGAACAGCAGTCGTGGGGAATGGTCTGCGGTCCCACAAGGACACCAATCACTAGTGATAAGTCCCGCCTTTACGAGCCAGCCGCGAAATGGTCGCCTCTGACCGTGATCTGGACACGATGTCCGCTCGGGTCTGCTTTCGAGAAGATAATATTCAGTCAACGGGCTCCCCAGACTCCCCGGCCAAGAGAAATGCACCGAGCACTGCGACTGGGGTACCATTCAAGGAGCTCCACAAACAGGAAAATGGAACAGAACCTCCAAAAACTGCTGGTTGTGGATCAAAGTCAAGGCAGGCTTTTATAAAACTATTTATGGGTTTGGTCCCGTAGCTTGAAATATACTTTAAATTTGGGTTTGGACTGAAAAATAATATTTGTTTCTTTTTTCAGGCGTTCAATCAGGCATTATAACATGTACTTTCCAATACAAGGGAAGCGAATCAGACTATGCTTTAATGGAGATCGCTTCTCAAAGGTAAGAACATTTGAGGTTTATTCTTACTTCAATTTTTAGCCGGTTGCCTATTCAATCTCAGCCTTTAAAACCTTTGACGCATTCCTAGAAGATGTAAATTCGAAAGTTGGACGGCATGCAGCGCTTTTATATGGTGCACGAAATATATTTTCAACAAATGGAGTACTCATTACCGCATTGGATGACATGAGACATAACGAAACCTATGTGTGCGCGAGGTAAGATCAAAAATACTTTAAAACATTCAAAAGAAGACCTTAGTGACCGAAATTCATTTACTGTTTGGGTTTTTTATCTCATCGTCAGGAGTCAGCAAATGCGTCGAACGGGATTTTAGTAAAAAGTAGTATAAAAGAAAAGGATTTGTTTGTTTATACAACCTTAACTCACTGTTTGGTAAGACGTTTGGTTAGTGCTTTCGAACGTTTGGACGACTTTTGGGTCTAAATTAAGGGGAAATATATTTTAGCTGTATGTTTTATATGATAGTTTTTATTTTAGTACCGCAAAATTTGTTCCATTGAACTACGATCAAGTTGGGGTACCTAAATGGACATCCACGTTGAATAAACAATCTCGCCCGCTTCAACGGCCTTCTGTAACACGCTACAAATGCCATGTAAAGAGAAGTCGACAATCCTCAATGCCTTCAGAATGTGGAGATCAAGATGGATTGAATGCCACCAGAAGTGATGAAGTTCCACAACTCCCCAATACTGATATTGTTGGATTTCTGGGTCGTGGACATAGTGCTGAAGTGTTCAAAGCAAGAAATGCGTATGTCATTTTGAGTTTTTGAGAGACGCAGTAGACCAGAAATTAGGAGGGGGGTCGCCCCCTGCCAAGGTACCCCTAAAATGTTTCCCTTGCCTAAAATCCAATAAACACGAAACGATTAAGGGGGCCGCTAGCTGCGTCCATGGAGTCTTTAATAATTGTATCCTATTTTTAGAAAAGGAAAACTTTTTGCTGTCAAAATAATTTCCATGAAGAACAATAATATGGCCGAGTTCGTTGCACGTGAGATTGAATTAATGAAAGCCCTAAGATGTGACCACATCGTGAAGATGTTTAAAACATACGAACAGCCCAATGTCGGACAAATAATCGAGTTGGAATACATTCCTGCTGGAGATCTTTTTGACTACATGAAGGTTAACAAAGTCTTGGATGAATATAACTGTGCTAGTGTGATGTCCTGCCTTGCGTCAGCATTAACTTTCATGCATGCAAACAGTGTGGTTCATCGAGACATCAAACCTGAGAATCTTCTAGTATATTTTGATGAGAATCAGCTTTGCAAAGTAAAGGTTACTGATCTTGGATTGGCGACGCGCATTGTGAAAGGACAGATGTTGTTTACTGTCTGTGGAACACCAACATATGTGGCTCCAGAAGTTGTGGCCAAAGAAGGGTAAGGAATCTCGTTTCGTTGATAGACCTTTATTCTTTAGATATTCCTTTGAGTGTGACAGCTGGTCTTCTGGAATTATTATGTACTTATTGTTAGCCGGCTTTCCTCCCTTCTATACCCAAAACGATGATCAAGGAGAGTTGTTTGATCAAATCCTTGAAGCAAAGGTTCCCTTGAGTGATGATTATCTGACTGAAGTGTCTTGGTCGGCGAAATTACTCCTTAAAAAACTATTGTTACGTTATCCTAAGAAACGTCTAAAAGCCCGTGAATTATTGGCTGAGAAATGGGTGAAGGTATGTTGCTTGTTGTATTGTTTGAAGTACATAAACAATTTTTAGGACCCCGCACGAATTACGAATGCGGACGAGGCCAAGGCGGCTGAAGCAGTTGATGAAATTGATGAACAACTTCAACACCCTCCAGACAGACCACCATCTAAAATGCGAAGATACTCCAATCCCGACTTTAATGTTTTGAAGCCTGGTCAGAAAACGGTCTTCCAATTACACCGTGCCAATACTCAATTGTTGCGACAATACAAAAAAGTTTTTACCTCCGTTCCTCACCAAACTAGTCACCAAGTACGTTGTTTCTGATACGTTTCACTGTTTTCTTGGTATGATTCATTGGATTTTATTTCAGTCATCGCTTTCTGACGACGATGTCTACGAATACAGTGATTCTGAAGATGGTCAGTTGGAGAATGGAAGAGCCGAATTTGTGTTCTATCGTCCGGCTAATTGATCTCTATCCAATGCTTTTACTGCTCCAGGTGTCGTCTGTCTAATCTTCCTATGCCTCAATTGTTGTATTTTGTTTGAGCTTTATGCAGGTATGTTGTATTTAGTTTTTTCGTGTCTGATATCTCGCCCTAAAAATTGTAATCGCACCGGTTTCGAATCCAATCGAATACTTTATAAACGAACGAATCAAATTGGGTTTACATTTTTCGCCCAGAACAAAAATAAAAACTATCTTTCCCCATGAAAGAAATTTATTCGGCTTACAAGGGGATTGGAAAAACACAAGGTTCTATGAGTGTAAATATGTACATGGGCGGTTGTCAATCCGTTTCCATTCCGTCAAATCGACCTTCAAACCCCGAGAAGTTAGACAAGACCCGTGAGTAATGCTCGGAATAGCCACCCTGAGGCAATTCCCGTCCTTCCCAATTTCTTGTTTTACATTCATTCTTCAAGAGTTCCCATGGACATACCTATAAAGCATTGGTAAGAATAGGAACAACTTACATCTTGTTTGTAAATGCCTTCAATATTCACATTGTAGAAGAAATTGTGCGCAAAAAGGGCTTGAGAACTTCGAAGCCTTTGGTTCGGGTCAATTGCCAAAAGCTAAAAAGAATTTAGCCCTCATTAAGACTGTGCGTGTTATTCAAATAAAATAATATGTTGCTTGAAATCAGAACCCTCCTACGGGTTGACCCGAAAAAAAAATCTAGAACTGTCTGGATGGATCTCTTGCGAAAACTGCTGGAGCGGTATTAAAATATTTATTATCAGCGTTTTTGCTTTTCTGCTGTATCTTTCATTTTTTTTGAATCACCATTTTCCACTGTATTAGCGTAGCAAATTGAGCCCCATAGATACCCAATACGGAATGTCTTCATGCCATGCTACCGACACCTTACATTGACACGAACAGACTTTTAAATGTTAATATTAAAATCCTACATACCATTTTCATGACATCTTTGAATTCTTGAGTGCACGTTTCTGGGAAATCACGTTGATCAAATACCAATTCACGATGATTTAGCGCGTTGCTGTTCGCAAATGGATATGTTCCTGTTCTCATCACAAACAACGACACTCCGAGACTCCACCAATCCACAGCCGAATCGTAAGGACGTCCCCGAGCCACCTCCGGAGCCATGTATTGGAGAGTACCACATATGGTATTTGTTCGGTCTTTGGGTGCCAAGAACTTCGAAAACCCGAAATCCACAAATTTGACATGCATTTTGATATCCAAGGCAATGTTTTCCATCTTTATGTCTCGATGAATAATGTTCCGGTTATGTAAATAATCCAAAAATAATTGGTCCACTTAAAAGTCATTAAATTTACCTAATCCCAGAGCAAGCTCCGCTCCATACAACCTCACCAGCTCCTCAGAGAATTGGCCATAATCACTCCAAAGTGTGAATAAATCCCCGTATCCATCCACATATTCCATTACAGTAAACAGTTCAGTTTGTGTCTGCCAGGAGTCCAAAAAGGCGGCAATAAATTGATGAGAACCAAGCGATTTCTGAAAATAGTGAGATTAAAAGTTACTCGATCTAGAATCAGATATACTTACTAGTACTCTCACTTCATTGCAAATTTGTTCTTCTGCTTCGGTCTTTAGAATATCCGTTTTATTCTGAACCTTTAGGGCAACCTGCTGACCTGGGTTTGTTCTGCGGCAGGCCCGGTACACATCTCCAAAGCGGCCATTCCCAACAGAATTTAATATCTGATAATGTGTGATATCACGCCCGAAACTTACCAAGAAGTCGCTTTCAGTTATGTCACTCCTCCATGGGAATTCAGGCTCAAATCCGTGTCCTAGAAGACTCGGCCAATGTCTTTCGAATCCCAAAACCCCTGAACAAGAGATCTAGAAGTCCTAATATGGAAATCTTACTGGTTGGAGTGGATGGTGACCGTGGAATACTCGTGTGCTTTCTTTTTCGAAACGTTTTCTCAGGATCACTCGATTTCTGGTCGGATGATCTGGCCGAACTGGCAAATGATGCAATCGACCGAAGGGAAAAACTTCCGCGGAGGAGCTTCGTGCGCTTTTTTGGTGGAGGCGAGGCCTCCAAATCATCATCCTGCAATAATGTCAAAAATGGAAATCGAAAAGCTGACACGAGTATGTCATCGTCCATCATTATACATCACAACAGCCTTACCAAGGAACTGGCATTGAAGTCGACGGACTTGGAACTGGAATGTTCATTTCCCATTTAATCGGAGGACCAGGGGATCCATGTGAATGTCCAGACCGGAATGTGGGGTTGCGTCGCTTCCGCTGGAAGGTAATCGACCTTCAATGGGAAGTGAGGTATTCGTGTTGCTCAAAAAAGATCCGAAACTCGAGAACTAAGCTTTTCGGACGAGTACATTCCCCAAATATATGTATGACAAATATAAATAAGGAACAATAGTTTTAAAAAATTTAATACTACGACTTTTTGAACAAATCCCCAAAGAAAACTTATCAGCAGGTTTAGAAACCCCGGCGTTAGAAAACGGAAGTTGCATCTTTTAATTCTAACACCGGCTAGGAGGTAAAAACATGACAAAACTTTTTATATAAATTACACTCTTGCGGTTTTTGTTCCTAAAAAAGCCGAAAAATACGAGGAAAAGAGCCCGAGAGTAGAAAGCCGGGCATTTTCCTCTTTCTTCTAAGTCAAAGCGAGGTTCCAAATTGTTTCCGAGGGCTTTTACCACTCAATGTGTTCTTATTCCGGGTGTTAATTACATCCG
Organism: Bursaphelenchus xylophilus; assembly: GCA_904066235.2. Lineage (NCBI taxonomy): Eukaryota > Metazoa > Nematoda > Chromadorea > Rhabditida > Aphelenchoididae > Bursaphelenchus > Bursaphelenchus xylophilus. The sequence continues at coordinate 5,481,693 of CAJFCV020000003.1, read as the reverse complement.
GAAATTGAGACACTTTCTCTTAAAATAATGCATCAAAAAATCATGGATTTGAATATAAAAAACACCAAAATAAAAAAGGATAAGAAGGAGAAAGATCCATCGCCCCTAGGGGAAAACCAATCATTTGGTCGTGCGTTTTGGATGTTGTTATTAATCATTCAATCCAATACAACAACAGCCCCAACGATGCGCAAATTTACTCCATTGCAGTATCCTAGAGTTACCGTAAATATACTCTGTAAACAAGAAAAAGGAATTCTGCAGACATAGGAAAAGTGTAACATCAAACGGAAATTCAATTTGAAAACAGTTTATAATTTTTTAGCCTTAGTTTGGGCCGAAGAATTCAATCACAGAGCCGCCTCCGGGCATCCTAAATTCAATTTGTGTTCTGTGGATAATACTAACATGAACCGAAATATTCATTCGCCCCGCCGTTTACGCTGTGAGCTTTACTTAATGCAGTCAATCCAGTTGATAAAACTGTTGCAACGCCGCGAAAACCATTGCTAACAGCTACAATAAGGGTTGTTAATTTGGCGGATTTTTCTGACATCCCAAGTGCAACGCGCGCGACGCTCCGATTTTGATGAAACTTGAAACAAATTTCCGAATATGGAGAGTCCGAATATACCCCTAGCTCAACTCATTTGACCGACTAATTTTCCCTCTCAAATTTTTTCTTTTGCTTTTTCCGGGTTTCTGATGGTGGATTTGGCACTCAAATGGCCTATTTGAAGTTTTAAATCGCATACCTGTGATTCAATTTTCGGCCTTCCAATTATCAAAGATTTCAAAAATGTTTAAGAATCGTGATCATAATTTTCTATAGATCCGCAAACTTTTGATGTGTTTCAGATTGTTTCCAACATCTTAATCTTTCGCAGCCAAACTAGTCTTACACAATCATCGTGGATAATGTATGGAAAAAATCAGAAAATCGTCAAAAAACCAATATTTAACTTCAGTATGAGGTCTAAATCACACATTCTTATTACTCAAATACTGCTGGACGTTTCACACCAAAAATTAGAATTCCGATTTTTCTACCGTAATTCACTTACTACGGTAAAACATATGACGGTCGGAAAGACTTGAAATTTTGCACTGCGAATCTGCATAATCTGAAACATAATTACACCAAGTTTCATCCACATCCAGCGACCGGTTCCAGAGTTATAGAAGATTATTTGTATATTTAGTAACTAATGGGTACTGCAAGCAACACCACGAAGTTTACGGCTTCCAGAAAATGCCCATTGGATGCTGTAAAGTTGAAAATGCGATTTTAGAGGTTCGAGAAAGGGGTTTTGGGAACAAATAATCCCCTATAACTCTGGAACAGGGTGATGTAGTTGGACAAAACTGCAGAATTTTTTATCTGACATAAACGAACTCTTCGTGCAAAATTTTGACCCTTTCCATAGAAAATTTTACGTTTAGTAAGCGGGTTACGGTAGAAAAGTTGTTTTTCCAATTTTTGGTATAAAATGTTCAGAATTCTTCGTCCATAAGGCTTGTATGATTGAAAGAGCATACTGAAAATGGGGTTTTTACCGGTTTGTTTTGGTTTTTGTCCGATAGTATCCATGATGATTGTCTGGGCTGCACCAAACTCGGAGAAGTAAAAAGTTTTCCCGCGTGGTGTCATAACCAACACCCTCGAGAACCGCTAAATCGAATATTTTTGAAAAAATTTCAAAAAATTACTACTTACTATTAGACCGCGGAAAACGCAAGCTAAAAATTTCAGAGATTGATGTGGCCGATACCCAAAGAGAGTGCAAAATTTAATGGAAATCTGAGTTTCGCGCTTGCGATGCATTTTCCCTTGTCAATTTGACATGACGTCAATTTGACAGTGTGACTGAGACATCATATCATGTTGACGGCTTAACCACGCTCGCTACACATATTACTATTATTTCCATAGGTAATCATAACTCAAATGATCTAACCATGACAGTGTTTTACTCATCTGATACCTTGATAATTAAATTAGACGATTAAAAAAAGCTTATAAAAACTAACCAGTCTCAGAATAGACCGGGTAATAAGAATATTATTACAAATCGGATAAAAAATATTGCCACCGAATTCCATCGAGTTTTATTTCTACTCTATGTAAACAATGGGAATATACCGGTCTCCTCAGGCGTCTGGTTCAATGTCCAAGAAAAGCGCAGAAAGCGCAAATCCTATGAAAACGACGCCGCCAATTAAAGTCACTGAAAAAAGAAATTTAGGTAAAAAAAAGCAATTTTTGTCGTGTAATCCGATCAGCTTACCAGTTCGAACAGAGATCTGTTGTGCTAATAATCTTCCGAAAATGACAGCTATACCCGTACAGATAGCATGGCCAAGAACACCTCCCAGTATTACTCCAGTCACATCTTCTCTGGCTCCCAAAATAATAGTGGTCAACTGACTTCGATCTCCCCACTCTGCCAAAAATGTTAGAGTAAATGACTTCAGAAATATGGTTGACACAAATGATAAGACATTCCAAGTCGAATTCCTGTAAAAAGAATATAAAAATTACGCACTAACTATGAATAAAAACTGGTAAGATTTCTCAAAGAAACATACGAATCACTGCTTCCGCCAGACTCCAGATCACTAAACTTTTTCGTCTCCAAATCGGCATCAGTCTTCTGAACTTCGGCTTGAGCTTCTTCATATCCTTCTTGCGATTCGTTCGGACTCATATGATACCCTTCATGTAGCATCTTGAGCCCAAAGAAAGCGAAAAGGCCCGTCGAAATGTAAAACGTAAACTTTCGTGGAATTAGTTGAGTGATCCATCCCAAATAAGCTAAAATTCAAAGCATGAACAAAATTCAGAAAACTTGCCTGACAAGACGGTCATCAACCCGAGAGCAGCAATAGCGCCGATAAATACGGCCATCCTCGAGTGTCTCATAGCCATGATGGCCGCAATAAACCATGTTTTGTCGCCTATCTCGCTTACAATAATTACTGAGAGCGAAGCGATGAATGCGTGATAAAAAGTGATTGTGTTCTGAAAACGAAAAATTTGCCTTGTTGAAAAGACCTGTTGAATAAACCAAATACAAACATACCGAATCAAGTTTCGTGCTTCCATTATCCGTTTCAACAGCGTCTTTGGTATCTTTTACTTTTATATCGCCCAGATCAACATGATCTTGAGCAATTACAAGACAGAATAAAGAAAAGAGAGCCAAACGCTGTAACCAAATCATTTTAAACCTGAAGACCAATTAAAATCTCATCCGTTCGAAGCCAAGTCGAGGCAAAGCTCTGAAATGAGAGATTGCTATAATACTGTTGTAGGCTCCATAAAGCATATAAAAGTATTTCGCAGTATCCACGTCACGAAACACGTAAAATAAAGTCAGACACGATAAGATCTTTGAAATTGAAATCGGGCATTACTCAAGCACGGCAATTACACAATAATTTAAATCGTCTCGGGCAAGGCCCTAATTCAAGAGAAATATATTGACCATTAGAAACAACACTGACGAAAAAAGCAAACACATTCAATATAGCTAAAAACCGCGTCAAATTCAGGCCCTAAAATTTCATTTCGGGACTCTCTCCAGTTGTAATCCAGAGCAAAAATGACACGACAATAAATGTTATTTGGTCAAGTCTGCCACGCTACCTGAGAGAAAGACTCGACTCATTCTAATTTAGGCTGGAAAATGGCGGCTTGGATGTTCGGTTCGCTTTTTTTTCGAACTTGTAAAACGCATGCTTCGCAGACTGGAGATGCGTTGATTCATTTTGGCTCTGTAGAATAACGCGAATTTCTTTTATTTTACCATACGGTTATATTTTTTAGCGATTGTTTTCTAAAACTCGTGTTCAAGGGGTTACAAAAGTCTTGTTTTTAGCTGACTTTCGAGTTGCGCCCACTAAAGATAATCGATTTGTGGAATCGTTGTGAATTACTTTGGATGGTTATATAATTATAGCTCTGACTCTTTTGTCCTTAATTTTACCTATGACTCTTTTTTCCGTGAATATTGAAAGTTGTAAAGAGATTTTGGTGCATCAGCATAATTTGTGGAGTGTTTGGAACATCTTTTCGCTCTTGCTCTTTCATCATTCTGCTGAGATTGGTTTTAGCAGACACTTTTTTATTAGGAAACGTTGAGTTGGATCCTTTTTTATAGAAACGTTCGGTTCTGGCGTGAAATTGGACTGAAACTTGAGCTTAAAATCATTTTTCCGTTTGGGCGAACGCCTTGCCCAAATAATAACATTATGGGCCGCTGTATAAGGTCTTTCTAAGAGTGACGTGTTTGGATGTCTTGACTTTTTTGGATTGTTCAGGATTATTGGTTCTCGATGCGGTTTTAATTCTTAAACCGGAAAGAGCTGTCCCGAGGGCCTGTCGTTAATCTACCTTTTTGAGACTCGAGTAATCACATTTGCTCGTGGGAAACCGCTGAACACAAAACGTTTTTCGCAAAAAGTGTTGGGACACTCTTCCGATGAAGATGGTAGATGAACATGATTTGCTTTTTTGCTTTTCGTTTTATGAAACTAATTTTTTCGCTTTTAGGGTCATAACTGTTATTTATGAGGAGTTAATCCACTTTTAAATGTTTTATGCTCCCTTTATAGTATTTTAGGTTTTTTGAATTTGTAATTTGTGGGAGAGTGGCCTGATAAAGTATCATTTTTCAGACTTTAATCTTGCGTTATTATGTCGTTGAAAAATATATTTACTTATGCATTCAAGGTCTCAGATCTTACGAGGTTGCGGCTAAATGCATTTTCGAAAGTTCCTTTTGACTTAATTCTTTTAAAAAGTGTTTGAAGAGACCCGCGCGCTGGTCTTGCTTTTAATTATCTATGAATTTTACGTGCTTGATAACATGCGTTTTGATCCTTGGATTTATTTATTTTTCTTTCAGAAATGGGACAAACACTCAGTGAGCCAGTTGTAACGAAGGAGGGATCGGTCTGTCAATCAAGCGAGTACAACGTCGCTTCTTGTGCTATGCAGGGATGGAGAATTTGTAAGACTTTAGCACTTCTGTTATGTGTTTAGACAACAAGTCGTTCTTGTATGGAAACATCTTCATTTATAATTTTAGCCATGGAGGACTCACATACCCAGCTCCTCAGCTGTCCTGATGATGAAAAAACGGCCTTCTTCGCTGTTTATGATGGTCATGGTGGTGCGCGGGTTGCTCAATTTGCTGGAATGCATTTGCATAAACGTGTAGTTGGAAACGAACAATTTGGTAGGCACCTTTTCAAATGTTGTAAACTCTACACGGTTCTAAAACTTATTTTTTGATGTTTCAGCAAAAGGAGATATTCCAAATGCCATAAAAAGCGGTTTTCTGAAGATTGATGAAGATCTTAGAAATGACGAAGAAACCAAGGAGCAGATGTCTGGAACAACAGCTGTGACTGTTTTGATAAGAGATGGAAAGATCTACTGTGGAAATGCTGGTGATTCGCGTGCCGTTCTTTGTGAACAAGGAAAGGCAGTGCCTTTGTCCTTTGATCATAAGCCAACCAATGAACCCGAGGTTCAGCGAATTGTTTCTGCTGGAGGATGGGTCGAGTCTGGTCGTGTTAATGGAAACCTTGCTTTGTCTCGAGCTCTTGGTGACTTTATATTCAAGACTGGAGAAGATATTAAGCCGGAGGAACAAATCGTCACTGGTAAGGATTTTGGAGGATGCAATTGAAGTCCTTTCTCACATCGTTTTTGACCTAATGTATTTTTTCAGCATATCCGGATGTTATTGAAGTAGAGCTGACCCGCGATCATGAATTCATTGTTCTTGCCTGCGACGGTGTTTGGGATGTTCTGACAAACGAACAAGTTGTTTGGTTTGTTCGTAGTCGTTTGGCTTCTGGAGTTACTCCAGACAAGGTATGAAGTCTAAAATTGTTTTATCTTTTGGATTTAGATCTGCGAGGAATTGTTGAATCGCTGTTTGGCCCCTGACTGCGAGCTCTCCGGAGTTGGTTGTGACAACATGACTGTGGTTTTGGTTTGCCTTTTGCAAGGTGACACTCCCGAACAGTATCTGGAGCGTGTCCAGCGCAAGTCTATTGTGGAGGAAGAGGAGTTTGGAGAAATTTACCATCAGTCTTCTTCAAGCGGAGTATCCAACAACCAGGCCGAGCTCCTGAAGAGTCTTCATGATCAGATAAGGATGCAGTTAATGGGCGGTGTAGGTGTAGATTTCGAAGACGATGACGAAGGAGATGAAGAAGAGCATGCGAGTAAGGGAGGGGTGGAAGAAGTTGATGACGACAAGACTGATGAGAAGGATCCGAAATCTGAAGACTCAAGACAGAGTAAGGAGAACTTTGTTACTCCTTCTCAATCTCCTGAATCTCCCGAAAAGAGCTCTGCAGAAGGACGTTCTTGTAGGTTTATCTTATTTTTAGAACAAGTTGACTTGCTTATTTTAGCCGATGATGCTCCTCCATCTGAGTTTAGAGTTCCAGAAGCTGAGAAGGAAGAAGCGAAGACCAATTGATCCCATGGATAGATTCATCCCTCATCCTTGTCAAATGCGGGTTTTTTTGTAGTAGTTGAATTTTTAATCCTTTTTTACAGGCCATTCCTTTAGATGTTGCTGTTCTTTTTTTCGGAAATTATTTCGTTGACAATTTTATTTTGATTTTAATGAACGATAATTATTAGCCTGAGTTTCCTCACCCGTCCATACTTGATTAATTTTGTAAGTTAATCCTTTTTATAAAATTGTGCCTAAGATTGTTAGAAGGTCGTTCTTTGTAATCTAGTATTTTCTTGACTCATTATGCGGTTGGTTGAACTACAATTTACCGGTTTTAGGATTTTGAGTAGTACTCCATACTTAGTTTTGTAAAATAAATAAATATTGTTAAAGTCGGGTGTGCTTTTCGGAAATCAGTGAAGACAAACGAAGAGCTTTCCTCCATAAATACTGTAGAAGAGGCGTGGAAAGATCGCAGGCAGTTGTAAAATTTGGCGCATGAAGAAAACATCACATCATAAATATCCAGATGGAAAGAACATCGGGAGTAATGTTATGCGTTTATCAAAAAACAAGAATCCGTTATACCGGAAGAGTCGACTTTTACTGGTTTGCGCTTCCATTAACTCTCGCTTTCTTCCGAACTGAGATCTTTTCGGTCAACGGATATATGATATCCGAACGATGATGTTGTGTGCAATCTTGCTGACCTTGGCTTCGGGTATTCATGCCATCGATTACTTTGACAATTCTATGGCAAAAAGTAGTTTTTCGTTCATAATTCTGTTCTTATTTCATCGTTTGTATTCAAACACATTTTGCTTTAAGCATGCCATCCAGTAGCACTCCCCGTGGATTTGATGTTTATTTTGGACGGATCCGGTTCTGTAGGTGGTCCAACCTTTGATCGCCAACTGGAAGTCTTGAACAGAATCATCGACGTTGCTGAAATTGGACCTCAAGATGTCCAAATTTCAGTAATGCAGTACTCTACCTACACCTATGTCGAGTTCCCCTTTAAACAGTATACTAATCGAGATACGATTAAAGAAGTGGTTGGCAAACTGAAGCATCGAAGTGGAACCACAAAAACCGGAAAAGCCTTGGAAAAAGCCCTAACGGTATTCGCCAGCAAAAGCTCTGGTTCTCGGTTTGGCCAAAAAGGTGTCAAACAGGTACGGTAATACCTCAATCATCAAAAAGTTTAGTTGGCAGTTATTGTTTGCGATGGGCATAGCCACGATGATCCTTTAAAGCCTGCGTTGAAGCTCAGAAATGCCGGAATTGAAGTAATAACTCTCGGTGTCGGACCTCACATCAACAAAGAAGAGCTGGAATTGATTACAGGAGATTCCAACCTGGCATTTGACAACATTACAATCGATTCTGTAGTTGACCGTTTCCTTAAAACATTTAAGGAAGCCGCAGTGGGAGAGCAATGTGAATTCTTGAGGGGTGAACAAGGAGCAGAGATCGATTGTTTCAGCGATAGCATCAAGGTCTCCGTTACAATGGAAAAGGACTTTTATGGAAAACTTTACGTAGACGGAAAGAGCGAAGAAAGTGGATGTTACATTTCGAATAACTCTACCGACCTGCAACTGAACATTCCTTTGACAAATTGCAATATTAAACATCAATTCACAGTAAGTCTATTAACTGCTTTTGTAAGACTTAATCTACTGTGTCACATTTTATTTTAGGTCAATCCAAAAGGGCATGCATTTGAAGCGAACCTTATTTTGCAATTTCACCCGTTATATAGAACAGCTAAGGATCGAAAGATAAAGGCGCATTGTTTCTATCAGGACAAAAATGAATTCCAGAACCTTGATTGGGACTTGATCAAAGAACACACTCAGCGGAAGCACGAGTAACTCATATTTGTATAATCATACTCCTTTTTAGCACCAGAGATGAGTCCTTGCCATGTAAATATACGATAGAAACCATTGAGCGGAAACAAAATGATGTTTGCGTTTCCAACCAAGTTTTGTACCTCGGAGAAATGGTGCAACATAAATTTGAGTGTCTGTCGGGTATGTTACAGGGAGGAAGATTACTAACTGTAATCTGTTTGCAGAAAGATTCGATGCCTATCAAAACATATTGGTCCACTCATGCGATCTGATTGACCTAAAGACTAACAATTCAAGACAACTTGTCGATCATAATGGATGTTCTACAGAGCCGGCTCTTTTTTCTACTCCAGTGTATCAATCCCCAATGAAAGCTATTGCTGACGGAGTCGCCTTCAGATTCCCAGACGCAAGACAGGTTCGAATCCAATGCGAAATTCAATTTTGTGACAAGTTAATGACAGAATGTGACATGATCATTGTAAGTTTGTGAGCCTGGCTACTTAACAAAACCTATAGCCACCCAAATGTGATAAAGCATCAACTCATATAAAACGACAAGCAGGATTCCGTGCTGCTCTAAGGCCTCTGTCAGTAGCTAATGACGATTCTCAGCCTCTGGTCACCTTCAGACAGCAGGAGAAGCATAGTATGTTATCAAGTCTTTTGTAATCGTGCGTAATTCAATCTCTTTTAGAGAAATTCAACGTTCGAAGGCGCGGAGGGATCGAGCAAAGCGTTTATGCTCACGTAATCACAAAGGAAAGGTGAGGCTTAAATTACTATTTCTCACGCAAAAATTACTCTCTCTGTTCAGCGACACTAGACGTCGTGTGCCGACTCCAGTGGATGTCAAAGTGCAAACACAGAACTTTATGCAAATCGATGACCCCGTCCTAGCGAAAGAGATCAGCACACTCAAAGAACTCGCATCGGATAATGTTTTGCCAGTCGCCGACTCGTTCCCTACCACGGAACTTAAACCAGACAAGGTCCTGCACGCTAAACCAGCGGTTTCAATTGGTAGAAAACCATTCATAATAACTCCAGAGATGGAAAAAGCAAGAGAAGTCGACTTCGAAAAGATCCGAGAAGCGCAGAAGGAAGTAAAAATAGAATCAAGTGAGGAACTAGAGGTCGACAGAGCCATCAACGCATTCAATATAGCCTTTGCAAGTCAAAATATCTCGCCTGCGTCGGAAATTCCGGTAGAACCAGTTCCTGCAACCAAAGCTCCATGCCGCGCTCTAGATTGTAGCCATTTGAATAAGGACAGCCACGACAAGAGCTCCATTACAGAAGATCCTTTCCAAGACCAAATAGTTGAGGGCAGTGGACAAGAAGGACCAACACAGCTTGATCCCGAACTCCTATCAGTCCTTTCTCAAGATCAGATTCGACTTCAGAGCGATATTTTGGACATTCAGGAAGCGCAAACACTGAATTGCAAATTTCGGCAGTAAAATTGTCGATGAATAATAATGATGTAAATAAATATTTAATTGTCAGTTTGGGTTTTTGACAAGCGAAATAAGGGCGGCAAATTTTTACTAATTGTAAGTTGAACCTACAACTCTCAAATTACGCATGCTGAGTGTACTAACAAACAAAATTTTCGGTATAAAGGAAGAAATAAGACCGATTTTTGGGATTTTGATTGAATTTAGACTTACAAGGGAAGTACCCCAAGTGCGACGCTCAGATTTTCTTTAAAATTTTGCACACACGTCGGGAATAGACTAAATATCAATTCCTGAAAGTTTTAGCTCGCGCTTTGCAGGCGCCGCCGAGATATCGGACGATTTATGCCGCCGAGAGAGCACGCTAAACGTGGAGAGAGGTCAGAGAGAAAAACGCTTTTTGGCTATAACTTTGGCAGTTTCGTGCGGAAAAATTTGATTTTTTGTACAAACATTATCCTTTACGGTAGAAATAGGCATGAAACTTTTGGTGCCGAACTTCGGCAAAAAGTCCTAAATTTTCGCCGACTTTCGATCTAAAAATCTCGGTTGTTTCTGCAAAGCGCGAGCTAGGATTCTCGCATATATCTTAGAAAAAATTATTCTAAATTTGTGCCAAGCTTCATCAAAATCTGAGCGTCGCACTTGGGGTACTTCCTCTGTTAAGATACGTATACTGTAGTTTAACCGCGATTTTTTTAGCTCTTTCTGGGACATCCCAGAAAGTCGGGAGTGGGTCAGATGCATTGGTATCGTCATTGTAAGCAATATATTTACGACGATTCTGTCCATTGCCCGGCTTCAACGTGATGCGTTGTTGTGCCATAAAATGGGGCTGTTAGGCACTATTGTCATCAGACTGGTAATTTTATAGTGCTGAATACATTTTTTGACAATGTTCCTCCAACCAAAACTGAGAGTTTATTAAATTTTAGAGCGGTTCAAAGGGTTAACGGTACTTGCCAAGGAGAATATTGATGCAAAAGATGGCATGCAGAATCAGCGCAGCCTTTGCCATGTACTTTTCTGTCAGTCTCTCTTCTTTGGCGAAGTGTCAAAAGACGAATTGCAAATATAGATTCATACGCTTTGTGGAGAAAATCATGAAAATGTCTGGGCGAGAGGTCGAGTGGAGGTCGACACTTTCTTGTTGGACCTCTGTTTGATGGTTCGAACTGTTTGAAGTTATTTATCCTTTTCGTTTTGTTTTTTAGGACAAGATGGCTAGGGCGAGAAAGAAGAGCGGAACCGTCGATAAGAAGGTCCCTAAAAAGGCGGAAAAGGTCCCAACTTCATCAAAGAACGTTTCAGCGATGAGCAATGGAACCGAGAAGTGAGCTATAGCTTAAGTTTATTGTATATCTCCACTTTTAGGAAAGATGACAAACTTTCTGAACAAAGACGGGCAGAGAGAGCCGAAAGGGATGACATCGTCCTGTTGAAAAGTCCTGTTTTGACTTTGTATTACGCTTCACGAGAGTTAGTTGCCAAATTATTTGATGTATTTGTTGGGTAAGTTGTAAATTTTTTTCAACAACTTGAAATCTAATTATTATTTCTTATTCCTAATTAAACCCACGCATTTCAGCTTGACAAATCATCTGTTATTACTTTCCTTGTGTGTAGCTTTATTGGGATTGAGTGTTTATGGATACATCACTCCTGGACCGCACCAACAACATATCCAAGCGTTCGAGAAAGTCTGTTTGTGGTATCTTTGGTGGATTGGACTGGGGATTTTGTCTTCAGTGGGGTTGGGAACGGGACTGCATACCTTTTTGATTTATCTCGGTCCTCACATCGCTAAGGTGACATTGGCAGCTTATGAATGCAATTCTTTGGACTTCCCCGAGCCTCCGTATCCACTGGAGTGTGTTGTTTTGTTTTTTTCGTCAGCATTTATTCCTTTGATAGTAGTTGGTGTCTTTTTCTTTTAGGGTCACTTGTCCCACGGATGGATCTCAAAGTTCTTTCCCAATAACTTTATGGTCTATCGTTAACAAGGTACGGTGGGAAGCCCTGTTCTGGGGAATGGGAACTGCTATCGGTGAGCTTCCACCTTATTTTATGGCTAGAGCAGCAAGACAGAGTGGACAAGTTCCCGAGGATGAAGAAATTGCTGAATTTGTTGCTTTCAAGGAAGAAACCAAAAAGAAGAATGTGGAATTAGTAAGGAAGAACTTGAATAATATTCATATTTAGTCTCTATTCGACCGCTCGAAACTTTGGACTGAGAAATTGGTGACCAGGGTTGGCTTCTTTGGGATTCTAATATTCGCGTCCATCCCAAATCCTTTGTTTGATCTAGCCGGTATAATCTGCGGACATTCATTGATCCCTTTTTGGACTTTCTTTGGTGCCACTTTGATAGGAAAAGCAGTGGTTAAAATGCATGTGCAGGTAATACAGGGTGTTTCATGAAATATTCGAAAAGGTTTTTGCGAATATCTAGTGCTTTTTGCGGCTATCCAAGAAGTTAAAATTGTTTGTAAAAGGTCGAAGTCGAGCGTTGTTAGAATATAAGAGGGAAAAAATAAGACCGATTTTGGGACTTCGAAAAAAGACGCTAAATTCGCTAGAGCAAACGGCTAGCGAGAAAAAACGGCTAGGGCTTCGCTTTAGGTTATCTTATGATGGCTTCTCCGGAGTAAGGTGAGTCAATCGGGCCTAAAAATGTATCATTCTTGATGAAAGGTATTTTGCAGTCCTTCTTTCCCACTCTGAAAGACCTCCGCCGAATCCTACGCAGCCTTTAAACATAAGAAAAAAAAGATCAAAAGAGGATAAACGATAATGTGAAGTGATTAGCAAAAAAGTCCTCAGCTCCTTTCTAGTCCGATTCGCAAGAGCCAAGCCCCCAAACGGGCTCTCACGTTAATCCAACGCATTTCCTTGACTGTTTAGGCATGCCGTCCGCACACTATCGACTGACGAAAAGATTTTAGATGTCAAGGTTCTTTTGGAAGAATTTTTTGTGGGCGGAAGTGGTCTCAAAAATTAAACCATTCGTTTCTGAAAGAGAACAAGCTTTTGTCCCGGCTAGCCAAGGTAAAAAAATCTTCCTCCTGGATTTCTATGTGCGACGAGAGCATCATCGATTAAATCGTGGTCAGGAAATAGCTTCAATAAGCTGGATTGAGGTGCCTCTGCCGGTAAAAAAGTTTCCACCGAGCCTTCACCAATATGTGAAACACCCAGCAAGCTACCGAGAATAACAGATTACATCCTAAAAGATGTGGCAAACCGAATTTCATTTTTGTAGTGAAGAAATACGGGCTTTGTAACGAGTTGTAATTTTCAAAAAAAAATACGTCAAATGCACCGCCGAAAAAAATCTCCGCCGGCACGAGAAAAAATTCTTTTGCATATAAGGTGCGGTCTAAAATGTTTCGTCTACTTGACTAGCAAAAATACCGATTTCTTGGCAGAAGAAATGGGTCTAGCTGAAAAGAGCACAGTCATATTCACAAAAACTTATTTGAATATTTCTTGAAACTGTATTGCAGCTTTTTGTTATAATATTCTTTAGATGTTGTTTGTCATCATCACATTCAGTGAGCATCATGTTGATGATCTCGTTGCTTTGATGAAGAAGATCCCGAAGTATGGGCCAATCCTCCAAGCGCCATTCAAAGAGTTTTTACAAGAACAAAAACGTAAATTGCACAGAAATCCTGGTGATCCCGTTGAAGAACAAGTAAGTTTGGCTTTTTCTTTATCTGTGGACGTTAATTCACACGTTTACCTTATATGTCATCGTTTTTCAGAGTCATTCCATGATTCAATCAGCGATCACAGCTTTGGTTTCCTTGATGATCTTAACCTTCCTTATCTCCATAGTCAATTCACTTGCTCAGTCCTTCCACAAACGGCTCTTCGATCGCAAACGGGGAGTGAAAGCGGAATAATCGACCATTAATTTATATTGTTTGGCCCTCAGGGACTTTCCATTATTTATCTAATCAGTTTAAAAATAAACGTTGGAAACTTTTGCTGATGTCATATGTGAAGTGCCATCTTTTGTTGGGACACGCGAGCGAAGCGCCTTAATTCTTCACGCTCAAGCCCTGAGGCCATCTTATTTGTATAGTCGTTATTGGCGTCTTATGCCTTCAAATATTTCCACGACTATTTGTCTCTCCACCGTAATCCCTGCACACAAATCAAAAAACGCGGGGCTTACGCCATCTTCAGAACAGCGTACAAAGAATTTATTTGTGAAGTTCCCCGCTTCAGAAGCGCCAGACGCTTTGAAGAAGTATGCCTACTAATACTAGTAATAATAATGATGTCAACCAATTGGTTAAGGAATTGGAGAAGCTGAAGGCTACCGGTGAGGAGATTACGTGTCATATAAACTTTTACAGATATACTCCCTCAAAACACGGAACGGTGGAATGAGACAAGAACATTCCTTCTTCAAGTTGTGGATGTTCTTTTGGACTATATTAGAGAATTAAATGATCGGGATTCTAAAATCCTGGACTTCCATCACCCGGAAGAGATGAAGAAACTGATCGACTTGTCCATTCCTGAAAATCCAGTTCCTTTAGCGGATTTGGTTGAAGTAAGTACCCAAGGACATTGATAAGTGTCGCATTCAGTCTTGTAAGAAAGTCCTCAAACTCGGGGTAAAGACCGGTCATCCCCGCTTTTTCAATCAAATCTCTTGTGGATTGGATCTGGTTTCCATGGCCGGGGAATGGCTTACGGCTACGGCCAATACGAATATGTAAGACTAACATCTACAATTTACTTCTTTAAAGGTTCACTTATGAGATCGCACCAGTCTTCATTTTAATGGAGAAGGAGGTCATGAAGAAGATGATAGACCTTATCGGATGGCCTTCTGATGTGGGTGATGGCATTTTTACTCCAGGTATGAATGACTGTAATACTACAGTGGCGGTCAAAAAAAACGGCCACCCCAAGATGATGCGCTCTAACGCAGAAGAGAGTGGTCGTAGGAAGATAAATATGGTATCATTGTAAAGCTTATGGAATACTAAGACGTGTGACTATACGCTTGTGGTACTGTAGTGCTGGCCTAGCACGTACTGGGGCAATATGTTCTTTTGGCCTGGTCAAAAAAAATGGCCACCCATAATTATTTTGCTTTAAACGCGGTGTATGTTAGAAATTGCCACCATATGGGACTGGAATAGGATAGCTATATCAATACACACCAATTCCAGTATTTTTTACTTTGTACCTATGCCCTCAGGCATCAGTCAAGGTTGATGACCTTGTTCATGGTTAAGGCCCGGCCAAATTTTTTTTCGGGTTTGTGACGTTGTTTTGATAATCCGAGGCAATACTGCAGACGGTATTGATCGTATTCGTGTGTAAGACTGCCCACTTTTGTTAAAATTGTGCCCCTTCTGATAAGAAAACTCAAAAAATGGAATTTTTTGACCTAATTTTCTCCAAAAATCCGTTTTGGAGGCCGCTAAACAATGAATGTAGAATATTAAACAGGTTTTATTTGTACAACAACATCATGGACATTTGTTTTAGCACGGCACCGGTTAAAGGAAACGACCGTCCGAAACGACAGATACCGTTTTGTTACAGTTTTCGACTTCATGAAGTAATCATGAATTTTGTCCGGTTCCGAAACCTCGTTGAATAGAAATTAGAATATAGTATCGCATTTGTGGCATAGTTGAGATACCACTTAATCATTTAAAAATAAATATGAGCCCCTAAAGTGGAAATTCGGGTTGCAGACCTTGACAAAGATTATGACTATTTCCTGAAGTCGAAAACTGTAACAAAACGGTATCTGTCGTTTCGGACGGTCGTTTCCTTTAACCGGTGCCGTGCTAAAACAAATGTCCATGATGTTGTTGTACAAATAAAACCTGTTTAATATTCTACATTCATTGTTTAGCGGCCTCCAAAACGGATTTTTGGAGAAAATTAGGTCAAAAAATTCCATTTTTTGAGTTTTCTTATCAGAAGGGGCACAATTTTAACAAAAGTGGGCAGTCTTACACACGAATACGATCAATACCGTCTGCAGTATTGCCTCGGATTATCAAAACAACGTCACAAACCCGAAAAAAATTTGGCCGGGCCTTAACCATGAACAAGGTCATCAACCTTGACTGATGCCTGAGGGCATAGGTACAAAGTAAAAAATACTGGAATTGGTGTGTATTGATATAGCTATCCTATTCCAGTCCCATATGGTGGCAATTTCTAACATACACCGCGTTTAAAGCAAAATAATTATGGGTGGCCATTTTTTTGACCAGGCCAAAAGAACATATTGCCCCAGTACGTGCTAGGCCAGCACTACAGTACCACAAGCGTATAGTCACACGTCTTAGTATTCCATAAGCTTTGCAATGATACCATATTTATCTTCCTACGACCACTCTCTTCTGCGTTAGAGCGCATCATCTTGGGGTGGCCGTTTTTTTTGACCGCCACTGTATATAAAGTCCAGGCGGTGCAATTGCTAATATGTATGCCATGAATGCTGCCAGACATCACATTTGGCCCAGGGCGAAACCCCTTGGCATGAATTCAATCCCAACATTGTGTTGTTTTACCTCGGAAAATGTAAGATAAGGCGCGAATGTTATTAAAATTGGCAGAGCCATTATTCTATAAAAGGGGCAGCAGCACTTCTTGGTATTGGAGTGGATAACTGTTACTGCATTGAGTCCGACAGTGTTGGCAGAATGATTCCGGAAGCCCTGGAAAAGAAGATCCTCGAGGCCAAAAAGGAGGGTCTTCATCCCTTCTTTGTGTGCGCTACTGGCGGAACCACCGTCTATGGGGCCTTTGATCCATTGCATCAGATTGCCGATATCTGCGAGAGACATAAGATCTGGTTCCATGTTGATGTAAGTGTGAGCACTCTTCATTATATTTCTTTAAAGGCTGCTTGGGGAGGCGGGCTTCTGTTGAGTCCCGAATTCAGATACAAATTAAGTGGAATTGATCGAGCCAATTCAGTCACTTGGAATCCACATAAGTTGATGGGATGTCTGCTCCAATGCAGCGCTTGTTTTGTTCGTCATGAGGCAAGTAAAAAAAACAAACGATAAACAAAATATATATTTAGGGACTGTTGTTCCAGTGTAATCAAATGTCTGCTGATTATCTTTTCCAACAGGACAAACCGTACGATGTCAGTTACGACACCGGTGACAAGGCCATCCAATGTGGACGTCACAATGACATCTTTAAATTGTGGCTGATGTGGAGATCCAAGGGAATGGAAGGCTACAGAAGACAAGTGAACCGACTTATGGAACTGACTGCGTATTTCACACAAAGAATCAAAAGTACACCCGGTTTTGAGATGGTGGTTGAAAAAGTAGGTTAACTGTTCATATAATAAATCTACATACTTGCAGCCAGAGTTTCTGAATATTTGCTTCTGGTATGTTCCACCATCCCTTCGAGGTTATGAGCAGAAAGAAAAAATGCTGAGATTGGAAAAGATTGCTCCCAAAATCAAGGCGAAGATGATGGAGAGAGGAACCACTATGGTTGGATATCAGCCGGATAAACAACGCCCCAATTTCTTCAGAATGGTCATCTCCAGTCAGGCCATCACAGAAGAAGATCTCGATTTCCTTATCGATGAAATCATCGATATAGCCAAAGACATGTGAATTAAAAAAACTCATTAACCATGAAATTTAGTGATAAATCGAAAACCAAATTTATGATGCTTAAAAAATGATCTCAATAAACAATGCAACTGATGTACTTGTTTGCTCACGAATGTTTAGTTATTTTAATGTCTTTTCCGTTTAATCTTTTTAAAATGGTAGTATTATTCATGTTCTTCGCCACCTCTATTGATACTACCCCTTTCTGTATTGACATCCCAGGCTAACTGTTAACAAAGGCTATTCATCCCCTTATGTTTCGGACAAACATTAAGCACGGCTGGTTTAAAAACCCTGTATAACACAACGTTGATCAGAAAAAATGCTCATCTACTTTTCTCTTTTGTGTCTTTTGTCGACAACTCTTGCTCAGATATGCCCTGATGGAATTCCGGCAGCATTTGGTAAGTGTTAAACAATAAGACTTCTTGTACTTGCAGAATGCGTCAAGAAGAGCGGGCAGTACAAGTGCACAGGAGACAGCTCTCTGGGATGCGAACAGATAAATGGAGTCCATTTTTGCTGTAAGTTTCTTTTCCGATAGCGAAAAAACTATTCCAGGTGCCGTTGATCCCAGTAAAAAGCCAGCAGTCATAACATCTAAGGTTGAAAAGAGCGAGAAGAACGAGACGGACACAGAAAAAGAGTCAAAGGGAACCAGAACCACCAGTAGTCCCGATTGTTATGACAAAGGACCTGACTGTAATCGACTCAAATATCTCTGTGATAACAATAATTACAAAGACATCATGGCTGACCAATGTCCAGTTGCTTGTGGAATTTGTGAAGACACGAATAGAGAAGCAGAAGGAGAAGATAAAGAATGCACTGATAATGGCAACGACTGCCCGAAACTGAAATATCTCTGCGACAATTCAGTAGGTAGAAGCGGCGCTATTGCGCGCTACGACATTTCGGGTCAGGGACAACTCGGGTCGCGACACTTCGGGTCAACGACATTTCGGGTCAACGATACCGTTTAATATTTTCGCTTCGGGACTGGGAAAAAGGATTTTTTCAAGAATTTGAACAAATTTTTGAAATGTTTTCGCTTCGAGACTTAAGAGAAGGAATTTTTTGGAGAATTTGAACAAAATTTGGAAATTTTTTCGCTTCGGGACTTGGGATAAAGGATTTTTTGGAGAATTTGATTTTTAAGAATCCCGTGCTTCCAGCTAAAAACATAAACAATGGATACGATTTTCTTATTTGCTTGTCGCTTACAAACACTTCTTAAAAAAATTATAAAATAAATTTCAATTCTCGAAAAAATGCTTTTTTCCAAGTCCCGAGGCGAAAACATTTCAAAAATTTTTTCAAATTCACCAAATAATTCTTTTTTCCCAGACCCGAAGCGAAAATAATAAACGGTATCGTTGACCGGAATGTCGTTGACCCGAGGTGTCGTTAACCCGAAGTGTCGCGGGTAGAAGCTCACTCAAGCCGTGTATTTTACAGGTTTACCGTGCTTTCATGAAACAGGAATGCCCAAAGACGTGCAAAACGTGCTAAAATCTTTTCAAACACTATAATATATGTGGCAATTAATAACAAATGTAAATTAAGACAACGGATAAATAAAACGACGCCAATCCAGGGTTTTCACACCCAAGATTGAAAAAATCGCCATAAAATACGAGGGCGAAGGCCATTATGTCTTTATAGGCAGATTTCTGAAATCCTTGCAAATATCCTTAACACTTCCGTACCTTTGTAAAAAATGTGCATTTTATCTACGCGTTACTTTTCTTCTTAAGCAATACCGTAAATTATTACAGTAACTTTTCAAACGTTTTTCACAAATACTCGAGGGGTTTCCGATGGCGCTGATTTTGAAAAAATTTTTTTTTCTGATAAGTGTAATTTTGAGGAATCAGTCTAAATTTGATAGCTGTTAATTTGACAATTCTTTTTCAATCTGACGTCAAATTGCGTCAAATGAACGTCATTTTGACCAAAACAATAAACTTGCCAATGTAACAGTACTTCTAAGTTTAGAAAATAACTACACGATTTTCAAAATTATCACCATCGACAACCCCTCATCAAGAACTTTCAGAAAAATTCAAAAGATTACTTTTTTATATTTGAGAATATTTCGACCTCGGTCGCAAGATTGGTCATGAACTATCTGCTGTAAATATTGGTCCGATACACGATCTGCACCAAACGAAGGGTAGCCATTTGTTTTAGGTTTTATTTCCACATCACCTAATTATATCAGGCAAATTTCTTTCTATCACAGTTCAATAAATTAATATAACCGAAAATAATTATAAACAGGGAATTGTAGTGTAGTTAGAGACTAGTCGATCTATTCGGATCAGAAGATGGATTAGCTGGAGGAAGTTGCATTGGTACCAAATTAGCAGGGATTTGACTTGGTGACGATGTAGATTGAGGAAGGGGTGATCCAGGAAGATGCGACGCGACTGGAATGCCTGGAATAATTGGTTCGGTTCCGTCCGATGGGTGCCGGTGCGGTGGAACTGGCGGGTTTGCCCGGAATCCGACCGGTGTTGTTGTAACCGGCATTGGAGGCGGTGTCTGAGGGTGAGGAGCTTCAGCTAATGGAGCCGGAGATGTATTAATTGGCACTTTAATGGGAACGAAGACTTCCTGAGCAAGATCGGGTGCAAATAACGTCATCCTTTTCTTGATCTCTTCTTTTAAGATTGGTTGCACTTCAAACAATTTGGAGTTATCAAGAACCTGGATCATATTCTTCAAGGACTGAGGTATGGCTTCCGCCGGAAGCTCTGACTGCGCCGTCTTCAGATAGTTCTCCATATGCATGATCAGCCTCATGATCAATATGGGGAATGATGGAAGGGACGAGAGCATGCTAAAAAGATAAAGTTAGGACTATCAACCAACTTACTCTAGTTGATTCAAAACCATTCTGATGGCCCATTGCATTGCTCGGACCTTAAGTTCCTCCAAGGCCAGGGCTTCAGTTAAAGGTCCATTGACCGTCTGTAGTCCTCTGAGAAGAGGAAATACGACGTATGCAAAGAAATGTTCGACATCAATCAACCTCATTTCGCTATAGAAGAACCAACGACAGACGGCTTGGAGTTCGGCAAATGCCGTGTCCCTAACCTTCTTCCGCTGATCGCAAGTTAACCTGGCCAGGGCTTGTAGTAAGGGAATAATCCTCATGCGGAATGCCTCCGAATAAATGGGCAAAACACACATTGCATAAGAGTTCTCTGATCCGTCCGCTGATTGTTCCTGAATCTTATTTCCCTTGGATATCATTGTTGCACAAAGAGCGGCCAACTGTCTGGACGCAAGCTCGTACTTGGTCTCCCTTTCCTGTTGTTCCAATAACAGTTGTTGTTGTTCTACTGTAATGTTTTCTATCTCGGAAACAGAAGTGTGCACAAAGCTGGATGGACTTGATGGTCGACTTGTATGCGAACTGGCAGCTCCAGATCCCCCGACCGAGAGGACAGATGATAAGGGAACAGAAGCTGCTTGGGCGCCATCAATAGAAGCTTCTACCATTGCCCTAAGGCATTCAGTGCATGAATCGAAATTGAATGGAGTAATGTGAACAGCGTCTTGGATCAGAAAAGACAATGTCTCCACAACTTTCAAGAAGGCATCAGTGTCATGTCGAGAGATATTTGGGACCAGATTTAAGGTTGTCGACTCAAAAAATTCGGCAGGATTATGACTTAAATTGAGGCCAAGGTTCTTCGCTCTCCACATAAGGACAGGGTTGTCCTTCTGAAGCAGCAATTGGCTTAAGGGAAGATCGTGAGATCCATCTTCTCCCTTCTAAATATTCAAAATTAAAATTCGCGGCGATCATTCGACCAACCTTTTCGACATCGACGTAACACGCAGCTCCGGCGGCTTGCTCCAATGTAAATAATAACTTCCAATGGACGCATTCATGAAGATTGGCGGCATTAGTGTGCAGTAATTGATGTAATCCAAATGCAATTTGTCTTGAAAAGAAGAACAAGGCTGGTGGGGGAAGATCGACCAACATAGACAAGGCGCAGAGAACTTCTTGAGCGATGGGTTCATCATCCTTTAATCGGAATAGGTTCTTGTTTGCGATTCTAATTAATCCGACAGCAGTTCTCTCCAAGATCAGAAGATTCCGCCCGAATCCAGAAAGAATCCAACGAAAGTGTCGTTCAGCTATGGGCCAGACTTGATTCAATCTGTACTTGTTCTCCAGCACAATGCTTATCATGAACTCCAACAAAAAGACTACAGCATCTTCATCTTGTTGACTCAAAACAATGGATTTTGCATCTAATTCGGTGAAGGATTCAGTTGAGGCCGGTTGTGCGGACTGGTCTTCTCTTGAAGCTCCGCCACAAATATTGAAGGACCAATGGACTAAACTGGCCACCAATTCATCCAAAGCGGAGGATGTAAGAGTCCGTCCGCCAGCAATAAGTTGTTCTGGATGGCATTCTTGAATTAGATTGATGACCGCTTTCTTTAACTGTTCCTGTTCTGGTGTCGGATTCTTTGAATTTCCGCTATCCGAAGCGTAGAATCCTCCCAGCCATCTCATGAGAGACGTCTCTTGTTTACTGGCACTTTTCCTAAAGCCGATATCAATATTCTGTTGCTTTCTTACTTTATTTTGGGTCTCTGGACAGAGATTACGCCTCGTGGGTCCACGAAATCTTCTACCATTGTCAAGCTTTGAGGGAGGATTTGCATCCGGAAGAGTTTAAGCAGACAGTCGATTACATTCTTCCAGCCGGCCCTCAGATGGTCTCCATGTTTATGAATAAGATCAAACATCAATTTAGTAGACAACTGCGCCTTGAAGTTTTCTCCAAAGGCGTAAACTGCTTGATCTGGAGAATCGGATAAGGATTTTCTGTAATCTGACTCAGCGTCTCCATTCAACGCGCGAGTTTCAATCGACGACATCAATGTGCTGAACTTGCACAGATGGATAATAAGGTTGTCAAAGACATCGGTCATCCCATAATATGCAGCCACAGTGGCGCAGTTACTGTATCCATTCAAAGTTCTCTAAAATTTGAACAAACAGGTATTACACTAGAGTACGACTTACAGAAAGTGTAGACTTCTCTTCCGACCTTTCAAATATGTAACTCAAAGCGGCAGTCGCAGGTCCCCAAACAGTGTTGAAGAGATCCCTGTCATTGCATCCCAGTCTAGCCACGATATAAGTGCCCTCTGATGACTCTGACCTCTTCATTAACACCTTCCACATGTAGTTTTCCCTGACGGCTCCAGTCTGTTCAGCAGGCATCACAATTTCATTATGTTTGATCTCATTGTAGATCTCTTGCAACATGTCGGGATCAAAGTCCCCTCCGGCATTTGTTCCAGACACATTTCTTCTGAAGGATTCAATTGTCATTGGCTTCTGATTTCTCTGCGCTTGAGGGTTATGCTGATCTGTGTTCAGCATGATGACGGCATATGCAAGGGTAAATGCAGCATCCGAATCTCCGAATGGCTCGTTGTTGACCTTAAACCAGTAGTCTGAAACCCATAGATTGTAACATTGTATAAACATAAATATAAATAATCTGAGGGTAAAATTAAAATACCTGCAAAATGTTGCATAATCTTCGCGATTTCGGCCGACTCTCCAGGCAATCGGAATGCCTCCAATAACATCCTCAGGGCGACATCAAGGCGGGTATTTTCGAAGGGAAACGACTGAACAAAAGCAGCCAAAACTTCAGAATTCTGGCGACTAAACGCTGATATTAATCAGTGTAGGCAACATTCAACAATACAAAAAAAACTTACTTGCAGATACAATCCGCTATTTTCATTTTATCCAGATGCGGATTTTCTCGCAGGAAACGGGCGATTTCTTTGGGATCAGGCGGACTCTTCAGAATACCGTGTTCACAAAGAAATTCGATCCCTTTTTTGGGATTCTTGTTGAACAGTTCGGTTCCTTCGTTTATTAACCTTTTTTGTTTTTTCTGATCAATCAACTCAGACATCGACGGAACTCTTATAGCATCGGCTGGACAGCGACTGGAATGACGTCCTGGAAACGATTATACAGGACTCTGCAAAACCAACCATGAATTCCCTGTTTCAAGTAATCTGAGTCCAAACTCGGAAAGGAATTAGCACAGATCTTGTTTATAACAGTCAACAGGGCCTCAAGGCTCAACATGTGAGTGGATTGGATAATACCGTTGGTCGGGAATGAATTCTCGGACAACAATTTGGTCAAATCCTCGAACAAATTACTAAAAATACGTATGTCTCAAGGTATCCGGGCATACCTGCAGTATAGACCACAATCATAATTTAAATACAGTTCTCCGGCCAAATTAGGAACTCTGAACAGATGAACGATGCTCTCCAATGCCATTTCTTTTCGGTCGTACTTTGCCTAGATCAATAAAAAATAATCGTGATAGTAACATACATTTTCGCTTCCAACAATTTGCATCAATACCCGGAAGTAGGACTCCATTTGGAATTTAAGATGTTGTCGTAGACTTTCAAATAACAGGAAACAAATTCGATTCGCCATTGTAAAAACGTAGATCTTCGACGAGTTCAAAAGCTGAAAACATGTAATCATCATTTGTTTATCTTACCTGAACCAAAGCTTTACACAAATCATCTTTTAGCAATGGCATCAGAAGACTAAAGTTGCCGATAAAGTCGACCGATGTTTCAAGAGCTACAGTAACCAAATTCAGACCAACGATAATCATGTGTTCTTGATTCGTATCGTCCAAGGGGTTTGTTAACGAAACAGAGAAACTAAAATCGCAGATATTTGAATCTAAAAAATAAAAAATACCGTAATAATTCCCTAGCGCAGGGAAGACCGTATGGTATAAAGGACTGAGATGATAAATCATTTTCCGAGGAACTGGCAGAGAGCAACTCTTCGTTCTCATCTCTGGCCAACTCAGTTGGCTCACCACCAGCTTTTGTTGACTCCTCTTTTTGTTCCAAAGGCTGTTCTAACAGAGGTTTGCCTTCTCCCATGGCATCTCTTTTTTCCCTTTCAATTTCTGCTGAACAATCGACAAATCCAAGATCAATTACAACATGATTACCTAAAGATAAATGTCATAATCTTAAAATAACTTACTTGGTGAAGAAGCAGGAGTTGGTCGAACAACCTCGGCTTTCGGCACATCATTGATGTTAACTTGATCCCCCTCATAAGACCGTTCCTGTAAATCCGTTTTCGTAATTTCCGCAGCACTTTTCTCTGGTTGTGTGGCTTCAGAAATCGCCTCTTCTTCGGTAACTGGTTTAACATTTGCTTCAATTAAAGCTGGACTTCCTTCTTTCTTCTTATCAACAACCAGTCTCTTCATATAAGGATGATTTGAATCGTAAGTAAAAGTAGGAATCCGTTGAAAGATAGTCTTTGTCATATCAACCAAAGCTGTTTCAGCAGCCATGCGCAATAACTGACTGAGATTCACATCAAATGATACTCGAAAGAGACAGTGCAGCATGTTACAAACTCTCTCATTCGTCAAGAAACGGCCGCATGGTGCAGTAAGGAGAGAATGCAATACCTAAAATGCAAATCCAGAAAAACAATAAAACTTACATCAATCATTCTAAAGACAACCCCATCTCCTTTGTTGTACTCACTATCGGCAAATTTGGTCTCAGTGACGGCCAATGCAATGGATTCTGCTGCATTGGGAGCCCACAATCTTAACCACGTATATTACCTACTTCAGAAAAAGCTTACTCATCCGAAGGAATCAAATTCCACTTGATAAACTTGTTAATGGACAACAAGGCACGCGAAGTTACCACATCATTTGTGTTCTGAGATTTTATCACATCTAAGAATGGTTGTAAAAAGGCATTTGGCTTCATAGCGGCCAGATCATACAACTAAAAAAGAATAAAGTAATAAGCTTAGCCATCAGTAACATTATAAACATAAATTGTAAAAATTCACCGTAGTTAAAACATCTCTGAGATCTGCAAAAGACTGAAGCAATCGAAGAATGTCCTCCGAAACGGCAGACGAGGCATCTCTTTGACTCAATTTTAATAAGGTCGTAACAGCCCCAGCTTCTCCATATACAACAAAGTAGCCATTGGACATCGTATCCGATGGTCTTGAGACCAACGATGCGCAATATATGCAACTCCGATCTCGAAATTCTATGCAAACGTGTCAATTTTTGTTGGTTTATTTTATTTTAGAAGAGACGAAGTGTCAAAATCAATGGTACGAATCGTTGCAACAGGAAGATAAATAAAAACTCCGTTTATCACAGCCTTCGAAAACTCCGTTTATCACAGCCTTCGTATCACACGGAACACGGATTTACTTATATCTACTTGATGTTGATATAAATTTTTGATAAATTCTGAAATTACTTATTCGTAAGTATAAGTAAATTTGAGTTCTTTGTGTTAAAATCTGACCATTGCTGACATTTTTATAAATTTAGAGGCTTTTTACAAGCTCGTGTAATGGCTAACATGGAGTTGGGGCTTCAAAACAACGAGTTTACTAATATATGGAATGCATTGAAGGAACATGATCTAAGTGCGGAAAAGGTAACAAAATTTATTTTCATAAAGATGCCGTTTAGGAAGAAGCAAGCGAATCCTTAAAGTTAGCAAAGACAGGCCGGAAGCTTCAACGTTTATTGTGTACACCACAGAGGATTCAGAAACGGTTTAGAGGACGGGAGTTTTCTGCCCAGAAGCATTTTATCGTGGCCGTTAGTAAAAGTAGGTACCTAAAACTTATATTTTTTAAATTTTATTAGTTTAGTTAAGTATTCAGAAGGAAACGAAATACATTGGCTGTTGTTGAAACGTATTTATCAGGAAGTTATGGTCACAGACGATGAGCCAGCGAGATATGGTAAACACTGGGAAAAAGTCGGCTTTCAAGGTACTGATTGTCTTGATTAGGTTTTCTATTTTTAGCTGGTCCTGCTATTTATTTGGTTTTTTTACTTGTTGTCGCACTTATGTTTTGCTCACATGCTCTACATTATTTTTAGGTGAGGATCCTGCAACCGACTTGCGGGGAGCGGGTTTGTTCGGCCTCTGTCAATTATTCTATTTGGTTACCGAAGGCATTGATAAGGAGAGATTGCAACGACTCAAAGACTTCGCAAATGAAGAAAACAATGTAAAGATTCTATAATTACCTGTTTTATCGTTTAGTACAAAATTCTTTGTTCTTTCTGATAATACTAATCATCATTTCCAGGGTTTTCCGCTGGCTGTTGTCGGTATTAATTTTACATTCCTTCTGCTGAATCGTCTGCGGAAAGGCGGTTTTGATGGGTAAGATAACCGATGTTGATGTTATATTACTTATTCGGACTTTGTGCACTTGACCTTCTGTTTTCAGACTCAATTCTGACCCCCTTCCTTACCTTAACCGACTTTATCGAGCCAGTTTTATCGAATTTGAACGATTCTGGTCGGAGAAAAAACGGTCAATAGCTGATTTTGGACAAATACTGGCTCAAGTCAAGAACGGAATCAAGAAGCCGAGAAGGTTCTTAGAAACGCGGGAATAACAACCTCGTTCTCGAGAGGAGAATGTTCTTATCAGGAGGGAATTCTTCGTCTGACGTTCTGCCCTCTTCCCTCGTATCTCATGGCTCGGGCAATCCCTTCCCTGTGCCTTAACTGATGACGCGACTCTTTCCAAACACTATCTCTTATCAATAATTGCCTCAGCGGGAATACTTATAAAGCGCGAGTCACCACCGAGAGCCTCATTCTTCTCGTCTGTTGAGAGAGAGAAGTTGTAACCCCAGGCCTTCCTTACAATCGATGATCAGCACTTATTGCGCTGCCAGCCGAGCACAGAAACCGTTTGTGGCAGCAGTAGTTGACCCCGAGCTGAGTTTGTTGGACTTGTCCGACCGTGATTTGAGGTGAGTTCGGCAGTCCCCGATGGACCTTTTGTCAGGCACCCACCATGAACCTGAAGATGGCCCTGCTAAGGAATGACCAGGCCCTCGACCTAGACTATGGACCGGCTATTTAAAATATGCAGCCTAAATAGCCCATGATAAAGCCGAGGACCGGTCTTTTGTTAGGTCTTTCGTTCGTTTCAATGTCTAATTTGTTTGCTCGGATTTAAGCCAGTTACCCGAAGCAGTGGTCCAGAACTCGAACTATTTGAAGCACCTAATCTTGGATGGCAATCTCTTCAACGAGCTCGTTTTCCAAAGTCTTCCCGTTCGTTTCTCCGAACTTGAAACTTTAAGTATCAACGGGAATCAGATTGCGAACATTGGAGTCTTCATTCAATCACTGGCTCATCAATGCCCTAAGCTTCGATTCCTCAGTCTGATTGGTAATCCCGGCTGGCCACATCCAGTCCTTCATTCTACAGATCGAAAATATTACAAATATCAGTAAGTTTTGCCCCAGGTGTATATTTTATCTTTTCAGGCGTTCTGTAAGTAATTTCCTTCCGAATCTTCGTTTCCTTGACTCTCTGCCTGTAAAATGCCGTCGTCGTCGCAGTTCGGCCAGTACAGTGACATCATCTTCATCTTGTCAGAGCACTTCTTCCCATTCTTCAGATTCGGAAGATGTGAAATCCTAAGCTCCAAATTATATCTATCCCATCTTATTGATGACTTTAGGATACGAATCTGGAAAGGAATAAACATTTGTTATCAGATAAGGATCGGTTACGTGTGTTTTTCAATGTTATGCGAATGATTACATAATCGAAGTCAAGAATGTTTACAAAAGTATCACACGGTTCGAATTTTAGGTTAGCCTCGAGAAACTATAGGCTTTTGTAGTCTTCTTTCACTAAGCATTAGTTGCGAAATTATTTTTTATATCCTATTTCTTCCGTCAGCCTTAGATTTCACTCAAAGATGACTAATTGTAGGATTGGAGCGGACAGAGAAAAGAGAGAGGTAGAGCAAATCTCGGCTCTGCTCCGAGAAAGGTTGTGGTCACTCAAGAGCGAAGGGACTGGCTTGTTTTTCGGTCATTGAGTAGAAGGGGCATATACGGAGCCAAAAGAGGCCAAGTGGTCAGTTTTGAACGGGCTTTTTTATAGAAGGCTAATCTTTACAGAAAGTAATACATAGTATAACCTCAAAAATTGTAACCTTTCTCTTGACAAAAACAGTGCTCAACAATCTTGCAGCCCCAACGTTACGCTGAATCTCCATTTTCTATGTCCATTAACCATTTTATGGCCGCATAAATCTTTGAACTCTGTCTGGTCTTACTTTCCCTGTCTCTCGTTTTTGTTTTTTACTCATTTCCGGCAGACTTAACCACACTCGTTTCCTCTGAACGCTCCTTTCTCTTTTTACGCTTTTTCATCCAGCTTCTTCGTCTTTATAACAACACCTTCACTTTCGATTATTCGTTTTGTAAACGAAATTTAAAGGGCGGTCAAGCAACGGCGTTATAGGCTTACATTTTTTAGATTTATTTACTGGCCAAGCGTTCGTTCCGTTCCTTCCTGATCTCTTACCGTTTTTTTTAGTCCTCAGGGACCACCCGGACGATGGGGATCCCCAGAAAACAGAAGGTTTATTGCCTTTTGACGTCTTTTTGGCGGTTTTATCGTCGCCACACGACCGAAAGGGATGTGTAAATTGATGCCGTTTGGGTTGAAAATTATAAAGCTCAGCGATTTACTGAGTTGAGGAATCTTAATCAATTTCTTTGTTGCGTTATCTCATTGCTTATAACAGTATTCGAATAATCGCTTTTTGGCACTTTAACAGGACCGTCCGTGCCATTTTATAAGACCTTACCAACTTCTACCCTTTTTTTTGCAAAAAACTTGATTTTTTGGCTTTTTTCGTTGCGAATTTTTTAAAAGGAGGAAGTGATGCCTTAAGGGGCACACAAAAAATTGTACTTGTACAACTAGGAATACTCTTTACACCAGTTTTACGGAGAAAGTTACAGTATATCTCAGTTACCGTAAACTTTTGAGCAGTGTAATTACAAAATCCTCTAACAGTGAGTAGAGTTCAATCGAAATTTGCGAAATGGCA
The DNA here is from genome assembly GCA_904066235.2 of Bursaphelenchus xylophilus. Classification (NCBI taxonomy): domain Eukaryota; kingdom Metazoa; phylum Nematoda; class Chromadorea; order Rhabditida; family Aphelenchoididae; genus Bursaphelenchus; species Bursaphelenchus xylophilus. Next base: position 5,452,262 of record CAJFCV020000003.1, on the reverse strand, counting down.
CGGATGGTCCGTTGAGTGTTAAGATTATGTTGGATCCTCAAAATCCCCAAGCCAAAGAAAATATTTTGCTCCAAACTCTTCTTGATCGATATCCCAATGATGCTGAAGAAGGTAAGGCAATTTTTAGGTCTACGACAGTATCACTGGTCATAAATGACAGTCATTTCTGTTTCAGAAAATGACCATCATGATGAACAAGCAGAAAGTGCCTCAACTTCCAGTAAATACAACGGGACCTCTGAGAATGGTCGAACCACACAATCTCCAGTCAATATTAGCGGGGATGTAGCCTTCGAATTGACCAAGCAACTCTCTTTTGTAAGCCACAATTTGATCAAACTTCTTAATGGGATTGGACAGAAGCCATGCGCTTGCCACGACTGTCTCAAATGTATCCACAAATACCTCCCAGATTCAGAGCAGTCTTCATCGAGAGGAAACTCCGTTCCATGCACGCCTAATCCACTTGCCTTCGACTTGATGAATAATATGGTTAAGACATATCAAAAGAAAGATACTGATGAAGTGGAATATCTGGAAGATGGAACGGTGAAAAGAGGACGAAAATCAAAGTATTGTACTCCAGAAAGGAAGAAACAAGTGGCTGCTTATGCTGAGCTGTACGGCGCTACTGCTGCCTCGAAAGCCTTCGGAATTCCCGCTGCTGTCTCCGCTTATTATCATCGAAAACTGAGGAAAATTGTAATCGGGGATGACGAGGTCTTCAACAGTCTCAAATCAATGAACCCCCCACAGAACGGATCATACGAAGACCAAAAAGAAAGGATTTCTGGTTCGTTTAATCCCGCCTCCCCATCTGTTTCAACTACTGGATTCCTTTCAAATCCTCAGTTAAGAGGTCGAGGAAGGGGAAGGCCGAAATTAATTGGTGATGATCTAGATGCTGAACTTGTCGAACACATGGTTGGGGTCAAGAAAAGGGTCCCTCGAGGACATCTGACTGCTTCTTATGCATTGGAAGTTGCCCGAGGCTATATTGCCAGCAAACAACCAAGTTTATTGGAAGAGAATGGAGGTCCCATAAATCTGAAGACCACTTGGGCCATGAAATTGGTGGCCAGAACTAATGAAAGGTATCATGAATTATACGGAAATGGGAACTGCGAGAGTGTAGACGACTTGCTGGCGAATCTCGGGCAAGTGAACGAAGGTAAATATTTTGTTTTCATCAGTAATTTACGTCAAAGAAACTCAATGATGACGAAATTTTTAGATGTGAATCCAACCTCAGCTCCTGAAATCAGAAACATCCGATCCTTAGATCTGAGTTTCGCTTTCCATCAGACGAATAAATCTCAAAACGAAGAAACGGAAAACTTGACGGAAATTGTTAACCGCCAACCTTCGTAATTGCCGGGATCTCCAGCCATAATATGGAAAACAATAATAACATTGGCTATGTAAGAGCATCAGACTACCGTCTGCCATCGATTGCTTACAGTCTCTCTCCATGATCTCTTCGAATAAACGACTCTTTTTCATAACGTTGTCGTATCCTCGAATCGAAACCAGTAATGTGAGCAGGAAAGAAAAATGGGTTCCGATCAGAAGAATGAGATCTTTTTGTTTTCTTTCTCTGAAATTTATACCCAAAAATGTGTTTTCCCTGAGGGGATCGCAAGGCGAGCTACCTTAGCGTGGGTGGAACCAAAAAAATTTTTTTAGACGTTTCCTGAAAACAGAGACGTTGTAAATCACGGCGTTGAACCGTTCTTGGGAGGGGAGCTTGATTCCTCTCTTCCGTGTCCGATTTCTCGTAATTAATAATTATTGTACAAATTCGTGAGTGAAAAAGAGACGACATACGAGAATTGCGCAATAGGCTTATTATATAGAATAAATTTTTATATTTATTTTGTTTAGTTTCAGATGTATTTACTGTTATTTTTACTCTCGTTAACAACAGTTAATGCCTCCTTAAATCAGCACAATTCGAAACTTGGATGGTTGGTGGGGAAATGGAGGTCAGAATTCTCGGGGAAAGTTGTCTGGCCGACAGTTCCGACCATGACTTTCGGCGAAGAATTAATTATTCTGGAAGCCCCTCAGGCTAGATCCACCAACGTTCAGTTCATGAACTTCACGTCAGTTATTTTAATGGAGAATAAGCTGAATATATCTACGGAATAATTTAGTAATTTTAGAGCTCGAGCATGGTCTCATTCCACCAAAGATCATTTCCACGACGAATGGGGATTCTTAACAGTAGATCCAAATGGAAATGCGACCTTGATGACAGCAGGAAATAACGGATTCACAACCTATGAGGTTGGACAGGTTAAGACCAAAAGTGTTCAACTGGTTCTCAAGGATATTGGGAGGATATCTTTCTCCAGAGACCTTCCTGTTGAGGATGTAAGGTTTTGTAATAAAGTTTTCTGGATATTGTGTAACACATAATCATCATTTTTTTTCAATTTCAGTTACGCCGAACATTTATAATGCACGATGACACTTATATGGAGCAGATCATCGAAATGAGAACGGCCACACATCCAAAGACGGGTTACCTCGAGCACACTCGAGTCGTTTACACCAAACACTCATTGTAGATAAATTTACTTTCAGAAACCGGGTAGAAATAAATGTAATTCCTCTCTCGTTATATCGAATATGAGCCCTTGCTAACCCCGAGTGACCCGAGAGGGGCGGGGTGGCTCGAGGCGATGTCCATTCTCCCCTTCCCGCGCTCCCTTACCTGTCCACGTGAGGCGCTTTCGTGCTGACTCAAGCCCCCTCCCTTTTATTTTTGCACTGTCCCCTCGAGGCTTTCAATCGATTTCTTCTTCTCGAATGTATAATCGGGGCGAGCCGCCTCCATTTGTGGACAACTACAATCGAGGGTACCACAAGAATTATCAGCATCCCTATCACAAATCCAGGTATTTTCAATTTAATTTTCATATTATTGCACAAATATATGGGATGACTCATCTAGAAATTATCTGTTTAGACGAGTGTTATACGATGAGTATGACGAACCAGACAATTGCACCAACTTCTCCAAATATGCCATTTATGGAGCGAATATTTTATTTATTTTGGTGGGAATGGCCACTCTTACCCTCGGGGTTTGGCTTCGAGTGGACAGCCGGTTTCGAGATTTTTTGAGCGAGAGATACCGCCAAGCAGTCGACGAGGCCTTCTGGGAAGCACCAACTTTGTACACCTTCAGTTATATTTTAATTATTATGGGATCCTTTATGATCATCGCTGGAATAATGGGATGTTGTGGAGTTGGAGCGGGTGGAACCCTCAGTTTACTGTTTTATGTGATATTATTATTCGTCCTATTAGTGTGCACTGTAAGCAGTATTATCTATATTCTCTACAAAAAGGACGGAATAGATGTGGAATTGTCTGATGCCTTAAATTATATGGTCCAGCATTACTATCAAGGTGCTGGAGTTGTCCAGGAAAGTTTGGATCGACTTCAACAGGCCTTCCGATGCTGTGGTAAGTAGATCTACTTATCGCATCATCTTTTATACAACTTTAGGTAACGCCGGTTGCTCAGACTTCCGCGCATTTCGCCAAGATCCTCCACGGACCTGTGATATAAGATGTGATGGCTGTCATTACCGGATATGGCTGGCTCTCAGGATTGGCTTTTCGGTGGCCATTGTAATTTTTCTCATTGTTATATTAGCACAAGTAAGTCATCCATTCTAATATTATACGGTATTAAGTTGATCTCAATCGGTGTGGCTATTGGAATGATGCTTAGAGACAAGAAGAAGACAATCCCCTATGGATATCCATATCAATATTATCCCCAACAAATTCCCGAGAAATATCGAGCCAAAAGTCTTCGACCCCCGGTTAGCGCGGTTTCATATAAAACAAATCAAACGAGAAGGACAGAGCACACACCTCCGAGACCTGTTCCAAAGCTCAGGTTAAAATAAATTTTTAATGATAAATTATATGAGGTTAATATTGATCTTGAGATAAGCTGACCCCGTGACGACGGATCTCAAAATTTACCAATATGAACTAGTAACCGTGTTTATTGATGAAAACCTAGAAATTTATAACTTAGCATAAATATTTAGCTCTCTTTCCTTTGGCAATTTGGAAAAATAACGATCTACAATGTCGTCCGTAACTTCGGCTACAGTTGCCGGCTTCCATTTCGGATTACGATCCTTGTCGATCAGGACTAAAAGATTTAGATAAATTAATCAAATACATACTGGCTCGACATCCTTCATGAAAGTCATGGTCTTCACAAAACCTCTGACTCAATCTGTATTCCATTGGCAACACCTCTGACAACGTCATTTTAGCTCCCTTTTTAAGTTGTCGAAAAGTCACCTTCAGTGATGTTGGACTCTAAAAACATAATCATATCAACTTCTTACTCACCATTTTATTTAACTCTTTGATTTGAGCTAAAGCAAAGTCAGAACCATCTTTGTTTAAGTTTTCCACAATGTCCTCGTATCTCTCTCCATCAAAACATCTGTCAATCGTCTTCACATTCGATTCCAGGCTAAATTTGGGCAATTCTTTTGGTTGATATTTCCTTAAAACAGAGTCAACTGAGCTGTCATTGACAACGGACAAGGACAACAATTCATTCTGCAGACTGGCCAGATCAGTGGAGTTCACCTGCCAATAGCATTGTTATTCAAGATAAACTTACAAAATGAGTGGCGAGTCCAGTGTGGAAAACATCAGCCCCCTTCAATCGATGTCCAGTCAGAGCCAAGAACATTCCATAATTATTCTTGAGCCGAGACAAAAAATAAGATCCGCCAACATCAGGGAACAACCCCAATGCTGTCTCGGGCATGGCAAGCAGGGTTTTCTCAGTGGCGACTCTGAATTTACCTGGAATCGAGATCCCACAACCCTAGAAGATAACATCTATAAGAAAAAGGACTTACACCACCCATTGTAATCCCATGAATAAGAGCGACATAAGGAACCGGACAATTGCCAATCAGGTTATTTACAATGTACTCTTCGTAAAAGAACTGTTTGTGAACTTCTCCTCCTTCCTTTGCAGATTTGCTTACAGCTAAAACAATAAATAAATAATAAAAACAACTTACCAAGAACATCACCACCAGCACAGAAGGCTTTGTCGCTATTCGACTTTACCAAAACAAGATCTGCTGATTTATTTTCGTGAACATCCTAAAAAATCATCAAAGATGATGCACACCGCGTGCACCGTACCCTTAGCACCCTGTACAATTCTCGAACCATTGGGATGTTCAAAGCATTCAGTGCTTTTGGTCGATTCAATGTAATCACGACCTTATTCTTATTATGATTGATAAGAACCTCATCGGTTTGACTGGAAATACGGCGAACCATCTAAAACCCTGTCTGAAACAAGAATAGGAACTTACCCCAGTCAAATTGGGCCGAATAAGTCGACTGACGATTGTCATTCCTGCAAATTTTTTTATACTAAGAGCAACGAAGTAGCTCTCGCAACCCTGGGCTAACAAATGCAATGAAAGCGCATTTTAAAGAAGAGATGGATGGAAAAAAGAAACATTGACTGTTCGATGAACTTTGGAGCAGATCAACCAAAACAAAAACCATTGCAAGAACTCGAACTCAAGGCTCAAGCTCAAGATACTTGGATGCTAACAAAAAACATCCACGCACGACAAGTCGCTATGTTTTTATTCGTTGAAAATTCTCTGCATGCAGCTGCATGCAGTACATTTTTTCTGCAAAACGCGCAAACTTGCAAATTTTGCGAAAAATTTTAATTTTTTAAACGGACATTCCGCGCCAAAGGAAGTCAATAGTACATGGACGGATTGCTACTACACACGAATTTCCTAATTTTTGTCATACAATCTCGTGCTACAAATAATGTGTGATTATTTACAATTACTGTCTTGACGACACAAAACACTTGATCCCGTCACTAAATCTAATTTGTTTTCTTCAAAGCAGCCAATTCGCAATGTTTTTAACTTTTTCTGTCTCCGAACACATTTTTGATAACCGCAAACCGTCGACTCTCCTTTTTCTGTCTTCTCGGGGAATTCGAGGAGTAAAACTGCCTTTCTCCACCAAAATAGTTAATTTGGAATGAGCTCGATTCAAGACTTTGAGAAGAATCTGACTCCCGTCAGCGACGAGGTCTTCAACGCTGCCGTTGAATTGGTGCAAAACATGCCCAAGGATGGTAAAGATTATCTGATTGGATTTCTAAAATGATCGATAATGAACGCATTTGTTTTAGGCGATGTTGTCTTATCAAACGAAGAAAAGTTATCGTTCTATGGACTCTTCAAACAAGCGACTCTTGGACAATGCAGATCATCTAGCCCCGGAATATGGCATGTCGTGGAACGCTACAAGTGGTATGCCTGTTTAAGAAATAATTGCAATGTTCTTTGTACTCATTGTTATTTATAACTTATTTGTTATTCCCTAACTTTTAGGGATGCCTGGTCAGCATTGGGAAGTCTGGAACCCAGCAAAGCCAAGTCAATTTATGTACATAACCTCCAGAATGTAATGGATAAAGTGTTGGAAAATAGAACGGTGCATGAATTGTTATCTGACCCAAGATGGCTTCATATTCGACCAATTGTTGAACCCAAGTTTAAGATCCTTGGCAGGACGATTGACGGGCCTGGCGGAGCCGATAGTTCAAGCAAGCCATGCTCATCTTCCAATGGTATCAAAATATTTTAATTACGAAGTAATTTCAGTAGGGGAAGAGTCTGTGACGGAGAGTGCCTACTCGGAGGCCTTAATCTCAAATCCGGGAAGTAATGTTGTCAGTGACGATGAATACGTGGATGCTCGTGGAGAATCACCAGTCGTTGTTACGCGATCGGAATTGAGGTATATTTGATTATTTTTGTATCCAAAGTGGTCTTCTTTACAGTCACTCACCCTTGAGTAGCGGTGCGGCTCCAGAGGATCCAATGAGCAGAAGTTTGACTTCAGATCTTCTGAATTCCTTCCAAATGACAACAAATCTAATTACTCAGCAGATCCAGACTTTGAATTCTGCCTTTAATCAGCAGAACAAGGTACTTCAGAGATTGTTTGACAAACTGGTGGGTACTCTAACGAAACTATATTCCTTTCCAGAACCACTATCGAATCATCACTTGGCCTTTATTTATTTTCCTTTTAATCTGGCCAGTTCTTGTCCAAATGTTCATCAGATATATGTTCAGATCGAAGTAAATACCTGTTCTTGTACTCTATGTTTATTAAACCAAAAACAATAATATATCTCCGTAATGTCATCATTTTTACAAGTCGGAATAATTTAAACACCGTCGAAATGAATGCAATTATGGCCAAAAACGGTCGTAAATAAGACAAAAAGAACTCTCTGGACAATCGACGGAAGATCGAGACCAGGGAAACAATAGTGTATAACAATAAGGGGAACAGGAATTACATTACCGAACACTTCTTGTCCTTGGTCTTGCGTCCTTTTTGTTTGGTATTTGCATTCCCGGGTACCTCGGTCTTCTGAATACATTAATTTAAATAATTTTGGGTGCAACTCACCTCCGTACTGTCTTCATCACTCGGGAAGCTTTTCATAATCCTGACCAGTTCGTGGAACGCAGAATCTACATTGACTGGAGGGTCTTTGGCCGACGTTTCTATATACGGTAACTTCAATTCATCAGCCAAAGCCCTTCCTCTTTGCTCGCTGACTTTCCTGTGATTGATCAGATCCACCTTGTTCGCGACCAGTAATACTGGATATTCGGTTTTATCCTTCACCCTCAACACCTGATGATACAATTTGCGGGCGTTCTCAAAGCTCTGTTCGTCAGTTACTGAGTAAACCAACATAAATCCTCGGCCATTCCTCATGTATTGCTCTCTCATTGCCGAGAACTCCTCTTGTCCGGCAGTGTCGAGCACTGTAATTGCGCAATGACATTTATTTATTAGGCGGGCCCGCACTTTTGCGGGCAACCACTTTGAAGGGAGCTAGAAGAATCATGGAGATTTTGCGGGCTAATCGGCCAACGTTTGCTTAAAGTGGTTGCCCGCAAGAGTCGCGACGCCATTGATTATTTGGATGGACTCACCATCCAACATAACCCATTGTCCATCCACTTCACAATGCTGAATATATTGGTCCTCTATGGTTGGGTCATAGTAGTCCAAGAATTGTTTCTGAAAATAATATTACTTCAGCGATATTCATAAAAATAATAAGTAAATGATTTAAAGAGTACCTGGAAGAACTGGATAGTCAGGGATGACTTCCCCACTCCGCCTTCTCCTATTACAACCATCTTATAATTGGGGAGAATGGCACCCTCTGGTGGTCGTTTGGTTGTCGCCATCTCTGTAGTAAACCCTAAATACTCGTAGGCATTTATTATTTCAAAAAAAATGCTAATTATACCCCCAATAAAGACGATTGTGAAATTCAAAAAAATGTTGTTGATTAAAAAGTTAACAAAAACGAAAACGGGATGAAGGAGAAGTAAAGTGGATGATGGATCGACTTGGGAACCCCTCATCACCGAAGTACAAGTCCTTTTCGAAATGCGAGTTTTTGCATTCAAGTGCACAATAAAAGAAAAGGGTCCTTTGGAAAATAAATAATTGCTGGAAAAATGATAGAACTGATAAAAATGAGCCCTCAAATTATTTATACAATTATTCAATGAGACAAAACAATAAGAATACCACCTTACTCAATTAACAAAACATTTGGTTAATCATTAACACCCTGGGGCAAAGCAAACATGGCAAAAATTGAGGTGAATCATTCGATGCAAAGGAATCCGAAAAGAGAATGGCGATCAGACAGCTGTTATACGAAGGCATTAGACATCGTTGGGACTGAAGGAAACGGGGAGAGAAAAGTTCGGCCGATAGAAAAATCGGTCGGTTACTTTAAACGCGCCTTTCGAGGTCAGGGAATTAAATCAAGGACAGGGTCGAGGAAGAGAAATGGGCTTCTACCGGGGCAATCTTAGGCGAGTTACAAGTTGAATTTGAGATAACCGATTGGATTACGACTACATTAGGCTTAATCAATATAATTATAGTAAAATATAACTAATTTCAATGTTTTCAAACATTGAAACAGACAACGCCGCATTCAAGATGAGATTTCAATTCGCCTGGTTCGAATAAAAAGGAATTCCTTCAATTCTCAATCATCATTCTTTAGATCGCAACAATAGTGTAAAGAAAATAAAAAACAAAGCTCAAAAAAAATCTAGACTTTATTTTCGCAGTAATACTAGTCAAACGTAATGTAGAATACCCATGTAGGGTGTCACTCACACAAAATAAGGATTCCAAAATATGTAAAACCATTTATATTACTCTTCAACAAAGGGTTCTTCTCTTATAAAGTAATCTCTCCAGTCTCTCCCAGTCATCATTCCCAATTCTCGACCTTTCGAATCACATCTTGGTGGTATTATCATGGCATCACGAAGTCGAAGAGCCCTTTTTCTTGTCGAGATCTCGTTGAACTGCAGATTAATATGAGTAAAATGACACTTACATGATTATAAACAAACAAAATAAAGTTGATGGTCAGTCCAAGAAGAATAAGAATACTTCCACCAATTAGAAGATCAATTTCGACATCATCAAGACGAGGAGGATCAAAAAAGCCCAAATACACCGAGGGAGTTGGGCTAATATACTCGATCACATGCTCAAACCAAAACATTACTTCAAAGTCGACCGACTCATAACAGTGGATAAAAAATAAAATAGTTCAGTTTATTCTCAGGCAAAATCATACCCCGCGGCAGCACGGCATTCTGTGTTTCGTCCAGAAACGGAATTAGCAAAGCATGAACCATCAAGGACAGACAGTACGATAGCGCTGTAACCATCATGCATGAATTCATGTGGCTCCCTCCTATTTTCTCAGAGAGAGAGAACTGTCTCTCGGGACAAGTCTGTCCCTTTTCGCGCAAAACGGAGCGTGCGAATATTTGCCATCATCGTGGAGATTAGTTGCTGCGGCGACATAAGCATCGACCTGCAGGTCATTTTTGAGTAGTATTGGTTGCTGCGAAAGGAAATGCACCCCGAAAAAAAATTGAAAAATTCGCGGAGAAGACAGAATGCCGCGCGCAGTACCCATCAAAAAAAATGTTCAAAAAAGCATTTATTATAATTACAGTAATTAATACAAATTAAATAAGTGATTAATGTAATCAAAGTTTCAAAAATTTCTCCTCTCTGTATCTATAAAATTAAAAATTTTTCAGAAGGTCATCACATTCAACTTCCTCTCTCGTCGCTTCGGTTTTAGAGTAATATTTGGCCAAGGGTGACTTTAAATTAAACAAATTTTCCCAATCCACACCTTCAAAGAAACAATGATTTTTGATGCCATCGAATCCGTTTTTAGCTTTTGATCCCAATCGATTCTCCTTCTTTGGTTCCAGAAATTCGAGAACGGCAGACTTGGCTTTAGGGCATGGAAAGTCGTCAGGAAAAGAAAATAAATTCTTGATGATCCGTTGGAAGACTAGATGTTCGGAGAGATCATGGTAGGGGGCCTTTCCCGTGACGAATTCAAACAGAATAGATCCAACTGCAAAATAATCACAAGTTTCATCCACACCTTGTCCTCTTAGTACCTATAAGAAACATACATGGATTTATTAAATTCCGGTTAATTAATAAATCAGCAATAACTTACTTCGGGCGAGACATAAAGATGAGATCCCACAAATGAGCATTTCCTTTTGGCGTCTGATGAAATCACTTTTTCGTTCTCAGCGATTGTAATACACTCTCCGAAATCGCCCAACATCATATGGAAATCCTCTTTAATCAGCATATTACCAGGCTTTATATCTCGATGAAGAATTCCATTAGAATGACAATAAGCTGAAAATTTATTCGTACTTATACTTATTCGTCCTCCTACCAATCGCCGTCACCAATTCAGAAATAATGAACTTGGTTGTCTCCAGATCCAAGGTTTTCTGTTTGAGCATTTTCTCGGCAAGATCTCTATGTTCAGCATAACTGAGAACAAAATAAAGAGACGATTCGTCTTGGAAGGTGCAGTATAACATGACAATAAATGGCCGTCGTTTCTCCGCCGTCGACAGTTGCATCAAAGCATCTTTCTCTCGGAAAACTGCCTTAGTCTAAAAACGGATCTAACGGTTTTCTGGATATTAAGGTACCTTCTTCTCTCTGAGAATCCTGTGTTTATCACAAACTTTCAGTGCGTATTTCTTGCCATCTGACTTGGCCGTCGCATAGTACACGTTGGAATACGATCCACTTCCGAGTTCGCGATGAACATAAAAATCAGCTAACGATTTCTTCTGGGATACTGTAAGTAGCACATCCTCCTCGGACATCTCTACCCGTAATCAAACCGTCATGGTTTCCACCTAAAAGTAGTATAAAAAAGGAGAAGACCAGAGCCAAAGTAAGCAAAGGAAAACAACCATCAACAATTGGCCGCAAATTCAATGTAAATTTATTCGACCTAAAACAATTTCAATAAAAACAATAACCATGTACAATACAATTATCCTCTAAGCATCTTCGCAGCCTTCTTATCGGCCCATGCTTGTAACTGCTGAGCTACAATTTCTTTTCGACTTTCCAAAAAAGGACCTAACACCTCGGGATCCAAGTCTTCTTTCTGCACCTTGACTCCGCATGTCCGGCAGGTCTTGATTAACATTTCGCAAATTTCCTAAACCAACAATTAAAATAATGACTAGACGTACCTTCAGTGGAACACCTGTTAAAGCCCGATCTGCAGATTTTACTTTCGCGATTTCATAAATATGCTTTACGGAAAGAAAACCACAAATTTCCCCTAAAAAAGATACAATTAATCCGCGACTACAAATAAATAAAATCCGATAGGTACCTGGATTTTCCGCGGCTCTGTTAACTCCAGCAGCCTTCTTTATTAGCCATGTAGACATTGGGCTGCAAATTTCGAGGTCGTATGTTCGATCAGGCTTAATATAAATTCTTGTAGGCAAAAGAGCCCCAGGTTTTATATGGCTGGTCTTTGCATTGAAGTCTTTGCAAAAATTGGCGACGTTGAGACCTCTTTGACCCAGTTGGGGTCCCAAAGGCGGCGCTGCGGATGCCATTTGAGCCCTGTAAAGAAAAGTTAAGCTGAATACCGAATCAGTCCTTACCGAATATTCGTTTTTATAAAAGGCGGGTGAATGACCTTTACCAAGTCCTTTTTCTTAGCTTTGCCAGCTAACTTGGACGCCATTGTTGAGCAATCTGGTCTTGTGTGGTCCAAAAAGTCAAATTAACCACCCTAGTATTTGTTACCGGATACGGAATTGAAATTTAAGGATTTATACAAAAATCCTCGGTCAGCCGAACCCTTATGAAAATGTCATACAAAGTGTGGGGGTGGAGGCTGAGGATTATATAAATATAAGTTTAGGAAGTTCTGCAAAGCCCTTGCCGAGTTATTCCAAAAACAAACTACGGAGAACTTCGTGGACCACCCTTACAAGTACGTACAAGTAGTTACCAGAAACCCAAAATATAATAAAAATTTTTCCAGCCGCAAACTGCGCCCAAGAGGTTTACGGTAGGGTCGTTTTATACGCCAAAAGCTTGCCAGAGGATTTCCAAAATAAAGTCATAGGAAATTTTTGATAGAAAGAATTCGAACCATTCACGCGTGCGCGCACCTCAAACTGGGACAGACTAAATGCGGTGGAGGCATTGGAAATCCGCCTCAAAAACAACAATTATTATGACTCCGGTCACCGAAAGCTTCATATTTACGTGCCATGTGGTAAAGCTGCCAACACCACGGTCACAGTTTCACTGATAATTTTATTAAAAATCATAATAAAGGGTGAGAGGCGAGAGGTACCGCCGATTGAAGTTGTACAATGAATCCTTTATTTGAGACCGTTTTCCGCACTTTTGCTCCAAATGCAGAATGTTTTCATCTGAAACTTAATCAATACAATTGGTTCAGACTTGCTTAGAATGGATGTTACACTTGATGGAGATGGCGGGGTGAGTCGGTCCAGTCGATGGAAAGCGACGGTCGGTGGGTCTACAGAGTGATTACAAGGTACGTTTCCGATTATGATGGGGATCGAAGCGAATGCCGAGGGGCATTGTTCTAGATAGATTTCAAACTAAACCTCTGCCTATTGTGCTTGGACTCACCTGAATATCATAGTCAATATGTATTCGTTTTCGTCGGATGCTTGGTGACACTGGGGGTAATTGTGGGCTCTTTCCGCGGTATATACTTCTTTCCTTCGGACTCACTTCATATCGTTGATCGAACTCAATTATGTTGTATGAGCATTGTGCTATTTTTATCCTAGTTTTTGGTTCACATTCATCATAGCTGAAGTATGTTATGTGTTGTCGTAGAACCCCCTTTATTCCTCTGATTATTGCAGGACTTTCATTGTTTATGTCAACCAAGATATCCACTTTCTCACCGCACACGAATCCGCTTTTGTTGATGTTGATTATGGCCTTCAGATATCCATTTTTGAGAATTTTTTCTCTTTTCTCATTAATCACCCTTCTTGTTCTGTATGAGGTATAAGGTAGGGATTTTAGATCGTAGATTGGTGTAATTGACAAAGGTCTTGTGACAAATTGGTCAATGAAAGGGGTAGGCCTGACGACCCGAAGTCTCAGCTGATATCGAATAAATCCATATTCGCCTAATGAAAATCAATTAACACTAGCGGACGAATAGGCACATAAGAATTTATGGTCTACTAGACATCTAGATCGGTGTTACCAAGTTTTTATAGTAAAAAAATAATTATCACCGTTTTTGACTCACAATGTCAGGACTTCCTACTCAAGAAGATTTTTTTTGATTTTCCCACCAAAAAGTGAAAAATTTAAAAAATGGTGACGATCATTTCGGAATCTTCAGACCTTGGGCGTTTTTCGGATTTCTGCTAAATTTCCACCTGTCAGCACATTTTTCCGCTGCCAAATTGGTCTCAGTTTGGTCAAAATTATCGCGGATTATATAAAAAGAACATCAGATGTCGTCAGCAAATTAATCTCAAACTTCAGCATGAATTCTGACAATAAGTGTCAGATATTCTAATTCTTTACATTAAAAAATCAAAATCACGGTTCCACATATTAAACCATTGTACCTGGCAGTTATAAAAAATGAATATAATTTTCGAAATCAGCATCATCGAAAACCCTAAAAATAAGCCAAGTATTTTCAGAAAAAAATCAAAAAAAGACTACTAAACTACCAATTAAGGAAAAATGTAAAACGGCCACTGGCCGAGTTCCTTGGCTAGGCACGTGGGCCATTTGGCTATCAGTTCAGGGGTTTGGCTAGCCATTTTCTCGGACGTCTTTTTTCGACTTTGGGTCATAATCGACTTCGTTCTTTTAACTTTGAATCCTCAACTTCGGTTGTTATACTGTTGGAAACCACAAATCTAACATTACGTTGCCCCATAAATTACTGTAAAGAGTCCGCCACACGCCAAGAAATATTTTAGCTTTGAAGTGTCACTTTTTTGGAATTTGTCGACATTTCTCGAAAACGGTAATAATTATTATTTTTTTTAACAAAAAGCTGATGTAGACAGGGCACCCATGACTTTAAAAATAAGTCCGTGCTTTTTCTGTGTATCCGGATTGTTTTAGAATTTGGACTGGCCTTAGTCTAGAAGTCGGATGACCCTTACCTTCGAAGGACGGTGGAAGTTTCTCAGGTACGGTGAAAGAGAAAGGGATCACCGTTCGGCCACTGCTCAGGGTCTTTTCTTCCCAGAGGCATAATGCATCTTTGATCAACTCGTTCTCATTTCCAATAGTCTGTTTTGTTTTTGATGGACTATAATAGAATGTGGTATCAGACATAATCGTTATAAGAAAACCCCTCCCTTTTTATCGCCTCACCTTATCTTTTGGACTTCTGTTCGTTCTTTCCCCATTAACTCAATTACAATATAATTAACAAGAGTGTTTCGTGGAGAGGAAACTTCAACAACGCCATGAAGAGCTAGGCCGCAGAAAACGAATCCTTTCGTTGGTTCAGTTAAAGTTATTTTCAGCTCCATCAAATAAAAAAAGCTTTGCGTGGTGGATGCCTTAGGGTTTATTTTATTGTTTAAGACGTCAGCGTCATTTATTTATCAATAAATTCTCGAAGAGTGCATCAGAACACGCGCAATAGATAAACCAACGTCGTGATCATTTATGACCCAAAAGTTACTGATGTGAAACTTTATTACGCTAATTCTTAATCTTACGTGAAAATATGAGGATTAATGAAGTTATGCTTGCATGAGTGTTGGGATAAATAAATGCTGCCTGTGATGTAACTTGACCATGGTTTTGGGCCTTAGAATGTAAGGATGGGTTGCGGCGCGTTAACTGGATGCTGGTAGGCGTTGATTTCGACTGAAAGACTTGATCTTGGAGAAGTGTTGGCCGAATATTCAGAGGAAACTCCTCTGATTTGAACGGGGATGTCACAGCATAACAAGGTCTTATTGGTTTTGGTGACGATTTTGGTCTGAAAATTGGTTGTAAAATAGGGAAATTACAAAACACAATGTCCGATAAAATACATACTCGAAGAACGTAATTGACTTGAACAATCTGACAGTTGTTGAAACTTGGAATCACTTCTGGAACGCGGAGTACGTCTTGGTACGTGGCCCTTTCGTGCTTCTCAATCTTCACCACATCACACCATTCTTTGACGACAAATTCGTCCTGCTTGAACTCCACTTCTTTGTGATTTCTCTTCAGACTCGGCCTTGTGCAATCTCTTTGAGCAGAAAAATGGCTGAGTTGAACCAATTGGAACTGAATGTCGGTTATCTTCTTCTCGGATTCATTGTCCACTTCCACGTTTACTTCCATGGATTCTCCCACACTAAAGGTTGCTTTTTGAACTCCAATGGCAGCACGGACATGTCCATTCTTGAAGAACAGCTTTCCCAAGTCTCGTCTCGACTCCTTTCTGATTGGCTTTGTCAGAAAATCGGAACATTTGACAACAGGATTCGTAGATATTTCAATGGGAATGGCAATGGTGGAGTTCCCTGATCCTCTTTGAACACTTGCCTTTATCCAATAACGAATACATCCTAAATTGTTCTCAAAAGACGGGGGAACCTCGACCGGTACAGTCATGTTGAAGGGAAGAATATTCATTCCAGAAGTAAGCGTTTTACTGGGCAGAACAACTTCATCACCAGAGTAGTGACGTTCAGAAGTATAAGGAACTTTGTCTACTATGGCAGAATTCCCAACGAGGTATGTCTCACCCAGCTTCCATTCCGTCTTGGCCACACCAATGAACTGAATGAAGATTTTCTCGACATGCTCTGGTCGAGTGCAATGGATCTTGAGGGCTCCATGACATTCTTGACCAGGCTCTAGTTGAAGAAGGTCATTTTCGAGTTGCAAAAGCATTGTATTCACAGTGTAGGACATAGAAAACTCTGAAAAGGTCTTTATAGTGGCCATGTTAAAAACGAAATTTTTATCCTGCGGGTAAACTGCTCGAAAAGGGTTCAATGCAACTACCATAAAATTATTCCAAAGGGGAGATTTTGCTCTGTGTGAGTGTACGGACTGAACACTTCGATGATCCTTCTCCGATTTGCACTACTTATATAACCGGCTTTTATGAGGTCAAAGTTGAAGCGCCTCCCAATGTCCCGTTCCGAGTGATTGGACGCGCCTCCTTCCAAAGAATAATCACTCCACGGGGGCAGAGAACGTTTTTACGAAAACTGTGTCGCCGAAACTGATAATGCTCAAGTTCATTTGAATTGTGTTATTCATGAGGATTTAACATGAATGATAGAAGTTCGGCGTCAAAGCATGAAGGCTGTCTGACCTTTTATTAAATTTTTTTATTGTTCCATATAACTTTGGTAAATAATTATTTCGGATTTCACAGAGCTGGCACTTATCAGAGTTTCCAACAAGCTACTTTTATTACACAAGTCTAAATATAGAACCAAATAGAGCCTTATCTGTTGCGTCATGGCAAAATTACGTTCATATTTTTGGTCATACGAAGCTGTATTGTAAATAGGAATCTACTTGTACAGTTACTAACTTTTGTCACTCCTTTTTAACCGGATCAATTCGGTTAATGTTAATTTTCACCTATTTTCCTCTCTCTTTTGTGAGGAATTCCCTTTTCTACTGTAGTTCCGGGATGATTTCGAAAGGTTTCCTTATCAGACTTCACATGAACATCCTCTGAAATTTCCCTTTCTGATAACGCTGCACTGTTCAGACATAAAAAGAAGCTTTTTTTGGGTCTAGATCTGACGTAAACCATTGCAAAATTTCAGAGAAATCATACCTATTCACGTGAAAAACTTTTAATCGGAGTTTGTAAAAAATGATAAAAATATACAAATTTAGAAATTAAAAGACTTGCATCAAAAAGGTACCGCGTTAAAAAGATCTAATTGACATCAGCCTTAATAGATGTGTTGTGGAACTGCTGGGTCACTGTAGTTTCGATGAGTTCGGTGTTCTCATCGTAACTTGTGTCCTTGGGATCAAACAATTCTCTGGGAACGTCCATGAATTGATAGACTAGACGTTGGCCTTCCACCTTTTGCAGGATTCCTCGTTGATAATAGTAACTGTAAAATAAAAATTAACCTTATTGTTATCTACATAATAAGTAGCAATAAAATAATCCTTACCGTAGTGCCCTTCCCATGGTTTCGTAATTCATTCCAGGCTTATTTTTATGCATTCCCCATAGTCGACTAACGGCCTTCGAATCGACTAATTTGAATATTCCTTTCTTGTGATCGAGCCACTTAATGTATTTCGGGCAGTAATCCTTATCTTGCAGTAATTTTAACAGGAATTCCCAAAGATATGAAGATTGACCAGTAACTAAAACAAATTATTTAAAAGTAATCATAGCGATGAAATTAAAAGTCAATGAGGTACTTACTCTCTCTGCTTTTCCTCCGAGCGTTTATTGTTGTTGCCGATAAAATGGCCGGCTCACTGTAACGTCTTCCCCCATCATATGGCGTATATTGTGGGGCACCTGATTTTTCCGGTGTTTTTGTTGTGCTCTGGAGATTATTTCCACAGTGGCCTAGTTGATTCAGATATGGATGACTTCTTAACTGTGCTTGAAGGATAAGGTTCTGTCGATGCCTAAGTTGATTTTGTAACAATTCGTAGAACTGGGCGCAGTCTGTATTGCTTTCATCTGCTTTAATATTGTTGAAAAGTTGAGCATTTGTCTTGAAGATCGTTAAAATATCATTGAGTTCATCTTGCACTGGCTTCAACGGCTGAGGAGGAGGTTGGAAGTGGGGATAGAGCAGGTTCATCCAGTTGGTTAATCTGGCATTTTCAGAATCTGAAAAAGGCATAAATTTCTTTGATACGGTAATGTGGAAGATAAGACATGCAGAGTGATAAAATATTGTGGTAAGAATAGAGTAGATTACCGTAGGACTTGTGCGCCACCTCAAGCCAAGGTTGCTGAATCAAGCTCATCCTCAATCTTCACTCAGAAATGTAAAAGTGAAAGTGAGAAACGTTGACAAATAAAAAACTTTCCGGTGCAGAAACAGGCAGGGGAATGTGAGTCCGGCAGAAGAGAAGAAGTTGCTCATCTTCTGAAAATCTACATGAGCCGGTTATTGGGATTCGAGATCCGGACTCCTTCTGCCCCCCGGCAATCCAAACAAAACGAACGACTCGAGGGTGCAAATTATTAAAAACCCATTGGTTTGTGGTCATTCCAAAGACGTTCCGATGCTGTTTTCTTTTTTCCACCGATCGAATTAAAAACGGCACATTTGAAGTCGAAACGAGGAACAGACTAGCCGGATAGAGAAGGTGCAAACTAGACTGTTAGTAGCCCGGGACGAACGTTGTCACTTACACTGATTCCGCAAGACGTTGTCATGAACCTCATTCATCATATTCGGTGGAACTGTCGTGGATGTTGAGGGGAAGACACCAAATTGAACGTGCTGTCCTAGCAAATGGAGCAATAAGAGAGTTTGATCAGGCGAAGATTTCTCGTTATATTCATGGCCATCGTGTCCCAATCCAGAATCCGGACTTGACGAATTGGATTCCGTTTTTGTTCCCATACTCTCGGCCAATTTCTGGAGCTGGGCGTTGAAGGCGCTATTCTGAAAATGAAGCTTTTATTGAAAAAATCGACTTCGTCAAGGTCTACCGTATCCGATGAACGGAAGATCGCGTCGTATTGTTTACCGGCCTTCCGAATAATTTTATCTCGAAATGAATGCCGATGAGTAAACAACAAACAATCAGCCGGAGGCAATCCGTATCCCCGCTTAACACCGGGCGCCGCGGTCTATTCCACGCACGGCGATCCATGCCCCCACCTTCTCCACCCGCCCACTTGATTTCAGGCAGCGGAAAATTTGCATTTTCATAAAAATTTAGGTCAAATTAATGGGTAAAAACTAGTGGGAGAAGAAGTGATGGGCATCCTCGAGATCCCCGGTGCCGGCTGCGCGATAGCCGGGAAGTGTGATCGCCGTCTGATGGCTATCGCCTTCCGAACACCCCGCGGAACTAGGCAGATCTCCCGATAAGATCAATTACAGTTAATTACCTGGCTAGGGTCAAACAAACATGCCGGTGCCGAAGTCCGTCGCGAGTCCGCCTGAGGGTAGAGGGCACGAATACGGTCCGCTTCGAGTCTTTGGCGTTTCTGAGCAGTCTCCAGGAAGGTTAAAAGACCTTGAGGTTCTTCTGTAGTGTCACATGGGAGGTTGATTGGAAAGGAATCGGGGACATCAGGGCCTGCCATTGTGGGCAGATTATTGTAAATTCTCAAATTGTCATCCACAGGCAGTAGCGTTGATGACTTTTGATCATTGTTGTTATTTTCCTCTGCGATTGTGGGATACTGATGCAAAGGATGATGTAATAGGTTCATATTAGCAGAAATGACTTGATCCAAATTAAGGAATAAAAGTAACACGACTCCCAAACAACCACCGTAATCCACAATCGAAGTGAAAGTGAGGAAGAGGAAAGTCTTGGGATGAAAGAGAGAACAAGTGAACCCTCACTTGACCGTCTTCTTACTCTTCTTTCTTTCACCCACCGTCACGACGTCCGAATCCTTGGCTCACGGAAGGAAGAGGAGAAAGTGCTGCCCCCAGGCGTGACATCGAACGTCCGCCCTCACCTGGTCTCTCGAGAGTGGACAAACAACCTGGCGTGACCGAACGGGAAGAGCGCGCACTCTTTTAATCGTCTCATCTTCCGTCTTAAGTGAGATACGAGAGCTTGGCCGAGTGGGCAATCGGTCGTGACCCTCAGGGCTTTGTTTGTTGAGGTCATTCGTTGGTGGGATAGGTTGGTCATTGTTTTGGGAAATGCCCCACATCCGTTTTCTCAAAATTTTACTTGAAAAAAACAGTTGCAAAATGAAACAGGGCAGTGGAAATAAAAATTGAAGTAAACTCAAGTGAATGAAAGAACGTTGACGAGGATTCATAGAATTTCAGGTACAAAAGAATGAATTTACATTGTAAAATAGAGGAAATTAAATCTAAAATATAATAGCTACAGGCCAAAGGAACACTGACGATTTTATATAAGATGTCTAGGATGATTACAATCTAAACCGTGGTTTCCGGTGTGGATGAGAGATTATATTGCCGGAATTTCAATGTCATCCCGCCCTTCCCAGTCAAATTTGGCTCCGATAAAGCACTTGATGTTCTTTGTTGTTCCATGGCAAAAGACACAGATTTGGATTTGGGGGATTTAGGGGGAGATATGTCTCGAGTTGTGGGCATCGGAAGACTTTGGGTAGACTCTGTCATGTACTGCTTCTCCAACTCGGTTGTAAAATAGTCAGCCCATCTTGTTGAGAGATCGTATAATTCATCCAGCGTTAGACTTTCTGGGCGTTCCTTTTCTTCCATTAGACTCTCCCCTAACGATCTTCATAAGAAATATGTTGATCATACTCAAGTTAAGGAACTCACTTATACAACCCATGCTCTCGGATGTATTCAATTATGGCATCAGGCGTACAATAACGAATCGATTCATTCCTCCGAAGGGCTGTCCGTAATCGGGTTGAGGATAGTGTTGATGGGCTTGTTTCGTCATCAATTATGTAAATGTTTTTCTAAATTTATCCTTGCTTTTATAAATTACTAATTCACCTCGAATCTCCTCAAAACGTCGACAGAATATATGGCTCTCAACGGATTCGTTAAAGGTCTGCAGATGGATACAACTCCAAACTTGGATAGAATTAATTCTAACTGAAAACTATGATGTAATGCGGTTTTCTGATTACTCACGTCTTCATCGCTGATCTTGCTGGTTTGATCGTAATAGGGCAAGTTTGAAGCGAATGATTCTACAATGTCAGCTCCACATAAGAGCATTACATGAACCTCGGAAGGACCATGAAGTTTATTGTAATATGTTTGGAAATGATCTAGGACTTCTAATGTACTCGGCTCATCGAATTGACGGGTTTGCCAGTCATCTACCCTGTATCTAATGTCACTAAAGGCGTCAGCCATCCTACCGTATCCAATGACTGTTTTGAGTTGCCAATTGCAACATCTTCAGGCGATGCCTTGATGTTATTAGATCTGGTTTTATGTTCTTATCTGAGAATGGAGAAAAGATCCCTTCAATCACAGTGTGCCCAAGAGTTTTCTCCAAGTAATCCTTGGCCCTTTCTGTAGTATAGTGTTGTTATTAGATAAGGTTTATAAGTCTTACCAAACATTCTTAAATGGACGAATGAGACAGGATTATAGGCCCCTGGGTTAACCAAAACCAACTTCTTAGGCTTGGCCCCGGCCAGAAGTGGACGACGATGACGACTCTGGCCTGAGATCATGGCCAGGAATGTGGCCAAGTTCAATTTCAAATCCTCCAAAGATAATATAAACATTCCGAGAGCTTCGAAGAATGAAGAAAATGACTTTTTGTGACACAAAATATTTAAAAACCGCAAAGATTTGTGGTCCATCTTTTTCTTGCCACAAAACGTTTGAAACGGAAACAATTGGCATTCCAGAGATTATGGAAGCCTCGAGGGCAAAGTCGGAGAAATAAATGAACAATAACAAGTTTAAAAACAATGTTAAAAATTAAAAAATGTCACAGATATCTGGTAAATTGAAGGACTTTAATTTACAGATTCATCGACCAAACTATGGAGTTATAGATGCATATGCACGTCGTATACCGCAAGGATGACAAAAAATTTATATAAAGGATTAAAATAAAAAACTTCTGGTCAACCCCCCAAAGACTGACCACCAATATAAACCTTGCTCAAAAAGTGTCCGATGGTGCGAAAACCTCATCGGATTTCCATCAAAATGTCCCTCCGGGCATATTCTCTGTGTTTTCGAGACAGTTTTAACTCGAGCTCCCATTGAATTTACTCATAAATCGTTTAGATCAATCCGGACGTGGAAGGAAAGGATTAATATTGGTCATAAAAAGGTACTTCGATGACATGAGCAAGGTTTGAGAGCATCAATCTGCTCTGAAAGAACATACCCTGAGGCCATTCACAACTACCGGAAATGGAAAAAATATTGGATAATGCCTACGGGCCGGAGCATTGTTCCTATGGCAAACACACGTATTCTGAGGGTGTTTGGAGGAATGAAACTTTGAAAGATGGGTAAGGTGTGCTCTGGCATCTCTATTTACACTGATCAGATGCGTGTGTTACCATAACTGAGCTGTGTCGAAAGAGAAACTTAAATTCCCGAAGGCAATATTTATGATGCCGTTTTAAGAAATTACGTTGGCTGTATTTATTATAAGATCCATGGTAACTTCAAGGTACGTCCATGCTGACATCGAAATTCAGAATTCAGTTTTATTTTTTTCCCAGGAGTTTTACTGCTTTCTTCCTGTCATCCTAACAGTCTGTGACATCAAAAGCAATCTTTACATTACAGTTGAGGTTTTGCGTATTTCAAAAAGTCAAACAAACGCTAACTCTTTATTTACCCGAACATTCCGCGCGTCAAATAATACTTTCGGAGGCCCACCTTTTCCGCGGCGACCTTTCTGTTGGGGACACGTCATCTCTTGACCTCTGTCCGATTTCCCTCGCTGCTTTTTCAGTGTAGAGTAATTAAAGCTAACAATTTTTTATGTTGGTCTGAGATGTAAACATGACTTTACGTTAAAATTTTGTGTTTGAAAAGTGGTCTGTTGATTTAGCCGGCAAAAATTATGTTTTAGGAGCCTTGTTGGATATTTTTCGTTCCTTTTTTCCATTTATAAAGAGTTCCATGTCTTATAATTTGTCTTTTTGCAGGAATGTTATCCCTCTGTTTATTATTCCTTGTGTTCGCACATGGATCCAGTGAATATCTAAAGGATGGAGATGTTTATGTTTTGTCAGAAAATGATTTCGACGACTTTTTAAAAGAAAATCCCACCACCTTGGTCAAGTTTTATGCACCTTGGTAAGTGTTTTATTAATTTATTATTTCCTTTAGGTGTGGACATTGCAAAACGCTTGCTCCGGAGTACGAAAAGGCAGCCAAGAAACTGGAAATCCCCTTGGCCAAGGTCGATGCAACTGTGGAAGTAAAGTTAGGAAAAAGATTTAATGTGGAGGGGTACCCTACCCTCAAATTCTTCAGTGATGGGAAAGATGTAATTGATTATGACGGACAACGTGATGCCGAATGTAAGTTTTTTGTAGTACAACTACTCCTCAAATTGGGGTATTTAATTTTTCCTTTTCTTGTGGACCTTGGTAGTGAGTGAGTCGTGCGGCTTGGTACAAGGCCTTGCAAGGTTTTTCTTTAAACAAACAGACTGTCCTCACTTGTGCATCTAGCAAAATCTAAAATTTTATTCATTTTTATAGCAATCGAGCAATGGATCAAGCAAAAAACGGATCCAAATTACAAACCTCCACCAGAAGAAGTAGTTACTTTGACAGTGGAGACATTCGAAGAGTTCAGCAAGGACAAGCCATTGATGTTGGTGGAATTCTATGCTCCCTGGTGTGGACATTGCAAAAAACTGGCACCGGAATATGAAAAAGCGGCGAAGAAACTAAAGGTAAACGAAGAAAAAATTTTTTTGATGTCTCCGTGCAACGCGTGGCACAGTATTTTTTCGGTCCAGCTAGTTTTGAACAGCACTTTTTACGGCTTGGGAAACGAAATGTCAAAAAAGTTTTTATGTACTACCGCGAAAACATAGCCGGCAAGATTGCAAACAGTAACGGTCACAACTTTTGATCACTTATAAGAGCTTATATCAATCTGTCGGAAAAATAGTGGCGGCTCATCGCAGCAGAATGCTTCGTCTCGCCGGAAAAGGGTGCAGCCGCGCGCCAAATTTCCAGCTGCGGCTAGCCGTCGATTTCCTATGCGCGACGACCCGCCACTATTTTTTTTCAGTCTGTCGGTTTTTTCAGACCGACAGACTGATAAGTGACGCCGGAAAATAGGTTAAAACCTGTATTTTGACCATAACTTTTTCCTAGGCAAATTGAGCAGCCATTTTTTGGCTTGTACACTGTTATTTCATATGATATAGGTTTCGTTAAGAAACCTGATGACAAGTATTTGCCGCTCCCTTGTAAGGTTTATACAGGGTGTTGCACAATTTTCTGATAATCTAAATTATAAATTTTTTTAGAGCCACAAGATCCCATTGGCCAAGGTCGACGCTACTGTTGAGAAGTCTTTGTCCGATAAATTCGGAATCACTGGATATCCCACCTTAAAAATCCTTCGATATGGGCGTCGATTCGACTACGAAGGTCCCCGAGAGGCTGATGGGATTGTCAACTTCATGCTCGATCAATCTCAACCAGCGGCTAAAGAACTCCGAATTGTTTCCGAAGCCAAGAAGTTCTTCTCCAAAGATGATGTTACAATTATCGGCTTCTTTGCATCTACAGAATCCCCACAGTTCGAGGCTTTCCAAGATGCTGCCGAGAGAACACGTCCAGAATTTCAATTTGTTGGCTACACCACCGATCCCTCCGTTTTCAAACACTTTGGAGCTGTACCTAACGACGTTGTCATCTTCTACCCAGAATTGTTCTTGTCCGACGTTGAGGATAAGCGGAAAAAACTGAACAGTCCCAACTTCTCTACAGAGGATCTGCTCAGCTTCTGGAGGGAAAATTCGGCTACTTTGGTGGGATTGAGGACCATGAAGAATGTGGCCACAAAGTTTGCCAGAAATCCTTTGGTTGTTGTCTATTACTCCGCTGATTTCTCGCCTGAAGGTAGAAAGGAATCTCAATATTGGAGACAGAAGATCGTCCCTATTGCGAAGAAAGTAAGCGTTAATTTTGACCAACAACGCCTTTTAAAGATGACGTTGATTTTTTGAAGTTTTAATACTTTTATTTGATTTAGTATATCCGTCAAAAGTTCCGTTTTGCGGTTTCACACGAAGAGGAATTTGCCCGAGAACTTCAAGAAGTTGGACTAGGGGACAGCGGCCTTGAACACAATGTGATCTGCTTTGGCTTCGATGGAAAGAAGTACCCGATGAGGCCAGAAATCTATGATGAAGAGTTGGAGGAAAATTTGGAAGCATTTATGAAAGATATCAGTGCTGGGAAGGTAAAACCTTATGTCAAGTCAGCACCAGTGCCCAAGGATGACAAGGGTCCTATCAAAACTTTGGTTGCATCCAATTTTGAAAAGGTTTTGGGGGATAAGAGCAAAGACTATCTGATCGAATTCTATGCACCATGGTGTGGACATTGCAAGGTGCGTTTTTGAAAGAATACGGGTCTGAAGACATCCATGACCATAATTATTATGATTTTTCAGAAATTTGAATCAAAATACATTGAATTGGCCAATAAATTGAAGGGACAAAAGTCCCTGGTGCTCGCCCAATTCGACGCCACTGCCAATGATCCCCATGATGACTTTAAAGTAGAAGGTTTCCCAACAATCTACTTTGCCCCTGGTGGTCTTGAAAAGAAACCCATTAAATATACCGGAAATCGCGATATTAATGACCTGATCGACTTTATGAAAAAACATTCCGTGAACAGTTTCAAAACAAAGGAAGAGTTGTAATCAATTAATAATTAGTGTTCTTAATTTATTAGAATGACTTGCAGTTATTCACAGCGTCAGTTCTCAACCTCCTTTCATTTTTAGAGAGTTTCAACTATCCATCTTTTCATATCAAGTTGTTTGTCTTAACTTTCCGGCCAGCTCTGGAAACTTCGCCCTCAAAGTCTTGAAATATCTCTTGGGATGTGATTTCAAAATAATTACGAGTAAACTTTTTGTTTTTATCACGTATGTTTGTTTCTTTCCAAGTAGCAGGTGATTTGTAAACACAGAACGGGGATGATTGGAAATGCGCGAGAAGGAAAGATAAATCCGATCGTTCCAAGCAAATGTGGCCTCTCGACTACCCCCAAGACGCTCTTCTCTCCCACTACATGGGATAAACCTCTTCGGTCTCCAGTTAACCCCGCACCCGAGATCGGGCCTTTCTCACGGAACCCTGGGCGGATTTCAGAAGTGTCCCATGATCGGCCGCATTCATAAGAGGCGCACTCTCTCGGTCGGCTTCCACTTTCCCTCCCGACGTTGATCAACTTGTTTACGACCTCTTACATATCCCTGCTTTTTTCCACAAGATTCCCTGAATGAAATGCTGTGCCGGTGGGTTCTCTCCCTCTACCAGCATGTCTAAAGTGCACACCCGTCGACCTCAGGCCAGCGGACGTGTTTTTTGGAACCTAATGCCCTTTGGCTAGTTGTCTCGATAGTGCCGCAACTGTCTTTCGGACGTTTTTTGAAGTTCTGGGCGGGGTTGAGATGCAAGGCCGAAGTTGTTTGTGGAAACCCGGAACCCTGCAGGGTTTGGCCATATGGTCATCCCACCTTGGCCTGAGGGGATTTAAAGTCAGTGATCCCGGGCCCGAAACATTTCTGCTTTTCGAAATCGCTTTAGTCACTGTCGAGCTGTGTATTTTTTTTATTTAGAGCATTTCAGATACTTCTTACAACATGTCCGTTCCATTGACTCACGACTGGTCGGCGGAGAACTGGGACTGGCCTCTCCAGCACAATGATGGCATCGTCAAGGTTCACAACACCAATGACAAGTGGGAAGTTGGACTCGATGCCTCCTTCTTTACACCTAAGGAGATTGAGGTAAGCGTAGATATTGGAATTTGAATTATAGGGCTGTCTCACCTGTCTAATCTTTTTGTTACAGGTCAAAGTCATCAATGACACCCTCAGCATCCACTGTGTTCACGAAGAACGTCAAGATGCTCACGGTGCCGTGAAACGTGAGATCAACCGTTCCTACCACTTGCCCGCTGACGTCGACCCATCCACCTTGAAGTCCCATTTGACGACTCGTGGTGTTCTCCAGATCACCGCCGATAAAAAAAAGTAAAAAAACTCGATTAATCAAAGCCATCTTCTGTACCTTCTTTTTTCAATGTAATTATTGCGTAGTAATCATATCGAATAATTAAAAAGCAGAGTGCCTAAGGTTATTTTTGTCTGTTCTTTGAGAGAAACAGCTGGGTAATCCATCGAAACATAACAATTGGCGATTTATTAATAGCGAAAGTTTTCGTCATCCTTATTCAATCGACGGGAGTTTCAGGTGAACTCATTGTTGTTTATGGCCCTTGGACAAGCATCTTCATGTTCTTTGGCATTCACGCAGTATTACATAAACTTATTTTCCAAATCCGTGTGAATGTGCGGTAAATTGTCGTAAACCCCAGATGTGGTGAAAACAATGATTTTTTTAAAAAATCGGAATTTCCCTGGGAATTATGGAGACCTTTGAGGCTCCACAACAAACATTAAACTTGTTGAAGATGCACGGCAGTGCAGGTTCAACCTCGATCCATCGCATTTCCTGAATCGTTTAGACGTTTCGTCCACCCACTATCGACTGACCAAAAGATTTTAATTATCAAAGTTCTTTCGGAAGAATTTTTGGTGGATCAAATCTTAAAAAATCAAGAAAAATTTAAAACTTTATCTCTTCGAAAGCGAAGTTTTGTCACCGCTGGCCAAAAAACAGCCAAAGACCTTCCCCAAAATTCTATTTGTGACGAAACGCCACGTTAAATCATTGTCAGGAATGGCTTCAACTACGCTCGATTGACGTTCTACATGCATGTATACTATCAGTCTGTCGGGAAAATAGCGACGGATCGTCGCGCCTCGGAATCGCTCATCATCGCTTTGCGACTGCAAGCCGCGGCTTGGGATTTGGTGCGCGATAGCGGCGAGGCGAGACATTTTGCTGCGACGATCCGCCGTTATTTTCCCGACAGACTGATAATTAGTATACTAATAATTATTTTACTATTTGCAATTTCGAAGACTTTTTTTCGTTGCGGGAGACAGCACAACTTTTTTGACATTTTGTTTCCCAAGCCGTAAAAAGCGCAATTGAAAATTATCAGCAGATACATGTACTAAACTTAAACAAAATTCTGTGTACATACCTTTCGCCTCTTTCTTATTTATTGTAAAACAGTTTTATAAAACAAATCGCAATCGACCAAGCTCGCGATGGTGACCGAGGTCAAGATGGATGTCCAAAACATTCTCAAATGGCCAAACTAGATGACTAGGGTGCTAGAGTCACTTTGGTAGTTCAGGTACGCCCCCCTCCAAAAGCGTTGAAGTCCGGCCAATGTTATGAATTCATGATGTGTATGAAATCTGCCCCAAAATATGACGACTCAATTTATACAATAAAGATTCCGGAAAAGGCAAACATTTAAACGAAGCATCTGTAGATTTTATGACAAAGCGAGGTTTATCATTTGAATCATTAAGATGAAATATCATAAGATATGGTTTGAGACTTGCCAATCATAGCTTCTTTGGCTGACACCCAAAGGACCCCACTGCTTTTTTATTCGGAGATCAAAGAACTTTCCAAAAGATCCAAATGTTCAACATCTTTCCTCAACTTTCTGGACCAGTCCTCCGATTTCCTAATATTATCCATGGATCTTCGGGAAGAAACGTGCAGAAATCTTTCCAGTGCTTTCCAGCTAGGCCCATCCATTCTCTCGATTCTTTATTGTTTAAAACATTCAAAACAACTCCAACTGACCCCTGGCCCGAATCCATTGGTCCGATCAGGTGTTGGCGAGGCCAGCTGCTCCTCGGGTCTTATATTATAGAAAAGACCTGTCTTATTCTTGCTTGTCCATTCAAATGGCCGAGAATCCACGACAAATCGGATCTCCTTCCCTCTCCGCGCAGATCTTTGGATTTGAAAAGATTTCCGCGGATTTTAAAATTATTTAAACAGCAGCGCTTCGATCTTCTTGGCCAGTGTCTGTGGCCAAGCCTCGGGTTACTCTCCTCTCGCGTCCCACACAACAATTTTTGTAAACTGTTAAAGACTCTTGAAATCAGTTAATTTGTTCTTCCTTTTTCCAGATTCTTGTACATTCTGCCATGACTAGTGTACCAGTTGGACATGAATGGACTGGAGAGTCCTGGGATTGGCCTCTTCAGCACAATGATGGGATTGTCAAGGTTCACAACACAAAGGACAAGTTCGAAGTTGGACTTGATGTCCAATACTTTACTCCAAATGAAATCGAAGTGTGTTTTTTATTGAGGGAAATGACTTTTACTTTCTACTATAAAGATAATATTAATTACTTTACTTTAGGTGAAGGTGGCTGGAAACGAAATCCTTATTAATTGCCGTCACGAAAGCCGGACAGATCAGCACGGTACAGTAACCCGCGAGATCCATCGTGCTTACAAATTGCCAACTGATGTGGATGCCTCCACCCTGAAGTCTCATCTGACATCTCGTGGAGTTCTCAACATTACTGCCGAAAAGAAAAAGTAATTGGTTTTGCCTGAAAGCACGCTTTATTCTCTGGAATACCTGCAATCTTATTGTTGCAATGAGTAATACAATAAAAGACTCAGAATGTTTAATCACTTAGTTATGCAAACTGTTAATCACTGGTGGCCTGACTATAAAATTAGTCACATTTTGGGGCCGAATTAATGATATTTGAGTGGAGGGATGACTAGGCCCGGTCGAGTGGCTCAAGGTGTTCCGAATTCCTGTCTTGGAAGTTGGTTAATCCGATCATCGAATAGTTCTATGTGGTGGAAGTCGGATTGGTGTACTTTTCCTCCAATTCGCTCCCTTTGTCTGACACCCTCACTTTTTCATCTCAAGATACGATCAGAATGCCATCAATACTCGCCTTAGTGGAGGAGCGGAGGCCTTTTTTGGATTCTTTCCCGTCAGATGGTTATCACGGTCGCTGTTATAACTCCTTTGGAAACGTGCTTCGTCGTCGTTTTATGTGTTTATTTTTAATACCGTTATTCGGTATTTTCCCACGTTCAAAGTCCAGATGCACGCAGTAGTTGATCGGGTGCATGTTTTCTTGCTTGAGGTTGCGCAAAGTCTAAAAATAATCAAAAGTCATTGCGTAATTGGGACAAAAACTTATTTATAGGGGTTGATTGCCTTCTTTTATTGGCGTGTTCTTTCATAATGGGGCAGCCGACCTTTCTTTGATGGGCTACAAGTTGCTTTAAGTGGTTCGGAGGTGAGGAATGAGGTAGAAGGAACTGACAAATAGGCCTTTCCTTTCTTCCCGATCCGTCCGGTTTACCGAGCGGCCGATTGATTGTTCTTTTAATAACTGGTCGGGGTGGGGGCGCGGTCCAACGCGTTGACTCGTTGACCACGACATCTGTTTTTTGCGTTCAAGATGTTCGAAGGGGGTTTACCTTGCTTTAACCGCGCCTTTACATTAATTTATCATCCCCTTTTTGCCATCTTTACAGAAAACGCTTTCCTTTTCCCCAATTTCCAACCCGATTTTATGATCGGCGATGTTTTACTGTTTTAAAGTTGTTTTTCTTAATGTCTGTGAAGCTTCTTCTCGATTGCAAATGTCTAAATTGAGAATGTTTGGAGTCTGAAAGAGACTTCGATGACGTCATTCCTTAATTCTTGACCCTCTCTAACTGGGTCTTTTCTGTGGTTTTTGCAATTTCCTTTATAAAAAATTGTCATTCTTTTATTAATATACAAAGAAAAGATTTGCTCGCGCATCTTATTCATGTGAATAGTCATCATACTCCTGACCATTCTCCTGCAATATTTTTACTTTTTTGGAAGGAATTTTCGCTCTAAAAAAGTTATGAAAAAGCAAGATAAAGAGTTGCGGTGTTTATGGTGGATTTCATGGGATGCCTCAAGGCTTAAGAAAAGAGCGCGAGAAGAAAGGAAGCGGAGACGCAGAAGTCATGGAGCGACGGCGACTCTTCCGCTGACTTTTTCCGATTTCTTTTTTCGCCTTCCTCCAAATTGGGTTTGGAGCTTGAATCGACTTTGAACACTTCTTTTGTAATCCCCAGAAGTCGCCGAAATGCAGGTAACTTGTCGGAAATCTGGTCAACGAATTGTTTTTTTTTCAATGCTCGGATTTCAAGGACCAAAGTCTTTGTGGGTCGATCGTTCTAAACCTTTTTATCCTGCGGCGATTGGGGGAATTTGATCCGCCGTTTGATTGCGTGAAATCTGTGGATGTTCCCATCAAAAGTTTGTCTTCCTTTATTACCTGGAGACGTTGCTTTGAGTTATCGTGTCCGTTAATTTTGCGTTTAAATCCATGGAGTTGAAGGATCTTTTCCGCGTCATGTTCGAGCCTTGAATAAAGAAATCGGTGGAATATTTACGCAATTCGTTTGCCTTTAGCGTGAACAACATCAGATTTGATCGACTTCTGGAGTAGCGTGCACTCCCGGCATGCACCCTCGACGTCGATTATGGCAGAAGGACCCGGTTCCGTCAACCAGTACACCCCCGTCAGACAACTTCACACCTTCCAAGGAGACGTTTCAAAATTTTGAAACGTCAAGTCAAAAAACATACGGACCGAAAACGAAGATTATGAAAACTTCGATTAATCGATTACTGTTAACTACCCTCGCTTCTCTCATACTCTCAGCAAATACGACTACTGGTAAGCAAACATTATTTTACTGCTTTTTGTTTACTGTAATCCAGAAATGAAGGATAAGAAAGTAATTTGGACAACTTTAGCACTAGAAAGAGTCCACGAGTATCAAAGATACGATGGTTGGTACAATAATCTGGCCAATCCCCAATGGGGGACGATAAACAGTAGACTGCACAGGGACGCGCCCAGTTCTTACGAAGACGGGGTCTATAAACTTTGGGAAAAGGATTTACCGTCAGCTAGAAATATTTCAAGTAAGTCACGTTTGTTGAAAAAAAACTTATAGTAAATATCAGCCTGTCGGGAAAATAATGAGCACAATGTCACTGTGCCAATCGCGTCGCTGAAGTGAAGAGCAATTTAATTTTGCTGCGACACAACTGATTTTCTCTGATGCGACGTTGTGCTCATTATTTTCCCGACAGACTGACATGTATAAATCAAATTTAGATCTCGTCTTCAAAGGGCCTGATGGGATCCCAAATGCTAGGAATCTCACGACAATGATGGCCTTCTTCAGTAAGTACCTGCTAAATAATATTTCACTGTAAACCAAATATTTTTAGGTCAAGTAGTTGCGTATGAGATCATGCAATCAACCCAGATCAGCTGTCCCTTGGAAATGCATAAGATCCCCGTCCCAAAATGCGATACGGTCTTTGATAGTCATTGTAAAGGAGAAACCCAGATCCCATTTACTCGTGCCAAATACGATAAAACCACCGGTCATGGACTTAATTCGCCAAGAGAACAGGTATGACAGTATGACACAAGAATATATTTTGCATTATTATTGTTTAGGTTAATGACAGAACCGCCTGGATCGATGCCTCTTTCCTCTACAGTACCCAGGAACCTTGGGTGGCAGCTCTTCGATCATATGTGAACGGAACTCTCAAGGAGCACGATGTTATGAAAGGGTACCCCCCTTTCAACAACCCGCATATCCCTCTCATCAATCCCCCGCCACCTCAGATTCATCGATTGATGAGACCCGAGAGGCTATTCAGTAAGTGCTTCTTATTTTTATGCTTCATGTATCTTAGTTCTGGGAGATCCGAGAGTTAATGAAAATCCCGGATTACTGAGTTTTGGACTGATTTTGTTCCGTTGGCATAATATCCAGGCTAAAGACCTCGCCGAGCAACATGCTGATTGGACAGATGAAGAGTTGTTCCAAGGAGCCCGACGGATGGTTATCGCCACTTTACAAGTAAGGATTTTCAACTTGTGCTAGCTAGTTAACCCATTTTGCAATATTGGATATAAATATTGGTCTGATGCCCGATTCGCTCCAAATGAGGGGTGGCCAGAAATTATCCTTGGTCAAGTTTTATTAAAATCTGAACGTCGCACTCGGGGTGCTTCCCTGTTAATGTTGAATCTTCAGAAAATCATATACTACGATTATCTGCCCGCTTTACTGGGAGGAGAATATGGAAACCGAGCTGATTACGAATATACGGGATACAAGCCTTTTTTGCCCCCAGGGATTTCCCATTCCTTTGCCACCACCGCCTTCAGATTTCCTCACACAATTGTCCCACCTGGAATGTTATTTAGAATCAAATCAGAGAAGTGTAAATTCAGGGATGAAGTCGGAGGATATCCTGCCCTCAGGCTGTGCCAGAATTGGTGGAACGCCCAGGACATTGTGAGAGGATATACTGTGGATGAAATTGTCCTTGGAATGGCTAGCCAATTAGCCGAAGCCGAGGATAATATTGTCGTGGAAGATCTGAGGGGTGAGTTTTTGAAATTGATGACAATTCATATTTTGTTTTAGATTTTATCTTTGGCCCAATGCACTTCACTCGATTAGATGTGGTCTCTACTTCGATAATGAGAGCTCGGGATAACGGAATATTACCTTATAATCGACTCAGAAAAGTGTACGGTCTTCCAGAGAGGACTTGGGAAACAATTAATGACAAGATGTATACGGAGAAGCCTGAAGTGAGTCCTTAAAAACACATCATTATCCTGTTTATAGATGTTTGCGGCGCTGAAAAATATGTATCATGGCGACATCAACAAATTGGACGCGTATGTGGGGGGAATGTTGGAAACTGACGGAAAGGGACCCGGGGAATTATTCGCGGTCATAATCAAAGACCAGTTCAAAAGGCTCAGAGATGGAGATCGATTCTGGTTCGAAAACGCTGATAATGGGTACGAAGATTAATCACATACTTAGTAGATTTGCTTTAGAATATTCACGAAGGAAGAAATCGCAGCAATTCACAATATAACCATGAAAGATATCATTGTAAAAACGACTGAAATCCAAGAAAACTATCTTCAAGATGACGTTTTCTTTCATACAGAGAAAGATCCTTGTCCTCAGCCCTTTCAAGTGAACACCACTAATCTCGAGAGATGTGTTCCGTTCATGAGATTTGATCATTTCACTGGAAACGAGGTTACTTACATCTACACTTGTATTGCCTTAGGCTGTGTTCCGCTAAGTAAGTGCAACTATCAGAGGCGCACGCCAGGGGAAGGGTAATCCCATCCCCAGAGTTGGGAAGGTGGGGGAAAACATTACTGTTGGACCAAGATAGTTTTTTGGCGGATTTTGGGGAGTGGAAGCGAGCGCGTTGTGGTGTAGACTCCCACTCCCACCCTTGACCCCTTCCCAGACCAAAATCGATGCCTTTAACTACCAACCTTAAACTACGTCATTTTAGTCTGTATTGGAATTGGATATCTTTATATCCAACGAAGAAGAAAGCTGGGTTTGTTGTATGAACCTAGCCGAAGACAGTCCAATCAGTTTAATAAGGCCATGGAAAAGAGTAGCACCTTTAACAAGGGAGCTGTCAAGGCGTCCAATTATTCATTCCCGGTGATCGAATGGATCAATGAGACCTACTACCGATCAGTTCTTCTAGTCATCGAACCCAAATCACCCAGTATTAGTCTGGAAAAACCTCGAGGAGGAGTTTTGCGACGAGTTCCATTATTCGATTCCCAAGTGATCCTCATGAATATTGGGACAAAAGCATCGGGCTCAATCAGTGGACCGTTTGTGGCCATATCTGTGAGGAAACATAACGACATCGTGGTCAGGTTCAGAAAAGTGGAAGATTTTGATCAATTCCATAGATCTTTCTCATCTGTCTTGGCCACTAACAGAATCACTTTACATGGTCATCAAGTGGAGACTGATGTTCTTCTAGAGGCAGCAGAGACAAAAGAAAAACGACAGCACAAACTTGATTTCTTCTTCAGGGAAGCCTATTCCAAAGCATTCAATGTGCCGAAATTAAGAAGCAAAGATCATGAATATGATGCCATGACTACGGATGAAGTTCTGGAGATGAAATTAAGTAAAGCCGAGTTCGCCGAAGCCTTGGGAATGAAGGAGAACGATATGTTTGTGGAGAGAATGTATGCCTGTATGAAGAAGGACAGTGGAGACGACTCAGATGACGTCACTTTCCAACAAATGCTCGAAGTTCTCAGAAAGTTCAGTAGTGATGACTTGAAAGAGAAATTGAAGTTGGTGTTTAATATGTGCGACACAAATCAAGATGGAAAGGTACAGGCCCATGAATTCGCTGACTTCGTCATGTCACTTAACGTTGCTGCTGGAGTCAAGATTGATGAAGAAGAGCAGGAAAGAGTTATCAGTTCCGTCCTTCATCGTGCCGGAATTGAAGATCGAAAATTCTTAACGGAAAAGGACTTTGAAGCCATCTTCAGTCAAACGGATGATCAGCGAAGACCCTTGGGAATGCACTTGAGAGGAAGACATCTTAAGGTTAAGTGTGATGAGTAAGTAAAGTGTGTACAAAGGCAACTTCTTCAGAACCGAGAGTCTTAACAGTTTCGCAGTGACCCCAGAAGGAGACAATGGAGCCAATCTGGGTTGGTTTTCGTGGCTTTCTTCGTATTTGGAATCCAATCGTCAGCACGTTGTGATCTTGTTCATCTTCTTCGCGATTAATGCCATTCTTTTTACTGAAAGATTCTGGCGTAAGTAATGCAACTTTTGTAGTGTAATTAAAACCATTTTCAGACTATAGATACGAAACCGAACATCGAGATCTTCGACGTGTCATGGGAGTTGGAATCGCGATTACAAGAGGCGCTGCAGCTGCGTTATCGTTTGATATGGCGATAGTTCTACTGACTGTCTGCAGAAATGTGTTAACCATAATCCGAGAGACTCCTCTGGGCGAATATCTTCCTCTGGATTCCGCAATTACCTTCCACAAAATCGTTGCCATCAGTGCTGGGGTTTTTTCAGCGATTCACACAGTTGGTCATTGCATTAATTTCTACCATGTGGCCACACAGAGTCAAGAAGGATTGGCCTGTTTGTTCCAGGAAGCCGTTTTTGGATCCAATTTTCTTCCTTCGATCAGTTATTGGTTCTTTGGGACTTTGACTGGCATTACTGGAATATTACTAGTGGCCATTATGTGCGTCATCTATGTGTTTGCAATGCCCGCTGTCCTGAAGAGAGCTTATCATGCATTCAGGTTAACCCATTTGCTCAACATCTTGCTCTATGCTCTTACAATTCTCCATGGATTACCCCGGCTGCTGGATGTGAGACTATTTATGTATGTAAAGTATTCTTGTTTTTAGTCTCCCAAATTTTGGTATTATGTTATCGGCCCAATAATAATCTTCATAATTGACAAGATAATTGGAATGAGACAGCAATACAAGCAACTGCAGATCTTGTATGCTGATATCTATCCATCTGGTGAGTTATATTTTTGTTTTTATTGTCATCATTAAACTAATTGCCCTACGGTTTTTATTTAGATATCATCTATATCAAATTCCATCGTCCCCATTCCTTCAAATTCCGTTCTGGCCAATGGGTTCGTGTTTCGTGTCCCAATTTCAGTTGTTCCTTTAACACAAATCACGCCTTCTCCATTGCCTCGGCCCCTCAATCCAAATTTGTTGAACTCTACATCAAAGCTGTCGGTCCTTGGACTTGGCAATTAAGGAATGAGATCAGTGAATGTCTTACGACTGGAGACACCAACTACCCAGCCATCAATTTGAATGGTCCCTTTGGAGATGGTAACCAAGAATGGCACAACTACGATGTATGTGTGATGGTTGGTGGAGGTATTGGAGTCACTCCATATGCATCAACCTTGATGGATCTGGTGATGGAGACTTCGGCGGATAAACATTGTAATATCAGATGCAAGAAGGTTTATTTCCTTTGGATCTGTCCCACCCATAAGAACTTTGAATGGTTTGTGGATGTTCTGAAGGAAGTGGAGAGTCTCGACCGGAATAATCTTCTTGAAATTCATGTGTTCGTCACTCAATTCTTCCACAAATTTGATCTTAGAACGACCATGCTGGTAAGGGTAGTATCAGTGATGATAATGATTTTGTTTCAGTATATTTGTGAGAAACATTTCCGAGGAAATAACCGAGGAAAGAGTATGTTCACTGGTCTCAGCGCCACAAATCATTTCGGAAGGCCCAACTTTGATGCCTTCTTTACATTCCTTCAGAAGAGACATCAAGAGGTAACTTTATCAAATACTTATTAAATAATTTTCTGTTGGAATGTAAGACAAAAAACATTTTTTTAGGTGAATGACATTGGCGTGTTCAGTTGTGGCCCCAACTCGATTAACAAGCAGATCAGAAATGCTTGTCAAGACGCGAATCGAGTCAGGAATGCGCCTTCTTTCGTCCATCGATTCGAAACTTTCTAGTCTGCATGTTTAGTATCGAATGTCTGGTATCTCTCATATCTTCCAGCTACTACGGTTTCCCTACTGCTTACAATTAATTATTTTTGTGCTGCCAAACTCCGCCTACTTTCGATTGTCCTGTGCAATTCTGAGAATGTTAGTGTATCAAAAGTTGTAATCGTAGCCCAGTGATTGTTTATACACATATCTATTCAATAAACCATTATTATTTAATTGGTACTTCAAGTTGCTTAACCTTGCGCAAGAATGACGTCACTTTATTTGTTGAATAAACTTTGTGGAAATGTTGTTATAAATACAAAAACTTACCAAAATAAACGGCAATGAAAGTAAAGGCTAATGTTTTCTATTAGAAATCCCGTTTTGATGTGTAGATTATGGTGAGTCTCTCTTTCAGAACTTCTCCATCTTCAAACTCAATGAAGAGCATTTACTTTTCCATGTCCATTTACACTTGGAGCTGGCTTCTGTTCGAGTCTGCATACAACAAGCACAATCAGGATGGACTAGAGAGCTCTTGGCCAACTTTCTGAAGAGCTGCTGCCATTGCTGATCACGTCCATTTGTTTTTAACTTGTTATGAAGATGAGCCCAGCATAAATCACTAAAAGCTTGAGCTACTAAGTCTTGGGAGAAGTCCTGGCAGGCACTGTCCAATGCGCAATTGGCTAAACGATCATAGTTTTCAACCTAAAACAAGATTGACGTCAGATGATGGTGACATTGCTTATCGTTAGACGATCACGAGTATTGGGAATAATTCAAATCTTACATCATATAAGGACCTGAAGAGCGTGGTTGTGTTCGGATTGGCCAAGACGGTGATGCCCTCCAGATCCTCTTCGATTTCCGATCCATTGTGAACCAGTGTGAGATGACGTCCGCGGTTGTCCAAAAGGCCGAAGGGAACTGTCATATCAAGTTTCTTTACTTCTCCGGCCTCGTTTTCTAATTGAACTGACAGATGATGACCGGACATCTTGAACTTGAGAGTTGGGTAATCCGGTGAATTGGCAAAAGAATCAAACATCCGTTCTAGAACAATATCATGCTTATATCGTCATAACATACTTGACACAAGCGAGTTGGTAGCTCCAAAGAGAGCATTTCCGATCTCCTCATTTGTCAAGCATCCTCCCCATTGCTTGGCACTGGCAATAGTCCCGAGGAACCTTTTAATGGCGTCGCTTCCAAAGATCTCTCCAATCGATGCAAAAAGTAATGCGTTTTTCGTAACACACTCCTTTTCTGGTTTTGTTGGTACGATTTGTAATGCGATCAGTGGAGTCTTGTCATTCTGATATTTGAGTAGCCGATTTCTGGCATCAAAAGCCCTTTTGTGGACATCCATCCCGATGGATTCATATTCTGATCCCACAATCCATTCGATATATGCGGCCAATCCATCCTGAAAAAGAGATGTCAATTAGAAAAGGCCCTATCAAACTGATATTCGATTTCAATTTGTCAGGATTTGTTTGCTTTTTACAACGAATCGGAGTTAAAAAGTCATAGGCATCCAGTTACAATCTCCGCTTTAAAACTCGGATTTTTAGAAATATTTCCATCGGGATTACGCAACGGAAAAGGGCAACTGTTTTTTGGACCTCGATTCACTTAGCGACTAGGTTATATTTGAACTGATGGAATGCCAGAGAAAGGAGAGAAGGACAAGGTCTTTGAGAGTAATGAGATCGTTAAACAAAGAACTTTTAAAAAATAAACATTTGGTCTGGGAGAGATAAATGATAAGCCGTCAACGTGATGGGAGATATATAGAAGTGCGAACAATACTAATCACTCATAAAACATTCATCAAAATTGCTTTTAAATCAAGAAACCTAAGATTACGCTTAACATTACGTTAAAACAATGCATTTTCGTAAAGAAACATGCCCTTCTCATCCCATAAAATACTCATGATCTTGGATTCTTACCTGGATACAACTATCACAGATGGTAAACACATTTGAAATCCATTGTTGAACGACCTGACTGATCAAAATCGAATGAGTCAGAACATATTTTGGGTACTCCACCCACGTGTCCTTAACTTGGATCAATCCAAGATCGTGAGTTCCATCAACAGATAGAGGAGTAGAGAGAACTGTTAGCTTCTCTAAGGGGTAAGGGATTCCTGTCAAATCAGCCATCCGTTTTAAGGCAGTTTGGACCTCTAATACGATCCATTTTGTCTCGGAGATATGTTTGGCCACAAACACTTCGAGTCGAGGATCACTGCTGTCGGAATGAATGGGGGTCAAATTGTCGAATATAACGAATGCAAACTGATCAGAACGAAGGGTCGGCGAAGTCTTGAAACATTGTTGGATACGGTCTACTCCAGATTCTGATACTTTTTCAGACGGCATATTACTTCTGTAAAGGATAAATTTGATGAGAAAAAATTGCAAAGACTACCTTGATGTCATATTCTTCAAATGTTCCAGACACAGCCTCCATGAAGCCTTTGCCCCACTCTGATCCACAACCGGGAACACAGTCCTTGCTCCGGTTTCACCAAATAAAGTCGCCAGAATCCAGGCACGCTGTTTCTCCCACAAAGAGGGCGCTTGAAGAACAAGGCCAATATTGGAATGAACTTGGACTTCAAAGTCTTGGAAATAAACAGAGACTAAAGCCCCTGCGGGCAGAGTTTCATTAAGTCCAATTAACAAAATCCTTTGGTCATTTAGATGAGTCAATGATGACACACAAACAAACCGGCCTGAAAAAATTTACTTCTTGACAAAAAAGATGACATAAATTGTGAGTTGGCACAGGGAAGGGTACCAAAGTAATTAACGCGGAGATGCGTCCATTAATGAGTGTCACCGCCCTGCCGTCTGCCATCCCGACTGTGAGAATCGGCAAAAATATTTTATTTTCCCTCGTTTTACGAGGAGATTTGTTATAAACGGCGTCTTTGAACACTTACCAGTCTCACATTCCCGCACCCAAGTCTTATCCTTGGCCAGATTGATGACTGTTCGATGTAGATGCAATGGCAAAACTGATCCACCCTCAGGCAACTTGACAAATGCTTCAACGGACGCCTTCAATAATCGAATGTCTAGATGGGAAACAGAGATGTTAACGTCATAATGAATGGGATGGAGATCATTCAGAAGGTCGGGAAGTTGAGACGAGAATTCAGGCTTGGTCCAACGGTCGATAACCTCTCTTGGAAGGGGGCTGCAATTAATTTAATTCTAAAAACAGTGATTAATGACTTACGTGTCCACATTACATTGGGGTTTTGTGTCAACGATTGTAGAAGAGCACTGAGGAAGATCTTGTTTCTCATCATCTTCTATCGGAACAAACGCTGTGGTTGCTGCTGTTGCAACGACCCCTTCTATGAGTTGTGTAGTCTCTGCTGATGTTATTGTGCCTTTTGTGGACCTCACTTCCGCCGAGGTTAGCCCTTGACCCGAGCCTTCAAACAACAATTCATCAGAAGAGGAGGCAAAGGTGTTATTGAGATCATCCAGAGAAGTGACAACAGGACTCTTGGGTCCACTTAAGAGAAAAACGATGATCCCGCCAACCAGTAGGGTGACAACAACGGCGGCCAGAAGAACTCGCGTCGATACTGCCGTCATTCTGAAGGTTGGATAATACTGAATAATGGAAAACGTCAAAAAAGCGAAATGAGTGATGGGGAAACGGGCCGAAGGTGGAACAGGCGCCAGGCCTTTGCTTAATGACCAAAATGAGCGGCTTGGCCTAAAGTCAGTCCTCGATTTGGAAAAAAGAAAAATGGAAACGGGAGATGCGCGCAGATCACTTCGAGCCGCCAGATCAACTGCTTTTCCGGATTTGACAGCAGCTAAAAGTTGGCGGCACTTTAATAAAAAAGAAGGAAAGTTGAGCTCTTCCTCGGCCAGACGCCGAAGGCGGGGTCAGGATATTAAATGCCATAACCAAAAAACAGATCAACCCAGATGTCCGAGACTCCGCGATTCCATAATGTTGATGCAGGTAATGGTCAAGTACGGGCGGGTGGGGTGAAACATGAGCTCTCTCGCTTCGGCCCTTAGGCCAATTGTTTCGGGGTTGAGTCAACTTTTTATGCTTTCTCAGATTTGGCGGATGTTTCGACTCAAAAGACAATATTCGCTAGAGGAAATTTGACGCAAGGCGTTTATTATGCCGCGCATTAAACATTCCTTTAATCTTCATAATAGATTACAGATTTCAAGTGTATTAGTAACCAAAAAATAAAAATTACGGATGATAATAGCAGTATTTTCTAGGCACTTGATCTCTCATAATGGGGACATAGAAGTAGCCAGTGTCATCCTTCTGGAAGTAAAATCTCGTGGTTACCATGGTTCTCCAATTCCTTCCCAAGGCTGGTTCGAAACATTTCTCATCAACGGATTTACAATGATTCAGAAGAATAATGAGGGATCCACAGCGCCGAATAGAGTCCAAGCATTTAAACATCTCGCTTTGACGGTAATGCCCAGCAAGATCTCCACCAGAATAATATAACAGAGATCCAACGTCCATGAAGATTATGATCGGAGTTGACTTGGGGATCTTCTTTTTGTAGACCTCCCATCTTGAAGACATTATCCTGTAAGACATGGCACGGAGGGCCTTGATTGCATGTTCGTAAGTGATTGGGTTCAGGATTTGGACTGAATTCAGAAGTTCGGTAAGTTCAGAATCCTTAAAAATTAAAATAAAAATTAGAACACGGCTCACTGATAAATCTCGCTTCTTCCGAATGAGGTCCGCAAGCAATTGAGCCGAGAACTGCTTTGCGTAATCAAACACTGTCACATTGAATGCATTCCTCTTCTGATCATCAAGAAGAATCTCCGCGATCACAGAATGGGTGAACTGGAATACCTTATTTTCACATGTCCCTACTTACCAGAAGCTTCCCTCCGTTTCTTTGACCATACAGTTCAACAATGCTTCCTGATTGCATAAAATTCCTAATAAAACTATCATCGGAATCAAAAATTGAGCCGAAGTTCAACTTTCCTGACTCTTTTATCCCTTTGATTAATGAAATCTCAGCCATTCTAAAATTAATTTTTATTCAATACTGACACAGCTAAGTATAATACGAATAAAATTATCGTTACGAGGAAAATGTACACAAACAACAAGAATAATGTTAGTAAATTAATTATAAAAACAGTGAAAAGATCATGAATTTGTAGGTTCCTCTTGTTCATCAATAGGAACAAGGAGATGTTCACTGCCCATCAACGAGTACTTGGTCACGAATTTGGTGAAACGGCGGCATAAACACGTCTCCTCCTAAAATAACCAAATTTAACAAAAGTAAAAATG
Source organism: Bursaphelenchus xylophilus (assembly GCA_904066235.2). Lineage (NCBI taxonomy): Eukaryota > Metazoa > Nematoda > Chromadorea > Rhabditida > Aphelenchoididae > Bursaphelenchus > Bursaphelenchus xylophilus. The sequence goes on along the minus strand of CAJFCV020000003.1, from coordinate 5,409,239 downwards.
AAAATCATCCAAGAAAAGGCAGAAATTACCTCAAATTGATCGAATAATTTGCGATGTTCAAAGTAAGCATGGGCAAATATCCTGTAGACTCTTCTGCAAACAGATCCAATCTTCATCAATGACGCATCTTTCAAAGTAACTCTGCTTGGGAAATACCGATTACTATTTAACAAAGCAGAGGCTCCATCCAGAGTGTGCATCGTGTACTCGATGGCTGCACATTCCTTTGGATTTTTATGCGAAGCGCAAAGGAATATCCAACTTTGAGTAGCATTCATACTGGCACAGGTCTCTTGAGTGCATTCCTCTTGCAACAAAACAGCCAGACCATTCAATTCCATGCAGAATTGACGAAGATGTTCGTATTTCCAGACCCCTTCGTCAACTCCTTTTGGAGGTGTCAAGATGTTTTCAATGTCCTTGTAGTTCTCCCTGATGGCTTGTTGAATGTATTGATGGACAGCCAGGGTACTTTCCATCTGATCGTAGTTCTGGTGAGGCCATGAGCACCATTCCTAAATCATACTTTATAGTCTTCAACTAATTCAACTAACCTCTCTTGTGCATCCCGTTTCATTAGTCAGTCTTCTGAACCCCGTATTTTGTGAAGTTTGGGTCATCTTTTACACCTAAAAGATAGTGGAATGAACCGAAGTGGAGGAAAGAACGCGATAAATGCATTTTAAATTATTCGAATACTTATTTCAAGCCAGATCCCTCGCTTTGGGTGCCAGTGAAGATGCACGGGACATTGAGTCATGTCAGAGGAGTGGAACTCGAAGAAAAAGACCATAACACTGGAGGTTCCAAGACAGTTAATAAAGTAAGTCGACTGATAATTAGTTTATATTTAAGATTAAGACTATCAAAACTATTGATCCCAAGTTTCATTCACTGGATTCTGTGGCAAAAACAAATTATAAAAGATTAGGGGACACGGACATGGTGGTATCTACGTTAGGTCTCGGTAAGGTGAACAATTACGTATAATACAAGCTTAATTCAGGAGTGGCTTCTTTTGGTGAAATTTATGGTCCGATTCCTTCAGATCCAGAAGAAATCGTCAGAACAAGTTTGGTAAATGGGATCAATCTAATCGACACTGGTTATTGGTATGGGCAAAGGAGATCAGAGGAAGTCCTTGGGAAAGTAAGGTCATACTCAAGACACATGTATTTGCAGGCCCTGAAAAACATTCCCCGTAATGTATATTACCTATGTATTCGAGTGGGAAGATTCGAATTGGACTACGCTCGGCCTTTTGATTATCGGGCCGACAAGATCCTAACCTCATTAACAAAAAGTCTTTCCCGATTACAACAGAAAAACGCTGATATTTGTTTTCTACAAGTAGGTGTGGACAGTTATAACAGTAAAATTATGTAGATAGCGGACATGGATTGGGAGCACAATCTGAACACAATTATTGAGGAGACATTACCTGCTCTTAGAATTGCTCAGAACAGCAATAAAATACGATATATTGGCTTGGCTGGATATAATCTAAATAAAATGAGGTAAGGAGGTGCCTAAGATAACCGTGTATGAACCACAATGGGCAGGTTATGGAATCCTTGCAAATATCCTCAACGCCGTGCATTTTACGTGATTTTTACGTTTTTTACAGAGTAATGTAATTTTTGGAACCTTCTCTAAAAACCCGAAAAGTCGTAGCGCCTTTTTATTAAGTGTCACTGTCAAAAGTAGCAATATTTTGGATGTTTTTAAGCATTTGGCCGTGGCGATGAAATGACCAGATTTAGAGGTTTTCGATGGTGCACAAAAAAAATAATCACAATTTACGTTTCCAATAGCCTATCCGAGTTTCCAAATGAATCTTTTTTTTGGCAATAACAATACCCTGTAATTCTTAGAAGCGGTCCAGTGGCTACCCTTTTAGATAACAGCACGAATTCTATACAAAATTATATTTGTTTCGACTAAATCCGCCCACCGTTGAGAGTTACACAAGAAACAAAACAAATGAAAGTTTCTGACAGCTACTGTAAAACCTATGATCAGCGACGGCGCCTGCTTGTTCAGGGGTTTTCATACCTCCATCCTCCGGATCCGAGAATAACCATTGCTCAAAAGCCCCTAAATCGAGTATTTGTAAGAAAAAATAAAAATTTCTACATTACTATGCGGAGCTCCGTAAAAGTTTTAAAAAAATCAAAGCGATTTTCGTTACCAGTATCATCGAAAATCGCTAAATCGAGTATTCGCAGAAAAAAATCAAAAAATTACTACTTTAACAGTACTACCTAAAAAAAAGATCAGTCCAAAAATTATATTGCAAGGATTTCGGAAATCTGCCGATTGTGGTTTCTATCCATTACGGACCATTGCCAAAATAATGTAAACATCCAGAACTATAATCGACAAGTCGAATATTCGCATAAATGTATGTTTAAATTATTGCCGAGCAACGCTAATGGATAACACTCTCGCTGAACATGTCAAATACTTTCAGGCAAGTGTCAATAATCTCTAAAATATTATTTTAGGAGCATAAAATAGGTATCCTCAATGGCGGATGCTTTTCAATGGGAATGCTAACAGAAAAAGGACCTCCTTTATGGCATCCAGCCAACTTCAAAGCTCGACAATTATCAAAAGACGCAGTAAATTATTGCAAAGTAAGGAAGAGCGAGCACTTTAATTCGTTTAGAGCAAAGATATCAGAATTGAGAAATTGGCCTTATCATATTCCATGAGATTTCCTGGGATAACAAGTTGCCTCGTCAGCATTGAAACCCTCCCCCAACTTGTGGTTACTCTCACTGCCATGTGGAATGAAGGAGCCTTGCAATCTAAGGAAATCAGAGTATTGGACAGGATAAAAAGAAGGTAACAACCAACGATTTTAGAAGGAGATCTATAGGTTTTTGGATAAAGTCGAAAACAATGAATGGGATGTCATTAATCTGAAAGGATATTGGAGACATCTGGAGACCCTGGGATTACCCTTCCTATCCGCAAATCGAGTTTCATCGATGGAAAGTCTGTCTTCCAACTATACGGCGTCAATTGCCTCAGCCTGCTCTAAATGCGATCCATATAAATATCAAAAATACTCACGGAGAATCTAAAATATTGTCGAGTGTAATATTAAACCCTTCTTGCCAATTTTAAAATAAATTCAACTTTATTCTGGCAAATATCGCGATATCTGCAAGAAATTTTGCAAGAAAAGCGTGTAAAAAAACATACAAATCGGATATTAGGGCGCAGGCTGCGCATGAATTAACGTTTTAAAAACCGCGCCAAGATCTTCATCATGTCCATTTCCATTCAAGACCTCTGTCTCGAAAATTCAAAAGCAAAAATGTACGGTAAAAAGATGGCCGTGAACTCTTTTTCTTGATCTTATACACGTAAAATACTTATATTATTCAAATGACCGTTCAGAATTATTTTTTTATATATTCGAATCGAAAGTAGAGTTGTAGTTTCATAATGTTTTGGGGAGTTTGATCGCTGAATTACCTTCTCGTGTTACTTTTTTGCCTTTTTATTGTTGTTTATTTTTTAGATGGCTTCTCGGACTTTGTTGAACCTCGGTTCAAAGTCGGTCAGCCGGGTTTTCCGCCCAATTACTGTGGCAAGATCCTTGTCTTCTCTGGCTGGTAAGTATTCCTAATGTCAACCCCGTCTTTTAATATCATTTACTTTTTGATTGTTCAGGGATTTTTTACCTTCAGGTCCCCAACAGAAGCAAGTTCGTAATTTCAACTCTAGCCCGGTTGCCCGTGCTGCCGCTGCCGCCGCTTCTAAGAGCTCAACGAAGGCCAGCATCCCCGGATCCAAGGGAAGGATCGTCGCTGTTATCGGTGCTGTCGTCGACGTTCAATTCGATGAGAACCTTCCACCAATTCTGAACGCTTTGCAGGTGTCGGGCCGTTCCTCTAGACTGATCCTTGAGGTTTCACAACATTTGGGTACGTTCTTTGCCGCTTTGTTCAGGTTTTAGATCCATTTTTGGCGTGCAAACTGCTTCGTGTCTGGATTTCAAACGGCCGTGTATTCATATTATTCTTTAGGTGACAATGTTGTTCGTACTATTGCTATGGATGGTACCGAAGGTTTGATTCGTGGTCAGGAAGTCATCGACACTGGAAACCCGATCACCATTCCCGTCGGAGCTGAGACTCTTGGCCGTATTATCAATGTCATCGGGGAACCCATCGATGAACGTGGTCCCATCCCTACTCAGAACTTTGCTCCAATTCACGCTGATGCTCCAGAATTCGTCGAAATGAGTGTTGAACAGGAGATTTTGGTTACTGGTATTAAAGTCGTCGACTTGCTGGCCCCTTATGCCAAGGGAGGAAAGATTGGTTCGTGTTTTTGTGTTAACCTTTTTCTTTGTGTTGATTTATATTATTTTCTATTTTAGGTCTCTTCGGTGGTGCCGGTGTCGGTAAGACTGTATTGATTATGGAATTGATTAACAACGTTGCCAAGGCCCATGGTGGTTACTCCGTGTTTGCTGGTGTCGGAGAAAGAACTCGTGAAGGAAACGATTTGTATCACGAAATGATTGAGGGAGGTGTCATCGACCTAAAGGGCAAGAACTCGAAGGTATCTCTTGTGTACGGTCAGATGAACGAGCCCCCAGGAGCCCGTGCTCGTGTCTGTTTGACTGGTTTGACCGTCGCTGAGTACTTCCGTGATCAAGAAGGTCAAGATGTGCTTCTCTTCATTGACAACATCTTCCGTTTCACCCAGGCCGGTTCTGAAGTGTCTGCTCTGCTCGGTCGTATCCCATCTGCTGTCGGTTATCAACCAACTTTGGCCACTGACATGGGTGGTATGCAAGAGCGTATTACAACCACCAAGAAGGGATCCATTACCTCCGTGCAGGCTATCTACGTGCCTGCTGATGATTTGACTGACCCTGCCCCAGCCACGACATTCGCTCACTTGGACGCCACCACTGTGTTGTCTCGTGGTATCGCGGAGTTGGCTATCTATCCTGCTGTCGATCCCCTTGATTCTACCAGCCGTATCATGGACCCAAATGTCGTCGGAGAGCGTCATTACAACATCGCTCGTGGTGTCCAGAAGATTCTCCAAGACTACAAATCGCTCCAAGATATCATTGCTATCTTGGGTATGGACGAGTTATCTGAAGACGATAAATTGGTTGTATCGCGTGCCAGAAAGATCCAACGTTTCTTGTCTCAGCCCTTCCAAGTAGCCGAAGTCTTCACTGGCCATCAAGGAAAGTTTGTTACCCTAGAACAGACCATCGACGGATTCGAATCAGTGCTCAAGGGTAGGGCTTTCTTCTTGAATTCTGATATTTTCTGTTTAGGAGAGCTAGACCACATTCCCGAAGTTGCTTTCTATATGCAAGGAGCCATTGATGATGTCCACAAGAAAGCCGAGGAGTTGGCTAAGCTCTAAATTAGCTGATAATGTTTTTAGTTATAAAATAGGAATAAATGTTCCATATTACTTCTTTTATTGCGTTCTTGTAGGGCTTCGTGATAATAAAGTAGCCGTTTATTGGCGCTGAATCTATCATGAAGTCGAAGAGGTTTTATTTTCTCTATACTTCTTGTATTCTCTTTTGTTTTTATAGAAGCTATATTATTTGTAGTTGGATGTCTCTGGGAACCAAGGTAAACCCTTTGTGGTTTGATCAAAGCTTTTTCAATTCGGAGTGGGAAAGATTTGAACTGGGAGATACTGCGCAAGCTGCATATCTTCGGCACAAAGGAAGCGATGGATCTGTGAAACTTCTAGATGAAAATTTGTTATCTAGGAGGTGCCACTCTGGATTCGAAAGATTTACTGGGGTAACCTGGTATAAAGGAGAGAAGAGTATTAATCAGATCCAGGAAGTAAGGTTTATCCTTTTTGTAATTGTCTGTTTAGGATTTCGACAACGCTAATTACCTTGGAATCGGAGTCGTCTGTGTAGATGTCCGCTCTCGACCAACTAAATCGTTTTTGAAATTACTCAGGAAATATTTGTATTTGAAAACTTTTATTCCTTATATTATCATTCTTTTGCCATCCAGTGATTGTGTCTGGGATACCTGGAAAGATATCAGAGAAGGTCTTTGCAATGCTTGCTATGATAAGTTGGGTGTTGGAATTCATTTTGTGGATAAGGTTAGCAAAGAATTTAACGATGCGGCTGCCTTACAGAGATGGAAAGGAGAACCGGTAAGTGACGAGAATAATATTCTTAATGAATATTCCTACAGGTTAAATTGATTGCGGCAGGCCAATCCCTGTTAGAGAAAGAGAAAAATCAGTGAGTTTAAATTTTCAGGCCGTATGGGTTTCTTTAGGTACTTAATGGCGTTCTTGAGGGAATATATAACGCCAGAATGTGAATATTTCATGTGTAATCTACCAAAGTCATCAAAGGAATGCTGTGCCGATATTGAAAACCAGATGAAAAACTTTGAGATGATGAAAGATGTCCTGAAGAATAATTGTCGCAAAATGCCCATGATCAACAATACTTTTATTGAAGATGTTCCCCAACGCCCATTGAGACCAACCGAAGATAATCTCACATCATCCATATACAAAACATTCGAAGACAACAGATCCAAATATCAGATTTATGAGGAGGCCATTACTGAAGTAATCTTGGATTGGCAAAAAGGTTGTAAATTCGAAAAGAAGAAGATGGTCATTCTATTGGTCGGAGCAGGACGAGGAGGCTTGGTTGAGAGTATAATGAAGGCGCTACGGAAGACTGACATCGTATCTGATAGTATTGTTGTAGCTGTTGAGAAGAATCCTTTTGCATTTCGATCTCTGGTCCACAAAAACAAAAAAATGTAAGTTTTTATACATAGCAATTAATAGTTTTAGGTGGGACTACTTCATCAAACTTGTCAACGCGGATCTCCGGGAGCATAAGCTCATCAAAAAGGCCTTGGATGGCCACGTTCCGTACCTTGTAATCTCCGAATTACTGGGTTCTTTTGCCTGTAACGAACTCAGTCCAGATCTCTTGACCACCTTGGAGCCTTTGATTGATAACAAAACTGTGTTCCTACCTCAATATTATACAAATTTCATTTCTCCATGCTTCAGTTTTCGATTGAATAACATTATACAAGGCGGACGTCCCGATTTTTATCAAAGATTGTCCAACTTCTGTGGTCGTGATGGTATCCGAGCGATCGATTCAAACAATTACAGCAATCTCGACCAACTTTACGTCTCAACACTGAACAGCGCTTACATTATTGATGCTCCTCAACCTGTCTGCACCTATAAGCATCATGCAAAGGCATCAAATTTGATGCAATGGAGAAGCCAGACTCACTTTAAGATCAGTGTGGACTGCCAGGTAATTACAGTACCATTAGTAAGTGTAATTTAACAATTTTGATTTTAGATAAATGGATTAGCTGGATTTTTTGAGGCCAAGTTGAAGTCCAATACCATATCAACAGTGCCCAAGGACATTAACCAGTTCACTGATATCAAAAAATCCTGGTTTCCCGCCTATTTTCCATTAAGCTACCCACTGGATTGTCCGAAAGGATCAACGGTTGATGTTTTGATCGAACGCAAAGTGAATGACCAAGGAATGTGGTACGAATGGTGTGTGGTGGTGAGGCGCGGTAGGCTTGTCATGGGAACTGATGTGCAAAACAAGGGTGGAGAATCTTATTTTGTGAGGTTCCATGAGCACAATAGTGATAACGATGATTCTCAACTTCTCAGTTATGTCGGACGGGGATATCTTGTAAAGGAAAATATTGCTAAATAAAGTCTAATTCTAAGCTCTCTTTCTATTTTTTGGCGTCGATTCGCATGTTTATTGTTGGAAAGTAAAGATTAATGTGTCAGAATGTCTTTATTTCCAGCTGAACGAACCGAAATTCTTAGAGGAGAGCGGAAAGATGAAGAATATATTCAGGAATTGTATATACGAATATCGGACACTGTCAAGAGATTATGTGGGGATCAGGTGTGGATCAGATCCTACAAGTGGCTGATGCCCATCACTAAAGCCTTGTATTACTCATCCACCTCCATAAAAGGAGTTCAGACCTTGGGGGAAGAATACATGGGACTCATTCCAGTTGGATCTCAGAGCAATGTAACCGAAACAAATATCATCCAGAGAGTAGCATTCGTTGTGGGAGAGGCGCTGGGACCTGTTTTTATAGACAAGAAATTGGAGAAGTTCAGAGACATGGACGAAGAATATTATCGACAACGGAGTACATCTGGGAAGATTCCCTTTGGCCGAGTTGTTCTCTCGACACTCATCAAAATATTATCCTTTGCATCGATCCAACGGTTACATTGGGCCGTATTTTACTTATTCGGAAGTAACTTTTACAGTATTTGGAAGAGGGTTTCGCAGATCCATTTCATGACTTTAAACGCCGAGACCAATTCCAAGGTGAGTTGATGACAATAATTAAAACTCGGCTCTAGATGCACATAATTTTCAAAATAATTGGAGGAACAGCTTTATTGGCATTTTCTTTGAATGTGGCCTTCTCCGTCAGAAGAGAGATTCTGAAACGGCAACGGACGCGGTCAGATTCCGAAGATCTAAACCTCCCACCTAAAGTAAGATTTCAAAATTTATTTTTTAAGCCCATGAAATTAATCTTCTGTTCAGGATGGTGCTTTTTTCTGTGATATTTGTCTCGAGAATGGGGAACCAGTAAGTACCCCCTGCGGGCATGTGTTCTGCTTCGACTGCATCGTCTTCCATTCCGAAAATTCTGATCTCGACGCCAACAAGGGACAGTGTCCTCAATGTAGATTCCAATTCTATCTTCGCTCTGTGATACCGTTAATAAACTACTGACATCATGTTGTAAACGCATTTTAACGGTTTTTTGGCCTTTTATTTTCGGTTCAATACATAGCCAAAAGACGAAACTAGGATTTCAGACATTATAAATGGCCAAGAAACTGAAGAATATTTGTTTTGAAGAGAATGTTAAGGACTCAAAATATGTGAGGCCAATGAGGGCAACTTATGAATTAGTAAGATAATTGGGGCCGAATATTACCTTATTGTTTTGTCTGGTGATTACATTCGTAACTTTAGAATGGTAGTAGATTGACTTGGGACATGGCCTTCGAGAATGATAGTGTTTCCATTGTTCTTTTCCATACAAAACTCAAGAAAATTGTATTGGTCAAACAGTTTAGAGCTGGTATGTTTCAGACTATGAAAGTAGAATATAATGTGTTATCTTTTTGATGACCAATTCTGTTTATTTCTTTTTTAGTGGTCTTCTTCCGAAATATTTTGAGATTGCCTGAAAACAAAGGAAAGTCCTACAACGATATTAACTTCCATGAATACGATGTCCAGATTGGGGAAACCATGGAATTATGTGCTGGAATTGTAGATAAGCCCTTAGGGTTGAAGGAAATTGCCATGGAAGAAGTATTGGAGGAATGCGGATACAAAGTTGATGATCTTGAACTGGTGAAGAGCTTCGTGTAAGGGTTTGAGTCCTCGAATTTTTAATAGTTATTTTTTAGCGATGGAGTGGGGATCTCGGGTGCTGAACATACAATCTTTTTTGGTACGGTAACCGATGAACAGAAAGTCTCGGAAGGCGGGGGAAATCCTAGTGAAGGGGAGTTTATTGAGATCGTAAGTGTTACTTTTAGCTTTTTTAATTTTGCAAGGAAGGGACTTCTATGGGATATGGAGTTACAAGTCGATACGTATATCAAAAAAGCGCAAAATTTTTCTGATGTAAAAGTTAGCTGCCCAATTTTTTAAGGGCGAAAAACCATTTTTTGGGCTAAAATAAACTTTGACAAGGCTTAAAATACCAATTTTGAGTAAGGGTACATCATAAAAGTGGTTCCAGTGTAAAAAAAAGATTTATGCGCCAAAAGACGTCGAACCGGACTTCATTTTTTCCTCGAGGCCACCGGATTCATTTTTTCCTCGAGAAATACATTTTTCGATACAGCTTGTTTAATAAACAAAAATTGGGCAGCTAAGTTTTACCTATTCTGTGACAGAAAAAATTTACGATTTTCGGATATATGTAACTCCACACCCCATAGAAGTACTTTCCTTGTTAGAAGTACTTGACCATCGAAGAAGTCCGAACTCTCCTCAAAGAAGTCCACAACTGTCCGCCCAGTCTTTTGTATGGGTTATCATGGTTTTTGGAAAACAGAAAGGAACTTTATTCTGCATAAACATCACATTCCATCAACTCTTGGCTTTAGCACTCAATGATAGCTGCAATACTGTACACTATATGGTCATCATTACATTTGAATAATAATATTTTTTCACAATAGAAGAGTAAAATACGATCACTTGAGCCGAAGTTGTTTTTGATTGTCGGCACTCTATCGCCCGCAAAAAATAACAACAGCAGTCCGAAGAAGTGAGGAACTTGTTATTTGATTGCGCAACAGAGAGATTAAGACAACCCGAAAAAAGAGCTACCCTAATTAGAGATTGCATGACCCCAACCATTTCACGCTGCTATTCATGAGACATGGGTGATGCAACGAGAATGGACTCGGTCCTCTTTCCACCACCTGATGTCCTCCTTTTGTTTGGAATGCCACAAAATCATGTCATCTTCAATCAGACGAAGGATGGAAGGATCCAACGTTTCGGGCAGCAGCAATCTTGTAGTTTTGTTTTCAAATATTTAGCCAGACCCCAGTAATCCGAGATCTTTATTTAGATCGTGACCTTATTTGGACATAAACTTGGCCAGACTTTTCTGGATAAATAAAACCCCCAGTTTGTCGATTAAAATAACACAAAATCTCCATGTTTTGTTGTAAAAGCGAGATAATTGTGATCATTTTGACTTCAGTTTACTGTAACTTCCTCAAACTTACACTTTTATGGCCTTCTGTTATGAAAAAAATAATAAAAATACGATCAGATTGAAATCGGATCGGGGCAAAGAAAGGTCGGCAAAAATCAGCTGTCGGCCACTGTCGCCGGATATCCACTGAATGGCTGTAATGTGCGCAGAAAGTGGCCGACGCGAGATTAGCTGCAAATCCGCGGAAAGTTAAAAGTTTCGGCCGCTCTTGTATTCGGATTTTATTACAGCTGAAGAGACAGTAATCGGGTCAATTTCAGGGAATGTTTTAATAAAAATATAATCCTTGACCGCTCCCAACTTTTGTACTGTAATATCGGATATTTTTTAATAGACGAAAGACAATATTTACAAGGCCCACGGGGGCGAGAATCCGTCTGAAATCAAAGAAACTGCATAAATAAAGTCTTTAAAATAGACGACCGAGAAATTATTGATCACAAATTTTGTTAATTCGATGGTCAGGGATAACAATGGGTTATAAAGTTTATAATCTTTAGGTTGCCATATATTGTGGTAGGTTCTGACGTTCAAAAGTCACCAGATTTGCGGGATTAGCGGCTCGTGTCTTTCGGTATGTCCACAAAGTGATGGCACCTGGTCGTTCCGAAGAGCGGGCTTATTGTTTTGGTAGTCAAGTGCTCGCTTATCGACTCCTTTTATTGCGCGGATTACTGTAATCTTGGCTCTATATCTTCGCCTTCCTCTCCTCCTCCATTGATCAGTCTTTTTTATTGTCATCTGACCAGTTCAATACTTTGGTCATTACTTTTTACCGTCTTTATTTGTAAGATTACATTTGTGATCGCGTGTTTATATGTTGGGTGTGTGTAATGTGACCGTGTGCCCGTATTTACACAAATCCATTATATTTGAGACTATTTTCGGGTACTACAATATTTGAGGGTTTGGCAGGAGGACAAAGAGTGTCTCCAAACAGTTGAAACGAGGCGTTGTTGCAATGAAAAGGTCATTAAAATAGTTTTGTGTTCTGTGGACTGCTTCCTCTCGTGCTTATTGTGTCATGTTTGAAGGTGTATAATGTGAATAAGAGAGGGCAAAGATGGGTGAGGTTAATCCGGATCTATTGGGAGTCATGACCACAAGCACGGTTATCCAATTCGGGGATTATATTGTATTATATTAGACTTGATGTCTTGAAGGGATGGCTTCCGGAAAAGGGGATCAATGTCAGCGGAAGATCGCGCAACTTCAGCCGTTCCATCAACGACCAGAGAGATGCAGTCAGGATGTATGTATGTAATATACAAAGCACAGTGTTGGGGATTAATCGTGCTAAACAATCCGCCGCAATTATTTATTGGCACCCGATTCTAAGCCCCGGAATTTTTGTTTAAAAGTTTTGGCCAATAAAAAAACCAGAAGCCCATCATTCTCGGAGGCGATCGTAAATTGACAGGCTTCCAACACCCAAGGAAATGTTACGTGGTGTAATAGATATTAAGAGAGAGGCCAGTCGGATGTAATTAGGAGATGATTAGGGAGGTGATCGTAAATTAACAGAAGTCCTCATAGATTGAAGGGGGGACCTAAATGGTTTGTAAATGAACCGTAAATTAATTAATTGGTGTTTGTAAAGTCATGTTTTGTCAATTTTGGGATAAAAATCATCCTTTTTAAGTATGTAGATTCTTTAATGATCATGACTGGCAATGACCAATTACAACTGTTCATCTCCATTAAATTCATGCAAATTTCTAAGCCAATTTCGGCGGAAGGAGTTGATGAGCGGAGAGTTTGGTTTAATCCCTTCAAATGAGGCGCGAATGGGATGAAAAACGGAAATCGAAATTGAGTCGACCTTTGTCTATTATGGCTGGCAATAGCAGTAATGTTCCGTTCCATCTTTTGTTCATAAAACTCTGAAAGAAGGTCAATGAGAGGAATGGTTTTAGAAGTGTGGAAGGATAAGAACACGGACATCGGATTTATGGGATTACTGTAAAAATTTAGTTAAATTTCTTACCCATTAACTATTTATGCAAATTTTCTGCATTTGCTTTATCATTTTCTTGCGCGCTTTCTTTTTTCAAATCACAAATTCCAAATATTGACCTCAGGCGAAATCACTCGGCTCTGTTTACTTTTCCCGCCTTTATTGCATAATTTTTCACATTCCGCGGCATCTTTGAAGGTGTTGGTTTAATGGGTTGGGAAACAATTAGCAGCTCCTTTACTCGGTTATGCCTCTCATCGAGGGATTAGACGTTCAGTTTTCTTAATTGTCGCGCTTTAATGTGCTTGTTATTTGAGTCGGGAATTAATTGGCTGGCTGTGGTGTCGTGGAGCAATATCTGGCTTGTACAGTTGCTATATTTATGAGTCTCTCAACCACCGTATTGTGATCCTCTTCCATGACAGAGATGTTTTGCCAAGTTTTGACGTTCGTGATATTATTGGCCCCTTGGCCGGAGGGGCCTGAAACAAAAGACTTGGCCCAACATTGATTTTGAGGCTTGTCAACCGGGCCGGGCTGATTGATTGACAAAAAGGTGCGCTCCCTCTTTCCGGAATCATTTTGTCTTAATATTAATTTGAGGAATGGCCCAAAAAACCCGGCCTCCCGCTACCGTAATCCCTCGCACTGGTTGGTCGGAGGGGCGAGCGGAGAGGGCGGTCGCGCTTCCCCTTTATTGTTGTTTTTTGGGGCGTTGCAAATTGAAATTGGAATATTTTTTGTGTTGAGGATACAGTCCGGAAGGACTGTATCCATTGTTGATCAAAGCGGTTTGCAAATCGACTTGTAAACTCTGGGAAAATCATCTTTTATTTTTTCACTCCTTTTATTTCGTGTTGATAATTATGTATACCGTATTTAATGAAATCATTTTTTAACTTTTATGTTTTAGAATCCATGTTCAATATTGCGAGTATTCTTCAGTCGGCGTCGTTGAAAAACGGTAGGTTAATTTGAACTGATGTTATACTAGATCTGCTCATTCGTTTTCCAAGATATCCTTTACTTTTACGCAATAAAGCCTGTTTAAATTAGCCGGCGCTTGCCAATCACATAAACTGGCTGAACTTTCTTTGAAGAGACCGTTGTTTTGAGGGCATGACCCCCAATAATTATCCTTAGATATCACTGTTGTTATGTATATTATATGCCTTTCTCTTATGCGCAACTTTTGCTTTCTTTGTCGGCTCTTTTGAAAGCCTTCAGGATCCATTTTTCCTTACTTTTTTCTGCTTCATTGTTCGTTTTCAGAATGCCCAGAAAACAGTCCGACAACTTCCGAGGAGTTCAGTATGTCGTTGAATATCTCAGCCGACGCCCCTTCCAACCTGGACAACTCCAATTCTCCTCGAGCGGATTCAGAATCGGACACAATCTCCACTTCTCCAGATGAACCCAGTTTTCTGGGAGATTATGCAAACATGGAAGCAGCGAAGCCGGACAAAGATGGGAAACCCAAGTTCAGCTACAATGCCTTGATCACGATGGCATTGAAGGACAGCCAAAGTGGGAAGTTAACGCTGAATGGAATCTACGAATACATTATGGACAGATTCCCTTTTTATAGGTGAGATTAAATCTTATTCTTGTTTATCTAATCATTTTTTACTGACTTCATCAGCCAGCTTTCGTTTCAGGGCCAACAAACGCGGATGGCAGAACAGTATCCGTCACAACCTCTCTTTGAATAAATTTTTTGTCAAAGTCCCCAGGAACTACGATGATCCAGGCAAAGGGAACTATTGGACTTTGGATAAGAACTGCAAAGATGAGATTTATATAGGGCCAAATACCGGGAAGCTTCGACGAAAACCTAACCGCCATCGGAATTCCCATCTGACTTTCGCCTCTCCATCAAGCCAGATTAATCATGACTATCCGAACACTTACATCGATCAGATATCGCGGAACTCCCAGAACTTCCTCAACATTCTCCATCAGATGAATATGAGTAATCTGAGTCCCCCTCAGGGCATTCCTTTCCCCAGTCCCCCCTATCTTCCTAATAATTTTCACAATTTGAATATAGGAGATCCTGGCCAATTCAATGCTGGCCATTTGAATCCCCTTTTATTCCAATTACAATTACAGTTATTGGCAAAACACGGAGAAAAGCCTTCGTAGAAGGCGTCCTTTGTTTGCTTTGTTATAGTCTGTAAAGTTTTATTTTAAAAAATGACATGGATTGGTGCTTACAAAATCCATTAATTATGTCATGATGACCTATTTTGTGACGTCTTTTCTTGTTCCCAACTCTTGCCGAGTGTTTTGTCTCTAATTTTATTGTACTTCCTGTATTTGAATATCTTAGAAACCAGCGTTTTATATTCTCTAATCTTGATTTATTAAATACAACTGTGATTGAGAAACAAATAAATTAACATTGTCTTAAATATTTTAATCTAAAGTATTACAAAACTAGCAAGAAGAAGGACAAGAAAATCCCGATAACAAAATATAAAATAATGCAGAGATTCCGTGTGAGATCAGCATACAAAAAAGAATCCGAATCCAGGGATTCCGAGGATCCTTCCAGCACTTCTGAAGGCTCGTTTTCTTCTAAAAATAAATTTTGAAATTACACACGTGGGCAGAAACTGACTTTGTTCAAGCCGTTTGATCCTCGCGAGGGTCCCCTTGAATCTTTTCACATATTCAGCGGGAACAGGGATTTTTTTATATCTCAACCTCCGTATCAACAAGTGTAAAATCAACGCCAGAGTTGTCATAAACAACAAATAACTGCTGTATCTGACTGCAAGAAAAGGATGATTTTACAAATATTGTTTACTTACCGATTCTTGGAGGTTCCCCGGCCGATGGAGGCAATTCGACGAGCTCGTTGAACATAAAGATCAGCTGGATAAAAAAGTTGGCAATCACAGTGAGAATAGAGAGTTCGGACTTGTAGAAAAGGAAAGAAAACGCATTAACCATCATGGAACAGAAGGCCGGGATGGCCAAGGTCACCCAATAATGCTGACAATTCCTGATCAACTTGATTTTGGTCACCAATATTGACCTGAAAATAAATATTGGTCTCAGCCATGTAATAGATAAATCTAAAACTTATAATTTACCAAGTTAATTCCTTCTCTGCCGCCGTCTCCGGCCTCGTGTCATTATATTCCCGATTATAATAATAGGAGATATTGGCAGTTGCATTTTCCAGCATCCAATTGCTGATAAACTTTTTATTTGTATCATTCCAGGCCAACATCACACTCGGTTTCAGCTCATAATAGACCAGTAACTCGACTTCACTCATTGGATTTGAATTATAGAACCTCAGGGCGCATTCTTGTTCGTCGAACGGGTAATCACTATTAAAATATAGTAAGATACTGCATGTTGAACTCACCTGAAATCGAAATTGCATCCAATGGAGATCGAAAAGGTAGGATATATCTCGACTTTTGTCATAGTGGAAGTAATGGAAGTGAGGGCGGCGTGAGATCGTTTCGAAATTTCGAAATATTGACCAGATCCAGCAATACTAAAGTTATCACAAATTAAGAAAAAAATCAACAACACGTCATAAAATTAATGTTTTTAGAAGAACCCAAACAATATAACTACCTGTTGGCCACTTTAATTTCGGGTTGCCACAACTGCCACTGGCTGACCATTGTTGACCTCACATTAGTGTAATTTGATGGCTCCCACACAGCCATCTCATCAAACCATGTCTAAAATTATTTATGATCTGGATTGTACCATACCATGTAAATGTGACCATATAATTTCATGCTCTGTTGCTGTTCCTGAACCGAGAAATGCATTATGTAAACATGAGCTTGGGCCTTTAGAGGCATGGATTGATTCTTGATTGGCCGAAGATTCCGATTGTAATTCATGAAGATGTCCCGTTGGAGGGAAGTGTGCTCTTCGGCGTACGTTTTGTTGGCAATTGCTTAAACGATTTTGAATTAAGTGAATACTAATCACGACGTAAAGTCCCAACACTTTTGCACAGTGCGTTTTTCTTTTTTTTCGGACCCGTGGCGGCAATTCCCCGTTTTTGCACTAGCGACATGCACTTTAGCGCGAGTTCGCTCCAATTTTCATGCATCCGCGATAAATGTGTCGGGACTTTGTGGCGCGACTAGTGCACGTGATGATTTTTGTAAAATTATTGATCAAACGGAAATAGAAATAAAGTTAGTTTTGCTAATTATTAACATCACATACCACCAGCTTCATCTTCCTTGGGATCCGTCGCTTCAACATCGACAGCGGAAAGTTGAGCTTGGGCTCTAGTCCAAAGAAACCCGACCACGAATAGCCTGACCCAAATCATGGCGGAATCAAATAGTTTGGCTGCAGGCAGACAATCGCTGAATCAGTTTTGTTTATTGGATAGTTTATATTGTGATCGGTGCCCATCCTTCAACGCAAACCAGCGAACAAAACGACCCCACAGATTCCAACGTTTTGCCACTCGTTTGCGCTAAAAGATACGGACCGACCGGGAGCCGGGACCTGCCGCCAAATGAGGACAGATTTTATAAAAGGTCAGGTCATGGCTATTCGACCGCAACAAGACGTTTCCCGAAGAGGTGGGCCGGAATCACGGTCCAGAAAGCTTGGCCAAGCCGGAGGACTGAAGAAAATCATTCGAAGACTGTGACTTTGCTGCCAGAATTAGTGGCCATACTACTTGTATTGACAGGTTAAGATTTTCACCACTCTTAGAGGAGAGAACAAACAGCCCGAGGTTAAATAATTCACATATATGTGCTCCAGATCATATCTTCCACACTTTTGGGCAATTATCTTCGACACATTGCAGCCAATTTAGAGCCTCGAAACAACTTTATATTCCAGAACTATTAACAACAACTCCTACTGATCTGTATTCGGTTGAGTTCACCCGGAACCTTGAAGTTTATTAAAATAAACTTGTGGCTGATCATATCCGATGATTTCCTTGAATTCTTTTAGCGTGTTTACCGCTGTTTCTCTCGCAATCTCAGCATTCCTTACTAGAACAGTGTCCAAATATTGTTCATCTTCTTCGATCTCCTTCATCCTTCGTTGGATCGGCCGGAAAGTTTCGTTGATTAATTCCGCTAATCTCAACTTTAATCCGAGAGAATCAAGACCCGAGCATTCTTGCGCAACATCCTCAACTGTCTTCTCTTCTAATTCGGCAACAATCTCCAACTACAAAAATTATGATGCTTACAGTCTTAAACATACCAGATTACAAACCCCCGGTCGATTCTCGCGGTCGTACCTGACTTTTTCTCCAGTACTATCAGTCATGGCCCTTTTAACTTTCTTCAAAACTTGGGCCTCTGAATCATCCAAGAACACAGCGGCATGTTGATTTGGATCTGACTTACTCATCTTCTTTGCAGGATCAGATAAACTTTTTATTCTCGGACTTCTGGACAAGATCTGAAATGAATAAATCACCTCGTAAACAAAAAGAAAGCATAAGTGAAAGCCGTGACTCACAAGTTCCGGTTTGGGAAAACATTGCTTTTTGAACAATCCCTTGAGAACCTCAATTATGTGGAATGTGAGATTGACATGCATCACTTGATCTTCCCCCACAGGAATCTTGGTGCATTTGTAAAGAAGAATGTCCGCTGCCTGGAGTACTGGATAAGTCAAAAGATTGGGCGATACTCCATCTAAATCCCTGCACAAACAATAAGAGTCTGCGTTATCTCAGTTTGTCTTACTCATTTGATTTCTCCCTAAACTGAGGCAATTTTGAGAGACGATTTATCGTAACGACTGATCCTAAGTGCCAGGCCAATTCTGCATGTTCAGGAACTTGGCTTTGGTAGAACAATAATGTATCAGAAGGATTCACCCCACATGCTATAAGAGAAGCCACAAGTTTACGGCATTGATATCGAAACTAAACCAAGAAGGTAGATCTGAAGAAATAAAAAACATACGTTTTCATGCTTCGGTTTTACTGAATTGGAATGCAGATCGGCAACAAATAAGAACTTCTCAGCCTCTGTATTACTCTAAAACAGGGTACGTGTAATAAAAATACCATTACATCTTGAAGCTTGACAAAGTTTTTCACAAAACCAAGATAATTTCCAATATGAAGGGAACCTGTCGGTTGAATCCCAGATACAATCACATGAGAAGCTCTTCTCGAAACTTTCTTGATAATACTCGCCATCTTCCAATCTCAACGGTCATGTCACAGTCAAATTCACAAAATTTTGTAAAATAAAGAAAAAAATTTATTTTTTATTTGATAGTGACATTGCGCGTTTCTAATATTGATTTTGGGAATTTCCTACCGTAACTCCGAAAACATTTTTTTCGGCTACCCTTGATTCGGGCTTTTCATTTGGGGCAGATCGGGTATTTCCCAATATGTATAGTCGATGTTGCAAAATTCTTTGACCAGCCAGCCAGTGAGTTGAAATCACAACTAAATTTTTTATGGCTAGTCAAAAAACCTGGATCAGCTAGCCAACGTGTCAGAATGGCTGTTAAAGGTGTCTTCTACCATGGTTATTATATGTGAAGGCATTCTAATAGCTTGGCTATCCAATTGAACTTTTTAGCTAGCCATTAAAAAAAATTTGTTATACCCATTTTTACACCTATTCCAACCCTTTGGCTAGCTTTTTGCGAGATTTCAAACCCATTTCGACACGTTGGCTTGCCGACCCAGGTTTTTTGGCTAGCCATTAAAAAATTTAGTTATGATTTCAAGTGGCTGGCTGTTTGGTGGAAGAATTTTGCAACGTTGGCTTTACACATTGGGCCGATACCCGATCTGCCCCAAATGAAAGGTTGCGGTTTTTCTTATCAATTATTATATCTAAATATGACACAGCTGTGCAAAGTTTTCAGTAGGAATTACAAGGGTTTAATTTTTTAAAATTTTCTTCCTGCTTTGTTTCAAAATTTGTAATCGAAAACAAGAAAAAAATATGGATCATTGTTTACAAACCACCGAAACAAATTGTAACTCCAAGATAATAACTCTTCTAAGTTTTAACGTGACTTTTAAGCAATGAACATATCCTTTTAACAGTGAAAGTGTGGACAAAATAATAATCAGCTTTACAGATTAATTAATATTTGTCATCGTCGGAGATTTGTAATTCTTATAAGGTTATACCCTCTGAGCAGTGCCAAATCGATTGCCGAATTGTCCGAAGAGGAGGCGTAATATAATGTCTGGGGGGTTCCAGGCATTTTTTGTTCTATTTTCTTTTTTGTCTGAAGCTCGGAGCACGTTGGAAAAAGTGCGCAGAGGTCAAAAAAGAAGTAAAAAAACTATTTGTTTTGTGGGGTTGTGTGAACCCTCGCATAAGAGTACAGGTGTCAGGTCGTGTCTGGCGTTCCGTCGTTTTTTTTGCTCTTCGAGAAGACGATCACGTAAAAATCAGAAAAGGGCGGCGCTTGCTTGGGACAAAATTTCTCTCAGGGTTCGTGATCTTGGTAGATGGAAAAATTATCGTTTATCAAACCGGCTGTCCACTCGTTACAGTAAACTTTTTTACAGCATAAATTGAAACATAATTCGAGGGATATTAGTAAAATTGATCCGATTATTTCTTCTTTTCGGTCACTTCCATAGAGAATATTATGGCAGAAATTAGAATCTCTGAGTAAGGGCATAAATGTCATTTTTCCAGCTAAATTTCCGTGCCAACAAATACCGCCGTCTGTTCTGCGTGCGTCGGTTAGGTCCAGAATACGTTTCACCCCCATTTTGGCTGAACTGCGAGTATTCTGGTCTTACGATATTACAATTGTTCCATGCCGGACCCGATTAATATTCAGGATTATGTCCGACCACCTTGCTTATAAAGGGCGTCGCATTACTATAAAAAGTGTTTTTGTGCTTGATGGTCATCTAAAGTTCAATCATCTTCACTCTCTGAGATGGACATCTGTATAAAATATCTATGGCCAGCAATGCCTATTGAGTTTCACCTTACCATAAGCTTTTTTCCTAACTCAAAACCACCGAGACAATTTATGAGCTATAATCTATGATCGTCACCGGCTTTAGGAAACATGCAAAACGCCGGGGAATAAAGTTGTTTTCTTTTCCTGCAACATTCGAAAAACAAAACAAAATGCTTTCAAAAACAACTCCCAAATTCCTAATCTTTTATCCGACGGGGCGGGCATGGAACTGACCGGCAGAGCCATTGTTTTTGTTGTTTTGGGGAAGCCGGCTGGTCGTCGACCCCCGGCAATGTTTCCTTTTCTCCAGTTTGTTTTTGCTTACTCTTTATGGCGTGCTCCCGCTGCTCCTCGCACCGGCGAGTCCGCCGAGCCTGGTACGGCAAGGAGCTGCTGGCACACCAGGCGGGCGAAAAAAGATGTCCACTCGGTGCGGCGTTCTTTGGCCTGCGGGTTTTTGCTCGCTTGCAAACGAGAAAGAGGGCGGGGTCAGGAGTCTCGTTCCCGCTGTTCCGAACAACGTTTCTTTTTTTCTTTTAAATGAAACGAACGTGAGTGAGAGTGCATCCCAGACTCCCGCCAGAACCGTTCCCGCCCCTTTTATGCGTGCTCCTGAGGTTTGCAATTCCCAAAGAAAGTCCCGATCTTCGCCGATGTCGGTCGTTTCATCGACCCCCGGATATTTCACCGAGGTCGTGGAATGTCACTGAACTTGGAAACCCGCCTAAATTCAGCGCGCTCTGTCCTTGGCGCGCAAACTCTGAGAAGCCAATCCCTCTTTTTGCGTCGACGTTCCAGTGGGGAACGTCGGAGCGGGTATCGCGGATTTAACCCTTTATAAAAGTTATGCGATCCATCATTCATGGCCACTTTTTACGCAGACTGGGTTGGCTGGAGCGGGTTTTAGTCATCTTTGTTATCGAGAGCCAATTATTCACGCGCTGTCGTCTGATGTCGCGGAGTTTGTTATCAGCCCAAATTATCAGCTGCTCTTTTAAGTTTATGGCCGTTGATTGCGTCGACTCATCGGGATTGATAAGACCGGCTATGTCGGAATTTTGGACTGCCACCGAACAGCCAAGCACTCAAGGGATGGGGCACCAGAATTGCATTACGTTCAATCGGTCTAATACCCGCCAACAGGTCTTTTTTGGACTTCAGGAACAGAACAGTCAATCCTCCACTCCCCCCAACTCAGGCAAAATCGAAACCAACAACATGTTCAGTTGTTGGAGCCCAATAATGGACGAGAAAGTCGACAAGTCCAGAGAGGCCGTTTGGTCCAACGTTTACAATTGGATGCAGAGCTCGTCAGAGGTAGGTCCCAGATATTTAATCAACGCTTTAATAGTGAAAGGGGCTTGTACCATTACGGATAATGGGTTACCTGACTTTCAGACGATTTTGTTATTTTAAACAGTGACCTTTTCATATTTGTTTAAACTTTTTCCCATCTATTTTTTGCGCTTCTCGTGTCACCACACAAAAAAGCTGTGAAAGAAAGACGTTCTCGAAAAAAACGCCCAAGCACAGGCTGGGACGGTGAGAAGCGGGAAACGACGGGACTGATCAGGTTCACTTGGGCCATAAAAAATTCCTGGAATAGGATTGATGGCACAAGTGTAATGTACGTATATTAGTAGCAATTGAGTCGTTCTTTGTGCTAAGAGTGCATTTTTTTAGGGTTAAAAGGGTGACGATGAATACGCGTTTACGGTAATTAGCAAATGCAATCTTTTAATTTAAATCCGGAAACATTGTTTACCGAAT
This sequence comes from Bursaphelenchus xylophilus, assembly GCA_904066235.2. NCBI lineage: Eukaryota > Metazoa > Nematoda > Chromadorea > Rhabditida > Aphelenchoididae > Bursaphelenchus > Bursaphelenchus xylophilus. The sequence continues at coordinate 5,386,751 of CAJFCV020000003.1, read as the reverse complement.
GGGCCTTGTACTTGTAGTTATTTTGGTCGAGAGGCCAACCCAAATCCCCTTAAGGGCATCGAAAGTACTTTTGTACTGGGCTTCGACCTTTTTGGCGGGCAATTCCATCTTTTTTGCTTTCTTTTATGTGTCCTCGAACCGACGGAAAAAGAGCCGGGGAGGTGCCTGGTACGGAGTGGAACGTCGTCGTTCCCCGCTCTCCCCGGCCGTCCTTTTTGCGTTGTTCTTTTTTCATAGACCGTTTTCGCCCGGGTGTTGCACTTTCCTTCTGCACGCCGCTCTTCAAAAAAAACGTCTTTGTGTGTGTTTTTTGTGGACAGAGACCGGAAAAAAGCTTCTGACCCGAGTCTCAGCTCCGACCTGATGCGACTTAAGGTGGTGGGGATAGGGGGTTATAAAATAGTAGACAAATGACTTCATCAGGCATAAAAAATAAAGGAAGGGGTACGCTCTGGCACGGGGAATAGATCAGAAAAAGAAAACGAATTGAGATTGCAAAAAAACAATAACAGCCTTCAAAGTAATGTACGCCTCAAATTGCAGAACTCAAGCAGCGAGGAGTGCAATGAGAGTACACAATCTAGTGCAGAATCCATGCTCCAGTTGTCCCCTCAGGCCCCGATCTCTAATCCCTGGTCCACGGCAGAGGATGAGCCTCTTCCCACCTTCACTTCAACCGCCCGCCTCCCGTCTTCAACTTCAGCCCCAGCTTTTCATCAACCTCATGCCATTAGACCGAATGATGAGAACGTTCTCAATCAGATGTTAAATCTTTCCCTTAACAGTCCCAGATCACCAAACAGTAGGAAATGGAGTACTGAGGACACTCCTGCTCCCCACCAGTCTCCTTCAGTGCATTACCCAAGTAACTACGCAGCCTACACAATGAACAAACCCAGAGATATAACCGACTTGATTGAACAATATGCTTTATCCGACATTACTCCTCAAAAAGACCCTCGACTTCTGCATCAATCTCACTCCCAAATCTGGTCTCAGGAAGCTCCACAAGACAAATATTTTTCCAATCAAAGGACGCAGGATACTTACAACCAGTACGGTCAGCGGCATGCCTTCCAGCCATTAAATCCATCACCTCCATCTTATCAGACGTTGCCGAAAGCGGGCCGGAATGGTGTGGCGTATGATGAAGCGGAAATGCAATGGTACCATCAACATCTGGAACTCCAGCAAAACGTTTACAACCATATTTATGGGATGTTGCTTTCGGGACAAATGCCGATGCAAAACAGAAATGGGACCAGAAAGGCAGACCGCGCGAATAAGCAGAATTCCTATCAACGACAAAGCCCTCCAGCCCCGATCTCACCTCCAAGCAGCCACAATGTCGCTTTCGAACAACCAAGACGAAGTCAAATGGAGTTGCAGACCAAGTTGGAGTTGTGCACCGACCAATACAGATCCTTGGAAAAAGAGAGAAAAAAGACAGAGGCTGAATTGGCCAAGCATAATTTGGGAAAGAAGATAAGTTCGGCCAACAATCTGCCCATTCCTCGTCTCCCACCCGCTCCATCTCGAGTCGACCGATTGGTGGTCGACTTCTTCAGAGAGCATGCTCGAGTGGTGACTCTGATTGGTCGAATGGAACAACTCAGAGGCATCGAGTTCGGTCAAAAAGTGCATGAAAGTTTGCGAGAATTACTGGACGCAGTGAGACTGTTACAACAACGACGGCTGAGCGAGAGAAACGCCATTCTCAGTCACCTTCGAGGAGATATGGGATCATACGACGAAGAGCGAGGTAAGTTGACTAATTTGTTAAAGCACGGAAGACGTCCTAAATCCATGGTTAATAACACAAATCCTTTCAGAATCAGCAAACCTCGTTGAAGCCCTCGTTAACGTTACCAAATGTGTGATTAGAGCCAGAGCCGTCAACTGGTGTGCCTTGATCCGAACTCTTGGCCCCGAATCCCATCTTCAGAGGATGCAACTGGAGAGGATCGAGGCTCTCAATTACGAATGTGAACCCCCAGAAATAAAGTCGAGGCCTCTAAACGCCTAAGTTCATGTCCGGAAGTTTCTATTTCCTAGAATCTCAACGCTTTGTATCTAATGTCTATTTCTAATTATTCCTCAGCAATTCAGAAGACATAATCTACCAAATAGTTCCGTTTTAGCTTCCCAGAATTAGAACATTACTTTAGTTGTCCTGAAAACATTGATAGTAATCTATTAGCCGCTTTTCCTGGTCCGTTATTAAAAGCAGGAGTTCCATATTTTGTAATGCCCTCAGGTATTTAATAGTTCCGCATCAACATGCCTTCCTCCCTCAGCACCTCCGACCATCAACACATATAAAAAGTAGTATCTATTGTCCTCATCCGTTGTCACCCGTCAGATTTGCTCATTACTCTTTAGAGAACCCGTTGATTTGTTCGCTCCTATTGTTTGTCATCTTGTTTATTAGCCCACAACGAACTCTCGCGCTATACATACATAACCCATCCATAATCGCTTCTCATCGAATAGTTATCATGCTCAGCTCCACGAAAACTCTTGAAAATATTGCATGGCTCAGTAATAATTTACAGCGAATAAAGTATTTAACTGGCAGGGAAAGAATTCCAAGTGTGACGCTTACAATTTGATGAAAATTGGCACAAATTTAGAATAATTTTTCTAAGACATGCGGCTCCTAGCTCGCAACTTGCTGAAACGGCCGAGGTTTGTAGATCGACAATTGGAATAAGCGTGGCACTTTTCGCAAATTTTAGAATGGTAAGTTTTATGCCTATTCCTACTGTATAGGGTAATTTCCCCATAAAAAATCAATTTTTGGCACGAAACGGGAAAGGATTTCCTTCTGCGAGTAGACATTTTCCGGCGCAATCAAGAACCACTGGCAATATTATAGCAATTTATTAACAAAAACAAACAAAACCTACGATATTGGAATAGTTTATCGACGCTTCCTAAAATTGAAAAAAAAAATATTATTTTATACGAAAATACATACCAAATCCATTTTGCTCTAGCGCCAGGCTGATTAACCTTATTTCTCTCTTTACGTCGAGGATCTTGGGTTAGCAAACCGGCTAAAATAAGGTAAAAGTTTGAAAAAGGCACCATACCCAATCGTAACATATTTTTTGTGTTAGGATATAAAGCAGCAAGTCCAAGAGAAAGCGCATGTCTTGCCGCCCTAGGGACAGCCGAGATTCCACCAGGACCTTCTTCGATCTTCACAGCAACATCCACCTTTCCGAGTCTGCCAGTAATAATCAGAGGTGCAATAAAGTTCTCTCTAAATTAATAGAATTAAATAAAAGAACACACATACCGAGACACTAACGCTTGAAATCCACTGAGAGGGAGGTCATTCACAGTATAAAGCCCAGTTCCCGCATCTGACACTTTCGCTGTAACTCTCGTGCTCTTCACTTTCCCAATGCCCACCGCAAATCTAATATTATTTTCAGCATCCAATTTTACAGCCGGAACTCCTGGACCAAACAGTTCTGGCTTTGACCCTCCACTTAACCCGGTTCTGTATTCCATAATGAATCCTTTTTCCAGATGAGCCAAGGGAAGACTGGCCAAGTTTTCAAACGCCAGTAACAATTGGGCATACTAAAAATAATAACTATTCAACCCAAATAATCTTACCATATCATCACTTAAGCGTTCGCTCAACTTCTTTGCCAGATCGTCTTTCAGAAGCCACATGGAGCCGGTCAGATTCAGTTCTCCTTTATCTTCACTCAATGGAAGGCCCTTCAGAAGTCGTTCATCATGATAATTGTTGAGACGTTGCGTCTTCAACCCAATATCCTAAAATAAAGGATTTTCGATCGACGGGAAGATAAACTTACGGATAATAATCCATAGAATCTCGGCCTGAGGGTAAAGAACAAATGGTCTGATGGTCTGCCTTCGTCGTCAAAACTGAACTTGTTGAATTTTACCATTATGTCCTCTGGTGGCTTCATTACAGGTCTTGCTCGTTCGCAAGTCAAACCTGAGGGAAAAAGGTATTCAACGGCGCGATCAACTTCTTCTTGGCCAATTTTCATTTCTGGAGGCCATCCCATGATGTTTGCAAGATGTCTTTTCCCATTTTCGAACTCAGCTCTCTCCTTTTCCATCAATATTGCATGATCCTTCGCTTTCCGGATGTAAAGCTCAAGGCATTTACCTATCGACTTCATTCGCTGAGTTTTCGAAACGAGAGACATTCTGTGGATGCTGTTGTAAGGTGTTAGAAAAACAAAGAAATCAAATTCATGAATATACCACAACCTCACACACAAAACGCGTAACGATCTATAACATAGGTCTAACTATTTACTACAGATTTTTTTTTATTCTATAACAAATTTGAGCCATTTTATACGATGGAACCTGCCCAATCTTATAAAATGGATCGCATAAAGGAAAAACGTGGGCGCAGCTTGCAACTTTTTCGACAATTCTAGAAAATCTGATATTGTATCATTACTCGCGAAATCGCAATTATTCACTGCTTGCTTGACACAACGTTTTTTCATGGAATTCTGGTCACGTCACGCCACGAAAACAAATGTTTGGCGTACTGTTAAATAATGTTTTTTTGGCTTCTTCGAGAAATTACAAAAATTGTAATTTAGCCCAGTATTGAACAAAATCTTGACAAAAAAAAGCTATAGACCCTATCAGTGAATTTTTCTTGTTATAGTAGGTCTGGTTTGTCTTTCAAAAACACCATGTTTGATGAGTTTGATAATTAAAATATCTCTAGTTGCGGAATGCCAAGGATTTTGTCATTTTGCGAAAAGCCCGGGCAACGATTTCAATCATTATAATATAGCAGGAAAGATGGCTCAATAAGTCGAGTATCGAGCCAGAAAAAGTTCTGAAACTTTGCATGATGATTGAGAATGATGTTGTAGTGCTGATCGCCCATTTTTGTAGGATTCGTGACTAAACGTCGCCCGCTAGGCGATTGCAAAGTTCTCAATTTTGGGAAGTTTGAAGTCGAATATCTCAAAGACTGAATAACACATACAAATTTCTGAACCTCTAACAGAGAGATAACTGTCTACTCTTTCCAATTCACCATTTATCAAGTCGCTCAATTTTGGATGATCGGGTGAAAATATCGTATCTTTAAGACCACCTTTTTGGAGCGAAGTGTCACAAAAATTCGATCGATAATGGCGCAATTAGAGCTCGACTTCCGCTTTTCTAGTTGTTTCTAAACGTTGTGTGACTTGTTTGCTTTTTACTCTATTTGGTTTTTTCAGAATGTTTCGTCTTGCCTCACGTTGCCGCAAACAGGCGTGCATAAGTCTTATTCGGTTGTACTCAGCGACAAACCCCCAAGAGTTAGCCATCAAGTCGACGAACGGCCAGCGGATATCAAGTAAGAATTTTCGGGTTCTTTGTTTTTTACACCATTTTTAACGCCACAAAAATTTTCTACGCATTTTGCTTTTAGGTGCTGAATACCTTCAGAAAGTAAAAGATCAGACAGAAGGCGCAAAGGGCATTCCTATTGAACAGTTTCAGCCGTCAAGGGCAGCTTTTGACGTTCTAGCAGCTGAATATGATGCATTGAGAGAAGAATGTAATGAGCTTAATGACAAATACAAGAGGGCGCTGGCGGAAACAGAGAACGTTAGGAGGAGAGGACAAAAACAAGTTGAAGACGCTAAAGTTTTTGCCATTCAGTCGTTTTGCAAGGATCTCTTGGAAGTTGCGGATGTTTTGAATCTGGCCTTGGATTCTGTGAAGAAAGAGGACTTAGAGAAGGATCCTCAATTAAAGAACCTTTATGACGGAATTGATATGACCAGCACGGTATTACAGAAGACGTTTGCTCGTCATGGGCTAAAAAAGGTTTCTCCTGAAGGGGAAAAGTTTGATCCCAACCTTCACGATGCGGTTTTTCAAGTTCCAAAAGAAGCGGTAAGAGATTTAAAGGCTTATTATTTTGAATTTAGAGTGAACATGCCCCAGGGCATATTGCTGAAGTTATGAAGATTGGATATTATCTTCATGAACGTCCTATCAGACCGGCTCAAGTTGGAGTCGTCAAAAAGTAGGAATTGAAGTGTCAAGGTCATTAGATTTATTAGATTTGTTGTTGTTTTTACTTGATTAAAGTTATACTCTGCAACAAATGAGGTCGATTTTGTATGGAGCACTCCCGTGGATTGTCGGGCGAATACATTCACAATTGGCAAGTTCTCGCAAAGATAATTTCTAAACGAGTAGAAGGTTGTCGTTTTTATATTTTTTTTCACTTACTGTAGTTGGTAAAGTGTTCCTCCAACAATTGCGGAAGGAACAAGTATTACATGGAAAACATTTTAATAGGAACGAACAGTCCTGGAAGCCAGTTTCACCGAACTCTAGACCTTCAACTTCATTATCGGAAGTGTTTGCGAAAAGTTCGGGCTAAATTGAATAGTGTGACTGTATGAAAACAACTCACTTTACATGCTTTTAGGATCATATAAAATAAAAATACAAAGACACTATAACAAATGATTGATGCTGAAAATATTAAATTAGAGGCATTGGAATAGAGCACAATCATCGTTTATGTCGAATTTTCATTTTTGTTCGTGAAACGCTTTTCGTTGTCGTGGTAACCAAGTAGGAGATTCAAATATGTGTAATAGAAGACTAAAGGTTTAAACGTTTATTATATAGCTGATATATATTGTCAACAAACTTCTGGTCATTCTCAATCTTTGGCAGTGTTTTATAATTACAGCTGTAAACGGGGGAAGGCACTTCCAAGAACTTAATAAAATAGCACCAAGTATGAGGATCAGGCCATCTTTTCGAGGATTGGAATGATTTGATCGAAGTTGGGCCGACGGCCCGGGTCTTCGTTCAGACAAATGTTGATCAATCGGAACATATTCCTTGAGATCCCAGGCGGGATCATCACTCGAAGGCCTTCTAGAGCTATTTTCATTCCAGTTTCCATCGGGGATAGGTCGGCGAATGGGACTTCTCGAGTATTTAATTCCCATAAAAGGATACCAAAGCTCCACATATCAGCTGCACGAATGTTTAGATCTTCTGGTGCCCGTTGTAGTGCTGAAATCAGTTCATTGTGTTTTTGTGTGACCGCTTACCCTCGGGACTCATCCATGCTGGAGAATAGAGTCTGCCGACTTCTTGGAATGAGAATTTGGTGTCAGCCATATTTATTTTGGCATTTAATTCCCCATCTACTACAACGTGCTTAGAGCTGAGGTAGTACCTGAGAATTGGAGAGCCCAGAGAGTGCAGAAAACTCATTCCTTTGGCAATATCCAGGGCAAATCTGATAGCTTGTGTATGATCGATGACAACATTTGTCTGCTCATGAAGAACATTGTAAAGGGAACCAAACTCCATGTATTGGCTGATTAGAATTAATTGAGGAGGTTGGTTGACGGCGGCCAGGAGTGGGCAAATTTGGGGACATGCGAAGATTCTGAAAGTTTTAGGTTCTTTTGAAGATATACAAGGGGTATGTGTGTGCTTAATCTGTTTTACCTTAGTGATGGGAATTCGGTGGAGAAGTCTCTGGAGATTCTGGCGGTTACTTCGGCAACGTTAAGAACTCTGGCCACAATATCATTGTCCTGCCATTTTCCTCGATACAAAGTTCCGGAATGAGATTGTGCAATTGGTTTCTGGAAAGCGAGACTCTGAATGTCAACTCCTGTGTATCGTGAGAGAGTTGCTTCTCTGGTTCGTGTCTTTGTATTCTTCCATCCATCGTCTCTGAATGGAACCTTTTGATTTGCGTTTTGTCCATTTTCGAGAGCAATTTCTGTACATCTGAAGTTAGAAATTTTAAGAATTTAATCCTACCGTATACAGCTTGTCGGATCTGTGGCTGACATACATCGAGAGGGGTTAGATTCCGTTTGTTGCAAATATTGACGTATGCGCCTGCCCGAATAAGATCCTCGCAAATCTGCTCGAATCCCCAGAATGCTGCGTAATGCAATGGTGTCATACCGTGCTCATTAGCTGCATTCACATCGGCCTTTTTAGTAATGAGTCGGACCACAATTTGTCGATGTCCATGGGCCGAAGCCAGATGAAGTGCGGTGTCATCTCCCATATTTGTAGCATTGACTCGGGCGCCTCTGGCCAGTAACAGATCGACTATACTGAGATGTCCTTCTTTGGAAGCCCAGTGCAAAAGCGAAAAGGCGTGATCGTCACTAAATCCATCGTAATGTTTAAAGAAGGCTTCCTACCCAATATTCAGATCGTGTTCTGAATCGTCAAGCCATACTCGGACTTGAAAAGCATTTCCTTCCTTGACCCATCCAAACACATCTTCCATAATAATGGGCACATTGGGCTTATGCGCATGGTAATGGCTGGCGATCGACATGACGAGCCCTGCTTAAATGCTTCCCGTTTAAACGTCGGGGTGTCTTTTGCCGCTTTTTTCGAAGGCCCGGAGGCCACTTAACGGTTTAAAATAAGTCAGAGCGGGCAGAGGTTTGTCTGATCTGAAAGAGAGCTCTTATAAATTCTTCCGGGGTTTCGACTGTGCGATATTAAAGCGATATGGCGATTAATAATTAACTAAACTATTATACACATCTTGTCGTTTATAACTTAACGCCAAACCGGCAGTAATAAGACTTGGTAAAAAGTTGAAATCGTATGAAAACAGAAAGCGGAACATTTCGCCTGAATTCGGCAAGAGCGCATTCACTCTGAGGGCGCAGCACGACAGCGAGAGTTAGAAAAAAGAATGAATATTTTGGACCCGCGGCCTTCTAATATGCAAATCTAAAGGAGCCCATAAACAAACGTAATATCAAGTGTAAAGTCGTGGGATCGGAGAGCGGGAAGAAGGAAGGTGATTCATCCATCACTTCCATAAGAGAATCGCTTTGTGGCCAAAACCGGCAGCAAAACTCTCCGAGACAAGGAATCGATAATATTAGTGGGTGGGAAAGCGATCTGCAGCCTGGCCTTCACTCGGAACAGGTGCCGATCAGAACTGAGGGGGCGGTCAGTCTTGGCCTTTCCAACTCCTTGCCTTCAAATCCAGCATTCAAGACCTCGGCCAGCAAAGTTTATTTATGAAGAATAATAAAAAATTAACGAATTAATGTAACATTGCAACTGCCAGAAAAAATGCATAAAACGCTGACATGTCTTGAATTTTCAGCTTTTTTTGGCCTACATAAATTAATGGAATTTGCAATTTACTGCTCATATAATTCTCCTTTTCTTTTTTAGTCATCCAGCAATTAGTAAACATCACAGAACGTCGTTTTATGATCAGAAATAGGATTCTATGTGGAGTAAAGTGATCCGTTGACGGATTACTCTCTCATCCCGTTACTTAGTCGCTAATCGGTCGGCGGCTTTTGGGATGCTGTTATTGGTCTGCAAACCCTAATTAAGTTATTTGCATGAATGGCCTCGCCATTTTCCCTCATTTGGAGATCTTTTATGCAAATTCGGGCTGACTCTGCGGCAAAGCGAGACCCGAAAGTCCAAGGGATTTTAAAACAGAGAGAGCCCAGGCTCTCTACCCCCTTTCGTCCTTATTTGAGTGTTTCGAACCTCAGATCAAATATCAATAGACAGACAAGGCAGAGTGATCTCTCATGATATCCGATGCGGAAGTCAGCATGATAAGAGAGGTTTAGGGGTTTGTTTGGGCTTTTGTTGTCGCTTTCTCCGCAAAATGTCATTCATAAGTTTTTCGAATGCCACATGGTCCGAAAAAGGATTGGAGTTTTTCAAGTGACAACAATAAATCGGCTTAATAAAACGGCTGTTTTATTATGCTTATAGGTTTACAGATCATTCTTATCCTTCTTTTCCTCCAACTTTGTTTACTTACGTAATTTAACTCAAACTTTTTTAATGTACAATACATTCCTCACATGGTTCATGTTGCATTTTTCTCCATATTTGTATAAAGTGAAGTTTTCCATGTGGAACAAAATCGATTGCGAAAGGTACTTTATATTTATACTGTAGTTTTCCCGCAAAAGAATGTTTCACCTTTTCTCCCCGTGCTATTTGGTGTGAGAGTCAATGAGAATAACGTTAATTCTTACACAAACTGTGGAGCCTCCTCAGAATCGGAAGGGCGTCATCTGGCCCGAATTCTGAATCACGCAAAGTTTATTTTAGAACGTTACCTTTCAGCAGCAGGTATTCCTTCGTCTATTTTTTGTGACTTTGTTTCATTCGGGCGAACGTTCCTTCCTTCCGTTGATAAAACCGCCGCGGTTTTTTTTCGGTCGCGAAAAAACAAGTGGAGATAAAAGAATTTGTTCAATTTCACAATTTCCGAGCCATCCAACCGAGTTTCTCCATTTCCGTCCTCCGGGAAGGATCGTTTTCGCCTTCTAACCCCGAATTACTGCGCAAAATTCCGATCGTTCTTTCTTCTCAATATTTGTTATCCTTTATTTCAGATGTCGCAAAAACCAGGTGTCTCTGAAGAAAGGCATCCACTCCGGAAGACCGATCTGACGCCGGCAGTTGGTGGAAACACCCCACAAGAAGCGTTTGCCAGGCAACTACGGCAGTATGATTCTATTGTAAGTCGTTTTTAAATGTATTTCTTGCCAAACTTGAACTCAAATGCATGCAAGTTCCGTATTTTGAGCCTTTAGCTTTTGATTTTTAGTCTAGTAAGGTTTTTCTCACTCTTAAATTTCAGAAATCAAAACGAGTCCTTGTTGCCACAATCCCTGTGACTCCCAGGTTCACCAGCATTACCCGACCAAGCCGTCGCGCCAATGACAATTTCGAAAGCAGGCCAACCTTACCAGTGGACGGGCGAGAACATTCAATGTCTTCATCAGTCTCTTCACCTTCTCAGAATACGACTCCAGCAAGCTCCGAGGTCTGAGATAACTTCACTTATTCGAATATTTAACAAGTCTGTACAAAAAATATTTTAATGAATATAAAACAACTTCACAAGAACAATGTTTAATCCGGGACCAGTATTCGTTGAAGGATTGTTGTTGTCGGAGGGCTTCAGAAGGATTCCTGGCTTTTCCTTACACAAGCGGCGACTCGTTTTTTAAATTCGGGATAGTTTTCACGTTGAAGTTTCTACAAGTAATTGAGAAATAAAACTACGTAGCGAAAACGGCAACGGTCCATAATGGGTACGCCAAAATGAGCAGATTTCGATAACCCGTTCAAATTTCAGAGAATTTGTAAAAACTGTGATTAGAAAAGTGTTAATTTTGATGCAACGCTGTTAGAAATTATGTTATATTGGCGAATTTGTTGCAAGTGTAAAATTTTTAAGTGTAATTTTGAAGACTGAATCTAACAATCTTATTTCAGAACCTACACGTTTCCGAAATTACTCTTTTTTAAACAAATTTTGCACTTACACTTCCAACAAATTTGTCAAACACAATTCATACTTCTTTCCGAACATTTTTTTACAAATATATAAGGGTACCTGTAACATTCGAGCGGGTTCTCAAAATCTGCCCATTATGGCATCTTCCCATTGTGGTTTGTGCCCATTTATGGACGGGCACGACAAAACAAAGACGAAAATAAGCCAAGAACATACTGCAGCGTCAACATTGGCAGGAGATTCAAAGTTAGGATCGGCCAGCATTGAAATCACGGATAAAAGAATGGTCTCTACCGTGTGGACAGGCAACCAACGCTCCTCGGCTTTCTCATATCCATAATGATCATCCCCGGGTTCGTGAAGAATGGAAATACAAACTCCTCCTTTTGAATCAACTAAAAGCAAATGAATGCTCTACAAAAGACTTACTATTTGGATGGAAAATGTCTGAAATGAACTTCATCTTTGGTGGCCTAACCGGGTAATCCTTGGGAAACTCTAAATGTGCCTTGAAGAAACCTCCCTCGCTAAAAAAACATCCGTTATTGGAGGCTAAAACTTCTCACAAAAATATGAAAACAAAAAAAAACATACTATAAAGTGTCTGGTGGTCCGATGATCAAGACTTCCCACTTGTATATGTTGTCGTCGTCTACTAATCCGGCTGAGAATCCATCGACAGGAGATCGGCATAAATCTTAGAAAAACGTATAAAAAATTTTATTCTTACCAGCTAGTTGTTTTCTCAACAAGAGGGCGGACTGTGGTTCGGCCATGGTATTCTACTTCTAAAAGAGCAATATAAAATTTTGAGTAATTTCGACTTTTACAAGCCTCAACCTTCATGAACCCTTTCCTCAATATGTAATTGTGTACTTGGAGTTTCGCGAAATTATGCGACCCGAATAGTTTGGGTCAAGTGTATCTCTCAACCGCAAGTCTTCCGTTTTAGGTCACAGTATAAAAATTTAAATTCAGTGGATGATGATAAGTGCTTGTAAGTGGAGTTCCATCAAAATTTTCTTCACATCGTATTTTTTTCAGCTTTCATTAAATTAAAATATTTTTTGCAGGTAAAAAAAGTCTATTGCAAAAATGGAAACAAAAAAGAGAGTGTTACCCACTTCGCGCGAGGGACACTTCGCGTGTGGCGCAGTTCCCACTTCGCGTGTACCAAAGGTTTGTAAAACATGGCCAAGAGTATAATATTCGAAGTTAAAATTGTGCAAAAGTAGCTGTTGTCTGATACATTCTCCTAAGATTTGGCGCAGCTTTATCCCGCCTTACGGCATAACTTGCTCCAATTTGGCCTAATTTTTTTAAATTAATAAGCCAAATTTTGCAAAGCTTGATCCAATACGAGCAAAAAGACTTCTATGTCTGCATTTTTTACTCAACGCTTCAAAGTTTGGTCATTTCAAGGCTGTCACAAGTCCGGTGTTTTGGGATATACACCTTTAATAGTACCTTTTTTCGGCAATTTTGCGTTCACACGTTCTGGTAAACGCGAAGTATCTCTTACGAATAGTGGGTTCCCTCCAAAAAAGGATAGAAATACAAAACAAGTTATTTTTTTGTTATAATATATTTTTTTTCACAAAAATCCCTTAGGCAATAATTTACGGCAATTATGCTATAATGGTTTAGGTTTAAATTTTTTGCGGGAACGGAAATTTGACTATTCTAATTCTAAGTGACTTTCAGAGTGTTCTTCTTTCTGCTTGGCACCTTTCGTGCCCTCTTTAAAGTTCTAGAATTATTTGATTTGGCCGTATGTCACAAACCCGGGTCTGAATTAGCCCTGAGGGCAGGAGGAGTGGGTTGGAAGGCCATGAGAGATGGATGGATTGTTCTAAAGGTAGGCGACGATGTGTTCAGACCTCCGTTCTGCCCGTTTTTTTGTTTGTATCTCTTCGAATCAAGTACACTCTCCGAGGAATCAGAGTAACATGCCTTCCGAGTTATATATTTCTCAAGCTAAGGCCGCCTGTCGGCAGTGCATGTGCTTGGACGGAAGGAGAGAAAGAAAAGAAATCACCTACTCTTTCTCCCTCTCACTCCACTTGAACGCGGCCTAAACTTATCCACATAATCAGTCTGGACTCTCTCACTTTTGCGCGGACCGAGTCCAAGAGCAGGATAAGAGGTTGCATTTACATTTCAACAGTTTTTTTGCTTTTTTTTCTTATCACATTGTTGATCCTAAGGTTGCTCATAAAACTACATTTCTTTTTTATACGGTACTCCGCCCTCCTCCAGATGTTAATTCGCCCTTATATCTCCTTTTATCTTTAATTCCAGACCCATGGCCCGGGTTCTGCTGCTTGGAGGCCTAATCAGCCTCTTCCTTGTCCACTCATGGGCTGCGGCTCCCAAAACTTTGGATCTGGAATGCATGTTTTTGGGTTATCCGGATCTCGAATATGACGGATTCGACAGAACCGAGCCTTTGACGGACAAGAATTTCAACCGAACTGTGTTTGCTGAGGATGCCAAGTCTGTTGTCTTCTTCAACGATGTGGAAGATGACGATCCAGAGTTCGATCAGTATGAATGTTTCTTGCAAGTAAGTTGAGATACCCCGGGTAATTCACCTCATCAGTTGTCAGCACAAGTTATGACCAAAAGAGGTTATAATTTCTACACCGTAAACACAACAAAAGAAGTAAAATTACGGAATCAAGAAGAGGTTGAGAAGGGCGAAGATACGATCCATGTTTACAAGGATGGCTACAAGATCGAATACAATGGCGTCCGAGATCCAGAGACCTTTGTTTCGTGGCTCATGGACATTCCAGACGATCCAGTTACCATCATTAACGATCAGTTCGATCTGGATGAGTTCGAAGATCTTGAGGATGAGGCTGTTAGGATTATTGGATACTTTGAGCCTGGCAGCGCAGCTTTAAAAGAATTCGAAGAAGCTGCGGAGGATTTCATGGGAGAGATCGAATTCTTTGCTGTGGTCACCAGTTATGTAAGTATCGTTTAATTACATAATCATAAAACTGATTCCAGTGGGCCCGCAAATTAGGGTTGAAAAGGGTTGGGGAAGTCCAGCTGTTCCATCCCTTCGAGGACGATCCAATCTATGCTCCATTGAACGTGGATACTGAAGATGAATTCGAAGATTGGGTGGAGAAACACCGTGAGCCCGTAATGCAGAAACTGTCATTAGAGAACTACTTCAATGTCTGGGTGCGTAAAATGCTTTTTTCTGCAGTGTAATTGGTTTTTTATTTACAGAGGGATTCTGATGATGACGAGAAGATGATCTTGGCTTTCTGTGACGAGGAAACCCGAGAGGGAAGAGCTCTTTACAAGCTTCTTCGAAAGATTGCTGACGAAAACCAGGAGCATGCTGGAACTTTGGAACTGGTCCTCATCGACCCTGGTAGGCATTTTAAAATAAAGCCATCAATTTGTATGTAATAACAAATAATTTAGATGAATTCCCATTGATGGTCGATGTTTGGGAAGGGATGTTCGGCATTGATATTGAGGAAGGCCCTCAAATTGGGCTTGTGGATATCTCCGACAAGGATTCTCTCTGGTTCGACATGAGTCAACTCAATCTGGATGATCCCAAGAAGCATTCCGACAGCAACTTCGAGGCCCTCCAAACTTGGATTGATCAGATCATGGCAGGAAACATCGATCTTGACGATGATGACGAGCCAGAACCGGAGCCAGTGAAGGCGGCCCCGAAAACAAAACGCTCAAAGAAAGAGTTGTAAACCACTAGAACTGGCACTAGCTGTACATCTGTCACCAATTTCACTCTTTTAATTGAACTTTCTATTGTTTTGGTTATATAAATACAATGGGAAAGATTGGCGGCATTTCCTTTGAGGTTTATCAGTCGATAAGGTCCCTCTGATGATGGATTCGCGGCGGCAAACATCAAAAAAACCGCACACGAGGCTCCAAATTTATGGATTCAGAACAAGATGTCCAAAGGGGTTTGTCGCGACCTCAGTTAACACTTCAGAGTCCTGCTTTTCTTGTTTACCGTTTGTTTAGAGTCGTGACAGAGTCTCCATACTTTGCGGATTACTCTTGCCGACTAGTTACTTTCCACAAAACACCATTTAATTCCACTGCCTGACTCTTCTCCATGGATCTTTTCAAGGTCAACATCCCCCATCTCTAATTATAATATTATAGAGGTGTCGATGTCTTGCAACAACCATTTAGCCTGCTCAACTTCTTAATGCCGTTTCGTCAACAGGCTCGGAATCTATGTAAACATTGTGGCTGAGGACAATGTTCTTCTCCTTTGGTCACACAGACTCCGCCCCTCTTTTTGCACGCGATTTACCGTAGCGAAGATTCAGTCCCACTAAAAATATTGCCGTCGCTAATGCAGCTCAACCAATGTTTTTGTACAATCTATTATCTGTGTTCCTAATCAGTCAGATAGTCGCCAACGATGATTGTAAAACCCATCAGGTCAGTTTTTCATATAGTAAATGTAATATTTATACTTTAGAGATCCACTTATTTATGGTCAGTGACATCACCAAAGACCAACACTCATAATTTTCTGTTTGGCACCATCCATGTTGCTTATGATCAAGTCTGGGATTCAGGTGAGTCTTGCCTCAGGCATCTAAACGGAAGCAATCAAATATGTGGGAGACCGGATGGCCTCGAATCCCTAAGGGCTTTTAATCGCTCCATAGGTGTGAAAAGCCCCTCCGGGCTTAAAAAGAATTTCAAAACATATTGGGCCTGTTTTGTTTAAAAAAGAGAAGAGCGCGAACAAAGGAGGCCATCGCGCGAGTTGTTGACCTAGGTGCGCAAAGTCTCTAATAAGCTGCCATACTGACCGAACAGATTGCAAAACAAATACGGGAGCTGTCCCTAATTGCACGCTCTAATTAAGGTCATTTCTAGTCTCAGCAAAGGTGAAAGAAGCCTTAAACCAAGTTCAAGGAGTGGTATTCGAATTGGCTTTGCATGATCCCGAAACTGTGAATGGATTAATCGACTGCAAACAACTGGAATATGGAAAAAGTTTGAAAACAATACTCCCACAGTCCATGTTTCAACGATTAAAACAATGTAATCGCTTTAAGAACTTTTTAAGCTGTCAATTTATGTAATAATTTATCAAGTATGACAAGTTGCAGACATCAAAAGGAAAAAGCAGAGATTAATAAGGAATTCTGATTCCAAAAAATCCAAAAAAGAGATCTGGAGTCAGATAAACCATTTGATCGGCTCCTGGGAATCCCGTCGTCCAGTCTGGCTACTATTCTTGTTATACCAACTAAATGAACAAGAATACTATAAGGAATCTGATAGCTTATCGGTCCCCATGTTCGACGCCTACTTGGCCCATTCGGCCAAAGAAAAGGGAAAGAAATTATATTCTATCGAAAGTCCCACAGAACAATGTAATCCTCTAATTAGAGTAAACAAACAACAGGTATGTCTGACAATTAATTAATAATTAGACAACGTTTATTCATGCTTATGCAAATACCTTATTTTAGATTATATTTGCTATAAATTATACTTTGTCATATATGGAATGGGCTGAGAACAGGGAGAAAAGGAAAAGGGAATCCGCGATCGATCGATTAATCAAGTTATACAACTGTGGAGACGAACAAGTCACCAACTTCGAGAGCGAACCATTTACTGAAGCCGGCTTCACTTTGAACGAAGCCTTTGATCGAAAGGCCAAGGAAATCGATGAGAGATTAAAATGGGATATAATTGAACATCGGAACATGAGAATGGCCTTGAGGACACATCATCTCATCCAAGAACATCCGCAGGAAACCTTCTTGTTTGCCGTGGGAGCTGGCCATTTCCATGGGCCATTCAGTTTGATCAATGTCTTGCAGGGATATGGATATAAGATCGAAAAAGTAGAAGAAGATACGGATATCAGGTAAGGCAAGAAAGGCTCAAGAAGTTACACATTTAGCAGGCCTTTCCACCGACCCAGCAACTTTAAAACGTTCAATGAACTCTGGGTTCGAAGGGCCAAGGAGATGAATGTGATGGGAATCCATGACAAGGACACCAATACAAATGCAAATTACATTTATTTCGTGCTATTCTTCATTCCAGTGATCTTAATTATTGGGCGGAAAATAGGGAATTATTATTTCTTTAAGCCTAAGGCAACGCCACTCTGATTTTAATTGAGATATTTGAAATACGGGTAAAATAAATATATGAATTACTTTTCTGTGACGTAATCAATTTCTCTTTGATTTATTTATTTTTTAAAGTAGTAGTATATAGATGTTAAGTTAAAACCTATAATTTCCTATTAATCACAAGCCATGTAGAACTGATCTTCGCCCAGATTTATCTAAAATCAAAGGCAAATATTTTATTTTTTTTTGACTCAGGACACGAATCGGCAGTTTCAGGTTTAAAGTTATTTACTGGGCCAACAGTTTTCATTTATGAAATGCGAATCACGGTTTTCGAACAATGCAGTCGAAAAAATTACATTTTGTAAATTCGCCCATGCAGTTTGGTTGACTGGACTGGCCTTAGCTTGAATATGTCCTAAAAGAGACATGGAATCGTCAAAAATTCGGTTTCGTCAGGTTACAGTAACCCGCTTACTTTTCAACTCGATCATTGTTCCCCTTGCTCGAAAATGGTAACAGGCCAATTTTAGCTTTGATCGATTTTCCGCTGGCTCATGGTAAACGTCACTTTTAAAGAATCTTAATTTTCTCATAAATACATAATGACGTCATTTTTTAAGAAAAATTTTTTACATTCTTCAATCAACGTTTAAAAGCCAAGTTGTTTCCAAGCCCCGTATAACTGTCGACCGACCCAGCTTCTCACAAGGAGTCCATCAAACATCTCCACGACAGAAGCTGGATTTACGAAATGCGGAGCCTTTTTGAGATTCGTCCACATTTCTCGAGAACGGTACACCTATTTTGGTAAAAAACGGTATAAATAATAATTAACTGAAAGTGCCGATTCGTATTCTAATTGATAACCTACATGTTGCGAAATCCGTGGGATCAGTCTAAATCTTTTTTTGCCTACACATTTTCCGAATGGGAATGATCTCAAGGACACTGGGCATTCGGCGACATTACAAGGAGCTGAATCCTAAAACAACATAAAATTATGGAAGCCACTTCTATTAAAAAAATCGGAAACAGCGTACAGTGCCCCAACCTACCGTATAATTCGCAATACTTCTACAATGATTCAGAAGATTTTTTGTCCGAAAAAGGCCTCGAGGCATGATTGTGAGCCCTGCAATAATCTTCCGGACTCTGATTGGAGGATCTTGTCCGTGAGGTCGACAAGTGCCCGTACACGGAGACCAAGGGCCCCATTCGTAATAACAAGGGCGACTCTCGCCAATCATTTGATTGTACTATAAGATAAAGGTATTCCATTGCAGATATAACTTACTTTTGAAACAATCGGTGTGGCCATAAAAAAATAAGTGACACAAACCATCACCAAAATTGCTATCAAAATAAATATAAGCAGATTCAGAATTCCCAGAAAAATGATAGACAAGTGATGGGACAAGTAATTCAAGTTCAGAAAGTTCCTCAAATGCTGGGTGGTTGATCCCATGGAGGCCGAAAACAAAACCTTCCGATCAAAAAAATCGCTGACATCGGATAACTAAAATCATGTTTTGTATAGTCTTTCAGAAATAAAAAAATATTTTTTATGTGTTAAAACTTCCATCGTTGGTCCATTCAGTTATCTCGACCTTCTCTTCGTCATCAATTTCAAGTGTTTTTTGGCTAATTTCCTCAAGTGTAGGAATCCCATTATTACCGTAATATTTGAGTGCAGGAACTGGATTTGCCGTCTTTTGCTGGCTGACATTCTTTGATCTGGACTGAGTGGACGTTGGAGCCACGGACTGCAGATCTATAGCTTTACATTACAAGCCGTGATACATGATTTATGAGTAGGGTTATTTGATTTGACGGATTATTTCAATCCGATGTCAAGTTTCCGTCAAATGAGCGTCATTTTCGTCGTTGAAAATCCTGATATACGAAGCTTTGCGAGTTTAACTATGATGGACACCGTTAATATTAGTGGCAATTAGTTTTACTGCTTATTTCACTCGTCGTTTTGAAAAGGGGAAATTTAGTTCCTAAAATTTTAAATTCCTTTTTTAGTAAAAATCTAAACAATAAAAATCCAAAAAAAAAAATCAATTTGACATTCGACGAAAATGACGGCAATTTGACAACTTTGATGACTTTAACAACCCTATTTATGAGAAAAAGAGGCATAATTTTGTTGTTTAAAAAAACAGAAACATTTGCCTTTTTTCTCAAAAATCCTGCATCACAGCTTTTACACATGGCGCGAATCTTTTGAGTTTGATGATATCTTTTGTCATCTTCTTACTTTCCTGAGATTTGCTTGTTTTCGGGACTGGCCGAGCTTTAACAGAGGTGGGTGGAGAAACCAATCCAGCACCAAGGTTTACCAGCGATTCGTATTGATCATCAGCCATCTTCGTTCGATTTTAAAAAATGAAAATAAGAAATTTATTTTTGAATTTTTTCACATTTTTATGCAATTTTTTGAATGCTAATGTCTTTTTTTTAATTTTGAGACCCTTGCTCTTGAAAATCTCTGGCTTTCTGGAACCTTCATGTCATTCAAAGGTCGTTCGGAAAAGACTTCTTTCTGTTTTACCTTGCGAAACCGGATTTCCCTTTGTAATCAAGGAGTGCCCCGTCTTTCCATCATCAAAATCCCCTGCGACATTTGCGGAATTGTGGAAAAGTTACACTTGCGGAATCGGGAACAAACGGTTTATAAATTTCTGTGTTCACTTCCCTTCAACTTGATGCATATTTTCATGAGGAAAGTACTTTTATGGGGGCTCATACTTTTTGACGGGATGTTTCTCAAAAAAGACGTAAAATCATGTTTAAGAAATATGTAAAAATTAGCCGTCCATTTTATTTTAGCTTAAAAAAATGTGTTTATAAGACGTAAGAAATAAGTTTTGGTACAAAAATTTATTTTTCAGACCTTCAACTCAAAAACAGTTGATTCGGGCCGAAAGAGAAATCGACTATATGGAGTGAAATGTGTAAAAATGTTAAAAAAAATGTAACGTGCATATACACATCTAGGGCTCAAAATATACAACCAGATGAAGAAGACAGGGTTGAAGCCGGAATTTATAAAGCATTTGTTTCGAATTCCGCAAGTGTCGCTTTTCCGCAATTCCGCAAATGTTCAAATTCTGCAAGTGCCACCACAGGAATCCCCTTCCGTGATGCTTCACAAAAGATGTCAGTCCTGTTTTCAGCCTGTCTATCATGCAGAAAAGGTGATGGCTGCTGGGAAATTGTATCATTCAGGTTGTTTTTCATGTACTAAGTTTAAGATTACTTCAAAAATCTTCATTTCAAACGACGGTAGGGTGGGGCATTTTTCGGCATCAAATAAATGAGATTCTCAAGATTCATGAAAAAAAGAATTTTAAGGCTTTCCGACTTTTCGGATCAGACACAGTTCGGGTCAACGGTACCGTTTTATAGGTAATCAGGGGATTAGGTCCGAACAGTTGTGCCTATCTTCTATGGCCCTATCTGTGTTTAAATCCGATGTTTATAGTTAAAGTACGCACTTCTGGAGGCCTAGCAATACACTTGGCCACCTGCAAATTAATTCCCGTCGGGACCCAAAAAGGGATTTGAATTTGTATGTGTACGGTAGAAAAAATATTTTTTTTTGTGGCTACGGTTTTCTTATTTGCCCGATACTTTTTGCAGAAGAAAATAAATTGGCGTGCTTAAAAACATTATTTTCTTAAAAAAATGAAAAGAAAAATCTCAATTACCCCTAAATCAACTAAAAAATTCCAAAAATAACATTTTTATATTACTCTGTAAAACAAAATTGTAACATTCGGATCAGTTTTCCACAAAAAAATCTTTCTTTTCTGTCCCCGACCCGAAACGCCATAGCGCCAATTTTACAGTTGGCCAAAAACATAAAGAAGTTATAGCCAATTCGAATCGAGCCACAAAAATGCCCCGCCCCGTGAACCTTTGCAAAATAAAATTTAGATACCTGTGGGAAAAGATTGGACAGTAGATCCGTGAACGATCACGAGAACTCGGTAAGTTAATGTTGACAAAATTAGTCCTAGATTTATTGCAATTTCTGTTACAGTAACCTCTTCGGCCCCTCGGGATATGGTTTTGGGGTCCTGAGAATAAAAAAGACGGATCAGTCGACATCTTGAGTGGATTTTAGATTGAAAGCATTAACCAAATAAGTCTTTTATTCATTTTTATGGCACAAAACCCGTATTTTAAGCACTATCTAATAAAGAGACTTCCGTATCTTCCGTGTGAGATGATTCTATCCTCGACATTCGCATCTAAAATAAAAATACTTTGAGTTGTGAGTAATATGACATACCGCATTACTGTTTTCAATATGAAGAGATCGGTCCATGATGGTTGTTTCACTTCTGGAGACAGAATGGGAGAGGAAACTCTGTCCACTGATACTCTGATTCATTCTTGCCCTCTGTTTTGTCTGATGCCAGATGTAAAACCTAATATAAAATCCGCGGAAACACAACATAATGAACAGGGTGAAGGAGATCCCCGTGATGATTATGATGGTAGAAGGATGGAGAGAACTCCAGAAATTTATGCTTGGGAGGGTCCGAACTTTCGTGCAAGTCTCGTAAATGACTCCTGGGTAATTGTAGATAAACTCGTAGAAGAGGCAAAAGGTGTAATTCTGAAAGTAAGTCTAGTTATTATTCTGATCTGTTAGTCAAACACAGTAATTAAAATCAGTACCTGTTCAGGTCGTAATCGAATAACATTGTAGCCATACCATGGATTCAGCACATTTAGCTGGATTACCCGCAGAGTACTGTTATTATTGTCTTTGACAGCCAGCATTAAACGAATATTGACTGTCCATTTTATATTCAACGACGAATTCCAGCCTAAGGCAACATAATGGGATCCCACATCGATCGGGAATAATTTTATATTGGGTTTGTGGACAGTCAGATGGATTTTCTTCTCACTGACGGTCCTGTTCTCCCTCTCCAATTTACAAATGTAATCTTGTTCGTCTTCTTGGATGACTGCTTCGATGACTAGTTGTTCCCCTTTGATCTGCCTGGTTCTGTCATTATGAGCAGTCTCTAATTGATCTATTGGCTGCATACTTAATGCATGCAGAGCTCTCAAATGATGTCCGTCCACCGGATTTCGAGGATACTGGTTGTAACTCCAGGATATCCGGTCGTTCTCCATCCTTCCCTGACAATATATAGCTATCTGTTGACCCACAACCGCCTCCAATTGGTCTCCCAGAGGAGTCAGACTTTGCGTCGGACAACTCTTACCAGTGCCGGTAATACATTTTAGATCTTGTTTATCGCGGAGTCGTTCGTCCAATGTTTCCAAATTGGAAAACATACATTCGCAGTCCAGGGGATTACCGGATAACCAAATTTTGGAGGGGGTTATGTCGGGGAAGAAGATAGAATGCAGGGAATTGTTGCGCAAGTCCAATCTACAAGCACACGTCTTATTACTCACGCAAAAATAAATGATGATACAAAACTCCTTACTCAAAAATTGAGGTTGAATTAACCAATGCGCGAGGTGAAACGTAAGATAAAAGAGGGTTATTCCGAATGATCAGAGTCTGGAGATTGGGCATTTCCAAAAACGAATTCACCTCGATCAACTTTAAAAACGGGCAATCTGTGATGGATAGCACCTGAAATTGCAATATGTAGGTATGTAGAGAATCAAAATAAATTACCTGAAGCATGGGCAAACTGAAATCACCAGAATGAATAATTGTGAGGGGATTTTCACTGAAATTGAGAGATCTTAACCCCATGAATTGACCCAATCCAGACGGAACAACACTCAGATTATTGGAAGATAAATCCAATTGTTGCAGCTGATGTAAAGGCACAAAAGAATCGTAATCAATCCGCTGAAGACGATTGTGACTCAAGTCCAAGGTTGACAACTTTCTGGCAGCAAAGAAGCTGGAGCTTTGGACAGAGACCAGTTGATTGAACGACAAGTCGAGAGTCTCGAGATTGGGAATAAAGCGGAGGATGTGCTCGTTGATGGCCTGTATATACTACTACTTTGAGGCAAATAAATCTTACCAGTAAATGATTGTGATCCAGAAATAACTTCTTCAATTTATACAGTCTAAAGGCTTCCCAATCGATGACAAAGATTGAATTGTAATTCAAATAAATCTCCTCGATGTTAGGAACGGACGCAAAAAAAGATCTTTGGACACTCTGTAAATAGAAATACAAATAATTTAACTTACAATTAAATGGTTGCCAGTCAATTTGAGAATCACCAAAAGGGGCATTAGGTTATTGGAATTAAAATTAAAGTCATTTAAATGGTTGTAGGACAAGTCTAAGTACAGTAACCCGTTGAAAACATGAGGAGGAATCGAATTCACGTCAAAGATGCTACAATTTATAAGGCTGAGGTTGATTAATCTGCTTGAGTTATGGCTTTTAAAGTAATCGTTGACTGATTTGAATTGTATTGTGTTAAGGTTCTGACATTTAATTGAACGCTCTTCTGAAAATAAAAATTTTTACTATTTTAAAAATTTAAGATAAGAACTTGTAGAAGAAACTCTTACCCCTACATGTACAAAAGTCAGGACAACTCCAAACCAGATGAAGAATGGCCAAGAAGACGAGCAAAGTGAAGATATTCATCATCGCATGATTACCTTAGAGTCGGGCATTGTCTCTCTGAAAGTGAGTGAGATCAAAAAAAGAGACTTGTCAAACCCGACACCTCAAACAAAACCTCAGGGCTTTGTGCTCTCAAAAATATTAAATTAAATTTTAAGTCACAATATCCAGAAAAAAATCTTTTTTGAGCAGAAAATGAATTATGATGTAATATTCGAAAGTAAATAGATTGCCGGAAATATAAACCGTAACACATCAGGCGACGCACTTATGGAATCAGAACCTGTTGAAAGCGCGAGTCCGTTTAAATAATAGAAGGGAGAAAAGCCTTTTATGGCCTGAGGGTCCGAGACTTATCGTGGCAGAACTCGTCTCCACTTCCCTCCCCCGCCTCCTCCAATATCCCTGAAGGCGCGACTTGGAGGAACACCAAGAACAACAGTTACAGATGCCCCAACTTCGATTATTAGCCTCCAGAGGACTCAGGAAAGATAACTTTGAGCTTGGGATTCTGAGGCTAATTTCAGATTCTGGGCCTTTGTTTTGAGAGCCGCCCTTCAAAGGCGCCAAAGAATTTTGTTGGTTTAAAAGGGCTGTTTGGCAGTAAAAAACTTTTGTCTTTGTCAGTGGGATATGTAGATGATGGAGGGCGATGTCATTGCTCACCATAGGTGGACAGAACCCAACGACAATCACACGCGGACACGAGGCAGAAAAAATTGAAAGCGGCCAAAGCACCGGCCGTTTAAGCGAACGAGATTTGGCGCGGCAGAAAAGAAAAACATTATCATAATCCTAATCTGATTTGCTTGACTGCGCCGGCCCAAAAGGCATTAGGGCATTCTTCTAGCGCTTCCAGCGCGGAGTCAAGGGAACTTCCCGAGAGTCGGGGTCAACGGCCGCCCCCGTCCGCGTGTCGGACGCAATCAAGCGCCATTGTTTAAGAAAGGGTGTCATTAAGCGCCAGAATTGGGATCCCAACTTGAGTTAGGTCTGCCGTTTAATTCGAATAATTAATCCGAACTTGGGGGATGACATCTCCAATGACTCGGGACGAAAAACGATGGAACAAGTACATAATTTATGATTTAAAATAATTTATACACAAATTCACACTAGATAATTTGAGCGGATGGATCTATTACACACGTTTGGGATGGCAAGGAATGACTGGTTTCAGAAAAGATACCGCAGTAAGCAGATGAGACCGATAGTAAGGGGCGACGCAAGAAGAAGGGTTCCCCCACTTTTGACGGTCTTCTTCTCATCGGCCTTGTGTTCCTTCTTGACTTCGCCGGCCTCAATTTCATCAGGATCTGAGCTGGGCCGAGTCCCCTTTCTCTCATTAGGATTTAATGCGATAACCAGACCTCCATCGCCATCCGTGAACCCTGCCTTGGAGGGATCACTTGGCACGCAATTGTAGGTGTCAGCTATCTGCAGAGTGAACAGGCCGTCGTTGCAAGCACAGATGGTGCCGTTGCAACTCGAATCTAGGAGACATTCCTGGCCTCGAGAACAGTCTTGACCTAAAAAGGATGTTAGTATTATAAAGTATTATAATTTTTAACATTCCAATGGTTATAATAACGTCAACTCTTACCCGGATAAGCGATCTGATCATCTGATGGGATTGCTGGTTTCTCCTTTCCACTGTCCATGTTGATCACCGGGATTTCATCAGCAGCAAAGGCCTCGCCTTCCCCATTCCATCCAATAAACACGTTAGATTGCTCATTGGCCCTTCTCAACCAGTCCAATAAAGGTTCGTAGTACTCCAACAACGGCTGAGCATCGAGTTTTCTTTGTCCAGTTAGCTCTTCCAAAACATCCAACCAACTAATGGAAGCTCCTTTCTTCATTAAAAACATCAATTTGTCAGCTGCATTCTTTTCGGGGACGCAACCATCACTCTGTAGCATAATTATACGTGCGTTAACGATCGCTTACCAAAGTGGAATTAGCTCCACAAAGGGCCTTCAGAATTTGAAATTGAGCAATATAAGAGACAACGTGACGGGAAGCGGGCGCATGTTGTTGTACAATCTCTGGCGCAATAACAGCGTCGTATTTGGCTTCATCAACCTCCTTTGGCGCAGATACTCCTTGATATTTATTCCGGAGATTCCACCAGACATCAGACCATTTGGAAGAGTCTGTGGAACCATTGAAAACTTGATATCTCCATTCATCAGCGACAATATTAAAAGGCAATTTAACAAAGTCAGAGAGGGATTCTCGGTAGAGACGGTTGATTAGATTGTACTGTTCGAGACGGTAATCCGTTTGGATCAGTTTCTAAAATCATCAAATTTGTTTTATTAGTAAATAAAATGCTTACAGGGGAAGTACCTCAAGTGCGACGATTTTGATGAAACTTGGCACAAATTTAGAATAATTTTTTCTAAAATATATGCGAGAATCCTAGCTCGCGCTTTGCAGAAACCATCGAGATTTTTAGGTCGCAAGTCGACGAAAATTTAAGACTTCTTGTCGAATTTCGGCACGAAAAGTTGCATCCCTATTTCTACCGTAAAGGTTAATGTTTCCACAAGAAATGAACTTTTTTCCGCACGAAGCTGGCAATGTTATGGCCAAAAAGTTTTTTTTCTCTGACCGCTCTCCGCGTTTAGCGTACTCTCTCGGCCGCAAAGATCGTTGAATATCTCGGCTTCGCCTTCAAAGCGCGAGCTAAAACTTTGAGGAATTGATACTTAGTCTATGCCCGAAGTGTGTCTAAAATCTAAAGAAAATCTGAGCGTCGCACTTGGGGTACTTCCCTTGTTGATGTATATTATAGATCTTACCTGACTCTTCAAGTAATCAGCATTCTGGGCCAAAATTCCAAAAGCCCCAGCCACAGCAGTACTCAGACTCTGACTTGGGGCATCTCTTAAAATGAGTGGCTGATCTTTACTCAAAATTTTGTAGTACAATTGGGCAAGGAGTTTGTGAGCCACGGTGAAATCGGATTGCACAGTCTGGGCACACATTTTTACTCTGTAATCGGTCCCATTTAACATGTCATAAGCGGCCGCAGGGTTACAGATCATCTCTTTTCCATAATTTCTGGTAAAAACGGAATGCGTCCAGAAAGTCTTTGGAAGATTTTCAAATCCGAGATACTTCATGAATTTGAATGCCTTCACAAACATATTACGGGCGGTGACGTTCTGTTTGTGGAGATTCTCCATGACCTCGTCTTCGGTTGTATCCATCTGATCAAAAGGTTTTGTTTCGTCATAAAGATTACTCCAATCCTCACCGGATCCACTGCCTGAAATCAAAAGCAATATTATTTTATAAGATCAAAGACAAGTTCGTTCGATTAGATAACCATACGCAATAGATAAACGGGGATAGAGACATCTCTCTTCAGATTTTTGTCATCCTTATAAATCCCGGCCAATTGTCTTCTAAAATAAGCATGAAGTTGGCTGTAGAATGGAAGGACTTGTTGATACAACATCTTCGCGTTCTCCGAAATGTCATATCTTTCTTTCTGGCTGAACTTGTCATCAAAAGCAGATTTCCACATCTTTCCAGCATCCTCGAATCCATTGGCTTTGGCCGCTTGGTTAGTTACTTTAACTAAATCGTCATAAGCAGTGGTCAGATTGGCTCCAACTGCTGCTCTCCATGCCTTCCAGATATTCAGTGCTTTCTCCGGATTGGATGTGGTCTGAATTGTGGAGATCAAATCGGAATATTTGGTAATACACATCTTCTGATCCTTCTGTTCGCAGACATCCGTAGTCGTGTATAATTTGTTGATTTTGGAGAGAATGTTGTTGTACTTGTTCAAATCTTTTGGAGGAAGCACATTGATGCCTTGTTCAGAAATGATACTCAATTCCTTCTTTTCAATCACACTCTCCAGCATCTCGGGATCAAATTGAATGGATTGTTTGGCGGCTGCCTTCAGAAACTGACGAGCCACGTCCTCAGCCTCATCCAGATATTGTTTTGTAAGTGGAGAGGCGGCGGTAAAATAGTTCCAGGCGGCGGTATTTACTTGTTGAAGTACTTTTTCTAACTCCTCGTTGTAACCGACTAACCAGTCAGAGATCAATTTGGAATCTTTGATGGAATGTTCTGGCTAAAACACC
Organism: Bursaphelenchus xylophilus; assembly: GCA_904066235.2. NCBI lineage: Eukaryota > Metazoa > Nematoda > Chromadorea > Rhabditida > Aphelenchoididae > Bursaphelenchus > Bursaphelenchus xylophilus. The sequence continues at coordinate 5,358,592 of CAJFCV020000003.1, read as the reverse complement.
TCTGCATTAAAATGGGCGATTAAAATTACCTTGAGATTGGCCGTTTCCCAATAAGGCGACGAATTTACCAATTTCTGGGCTTCTTTGTTAACCTTCTCATCCTTTTTTTCTTCAAGAGTGCCTTCATTTAAGAACTTGTCAACCAACTTTTGGATGACGTCATTATCGACATCAGCAGGACCAACCTAAATAATTCTTACATGCCGAACCGCTTCATAAAATCTTACTGGTTCCAAAGCGTCATCAATCTCTTCAATAGAAAAATCGTCAAAGTTTACAAGTTTCACAGGTTCCGAGGGAATTTCGGCCGGTTTCTCGACAATCTCGGCATCGTTTGGAGTGGAAGGAGGAGGCTGCTGGGCGTTGATCAAGACGATCACACTAAGCGTTAGGCTAATTAACCTTGATATGTTCATCTAAACGTCTTCTTTAGCTAAGCAACAGAAAGGTTCGCGAAGAAAGAGCAAATAAAGTATAGGTGTGAATAACCTCAACGATCTCTTCTCACAATCTACCGCGGTATAAGGATGTTTTCCGAGTGATTTGACCGCGGAGATGCTCATCTTCGGAAGAAATACTAGAAGCTTTTCTTTGATGATTATTAACTCAGATACGTTTGGAGTACAAAGGAGGCAAGACGAGGGAAGCATCAAAAGTGGCAGGTCATTAAACAAGAGAAAAGCCGTAGCGGTCGAAACCGCGAGATGCTACCCGCGCCGAATACGATGCCAGAGGCTGTTCTGAGAAAGAGCAAACGCGAGATGGGTCGGATGACATCCAGGAAGGCGACCGCAGCGCCGATTCGTGAAAGCGAAAACCGATTCCTGAACGTAGGGCGAAGAACGCCGCTCCAGGCAGTTAATTTGGGGATCTGCCATCTCAGGAGAACTTCGTCCCATCCCCAAGTTCTGTAGAACAAATGGCTAGACAATGACGTCAGCATGATCGAGAGGTCGCGACCACAAACCGCGATCATATCAACCAAAGTTAATTGAAATCAAATCCGGTTTACAGAAGACTTCGTCGACCCTTCCGCGATTCCGGTTCGCGAAAAGTTGGAGAACTGAAAATCAGATCGAGAAGGGAATTAATTTCTCTCATCCCAGCATATATTAGTCGAGAACACCTTTTCAATAAAAAACGGATTTAAAAAAACTTTCATAAAAGGAGGGCGTTTAGTAGCGTTTTACGCTGGAAGAAGGGCAAAAGAAAACGACAGCGCCACAACCAATTTGAAAGCCGCACCACATTTGACCTGAATTTCATGGAAATCCACCATTCTTCCTTTTCCTTAAACCGAGCTTTCGCTATAAAACGATCAAACGACAGCCGTCCGATTAATAAAAGGGTTTATTTGTCGTAAAACACTTTCTTTGGATAGATTGGTCCTATACCTATCTAACATATCACGGTAACTGCGGCAAACTTGCTCTCTACCATCAACCAATCAGACATCCAATTCTGTACATGACTCGAAATCAAATTCCTTCAAATAATCCAGTTAAAAATCCAAATAGAAATAGTTAAATAAGGGGCGGTCGGTAATCAAAAAAAAGTACCCGGTTAGTATGAGAAACAATCAAAGACCCTAAGGGCAAACGAGACAAAAGAACATACCCCGTTCAGAACAAAATGAACCCAATTTCTAAGTCACTAAAAGTTGAGCTAAATCGGAAGTGATCTGCAAATAAAAAAAAACAAAAAAATACTGTACATTCAAGGGCACATGGCCATCATAGAGACGAAGTCAAGCGTTTTCATCAACTCATTATTAGTCTATTGCTACCAGTGGGGGTGTGGATTGGAACCTGGTTAGCGGCACATCGAGCACAAGTTCCGTTCTTCATTTTGGATGGAGAAGACGCCGTAGATGAACCGTTGACAAGAGTCGTGTTGGAAGTGGTCATCGGAGAATTGGAACCTTCAAAGGTGACGGAGGTGTTGCTAAAAGTGTTCTATTTTAGGAACAAAATACGCATTTAAAAAAACAAAACAAAAAAACACATACCAAATGCGGCATTTGCGAGTAATCTCTTCATCCAACGATCCGAAGTGAGAGGAGCCAGAGTTCATTTCAACCGGAAAAAGAAGATTTGAAGAAACAGAATCTCTCTTTTTTCTGGCCAATACATCGTCTTCACACATGTCATAACTGATAGTAGAATCACTGCTTTCTACTCGACATCTTAAAGCCTACTCTATTTGTTTAACAACTATGAAATACTTACTGAACTCTCAGACCGATAATTTTCACGGCCTGAAGAACTGGACTCGGAGACCCGAACGGCATCCGTATTCTAAACAAACAGTGTTTAAAACGAAACACAACTTACTTGATAATGACGATGAAGTTCGATAAATCGGTCTTCATAATCAATGGGGACCCGAGACAGTCCATCATGATCCAAGTAATGTTTCCAGCTCATATGATCTTTCCTCATGTAGAATGTGGATGAAGGAAGAGTGGGAAGAAACGTGTTCGAGACAGGGGTGGATGACAACGGGACCGGCTGGGAACCCGTGGATGTATTATGCGCTGACCCATGGGACACATGATGTCCATTGGCCTGTTCCAGGGAGTTCAAACTGGCTGCAGATTGACTTCTTGACATGCCGTTCACCTTGATTTCTTCTTGATTTGGCGTCTCTGTAGCTCTCTCGGGACAATTGATAACCGATTCCACATCCGTGCAACAGTACACTTCTCTCCACACATTCAATTCCCACATACCTTTGGGACACATCAGTCGACCCCGTTTGCCGCTCACATACACAGGATTGATGAAACAAGGATTATGTTTTCCAACGTAATCAAACACTGATAACATGGATACTCGACCGAGATTCACAATACTCTCATCATCGGGGGATCCGACTTGGAATGGAGTCATGAAAGAGTTGTTGGCGTTGCAGATGTATCCATTCACCGACTCTTGGAAATTGTTGAAAATAAACGTTCCGAAGAGAGCTGAGTGGTGGTGTTGGGCTATTTTCATCTAAAATAATGGTTGACACATCATAATGAACAAACAAATAATGAGAAAAAGAACTTACGAGGTATCTCTGATTGAATTCGAATCTGTCGGGATTCTTCAGCCACAATTGATGGACAGCGTCGAGGAATTGGAGAAAGACGGGCGCCTTCTCATTTGTATCGGGACACAGCCCATTTCGGTCGTGGAATTTATGACCAAACTCGACCCACTCTCGATTAATCAAATACTCAAAGCCCTCGAATGTTCGATAAAAAGGATCAGCAATTAACTTGGTCAGGGAAACAATCTGGCTGGTTCGGTCCCATCCATCTGAACAATGTACTAATGCAGAAATTCCTTCAATACACAAAGCATCGACACATCTTTGAGCTGACAAGATCAGACTATAAAGATATTGGAACCAATTCGTTTGTTGAAGATTTTGGAAGAAATTCAAGTTCTCCGGGCCGTGGAGTAGTTGTCGGAGTTGATGAAAACTATACCGAAGGGCGTGGATGTTTGGTAATCCCATGAATAAAACCTCCGTCATTGCATAAGCATCTAAAAGACAATATAAAACCATAATATAAACATACCTCCACTTTCAAAACCTCCGCCTTTTGCTCGATTAGCCCATGCTGCAGTGTATGAGCGAGCATCAACAATCAACACCTTCCGTTGTTTCTCCGGGCGGTCTCTTATGCAGCTCTTCCTAATAGCATCGAATAACCTGGCATCTCCTTCAGGCTGGGATCCGAAGAAACTCGTTTCCGGCTGAGCACTCCTCATCAACACAGCCCCAGTCTTCTTGGACCTCCAAACAGCCGTAGGAAATCTGTCAAAGAATCTGCCTCTCTTGAAATCTCGGAATTCTTGATCAGAAGTTTCGCTGGGAACAATCAGAAACTGTGGATATGAGGCGCATACACTAAAATCATACGCGAATTTATAGTTAAAAGCTACACATACCTGAAGTCCTCGTTGATCCGGGTGACCCTCCAATCATCCGGTTTGAAACCACAATTATTATATTCTTTTAAGACATTCGTATACGACATTTCGTGGTTACAAAGGGTTCTCCTCAGGAAAGTTGGCTTCTTAGATTGGCAAGCGACTGCGAATCGATAAGCAAATGAATCCTCAATTCTCTGACCACCACATGTCAAGGGAAGAATAGTCTTGTAGAAATGTAGAGCGACATCAGATGCTGCAGCTTTAAAACTGAACAAAAACATTATAAACGACCTAAAACTTACGTAAATATTCTTCCATCCCTCGTCAAAAGCTTCAACACATCATCATTAGAAATCTCAATCAAGTCGATACAATTGTTGGGAATGGATGTAACACCTTGCTTATTATAAGTAATGATCACCAATCGATAATTGGACATGAAAACTCGGACATGAGCCATATCCCAGACATGTTCGGGCCTGAGTTCTTCGCCAGGCAGTGAATTAACCGACTCCCAGGTTAAAGTAGTTCTATTCTGTAAACAAAACAAATAGGAAGTTTAAACAAACAATAATCGAATAAAAAGAAAACTTACCATATCCGAAATTGAAGATCCATTTTCTTTTGGCCTTTTCTCAAGATCATTACTTCTGACACTGCCTCCATTCTCACTGGGATTCATATTCCGTAAACTCATATCAACAAAACTGTTCAAGGTATCATCCAAAGAAGGAGACAACTCTGATCCTGGAATTGTAATTGGTTGCGTGGGTTTCAATGCAATCGGAGACGAAGGATGCTCCGGTCTTGATGCCACACTGACCTCCTCGTGATGACCCTGCTCTGTAGTTACTTCATCGCAGAGTTCTTCACCTTTACAGGGCATTATATATCTAAGCAGCAAGGTTATATATATGAAGGAAGGACTTACATATATCACCAGTTTTTTGTACCAGTAATTGGGGCTGGGAAGTTAGCAATTTTCACCCTTTCAATTAGTATTACTATGATTTATCTGTAACAGTAACGCTTTATAAAAAAGGTGTACTGGAAAAATAAAAAATGAACCCAAACACGTGATAGAAGGGAAACGGCGATAATGTGAAAGAGTGAGTAAATTAGACAACAAACGGTCGATGGATGCCTTCAAATTATTACTAATGTTAACTATCTGATCAAATACGACGGTACACGCATAAATTATTATTATCACAATTCGGATAATAAATTGATGTTTCTTCAAAACTAAAACTCCAAAATCGTATTAAACTAGTGTCTAGCAGCTCACGTGTCTATCAAAAAACCCCCGGTACAATTGTTTTTAGGCTCTCTCTTCTCAAGTCTGATAAGCCGAAAAAACAAATTGAAAGAAGCGGTAAATAAGAGACAACAGTCGTTTGAATCACTAAGACACCACTACAACCACAATAAACGGAACACACACCCTTCCGTTATGCATTTTTTCATATTCATATTACACCAGTTGTGAACCACAAATATTAAACTCGTCCTTAATAAAGAGCTCTACTACAGAAATACCCAAAAAAACAGCGGTGATAAAAATAGAGAAGGCTGTAAATTACAAGCCGTGGGCATAAAAACAAGGTTTCTCGAAGATTATCCATAAACCGTTTTGCAGAATAAAAACAAAAAATAATCCCAAAACAGGTGGAACTCCGAAACAATCCATGGAGAACCATATCAACGGAATGGAACCCAACAAAGGGACGCCCGTTTTTATCAGAGACGATAAGACAACAATCCACAACAAAACGGAACCCTACTCGAATAAAAAATTATGTAAAATAATATTATCCTTAAAATGGGATCCATCTTCCACAAAATATGTTAGTTATCGTGTGAGTCAGAGGAAAGTTAAAGGTTGGGGAAGGGCTGTGGATCGAATGGCTTGCTCCCACCCGCTGAGTGATCATTTCAATGAAAACGCGCGATTTTCGAATCGAAACCACCAATTTGCGGTGGGAAAGTAAGAGGCTTGTTGGACTTCGTCCAACCAAGAACCTCCGCTAGGTGCTGGAAGATCGACTTGCTCTCATCAACGGAAATATATTGACCCAGCAACTGTCTTTATTCCACTCTCATAAAAACAAAAGAAATGAGAGAAACGCGGGTTTTTTAGATTTGAAGGACCTCGTGTCTAAGCCTTCGCTCTCCCAAACCAACCCCAGAACCATTGCAACAAGGTGAACACGCATTCTGCAACAAAAAGATGGCTGATCATTCCTGCACTCTCCTTCGAAAATAAATGCGGGCTATTTTCTCATGATGCAGTGTGCGCCCGTGTCCCAAAAAGAACGTGTGAAAATGGGAGACGGCTGACTGAACGGGCGAGTGCGTCTCTTCTCTCCTTCCGAATGATCCGAATTGAAAAGGACACACAGCGAAAAATAAAGGGAGAAAATACGAAACAACTCTAGAGAGAATGGTCAGCGAGAAACCGAAGACATCACTGCATACCTCTTTGAAGGTGGTGTGTCGCTTCCCAGGACAGCAAATAGAAATTTTTAGATATCAACAGGATTGGAATTGGTTTCCTCACTGTGGAACACTTATCCTTATCAATCTTGGGGTACTGTAACCTCTTTTGAAAAGAGATACTGATACCAAAATGAATTTTAAATGTTTCAGAGTACTGTATAAGCTTGCTTGACCCTGTGTATTGTCAATATCCATAATGTACTAAACGAACAGCCAGTCAATTACCTTACTTTTTCTATCCTTCCTTTTACCATCATTTCATGTCATAAAAATTAAAATAGGATGTATAAGTTTGGGAAGATTAAGCCTGGTTTCGAGTTTTTCTTTTCTGACCAAAGCGGCGCAAATCCGGAGGGCCCGAGAGAGGGATCGTCCTCCTCCCACCAGCCTGGCCTCTTTTATGTCCCAGTGCTTCTTCTTCTATCCCAACCTTAAGCTCGAGCCGCTTTTTTCGGTACATCATTTTATGCGTTCTGTTTCTAGTTAATGCTATTTTTTTCAAAAATGTATATTGTCTTTTCAATAAAATGTCATGTTTTTTGGTACTGTACCCAATTGTTGTGATGAACTATCTTCTTCATCTCATCGTCTAGCAGGCCATCATGTATTTTGTGGCTTGCTAGATGATGACATTCCTTTATGTATCAATTTTTCGTAACAATAGGCATTTTTATTTAAATCATAGGGATAATTCAAGCGTTTACGGTTTGAAAGCAGTTTGTGCTAGACTACACCTGGTTTTAGCTTTTGTAAAAGCATGCTGAAGTAAAGTATGATTGTTACCCCCAAGACCGTAAGTGGTTTGAAAACAGTAAATCTTAAGAACATCGCCCTGATTAAATTAAAGTTCATTACGCGGGGTCAGGCATTTATCGAGAGACTGTTTGGATGCCCGAGAAATATCTCCATTCTGGGGTCCAGAGGGCGTTTGGGCACTTTTTGAGGCCGAAAAAAGGAGGGCTGCGGCCGAAAAAAGAAAGCGGCCGCCATTCTGGGCATCGATTGGGTGTTATACACTCTCTCCGCGTACTTATTGATTCCGTATAACCATTAACCGACCTTGTTTTACCATACAATTACCTTCTTTCCCTTCGTTTTACACCTGCCGCGGCCAATGAAATAATTACCGTAGGCCATTTACCTTTTCTCTTTTTCAGCCACTCATGGATAAGGCAGACGTTCAGAGGAATGTCGAGAGTCTGAGACATCAGCTCAACATTCAAAGGTCCCCCATCTCACAGTCGGCTGCAGAGTAAATTTTAAAATTTTTATGACAATTGAGTTTATACAATAATCAATTTTTTATTGTCTTTTATTTCCAGATTAAAGAGATACATAGAAAATCAACAAGACCAAGATCCCCTCGTGAATCCCGTGGACAAACGAGTCAATCCCTGGGCTGAGAAGTCCAAGTGCGATCTCTTGTGACAATTGAGACCAACTGTGGCCAACTATTATTTAAATTTGTTCTACTTCTTCAACTTAATTAATCGATACCTAGTGCGACTCTGGAATTCTTTGTAGAGTGGGCTGCAGAATGGGAGAAAAGGCTAGTCTAGTCCAGTAATAATCTTGTTGTTGGTTTAATTGCCTGCCCCTGCAAATCTTTCATTTTTAATATGATCTGCTTTATCTGAGTTTTTGTAAAATACGGGCACGTGTTTGCCAAGAGATGGGGCCGTTTTATATCTTCAATAATGATTGTAATTTATATCTACCTGCTCACTTGCCCGTGCCCAGTATCCAAGTTTCGTTAAAACAATAAAGTGTTCATTCAGACCATAGCTTATAACTAACAAGTACGTTGTATTTATAACCAGGCCTGACCGGGCAAAGTGACCGTAACCGGCTTCAAGGGGAAATTTGGGAAGTACTGTGGTGGTACCCCGGGGGACTTCATTGAGCAAATCTCGTCGAGCTTTTTCTCGAATCTATCGACATTGAACCGTTAGCCGCCAATGAATTTGATACCACCACGATACCAGAAAGGCTTCGGATGTTGATTCCAGGATTTTCATCGACCAATCACCTCAGGGAGAATTCGCAAAGCTGTAACGACGTATTTTAGCTTCGGGGTCCTTGTGGCCAGGTCGAGTTTTTTTTTTTTTTTTTAACGATCGTATGACCGGATACACAGCGCACTGACCAAACATGGCGTGGATAGTTCGTGTAGCTTCTGAAACCTTCATACCCAGTTTTCGCAAGTTGGCAGTACGAATCGACTGTTTTCCATGAGGGGCCAAATTACCGTAATTTCATCCAAATATGGCAGATGATACATTAAACGAAAGCCTAAGACCTCGGCTACAAAATGGTATAATATTGCGAAATTTGGTTGTTGCTTACGTGTTTTATAGACCTTTCACTTTGCCCCTCTCGAAGAGGTACATTATTTATGGGACAACCTAATATTTATAAGTTAAAATATTGTACAAAATGGAAGTAATCAAAATCCATAATAGAAATTTTGCAGATAATTTCAACTATTGATTAAAAAATGATTGAAAACTTTTTGCAAAAATTTCTTACAGTTAGTCAGATTCCTCCTTTGGCAAATTTCCTGCCCCGAAGTCATCCTTTTGATCTTTATCACGTAATGAATACGTTTCTTGGCCACCGATGTCGGAAACAGTCTGTCTTGTGTTTGTCGGATGATGTCGCCGATCTGTATTCTCGGCGCCAATTCCTTGATCGGACAACATCTCTACACCCAGTTGGTCGGATGTGGAGCAAAATTGAATTTATGGACCTTGCAAGATAAATTCCAGGATCGGCTAGAGAGTAGGCATTAATTATTTTGAATGACGTATTTTAGGTAACCAAAATGTTGTACCTCAAAATGTGAGTATTTTCTCGGGAACCAGTGAGATTGCGTCGGCTATAAAAGATTGTGATGTAGTTTACAACCTTCACGAATACACGGATTTGTCTAATTTGCCCGATGAGAAGAAATTATACGAGCACAATGTGAAGTGTGAGTTATTTTTGAAACTTTGAGCAATTTTAGGTATTAACTCTAAATATTTATATCATTTCAGTCGTGCGCGACCTCATGAACATGTGCAAAGAAGAGGGAACGAAGGTTATTATCCACCTTTCATCCAGTTTTGTCCAATGTTCTGGAAAGTGGCCGAATGTTGGTAATAGAGAGAAAGATCACAAAGATTTTGTTTTCGACAATCCTTATCCAAAATATTCCAAATCAAAGGCCTTGGCTGAGGAATTACTCAAAAGTTGTCCTGGTGTGAAGACCCTGGCAGCGCGAGTAGGCTACATCTATGGAGAAGGAGATGAGAACGGAATTATCTGCGATATGATTAAGGTCCAAAAGAAGTTGAAATGGATTCCAATCATTGGAGACAATAAAGGGGCTGTGCAGGTATGTTACGTTTACTTTTTTCAATTATCTTTTCTAATTGAAGTACAGTTGAAACATTGTAAAATCAAATTTTCTGTCAGCGAATGGTTGTCCAACGTTGCTAGCAATCGAAGGCTTATTTCTTGAAGTTTTGCAAACATGTCAGGCGTAGGCCATATATTAATTCCTGAAAGTGAAAGGCGGATAGCGGTTAGAGAGAAAAACAGGCGATATCTTCGGCATTTTTGTACGGAATTTTTTTTGATACCAAAAATCACAAAAGAGTAACATTTTGCCGCTTTTTTCATCTAAAAATCTCGGTTGGTCGTTTGTGCAAAGTGCGAGCTAGAAATCTGGGGTGTCTTAAAAAAATTACAAGGGAAGTGCGACTCTCAGATTTTCTTTAAATTACCTCGGGTGACCATTAAAATAGAAATAGGTAGCAAACATTTCATGTCGAAGTTCGCCAAAAAGTGTCGCTTTTTGAAGACTTTTGATCTAAAAACGTAATTTACTCACTTATGATTATTGTCTGGACCAGTGCTTCAGAAACATAATATACGGGTTCAGCTTATCTATTATAGAAAATATTTGTCTTCAGAAAGAAGCTGTAAGAAAAAATCTACAGCCCCCAAAAGTGAATTTAGCTGCGTTTTCCAGCCAGCGGCCGGCAAAAATTTGAATTTACACATACGTCGCCTTACATATTTTCAGATGGCGTACGTTGGGAACGTCTCCGCAGCTCTGATCAAGTGTAAAACGACAATGGAAGAAAAAGGCGAAGAACATGAGACTGTCAATATTGTAGATGATACCCCCATCAATAGTCTGTATGATGGGGTGCTGAAGGACTTGATGGGGGACACTCCAAGTCATTCGGTCCCGTTCTGGCTGGCCTATCCAATATTCTTCCTTATCTGCTGGGTCTTACAGATTTTGAAAATAGATTTTCCGGTAAGTTCTGGTGACCTGTTTTTAGTTTTTTAGATCCCTAGTACTGGACATTTCTACATGTTGTGCAGGCAATGGACCGTCCTTAGCAACTATCGTCTACGTCTATTCTTCGATTTCAAGCCGAGATATTCTTACAATGAAGCTATTAAAAGGTCCAAGACATACTACAACAATATCGATTTTGACAGTTTTAACTCATGGTCTTGGAGAACCGAACCGCGCTAAAATTAAGTAGCGTTAGACATGTGATTTTTTTGTGCTAATTATTTTGTCATTTCTATCATTTATTCCCACAACGATTTTTTGATTTTGGCGTTTTAATCTAACAGAAAAAAAATAAATGTTTTTTCTAGATTTTATTCGGTGTTTTTTTGTTTGAAGTTATTGTGTTAATGGATGTGCCAATTAACACTTCTTTTTTAAACTTACTAGACAAATTATCTTTGGATTCAAAAAACGAATTGGATGCGAGGATAACATCGATTTACTGGAATGCCAGATGTATGAAGGGAAATGTTGTTCAAAACAATGGAAATGTTGGTGAACATAATTGTTATGATGTATGATTTAGAGAACTGAATTTCCCTTTGAGCTGTCAAAAGATATTGTCTCCAAATTATCGGAATTTGGGGTCCACGAAGTACAGAGACATTATGAAATGGACATTTTTGACATTGTTTCTGCATTTTGTGACTTTTTCTTCAACAACTTAGTCGAACATGTTGATGACATTACGGTCGACTTCTATAGCATTGCAAGACAACTGTATATTTCTCAGAATGATCTCATGGATTTTGTTGTCTTATTGTTGGAAGCCACAGATGACGGCGAACTTTCGCTGGAAAAGATGTATCTGGTAAGATAAAAATTTATTTATGTTTTATTTGTTTAGAATCATCTCTGGGATCCTCAGAGAATACTTTTGTTCTGTACGTACATCCACGTAGGAATCCACAGGCCTGGTCACATCTATGATCTCGAAAAATTTAAATTCTTGGAATACGACAAGTTGCATAAGCCCTCTTTGACAAACGTTTTATACGAAACTTTGGGAGGCCTTGAAAACACAAAACGAATTTTGGAAACGATCGATCCAAAATATTTCCAATTACAGTATGTTGTTATAGAGTTTAAGATGAATTTTGAATTTAGAGTGGAAAATTATGTTTTGCCCGAGCTGGCACAGATGTTTAGCGCCCTCAATGTGAACAAGGATGCTTTTCTGGAATCGAAGAAGGCATTGGTAAAGGAGATGGAGGAGGCAGCTTTAGATGACTTTGAATTACATTCAATTCCTGAGCTGGATTTGGTCGGTGAATCGGTAAGCTTAAAGAGAAGTGTTCGAAGTGCGACGCTCAGGTTTTGATGAAACTTAGCACAAATTAAGATAAAGTTTCTCTAATACATATGCGAGATTCTTAGCTCGCGCGTTGCAGAAAAGACCAAGATTTTTAGGTCGAAAAGTTGGCAAAAATGGACATTTTTTTAATGTTTGCTAAAAAATATATTTTTTTTCTACATTCCGCATTTTGCGTGCAAAGATCGTTGAATGCCTAGGAAAGCGAGCAAAAACTTGTAGGAATTGGTAGGCCATGCCCCACGTCTATGCAAGATTTAGACAAAATTGGAGCTTCGCACTTGGAAGCCTCCCTTGTTAATAATAGTAATGCAATAATTATTCTTTAAGTCTTCGTCCAATATGGAAGTTTTCAAAAAGATGACCGAATATAAACTTTGTGACCACATTTCTCTTGATTACGAAAAGAAAATGAATATTGGAAGACATGAGAAACTTTGGGTAGAGATGGATGAAAAGTTTCATGAAGGGCATCTCCATTCTTGGTTACACGATGAAGAAGAAGACAGGATTACTCATGTCAAAGTGGAAATCAAAGTCAGAAGTCGCAAAATTGTGAGGGAAGTGGACGCGTCAAGAGTTGCAAGAGCGAGTCCCGTTGGGGCAATGTGTAACGCTGGCACAAGAGTCCTTGCAAAATACAAAGGAATTGATGAGAATAAGTGGAAATGGGGGACGTTAGGAACATTTCCCATAAAGGAGTATCGTTTCCATTATCTGGTCTTCTTTGATGACGGGACAGTCCAATTTATTCGTCCAAAAAATCTTTATTTGTGCATAGTCCAGCCAAAAGCTCCAAACTCGGATGATTTTAGCCCCGTTTTTGCCTACAAGTATGTTAAGGGAGTGAGATCTGCTTTCCTGAAGCACTATTTCTCGTTATATCCCAGCTGGCCCTTGATGAATGTTCAATTGAATACCAGTGTAAGTATTGATTCGACTTGCTTTTATTGTACATTTTAAGATGTTGGTGAACCGAGAGGTTGGCAAAAAGAAAACTGCGGTAAAAGCGATGGTAATCCAGAAAGACCGTTGTCTTTTATTAGTTCGTTTTTTGACTGAATTTGATGAGTACAAGGAATGTAAAGAGTACCCTTGTTCGGATCATTCTCATCAGGATGAATGGATCTTTGCTGGGGATACCATGAGGATACCCACTTTGAAGAATATTTTGGCGGTATGTTAATCGTTTCGTGAGGTTGTAGTTTCTTCTTTAGAAAGTAGAAACGGCGACGGATTTAAACACATATCCTGAGAAGGTGCGAGAATACATCGAGATGTTATACCCTAAGTACGAAGTGGATGATGTTAAGGAATTCTCAATTTTGGACAAGTGTAAAGTGAAAAACACGGCGAGGAAGACTGGAAATAAGAAGGAACCCAGTTTCTTTGACTTCTTCAACAATGCCAAAAATCATCACATAAACGTGGATCAGAGAAAAAATGTTGGGGATGGAGAAGGGTGCAGCAAAGATCAGTTGATTCCTGAATATCTGGAATACCCCAACTGGGATCACCTACACCGTCGGCCACATTCTACTTGCTCGTCGGAATGTCTGCTTGAAATTAGAAATTGTCATTTAGTTGGGAAGCACGCGTACAAAGATGTCCCTGCCTTCTTTCGACCATTTCTTTATGGCTTCAGAAGAATTTCTTTGGTTTACTTTGACGTAGAAGTTCGCGACGACAACGATGAGGAGAAGAATGTGGAAACTGTATTTGTTTATGAGGCCCCATGTGGAAGATTACTCCGGTCGTTGGATGAAGTTGCTTTCTATTTACACGTTACGAAGTCCGAACTCATCTCAATCGATCAATTTACATTTAGGATTTGGGATCGACCTAACTTCATTTATCGGTCTGATCCAAAATATCTTGTTGATCCTGACTTTGCGCACTGCAAGGAGGCCATTACCATACCTACAGTGAATTCAGTTGACGACGAAGGACCACCTCTGGTAAGTGTTGAATACTTATCGTCCAATCGTTCATTTTAGATGCTGTATCAGAGCAGCAGATGTATGGATGAACCGCTTCTGGAAACTCAAATGGAGTTTACTTCTTGCTGTTCATGTACTGGTAAGTGTAAATGAAAAAAGAATTACTTTTAAAGATGATTGCTTGAACTCTGACACATGCGAATGCCAATTGTTAACAAAAGAAACTCATCAAAGATTGGATGAAAGGATACGATCCGAAATTCCAGATGGGTACAAGTTCAGAAGGCTGGAGAGAAAATTGTTCTCTGGGGTATACGAATGTAATATGGGCTGTTCTTGTTCTACAAATTGTCTGAATCGTGTGGTTCAGCGGGATATTTGTGTTCCCATGCAGGTACGTGATATATGTATTGTAAGATGGCTTGTTATAGTTGTTCAAGACGGCAAAGAAAGGATGGGGAGTGAGAACCTTGGTTGATATTCCTCAAGGACAATTTGTTTGCACATATTCTGGCCAGATGTTTACGGATGTGAAAGCTGATGAGCATGTCCGAAAAGGACAAGGAAGTGATATGTATTTTGCTGACGTGGATTTATTCGACTCAGTGGAAGGAATGAAAATGAACCTGAATATACCTTACCCGGATGACGAGGGTATTGAAGTGGAAGAAAAGAAGAATAGAAAAAAGAAAAGGAAGAGAAACAAGTGGACCCATCAAAAAAGAGGAAGGTCCCCTGTCATAACCGATGAGAAAACGCTGTTACATCATCTATTTGGGGAGTCCAGACTCTTCGTGGTGGACGCTCAGGAACGAGGCAATCTGGGGCGATTCTTCAACCACTCATGCGACCCCAACATGGAAGTGCAGATGGTGTTTTCGGATACCCATGACATTAGACTTCCAATGATTGCTTTCTTTACTTCGTGTGATGTGGAAGCAGGCACAGTAAGTGTACTTTTTTGTTGATGATATTTGTTTTAGGAGCTGTGTTGGAATTATGGATATGTCGCTGGATCAGTTCCCGGGAAAGTCATCGAATGCTCGTGTGGAAGTGTAAACTGCATAGGGCGTATTTTGTAGTGTACATATAAGTTGAGAACCTTATTTTTTGTGATTTGCATTTAATAAAATACGTATTATGGTGGCTTGAATGTTACCCGTACTACACATTGTGATGCTAACGTCCCATAGAACGGCACACGAGACTTGACTGTAGTTATTGTTTACAAAAAAATTCAATAGAAGGTGTTTAATAGAGATGTACTGTAAGATCAACATTCACACGGTTTTTATTTCCGTTTTTACACACCAATCCAGCATTGCTGGATATGGCGTATACGGTAACCTCCGAAACTAAAGATTCGTGCTGATGTGGATAACAAAAAAGATTAGAAACATTTTATCGTATAAAATGTCGCTAATTTTTCTTTTGACGTTTTTTCTCTATTTGGGCAAGCTAAATAGCTCGTGTAAATTGTTCACTGATCTTGCAAATATGAGGCTGCTTTTTCAGGCAGTAATAGCTTTACTTATTACGGGTATCTCTTGTGATGTATTCAGTTGTGGTGGATTCGTCCGTTCTTCAGTTCCGTCAATTCTTCAGAAAGTGAAGGTAAGTATTCCAGCGTTACCGAAAATATTATACCTTCTTTAGGTTCAATTCTTGTCAGATGAGGGACATTTGAAGTATGAGACTGCCTGCAATCCAACCAATGGCTATTATATGATTCCAGTCTACACACGGGGCATCTACAGAATTCGGGTGGCAGGACCAGATGGATTTATTTTCGGTAAGAGATACGAATGAATGACCATTCCGGACTTTAGATCGGAAAAAATATTTTTCTCCAGAAGGAGATTATTTTTACGCAGAAAAGATAAGCTTATAGTAAAGAGTAGTGCAAAAAATTTAAAATTGTTCTTAGCAGTAACTTTTGTTTTGTAGTTGTAACCAGTACAGGGTATAATTTTTTGGGTGAATAATGGGTATCCTTTCGGCTTTATATGACGTTAAAAAGCGTCTGCAGGTAAAAAATTTAACCAGGTTTATCTGAATGTCCGTGGCCTTTCGTGGCTATTTTAAAGAAATCGTCTCAAGTAATATCATGAGAAATTGGAAATGAAAGATAGCCGCTAAACTTCTCAATCCAGGAACTGCGGAGGACATTTTTACAAATATTTATAAACCCTTTTAGATCCATCTGAAAAGGTTGTGAACATAAACGGCGAAGACAATGACTGTTGTTCTGGGAAGGATATCAACTTCCAATTATCCGCATTCCAAGTAACAGGAAAGATTTTGAGCGGAAAAGGAAGTGGTCCAAGCAAGTTGGAATTAGGATTGTATACTGAGCAAGGAAAACAAGTTGCGACGACAACCACTGACAGCAAAGGAGTCTACAGTTTTGAGGCCGCCCCAGGAAAATACGTGGTATCAACTCTAGAAAGGACCAACCAATGTGTGGAGCGCGGATCCGTTCCGGTTGAAGTTGTAGACAAACCAGTTGTTGTTGCGACGGATCTTAAGATATCAGGGCAGAATCTTAACGTTGCTGTTGTTTCCGAATCAAGCGAACCAATTCGAGATGTCGAGATCTCACTTTTCTCCGATGTCAGCATTCCAGTAAGTTGGTTGAGGTAATAAGAACATTTAATTTTAGTTCGAAAAGCAAGTTAATGCACAAATGCCAGTTTCCGCGAAGTCTGGCAATGGATATGTGTACAGCTTAAAGACGTCCAACAAAGGAGTCGTTACCTTCTCGTGTCTTCCGCCAGGAGCATTCCGGGTAAAGGCCTCCTTGAAAACCGAGAAGGGTTCCTTGGTTTTTTCACCGGAGGAGAAATTGGTGACGATAAATTCGAAGTTGGAAGAGGTAGTGGCATTTCTTGTTAAATATTTTTTCTTTAGGTTAGCTTCGAATCTGCTGGATTTACACTCAACGGAAAAGTCATCCATGGGCCTAAACCGCTTGCTAATGTGCTTGTTTCTTTAAAGAAGTCGAATGAAAAGTATAAACTCATTGGGACAACTGATAAAGACGGAAACTTTGTGGCTAAGGGTCTTACAAAGGGATCTTACAGAGTAAAAGCGGAGAAGGAGCGGCTGAGATTCGACGAGAAAACATTTGAAGTCAACTCAGATGGCGGCGAGATCAAGCCCATTGAGCTGTTGGAGTAGGTCATTTTGATAATACGCATTGCTCTTTAGAGTAGAGATTTGTGGACAACTTATTTTCGATGACCCTCAGAAACTCGGACGGAGCCGATTTTCCATTGGAATATATGATTCAGAAAATAAGAGAGTCTCTTCTGTGGATGTGGGCAGCTCTGATGGAAAGTACTGTATTTATTTGGCGCCGGGAAAATACAACGTGAAGGTATGGAATAACACATGTACTTTATTTGTTTTAGCCCGAGTTTTCATCGCCTGTTGTCCATCCAAAATCGTTTTCTGTGGATGTACATTCAGATGCGATCGATAATCTTGTCTTTACTGAATTCAAAGCCAAAGTTGAAGGTTCCGTTTCCTGCCTAGACGCTTGCCCGAACGTTAAGATTGATCTTGAAGTAAATGGGGAGGCTATTCAAACTTCAAAAGTTACGGATAACAAGTTTTTATTTGAGGATATATCCCCTGGTAGTTATAAATGTAAGTAAAAGATCCATCTTGATGTTTATAAATTTCTCTTTTAGTGGTTGTTCATGACAATGTCGGAAGATGCTGGGAGAAAGAAGAGTACAGTTTGCAAGTAGAATCTAAGAATGTCGAAGGTATTGTTATCAAACAGACTGGCTACAAAGTTGTTATTGATTCTGCCAAACAAGCCAAATTGGTAAGAATTGTTAAACGGTTTTTATTACGACTTTAGGCTTGGAATGGAGGCGGCTCTCATGGAATTGTTGACTTGCAAACCGGGAAGACGAGATTCTGTGTCCCAAAGAAGGGAGTGTACAATCTGAGCGTAGAGTCTTGTTATGATTTTGAGGAGGGAAAGAGATTTTCGAAGGAATTACCAAAGGATGAGATTGTTTTGAGAGTGAAGACGGCGAGAGTTGGATTGAATGTAAAGAGCAGTTTAAAGCTGAATGTGAAGGATGTCGCTGTTACTGTAAAGTAAGTAAGGTTTTACACACCGTTTTTTCACCGAAATTGTTAAATAATTTTTTTTGGTTCTTTCAAGGAAAGTACTTCTATGGGGTATGGAGTTACAGGTTGAAACATATATCAAAACTTCGCAGAACAAGAATATGTAAAAATTAACAAAATATCAAATTTGATTACGGGTGAACCTTAATAGTCCGATTTTTTCTGCTTTATCGTTCGAAAACACCATATTTTATAGGTTTGATAATTAAAATCTTTCTAGTTGCGGAATGCCAAGGATTTTGCCAAAAACCCGGGAAACTATTTCAATCATTCTAATAGCAGGGAAAAAACATTTTCTATCCAGAATGACTGCCTATCGCGTGAATTACTCGTATTTAAGAGAATTGAGTAATACACAAAAGGTTCCATTTTCAATATAATAATTTATTTCAGAAGCGTGAGTGGCGAAGAGATTATCTTCTCACAACAGGCGGAACTGAACAATTTACGCTTTGAATTTGATCTTGGAGTTCAAGACAGTGGCTCCAAGGTAGAACTTATCCCTACTTCGACGACCCTTCTCTTCAAACCAAATTCCTATTCATTTAATTTTGACGGTGAGAGTGTTTTGTTTCCACTTAGATCCATTTAGGTGAATGTGATCCCAACCTGGTGACTGTTGAGGCCTTTCAAGGCAAGTATGTCGAAGGTTTCGTTGAACCAGCGTTGAAAGATGTGGAGGTGAGAGCGGTGAACAAAAAATCAGCGGAAACATTGGTTGGCAAGACCGATTCTTACGGAAGATTTAAGTAATTGTTTTGGACATTATAGATGATTTCTTCTTCCTTCCGGTAATGTAAAATGGGGGCTTCGGTAGTTCAGCCCCCCACGAAAGGTAGTTCAAACCCCCACTGTTTTGCCCGTTTCACACCCCACATAATGAACAAATTAGAATAATACAAAAAATGTAAGTGGGGGTTTGATCTACTACGTTGGAGGTTTGATCTAAAACGTAGGGGGCTTTTTCTAAAACGGAGGGGGCTTGATCTAAAACGTAGGGGGCTTCATCTAAAACGTAGGGGGCTCGTGCTGGACCATACAACTTGGATTAATTCTTTGAAATAAATTTTGGGGTTCAGAATGGACGAGGGGGGTTGTACTGGGTTATGGGGGGCTAAACTGGACTGGGGGGCTGTACTACCTTAGCCCCGTAAAATGTTTAGAATTGGACTAGTGTTCGATCCTTCTGAATACGATGTAGCTTTGGAATTGGAAGGCTACAAGTTCTCAAAAGTCGGATCTAACAAATTCAAAGCCATTAAATTGTCGAAATTGGTTGTTTACTACTTTGATGAGAAGACGCAGGAACCTCTTGGAGAAGTGTTGGTCTCGGTTAGTGGAGGAGTTGACTACAGAAACAATGTCATCGTGGACAAATCTGGAAGAAAAAGTTTTGTTGGAGTGGTGAGTATTCAGAAAAATAATGTTTTTTATTTCGGGTTTTAGCCTGCTGGAGAATATTTCATCTCATCCGTTCTCCGAGAGTATCAATTTGTCCCTGATCAGACATCTGTGTCGATCAAAGAAGGAGAAACTGTCGAAAGAAAGATTTACGGAAAACGATTCGCCTATAGGTTTGTTATTTTTAATATAAAATGTTTGCGTTAGTGCGTTTGGAAAGGTGGTTGCTGCTGGTGGTCTCCCTTTGGATCAGGTGGTTGTCCAGGCATTGTCAGAATCTTGTGGAAATCTTCTTGAAGAAGATGTTACTGATAAGGAAGGACAGTTCAGAGTCAGAGGATTGAAACCCGGATGCGAATATAAATTGGTGGCCAAGTCGAGGAATGGCCAGAGAGTTAGAGCAATCCCCCCGTTCATCAATCATAAGGTATGTAACATCAGAATACTCATATCTGCAGGCTAAACAAGAAGATCTGAAGAATCTCGAATTCACTTTGTTGGTTACTGCTTCACAAAATCAACTTCTTGGAGTGTTACAATTAAACGGATTGCAAAGACCAAAGACTCTGATTGTGGACCTCTATGAAGACGGAAAGAAGATAGCTTCTGATAATTTGGGGTCCACTAACAATCTATTTGTTTTCAATGATCGTCTTGCTGAAGGAAAAGAATATCAAGTGAAGATCTCAGACAAACAGCTCAAGGGTGTTAACGCCGTCTCCAGTTCTGTTTCGTTCCAAATCCCGCAGAATGGCGGACTGGATTTGATCAAGCAAGTAACTTTGGTGGTCACACCGCTACCGAAAAAGGCCGAAATCGAAACTTCCAAGTCCAATATCCTGGGAATATTCTTTGTCATTTTTGTGACCGTCGTTTGCATGAACCTGAATAATGTAAGTCCGACGGTGCTTATTTTTATTTCTGAATCTTTAGAGCAAGGATGTCGCTCTGGACCTCTACGATCGAGCCATTGAACTAGTTCGTCGGGACTCCACTTCAACGGTGGAAAAACGAAAGAAGACGAAGAATAACTAGGCGTTGGATGCAATTAGGTTTATTCTATTCGTTTTTTGTTGTTTATTTTTAAATTGCTAATAAGTTATAAATTTGCACTGAAAGATTAATGTCATAATACGTCACCTTTCATCTCTGGCTTTATTGAAAAACTATGAAATTTACAAAATTACGAACATTCGAAATAATAATAGGGAAAAAAAACTCGTGATATAACTCTTTAGTTAGTTGTTAGTTATTCTATCATCAAGTTAAATTAATAAAAGTGTAGTACAGCATGCTAGGGAGGGCATTGAAATAAACAAAATGACGACAACAAAACAACAGTTTAAACTGCAAAATTACAAGTATTAGATAACCAAGCTACCCATAGGACGTGAGTGGAAACAGATGCATGAGACTATACACGATCATGATACGAAGTGGTTGAGAAGATGAGAACATAAGAATATGAGTAAAGGCATCCATCCACCGAAAATCAACAAATCCGGACGATGGCTGAGAACATCGTCGTCTGCACCGGATATTCGTTTGGGGATAGGGTAATCTACTGGGGACGAGCGGGTCGATTCGCCATCAAAGGGCCCGTTAGACGGCCGGCCTGGTCTGCTTGAACCCAATTAGCTACCCCAATTAACATTCTAGAGGAAACAGATAAGTCTTTAACCCTTTCCGGACGAGTCGGCACCTCCATGCAGAAATGAAAGAGGGTACCCTACTGAGTAACGGCATAATAGTGGTTCAGCCCATCGAAGCGTTATTTGGGACTTATGACAAAAAATGTCCTAAAAAGTACCCCCAGTTGACATAACCCTTATAAAATTTTGCTAACGACCTGTAAATTAGAAACTACCGCTAAGTTAAAGTCTAACACTCCTACTACTGTTACATCCAAGAACTGTCCAAATCGGACCACTACGGGATTAGTTATCGACTTTTGGAAATTGAATTTTAAATTTCGACCAATTTTTGGCCCAAAATTGAGTATATCTTCCGCCGGAATCAACCATTTCAGTCTAAATGTGGTTTTTCTGAATCTAGAGTGACGCTAGCTTCTTCCCAGAATGTTTCCAGAAAAAACCTACAGGGCACGTTTCTGTAAAAAGCGAAAAGGTTGAAAGCGTAAAGGTTTCATCGTATAAAATGTCGCCGCAAGCCGAGAAGGGTCGGGCGCAGCTCGAAAGGCGAAAATAATATATATTTTTTTGAGAAATACTATTTTAGTGTGAAACTAAAGCAAAATCCAATGAAATTGCCTGAAAACGCATTAAAAATATTAAAATGACATTGAGTTAATGTTTGCGTGCTCTGTCTGTCTGTATTTCATCTGAATTCAGCTTGTCGACACTAAAATAATATTTTTCGAAGAAAAAATATTATTTTCGCCTTTCGAGCTGCGCCCGACCCTTTTCGGCTTGCGGCGACATTTTATACGGCGAAACCTTTACGTTTTCAACTTTTTTGCTTTTTACAGAAACGTGCTCTATAGGTTTTTTCTGGAAACATTCTGGGAAGAAGCTAGCGTCACTCTAGATTCAGAAAAACCACATTTAGACTGAAATGGTTGATTCCGGCGGAAGATATACTCAATTTTGGGCCAAAAATTGGTCGAAGTTTAAAATTCAATTTCCAAAAGTCGATAACTAATCCCGTAGTGGTCCGATTTGGACAGTTCTTGGATGTAACAGTAGTAGGAGTGTTAGACTTTAACTTAGCGGTAGTTTCTAATTTACAGGTCGTTAGCAAAATTTTATAAGGGTTATGTCAACTGGGGGTACTTTTTAGGACATTTTTTGTCATAAGTCCCAAATAACGCTTCGATGGGCTGAACCACTATTATGCCGTTACTCAGTAGGGTACCCTCTTTCATTTCTGCATGGAGGTGCCGACTCGTCCGGAAAGGGTTAAATACGATACTTACCCTTCAATGTCGGTAGCACAATGGACAAAGTTATGCTTCCAGAAGTTGTATTGCGGGTTTCTAATCAGCTCTACAAAGGTGATCAAGAGTCCCCATGGATGGGGCTTCTGTGCTACTAACCTCTCGAACAAGGTCCTAAAGAAGGTTCGATTAAATTTTACACAGACACGACATACCTTGTAATTTGTTCTTGAACTTCACTGTTGTGAGCGTGAAGGAAGAGGACCAAAATGACACAAGAGAAGTAATTTGTGTGAGAGTTGGGGTATCTCAATTGATTGGCAATCGCGTTGAAAAGCAAATACCGACCCTGAGTACATAAACTGGCGGCCAAACTCTGGAAAATGTCCATGAAAGCGGTGTTCATCACGTTGGTCATATTGATGCTCAGAGACTTCTCGTGCAGTTGGTCAATGGCTCGTGTGCCGACATGAACAACGACCGCATTTACCGTCGAGATGTTATATTTGCATCCTTGGGATGGGTTTAGCATCAAAATGCTGGGGAGTTCGGTCAGGAAACTGACTTGGACCCGCCGTTTCAGATACTCGTCCAGTTTTTCTCCGATTTCTTTAGACACCAAGGACGACATTTCTCTGTGTAATTTCGGATCTTCGTTCATTTCCGGAAGTTTCTCGATCTAAAATACTTTCGATTAAAAAATTCTTCTAAAAAACGCAAAAAGTATGAAAGACATACGCTTTCCTTCGACAAACTGATTGGATCTGGGATCATGAGATCCTTCGGATATGCTGAGAGCACCAAATTCCTCAATTGAATACAGTTGGGCTGAATGACATCGCACAATACATAATGGTATTCGCATAAGATCTCAGGGAAATCATGCAGGATGACAAACATAATCCTCAATGTACCCTTGTAAAGTTCATGGATGTTGGGATGAATTCTGGAAGATCGGAGGAATGGACCCAAGAAACGAAGATGGGAAACCAGAAGTTGGATGTAGACAGCAGTCGACCGTTGGAAATCGTATCGCCCTTGGAACAGGCGAGTCAGTACAATCCTGTGGCCAATGATTTCCAGCCAATGGAAGACGAATCCGGGGACACGACGAGGCTGGATGATGAACAACGCCTGGAAGAAACATTCAACAATATCCCAAGAGATGGGGTCGAGGGCTGGATCTTCAGTGGTCAGTTCGTTGAACATCTGGATAATAATTCTCATGAACGGCATTCCATTGAAGTCAGTCTGTTTATGATCGTGATCGGACATAACAGCTTGAGTGATTATGGCCAGTACTCTTTTGAGAAGGTTCAACTTAGTTGAATGGTTTCCATCTGCGGAGTACTTGATCATCAAGCAGGTGAGTCTAACGAAAGCGTCCAAAGTGAAGTAGCATCGTTGTTTCACGTTCAGATTTCCACTGTTCTCATTTCTCAGGAGACGATAGGCCACGTCGAAACAAATGTCGGCGCACACCTTAAAGAATTGTGTGATCATCTCATCAGTCACCAAAATTCCATTCTCTCGCATCATGTTGACGATGCTCGTAAGGGCTGGCTGAGGATCACGGGCAATGTTTGGTTGATAACACATGTTAATCCATTCCCTGAGGATACTCTCGACCTTTCCTTGGAACTCATCGCCCCCGCGACGTTGTTCAATGGGGTTAATGAATGAAGAAGGACGGCTGGAGAGATTTCCGACGTCTCCATTGCCATTGGGAAAACTACCAAGATTCTCAACTGAAGCTGGGCGAGGCCGAACAACAGCTGGCTGACTGACTAGACGGTTGGCATACTCCATTTGGTTGGCGGACGGAGCCCGGTCAAACTGCTAAACATAAAAATTTATAAAAATTAAATATTATGATACCTGAACTGGTCTTCTGAACTCTTCGATCATTTCGGATGGAGTCTCCGACAAAGAGAGAGAAAGCGGTTTGTGGAAATCTTCATAAACTTTGAAGCTAGCTTCATCATTTGTTCCGGGAAGACGCCTCAAAGGCTCTGGTAGAGAAGGATTTAGGGCGACAAGTGAAGGGTCTGCTTTATATGGCCGGCCTTCTTGTCGACACAACCTTCTGGTCATATATTCTTTCTCCATTCTTCTGTCGATCTCTCGAAGTCCCTTTTCACACGCACATTTAACCACATAGTTGGTAGCGCATTCGATGGTAGCTTCAGTCGAAGCCGTCAAAATTTCTTCGGCAGTCTTCGGAAGGTCGATCTGTTGATTGTTCTGGGCCAAGAGATTCCGGAGATACGCCTGCATTGCTTGTAACAGTGGATCACGGCAGCTGATCATGGCCATTCCAGCGGTCATATTCCTCATCATCTGCTGCGCCGCTCGTCGCATTTGAAGTTCGTCCGGATTCAAGGCAAAATCTTTCTTCACCAAAGCCTCTGTAGCTGTGACCGCAACTGCAATTGCGCGATCGGTGATTCCTCCAACCATTTCTCTAACCGCGTGGCTAACTGCATGTCTGATCATGGCCTTAAGATGGGTGGGAGCTTGCATTTGCCCGATAATCATATCCAAAGTGTTCAAGAACTGAGTCCAATCAGTGTCGCCCTGATCCACATACGGACCATAATGGTTGCTGCTTGACGACACAAAGGTGCTTTGGAGACTAGAGGGTGTTGGAGCAGAGCCAGCCGGGAAACTCGGCATTCCATGACCAGGTGTTTGGGAGAACGTACCATTGGCGGAACTACTTGGAATCGTATTCGACATAATCGCTAAAACAAGATTGATTAAGATAACGCAAACTGACAAGACATTTGAATCCGTTGGGTTTCGAGACCTTCTGTCGGAGTACGATAATGAGACCCGAATCCGTTGATGGTTGGAGAGACATCGCCAAATCCAGTTCGTTGAGGGAACAGGTTGGGCAACCGACTCTGGTCCTTTAATACACCCGTGATTTCGATATCTTTGAGATGAAGTTGGAGATCCTTGCACAAAACTTCTATCTCAAACTTCAGATTTAATTTAAGGTCGGGTTCGTTGTGAATTTCTGCCAAGACCTTTAAAATTCCATTAATCCATGTACACCGGGGCGAGAAAGCCACTGACTTTGCTGTTGAAATCAAGACCTTTGTGACGAACGGAACAACATAAAGAAGCTCGTGTTGCCCTCGGAAAAAGGCATCCATCAGAAGTCCCTTTATATTTAGTTCGTCATATAAGATGGGTTCGTCTCTGGCAATGGTAATGAAGCCCAGCCAGAAGCCGAGATTCTTCAACAACATCCGGTCCGTGAAATTAGATGCGGCTCTTCTCATATCAGATCGCAACAGTACGTTGATAGATCTGTATGTCTCAGTCAGAATTGCCTCATCTAATTTTTCGTCCTTTACAGAGATCAAGAAGGAATTGTACACGTTCTGCAGATTTGGTTCCATTGATACACGTTTCATCACAAGATATTGGGCCAGCCAAGGAATCAGGATATCGCGGTTTTGAGATCGGATCAGCTCTTTCATCTCTTCGCACTTTGCTGGCATTGTTGACAAAGTTAAATTGTTGCAGAGGAATGATACTCGTTCTTCGACCGTGCTGTCCGGTGCTTCGATTTCACGCCCTTCTGCCCGCGTTGCTTGAATCAGAGACTCACAATTCGTTACACCCAAGGATTGTCCCTGCAACAGAGATAAAATTACAAAAGAAAAAACAAACAAATATTTTAAAGGTACTCTAATCTTACAGTGTTATTCCTTGGGGCAAACCTCATGCCGGCAACAGGAGTGGTCGCTTGCCCGTGGTTGTTGGATGGCGTTGTCCTAGCATTCTCGTTGATTAACTGGAGTTCATTTTGGGCAACATGATTCGGCGGAAGGACTCCCTGGATCCCGCTCACAATGTACTCCTTCAGATCTTCTGGAAACCACTCAAACGCGGGCATTGCATGGATTGTCTGGCAGATTTTTGTGTATTTATGAAGAATTGCCCGACATTCATTGATTGCAACGATTCCAAACATGTTCAAAAGAGTAGCTCTGGGAGCATGAAGAGCTTCCAAAATTCTCCTGATGGCCGTGGCAAACTTCATATTCAAAACAATCCCTTCCCTGATGATACCACCGTATACTTTTGCCGTTGTTTTGAGTTCTCGCTCAGGATACTCAGCAAAGAAACGGAATTCATCAAACAGATTCTTCAGAAGACACGAAAGAAGCTCCTAAAAACATAAAGTCTAATTAAACGCTTCCCATACCTTTTCCTGTGTGTTGTTAGAGATGGAGAACCTCTTCATCGTCCTTAGAAACTCGTTAACCTGCAGAGGATTGTTACAGTCGTAGATCTGTTGGAAATATGTGTTAGCTTGGGTTTGGATGGTATCCGAAAAGACGGCGTTCGTGAGATCGTCTTCGGCCGCATAAGGAGTGGCCATACTCGGGGCAGGGGTGGGCCCTCCCCCACCCTGGCCTATGTCTCGGCCTGTCGGCCGGAAGTCCATAGAATTTGGCACACTCGGAGTTGATCTTGTTAATAATCCTGGAAAATCACGAGATAAAAAACATTCGAATTTCTGAAAAAATAGATATAAAAACGAGCAAAAAATTTTAAAACAAAATTTAGATATTTCGTAATGACGGGATGTTTTATACGAAAACACGTGGCGAAAGATATAACTCTTTACATGTCAAATGATCTGAAAAAGACTCCAAAATCAGAGCAAACATTATCCCCGATTGGCAGAAAAATTAAGTCTACAAGAATAACCGTTCATAATTATTCTAACCCCATTTTTATTCCAAAGAGAGAGAAATTTTTAGTTGGGAGGCAAAAAGTATCCCTATCATGTTCCCCTCTGACATGGATTCTCTTTTTGAAGTGTCAGGTGCCAGACAAGTTGTAAACAGAGAGTTAAACCCATGCGTTGGATGTAGCGTTTTCATCGACCAAGGTGTTGACGACGGACAAAACAACCAAACACATGCAGGGATGAAGCTCAGCCACCGAACAGACATCAAAAAAAGTGATGAGAAGGCGAAGAAAGTAAGGGAAATAAGGAAAGGGCAAAGAGAGTGGATGGCTGGGTCAGACAAAGCCGGGCAAGAACTGAGCGAGCAGGACCGACCCTTTCCGAGGTGCGTAGTCGCTTCTCTCGCGCTCCACTCTCAACACATTCCCCCTTCGTTTTGGCAGTGGCGCCACACTCTTTTCGTGTTCTTTTCCCCACTCCCCGCCTCGTCCGCGTCTTTTTAATACCCGCCGTTTCTCCGCACCAAATCATGAGAATTAGACAATATAGCACACTTTTACCTTACTAGCCGGACTGTCAAAATAGTATGCCGCCTTTCCTCTGTATATAATTTTAAACATGACCCTTATCAGTATTCACTTTAAAAAATACAACGGGCGAGCTGACTAGATTATCAAAACGAAAAAAATTCTCCCAGCTTACCATTTGAATTATAATAGACGCGAACGCTGGCAGGCAGCAAATTCTTATTGAGCAGAGAATTCATGTCATTTAGGAGCCAAGACATAGTGTTTACACGTGCATAGAGAGCCGTGAAAATAATCTGTGAGATCTCCGAATTTACCAGTGTACATTTTCTGCGCAAGAAGTGCAGTAAATGTTGGGCAAAGGGATCCTGAAATAGGGTAGAAAAATAATCAACTGTAAACTTACTCCAACTTCATTCAATTTGTCGTCTAGGAATTTATCCAGCTTTAAGAAGTCTCTTCTTGCGGCCAAACAAGCCAAATCGATGAGAAACGTGTAATGATTTGTCTTGAACAGTTCTCCGAGGCCATTCGGTTTCAGTTCATGTGCAATTTCCAGAATCTTCGTCAGTCTACTTTGATCTTCTGGTTGTGATGTGTAATACTCCGTAAAGGCAGACAACAGCATTGATTTAAACGCGTCCATGTTTTCGCAAGTCCAAATAAAATTTAGAACAGGCACAGCATTCTGATGACCGGACAACAGCTGGGTGACTGCTAACTTCAAAACATAGACCCTAAATTGGGTGGAATGGGATTGGAGTTGGGCCACCGTCAAACAAAATATATCGGGACACACATTCACAGGGGTTTTAAACATAGCAAAGATCAGTTGGGAAAGACTAGTGTTCTCCCCAAGCTGGAAAAGACAGTCCACCAACTCGATCATCCTCCAAACAAGAACCTCTCGGTCATTCTCATCTGGCATTACTTTCAGACACGAAATGTTAGTCAAAGTATGGGGATAATCTCGAAGATCGAAGATGTGTCGATGGTAGATGATCTTGTTTAGACACGACAACTAAAAATACTACTCAAACAACTAATTTCTTACATGACCAGCTTTGTTGTTTTTCCAAGGTGTATACAACACATTGATTGGGAACTCCTTGTCGGTGAAGGCCAACTTGAATAATGTGAACAAAAACCGGAAGCTTCCGTTAGACTTTACAGTAAAATAGGGATTGTCCATTCCTTCCAGGACATCTTTCCAATTTAGACCGGGGAGCTGAAGACATTACGGATACCGTTAAGAAACTATTACCATCATATTTATTGTCTCATAGAAGACGTTTGGATCCCATGGGAAATTTTCGGGATCGGTTAGGGGATGATCATCACTATGATCGCTGATAACCATCATGGTTAATATTTGGGATATCTTGAAGGGTTGGATGTCCCCAGTTCCAAATAATTCCTCCACTTTTCTCTGACATTCCGGAACTGATCGGGTAAAATTTTCACCGAGCACCTGCAAATTATTTTTCATACCTAATTTTAAATTAGAACTTACAGCGATTCCTTTGGCATGTTTGGAAGTATTCGTCATACCCGTATCATTAGCATAAAAAGGCACTAAGTGTTCGATCTGAAACGAATTGCCCGCTAAAACAGCTGGACAAAGGTTCGAAGATGTAACAAGGCCTTCGTCTTCTGATCTCAAGAATATGACCGAAACTGTAGCTTCCTCGAACCGATTCTGACCCGTGAAAGACCCGTATTCACTCTAAAAATTTAAATATTAACTTTAAAATTTTTACTTACTGAATAGTTCAACTGGTCTAACCCCTCCGCCTGATGGATTGAAAACGGCGAAGGGTTTGGATCAAGGTTTTTCGGCTTCGATGTCGAGGCCGCCGGAGTAACAAGATTTTTTTGTTCTAAAAAAAGTAAAATTACGGATAACACCGACAATGTAATAAATATTATAAGGAAATCACTGCAGAAACGCGACATGGCGATCGGACGGAGGGGAAGAGAAAACCGGGAAGGAGGTCAGAGCCCCGTTGGACTGGTTTTCGGCCCACTCAGTGCAAAAACGAGGCGGACAGGAGACAGCTCAGCCCCGGAATAAATACTGTCCCAAATAAAGTTAGCAGTACTACCGATTAGCCAGGCGATTTGGCGAGAAATGCAGCGAAGGTCCCTTCACAGGAGAAGATATATAAGATGTGATTTCTCATTTCCACTCCCTTCCATCTATTATATCTCATTTCGCCTTTTCGAAGCGAAAAGTTCCGAACAGACATTATTTTTTGGACGCGCGTTAGACAAAAGAGTAAAACACTCGTCCCGTCATTCATTCAGAGTAAAACCAATCGTTCACAGCAAATGTTTATTTCAGGGAATTAGTATGCACGATTACCTTTACTTTCTTCAGTCTCGTCCATCTCCCCGAACTGAATAACCGTAAATAAGAGATAGACTGGTGCAGATATCAGGATAGGTCCGGACCACTAGAGACGTTGGTTTACAACAAAGGGTAAAGATTTATTCAAAAGAATCGATTTTAACAATAGATGAAAGGATTGGTTACAACGAGAATCCATATCATAGATTACTTTACAAAGAGACACCGGTATCAATTAGCGGATATTCTTCGCCCTAGTGTACAGCACATCGACCACCTCGCCCATGGCTCTGATCGTTTGAACAGCAAGGTCGTACGTGCGATCTTCTACCTCGGCGTCATACACAACCAACATTCCATCTCCTTGATGAAGAGATCCCGAAAATTTCTGGTCCAAAATCATCTGGGCCAACTTTTTCTCGACCTTCTCGATAGGAAGACCAATTCTCTCGGAAATGTGTGAGATCTGGACAAAAGAATAGGGTTCAATCAAACGGCACAACTCCTTCTCCAACATGGCATCAGACAGAGCATTGAAATGCTTTCTGACAACAGGATCACATTGGAGTTCTTGTCTATAATGTCCAAACGCTTCGTTAAATTGTTTCAGAGATCTGTTTTTGGCTGCTGTAGCAATGGCCAACATCGCGGTAACATCCTCTCCGTGATACTTGACGATGTTTTTATGTGCCAAAACATTTGTAGCTTCATCAGACGCATCCAGCATGACCTAAAGAAAAGGGTGAAAATAAAACACATCAAATAAAAAAACACTTACTTTACTCAATAACATGTATTTCAAAGCTCTGGTGGCATCTTTCTGGCTTTCAATCATGTTGTAACCTTCGAAAGCTTCGTAAAAATACGAATACGCCGTTTGGAAGTCTCGTTCGTCAGCAGCATGAAGGATTCCGGATTGCATGTCCAAGTCGGCCTGCATCGCTGGACTGATATACATAGAGTTAGCTGTTGTTCTTGCAGATGTCAGAGCAGCTCGAGCCTTGGCCAAACTGGAGAGGTGATAGCAAGCCTTAGACTCCTCCAATTGGACTTCAACGATCAGGTCCTTATCATCCACCTTCTTCAACTCTCGAACAAGTTCGGTTGCTAAAAATATTAAACGTCAGGTGCTCTACGATTGCAGCATACCTTGTTGAAGAGCCTGGGGATATCTTCCAAGATCGTTGTAAAGTCTGACTAGCCGACCCTGGAGAGTTTGTCTCAAGAAGTTCCGATTCTGCGCTGAAGCCCATTGGATTGATTCCTGGACCAATTCAACCTTTATGTCACCATCTTGGTCGATCTTCAGACACATATCTACCAGATCTCTGACCAATTTAGCTGCTTTTGCCTTGCCGAGAGCAACTAAGAAGGGTCTGGTCTCTTCAATCATTTGCCTCAATTCGTGTGTCCTTTTGCTTGATGCCAGTAAATTCCCCAACTTGATGATGGAGTCTTCTCTTTCTCTGATATCCTCATCGCCTCTGATTGGACTAGTGACTAAAATTACAAACTCCTGTCAAAAAAATTCGAATGAACATTCCTAAAATTTTTCAAAAAAGATTTAGAACTTACCGAATTTTGTAAGATAGCTGATTGCTTGCTCTTCGTTTTCATGTGGGAATGAAGGGGTTGTTTCCATTGCCATTCCACCAGACATTTTGAATTGCTTGCTAAAGGTTCAAACTATAAAAAGAAAAACGCCATGCAAGCACGTAAAACTGTTTTATCATAAGGTTATCACGTTGCAAAACCTCGGGCTATCCAGTATCAGACGCCTTACATCTCGAACATACCCGGACAAAGTCTCGGAAGGAGAAAAACGCTTACAAATCAATAGAAAAACAGAACGCAAAAAGGGCGCAGCTCGCCGAGAAAAAAATTTGTGCGATCGAAATTGTCTTCCAAAATACACGAAATGTTTTAAAAATCAATTGGTATTTCGTCGTTTCGCAATTTTGATCAGCGAAATATGGTGCGGATTCTTCTCCCTGCCGATTCCTCTGGCCGGGCCTGAAAAACGCTAGATGGGCCACGTGCCTGGCCGAAAATCCGATAAAACGTGTCGCTGACCACCCCTGCCGAGGTTAGATCGGTTCGGGGGAATCGGTCCGTGAAGAAGAAGTCCTACGCCCAGCCAATCATTATTTTATATCGCAATTTCATGAACTGCTTTCTTGGATATTCCGTTCGCATTTCTTACAATCTTGTTTCAGACTTGAGTATGGACCCTTTTGGACAATCGCCTGCGCAGCCGGGCTCGGTGATGAGTTCCTTGTTTGGAGCCGGAGGACAGACGCCAGCATCTAACCAGACCCATGGTACGTCTTGTCCTTATGAAACTTTACTCTTTTAGGAGCAAACTCGATCTTGAACTCAAACTTAATAATGGGGGGAAATTCTATCTTGGGTCCCGGTTCGCTTATGAGTGGCACCGGTCCAGGCTCAGTCTTTGGGTTAAATCCTCAATCAGTCATCGGGCAGACGCCGCAATCAAATGCTCTAAATCATGGGCCAGGATCTATTCTCGGCGGATTGAGCAGTTCCGGCAATGGTCCCGGTTCCATGTTGAATCCTTCGTCTGTTTTAAATGGTCCCGGATCAGTTCTCAACAGTCTAAATAATCCGCCATCGGTTCTAGCAAGTGTTCGAGGACCAGGTAAGGTGGCTTGAGGTTTATTAAATTTTTTTAGATTCCGTCATAAATAGTCAGAATGGTCCCGGTTCAGTATACGCGGAAAGAGAACCTGCTTCGGTGATGAATTTGAACGGTATTCCTCAGTATGGCGACGCGCCTCCTTCGGTAATGCCTCTGGCTGTTCCAATGACTCCACTTCAAGCAGATTTCTTGGGTAATAGAGACCTAATGCCAGCCTCAAACATCCCGACAACGGCAATGCCGGCAACCCCGATGAGTGTAGCCATTGATGTTCCTTCTCCCACCCTTCAAAATATTGTATCGACAGTGAATCTAGGAGTTCAACTGGATTTGAAAAAGATTGCCCTTCATGCGCGTAATGCGGAATATAATCCAAAACGTTTTGCTGCTGTTATTATGAGGATTCGGGAACCAAGGACAACAGCACTCATCTTTTCATCCGGAAAGATGGTTTGTACAGGAGCCAAGTCAGAGGAAGCCAGTCGGTAAGTATTACATAATAAATTTATGTATTTTATTAGGCTAGCTGCTCGGAAATACGCTAGGATTATTCAAAAATTGGGGTTTGATGCAAAATTTACCGAATTCAAAGTGCAAAACATGGTTGGTTCTTGTGATGTCAAGTTCCCCATCTTGTTGGAAGCCCTCTGCATCAAGCACTCTCAGTTCTCAACATACGAACCCGAATTATTCCCAGGTCTCATTTACCGAATGGTCAAGCCTCGCGTGGTACTTTTGATTTTCGTTTCTGGAAAGGTTGTTATCACTGGTGCCAAGTTTAAGAGGGATATTGATGAAGCATTCAATCAGATTTACCCGATTCTCAAAGGATTCAAGAAATGAAACGCTTTTGATTGTTTATTTTGGTTAGTTTGTTTAGCTAATTGCCCGTTGATTTCTCCTGTTTTCATATCGCGCATTGTATATAATACATACATCTATATTTTTATCCATTACCTCGGGTCGTGAATAGCCCCCAGTCATAACGTTGTTTTATGGATAAGGTAGATCGTACTAAGAAAGCGAAAGATCCCTGATGCTAATTTGAAAGTTATATATTTAAAAAATACAGATACGACATATTTTTTTATGTCTCCATTGATCTTTGGGTTGAATTATAATTCTTTTTATTGATTTAATTATAAGAATTAATATGAGATTGATGGGGAGATTGCACTTGTAGTAGGATTAAATTAGGCTAAGTCTAGAAGTTTGGAGTAGCATAGGCGAGAATGTACCTGCAATACATTTATGGTGTTACGAACATTCCAAACTTACGATGCCTCTCTCTTGATCTTACAAACCAAATCTCCGGAGAAGTTGTTCTTGGAAGCGAAGTCACCAGCTCCAGTGACAGCCTCGAACTGGACATCAAATCTCTGCTCAGCTGCCCTTTGGACGGCGACTGTGACTTGGTGTATGTTACATTTCTTCCACTTTCCATTTCTGGATTTCGATAGTTGGTCATATGTGTCGGACATCAGCTTTTCAAGCTCCTACAATCCACATTGAACCCATTTATACTGGCGACTTACTTTATTGCAGCACATGAATCCGTCATCGTTCAAATAACAACTCTTCAGAGGGAATTGAATAGTTTTGGCTAAAAGAGCGTTAATTTGGGCCTATCGTTACA
Organism: Bursaphelenchus xylophilus; assembly: GCA_904066235.2. NCBI lineage: Eukaryota > Metazoa > Nematoda > Chromadorea > Rhabditida > Aphelenchoididae > Bursaphelenchus > Bursaphelenchus xylophilus. The sequence continues at coordinate 5,324,223 of CAJFCV020000003.1, read as the reverse complement.
CAACATACCTCCTTCTGCAGGGTTGCGGGGTTGGGAATATTCATCTGCTGGTGCACTGGTTGGGGGTACGTCATAGCCACTGGCTGGTGGCGAGGTTGGAGCTGGCGCATCATATCCACTTTGAGGAACTGGTGCTGGAGTGGCGGCCTCTCCGTATCCATTATGTGGTGGAGATGGGGCGGTGGTATCGTAGCCTTCTGTAATTGTACCGCAATGTTTAGAATTCAAAAATTTCTTCAAAAGATATGGTATGCAAAACTTACGGGCAGAAGCAAGGGTGACGACCGCACAGAAGATCGCAGTAACGGCGCGCATCGTTGTTAGGGGGAATGTCCGCGTGAGCGTGGATCAAGCGCCTTTTGAAGGATCGATGGATGGCCATCGTTTTTCGTGCGATTGCTTGCCCTGAGGGTTCCTATTCCTCCTCGTCTCTCGCAGAAGCTGGTCATTCGAGCGGGGGTGGTTATCAGTCGAAGGGAAACTCCATGAAACGAGTTTATCCCGAGCTTGACCAACTCATTACTGCACTCTCTAATGCGCCGTTTGTTTCCATAGTTTATTCCTTTTCCAATTAAACTATTAGATCCATTATTTAATCAGCTACGAATTCAAAACCCAGACAAGGAAAGTACAAAAAAAACTTTTATGAAAACGATCTGAAATTCGATACAGAGACAAATAATATCTGGTACTTATTGAATATTCCGAAAGGAGAATCATAAAATTTCTTTTTTCTTAAATCTTGATGCGTTTGAGCTTCACATTAAAAGTAATGGCAGGATAGAAAGACCACAGCTTTATGCCGCCGAGGCCCAACATTGGACCATCAGGCTTCAACCTTCAAGTGTCAGTTCCGAATTATTTCTTTGCCATGAATCCGTTGTCTTCCAATGGCAACTTTGTTTTGTTTGTTCCCCATGTCTCCTTTTGATGTTATATTGGCCAAACCCAAAGCTAACCCAATTTCCTTGAAAGTTTCTAATTTCTGATGACACTTCTTCGTCTTCCAGCCCATCTAGAAGGAATCGTTTAGCCGACCTTGTCTGGCCTGATGCTTTTTTTGGTCTCAGAACTGGTAACATTACTCTTCTCGATTCATTCAAGCGCAGCGGGATATCGAAATTTGCTGAAATGAAGGATGAGGAAACTCTTACGGCCATCCTTATGTCTGATTATATTGAGTTAGGAATGATTAGAAGGCAGATAAAACAACTGTCGCCTTTATTTTGCGTCTGTTGTAAGAGCTTGTTTCCGGATTTCACGTGTCTGCATGCCCTTTTGCAACGAGACTCGCTTAATGACCGGAAGCGTAAAATGGCACCTGGTCCCTTTATTCCTTGGATAAAGCCGTGTTTACGGTTAGGATGATTATACAATTGATGACTCTCTGAGATCAGAGGAATTTATGAGGCCCTTTGCTCTCTTTTTATCAATTATCCCTGGGTTCGAAATGCTGCGATATGATATTTACGTGCCCTTTATCAGATTTAGGTGACTCTTTCCGCTTCATTCTTATCCGTTTTTATTAACACTTTGAAATCAATCCCTGGCAAATTAGATACGTTACGTTATCATGATTTCTAATGCTCTAACCTAACGTTTCCATAAAGAAAGGTGCCAGATAAGTGAAAACTGTCCAGCCGCTTTCCTATAAATAATTACGCGTCATATTACTGCGTATTAAATTACTTATCATAACAAAATTAAAGCCAAGAAAAAGAAACAAAGACAAGATTTGGCCCACTTCCAGCGATGCGGGGATTACGGCGCCGAGAGGCGGTGGTCATGGACGCAAGCCAGAAGAAGAGTATGGCCTTCTCTCTGAGTAAGTAAATTATTATAGTGTGGCACTTCGTCTCTTCCAAACTTTCTTGTTCGGGAAATTCGTTTAAAGTGCGGCTTTGTTGCGTAACTAGTATTATGTAATCTACCCAAAGTACTCAGACAAAGTATTTAAAAGTGTGCAGATTGGACAAAGAGGGCCGTCGAATATAATAATTTTGGCCACCTTACCAAAATGTACGAAATCGAAAATCCAGTCCTGTTTTCTTCAGAAGAGAATGACGCGGAAGCCCTGATTATTGGACCGTACTTGCAGAAGAAAGTGGGCCCGGCCGAGGTAAGCACTCTTTACACGAGTATCCTTTTATGGGGTTTGCGAAGTTCCTGTTTAAGAACCAATTTTAGCTCCAAAATACGACACGTTTCAACGCCGCGGAGATAAAGACTTTATATCGGGCATTTAAGGCCACCGCACCGAGTACTGTTATTCATCGGGACCTTCTTCGGAGCATATTCAGAGAGTTCTTCAGACGGGGAGATGTTGAGCATTACGCGGATCTTGTTTTCAATGCCATCAATGTTTCTCATACCGGTTCTATCACCTTCTCGGTAGGTACGGCTTAAAATATTAGTCATACGAATTTAAGGAGTACTTAAAGTGCCTTTCGGTTTTATGCAGAGGATCGATGGAAGAAAAGATTGAATGGATTTATAACATCTATGATCCGTTGGGGAAAGGCTACGTAAGCTGTGAGCGAGTTCAACATGTGATGACCTCGGTTGCCGATCTTCTGGGAACCCACAAAAGAAAGCCGAGTCGTCCTGAAATTGATGTCAAGTGTGCACAAGAAGTCTTTCAGAGATTTAATCCCAATTCTGATGGAGTTATAACGAAAAAAGATTTCCTTGAAAAATGCCTAAACGATCCTTCGATATGCGAATCCATAGATGTCTTTAAATCAATCCTTTTCAAGTAAGATTGAAGAATAAGAATCACCCGTTTATGACTGTCACGAGATTTATTTATTATTTATGACAATGTCTGTAAATATAGCATCATCCAATAAAGCTTAAAACAACGAATTAGGGATACCTTAGCATGACGTATCATTAATTTCTAGGCGCAGAGCAGAGATATTATTAGGGTAGTCAAGTCGTCAACTTGACGCGTCAGTCATGTGGGGTTCGGACGGGGTATATACCCGAATATCTACACAAATACCCACGTATAGTCCACAGCGACTTCCCGGATGGACTAATACTAGTCCTTCTGGAAAGTCGCCAATTTTGGTTTGATTCCGTTTAACATAAAAGGTATCATGTGATGTCAAAATATACAGTGTCTCCCGCAAAACGCATTAAGGAAAGTGGCGCAGTGGGGAATACCTTTGCATATTTTGTGTTGAAAAAGTGTATTATGATAGAATAGAGTTCAGCACGTTTGTTTTTCGTTATAAATTTGGGTTGAGCATTTGATTATGTATGCTTCGGCTTTATTTATTAGCTATGACAATTTCTATAAATCCTACGTCATTCAATAAAGCAAAAAATTAATAATACCCAGCACTTTTTACATAAATTAGAACTGCTTAATAGAGATGAGCTCCCATGTTCAAGAAGAAGACATTGCCCCATTTTACATTTGAAGGGAGGATTCTGGTATGGTAGCGATTGACCCGCTTCTCATTTGAGGCGATCGCTGAGATCTTCTTGAACAATTCGTTATTGGAGATGACAAAAAATTGCAGAATGGGAACGGTTTCACTTCGGAGATGGTGAAGAAGGATTGACCTGAAAAGAAGTATTACTGTAATGTTACGTAATCAATTGGTGAACCCGTTTTGCTATCAGCCCCATCCTCTGTTCATAATACGATCTTCACGGCCGATAAGGGTGGCGACTGTAAGCAAACAAAAAGGTCTTATGTCATCGTTCAAAAGTCCGTGCATTTTTGAAGTCATCCCAAATATATAATGAATCTTCATAAAATATGTCACTTACTCTGCGATCTCTTCGGTGTCAGCATACAACTGAAGCACTCTTTCGCCGAGGGTCAACACGTAACCGACCGGTTGATTTTCAGCGTCGATAGCGACGGTTCCTCTTACCTAAAGAAGATTCAAATCAGATAAAGGAAACAGAATTAAGGAATTGCATGTCAAGATAGCCCATTTTTGTTTCGCGGCAGATTATTCGGAGATTACTTACACCTTGAAGGCCGAAAAGAAATTCCAGATACTCTTGACGGTCGATCACCGTGATATTGGAATCGTAATCCAAGAAAAGGACCGCCGTCTTGGCGGAAAGGGATTCGAATTTATATTCTGACGGCTTCGCTGATGACTCGAGAAGTGAGAGCAGTTTGGGCCTAAAGAAAAAGTTCATTCTACAGACAGAATTGTGTCTCCTCACCTTTCAACTTCGTATTCCAAGAACCTGTACTTGTCTGAAACAACGAAACCACTTTTATCTCTCCATAAATCAATTGATTCATCGTTCCTAAAGAAAAAAATAAATTCCACGAAGCCGCATGGGACATAAATTACAAAATATACACTTACGACTTTTCACCAACGTATAGATCTACCGTAATATTCTTTTTCATGTCAAAGTTTTTGTGCCCAGCGTTGTCAATAAGTTCATCGATGACGCTTTGTAAGAGCGGAGTGGCCTCGGGCTTACCGAAAACTGAGTAGTACGGGGAGAAGCCTGATAGATCCTTTAGTTCTGTCTTTTTCTCAGCCACCTTGTAGACGTAATGGTTGTCAGCGACATCTTCAGAAACTCCAATTTCTCCTGCCTTTCTCTTTATTGGTGCCAAATTCACAAAGACGTCATTGTATTTGTCGGAAGTGGCAACAGCCGAACAATAATACTGGTTGGGAGTGTAGGAATGGAAGATACCAACAGCCACGGGAACAGATTGCTTCGAGTCATCTTCCACTACCGTAATCGATCGAAGGTTTTCCAAGTCGAGAACGGACGCATTGTTGTTAGAGGGCAGCAGATTCCCATTGAAAGCCCTCGAGGCCTTCGAATCCTGGACTAGCTGATGAAGAGGCTGGGTTGCCAGCATAATGGCTACAGTAATCAATCAGAAGCGAATGATGGGAGGATCGGCGAGGAACCGCTTAAATAAGCACCCTCACCTCCACGACGAACTCGCTCCGATTCATATCAGAAGGAGGCATCTGAAAGAGGAAAAGAGCTGAAACCCTCAGCAGAAACGAAGCCGGCAATCCCTTTTTCCAGAAGCTACCTTTTGTAATCTACAAAATCACCATGAACAACTAGTTTAGCAATAAGTTTTTCTGAGATTATCCAAACTACTCATTAGTTCTCCAAGTCTACTGGTTTCTTCTAAAATTTTCTTCTCGTCATATATTTTTAATAATGTTCGCTCTATTTAACAAGCGGGTCATCAATACCCACAATCGAAAATTGAAAGTGAAGAAAAGTAAATTCGGGAATCAAATCATCCAGAAGAGATCTCAAGAGATAACATAAGGATCAGTTGAGGTGAAAACAGTGAAAGTAGTGTAAAAACATAGTTTATTCAAGTATAAAAGAATGTACAAAAATAACCGAGCAACATAAAAGAGTTATCAAAAGGTAGTAAAAACAATGTCCATCGTCAGAGGAAAAAAGTTTACATACAATAATTAGTACAACAGACTACGACCCTGATGATCATTGCTTCTTATCACCTTATTCAGACCAGAAAAATTAAAATTCTAGAAACGTGAGTAAGTGTAAAACAGTAAATATTGAAGGCTAAATAAATATAACACATGGCAACTTGTTAAATTCACTTGCTGTTCTTGTCGTCCTCGATCAGATATCTTCTCTTCTCGCCCAATAAAGAAGCTCCAGTCTCCCCTTGGTTGTTCGCAATCTCGGGATTGCCACCTTTTGTAAATATTGCTCGGACGGTTGCGGAATTCTTGCCCTTGCAAGCAATCAACATTGGTGTATTCCCTTCCTTGTCCTTAAGATTTGGATCTGCCCCGAAATTCAAGAGAACCTCACAAGCTTCCCATTGACGATTTTCGGCCGCATAATGAAGAGCGATTCTACCTTTTTTATCAGGCTCGTTGATCATCATTTTGGACGCGGCAGATCCATTTTTCTCTCGACAGAATCTCAGGAAGTTCCGGAGCTGAACAAGAAAATAACCATTTTTGTGAAAGAGACATACGGTTGATCTGTGGCCATACGATGCCCCCAATCCAAGAGCATTCATTCCATCCTTGTTGGTCGTTTTGGGATCAGCTCCTGCTCTCAAGAGAGTGGTGGTTCCATCAGAACATCCTTGGGCCAATGAATACATCAAAGGTGTCCATCCCTTCGAGTTAGCTCGATTAACCGCTTTTGGATCCATCTTTATCATCTTCTAAAAAATACAGAGAACAGACTCCTAACACATACCTCAATGCACTCCTGATGTCCAGTGATCACAGCAGAGACTAGGGAGAAGCCTTCTTCTTCACCAATCTGAATCTCATTGGGAACATAGTGCCTCAGACGACTCTGGAGATCCGTAATCACACTTCCAAAGTAGTCTTCCCTCTTCTTTTTTTTCATAATACTCTCATGCTTGTCCACTCGGTCCTTGTTTATCCTCAGGGCATTGCAGAATTTGTTAACAAAGTTCATACTTGGGTTTTGTTTCTTCTCTTTGTGCTTCAAGACCTGATCGAAAACCTCAATCAAGTAGTCTGCCTGGGACTCGGTGAAGTCTAGAAGCTAAAAATCAGTTATGCAAGGTTTAGGTAATAATGCATAAAAATATAATCCTTCCGTAAAAAAATTGCGTACCATTAAGTTCCCATAATCATATTTAATAAACTCGGACAGCTTCAAGTGCTCAACATTATATGGCAATTGAAGATCGATGAGTTTAACGAATTCCTCGACACTAATCGCTCTTCCCAATTCATCCAATTTAGAAGAAGAGAGTGCGGCCATTGGGTTTGGAGGTGGAAAATATTAACCTAAAAATATACAACGAGAAATTTAACGGTTTTGCATATATACACTCGTAAGCCTATCTTCTCGCGGAAAAACGAAAATTTTGCCTGATGACAATATTCAAACCGTAGAATTTGCGCAATGCTTTGGGGCTAGAACCACGCAAAACGCACATTTCCGGCCGCAGTTCGCCAAAAATAAAATAATTTTTTTTGCAAAATGACGGAATCTTGGAATTGCTTGTCCAAAAAGAAGTTGCACGAAGTTTGGGAATCTGGAAAGCTTAGGGAGATACGGCTAGCGCAAAAAAGTGTCAGATATTTGAAGTCGAAGGATGCTGATGTTGTAGAAGATCAATATGAAGGTAAGGGACATTATTTAATTGTAATTTCTGTTTAGGAGGGCATCAGTTATGGCAAGGCACACTGCTTCAATTATCTTTTCTAGCTCAGCAAGCGGAGTTTAAGATCACAAATGTTATGGACGTAAGTTTTATATTCTTTACGTCTAATTTTTTAGGTTGGCTGTGGGAACGGATTACTTGGTATTTTCTTGGCCAAGTATAATGATGTTCAACATGTTGTGTTTCAAGACTTGGTAAGGATATATACGCTTAGAGACGTTGCTTTAAGAACGAAGATGTTCTTTCCGATACCACACAACCAAATCTCGACGTAAACGGAATTCATAAATCTAAATATTCCTTCGTGGCTGGACCGTGGCCTGATTGTTTCCAAGACTTAGAAGAGACTAGGTAGGGTCCAATTACTGCATATATTATTTCAATGAAAACATTGCAGTTTCGATTTAATTGTCAGTTCCGATACCGTTTATCGCATCAAGAACTTCGAAAATCTTCATTTGGTCTTTCAGCGATACCTCAAGAAGACAAAAGACGCCTCAATGTAAGTTAATTACGTGAGAAAAGTACCTCTTTGTCAGATATTTAAGTGGAAAGGATCTCTATTTTGGAAATGATGGAGGGATCCTGCCGTTTCTTGAGTTTGTAACCGAAAAGAATCTATTTGATGTTACTGTAGTTATGACAGATGAGGGAAGTGTAAACCATTCTTTACTTCATTTGAAATGGAAGTTACCTATTGTTGACTGTTGATTGTTTTGATGAATAAATGTCGTCTTACGAAAAGTTGCGGAATAAGATCTCAGCAAGAAAATAATATTGAACTCCTATTCTTCTTAATAATGCATTCACGTTTGTTACAAATTCATTTAATTTGTTGTCTCGTTATTCTTTAGCCTTGGGGGACGTCAGAAATCACGAGAATGAGAGACGCCTTCGTTGTAATATCAGAATCATAAAGTAATTATTTGTCGATTCGATCGAGTGGGGAGGTCGGTCTCAAGTTTCCCTCGGTAAGATCATTGACTAGATTATCTGTCTTCTTTTTTGATATCGCCGTATCCTCCCTCTTTTAGTCATTTTTGGTCATGTCGAAGGTACGTATCGACAACCCGCATTTACTGTGTATGGAAGATGATACTTTGTATCACTTCGGACTCAAGAAAAGCACCACTGATTTTACCCAGTTTGGCGATGTGAAAGTAAGTTGAGTATGTCTGTGACAATTATTTTTAGTTTGTTTGTTGCGGCGGCAGCTACACTCGGTTACAAATGTACGCCGCTTTGTTTGCCAAGAAGGCTGGCCTCCCTTGCTCTGAAAATATTTCGAAGTCAGATCGTTTCTGTCTATACAAAACGGGTTATGTCATGTGGGTGAATGTAAGCTACTGTGATATAATATTAATTCCTATTCAGCATGGAATGGGTGTCCCTTCGTTGAGCATTATGTTGAACGAGATCACCAAGTTACTCTATTATGCTGGAGCCACAGATGTCATCTTCATCAGATTAGGGACCAGTGGCGGAATTGATGTTGCCCCAGGCACTGTGGTCGTGGCTGACAACACCATGGACTCTAAACTCAGAAATGATTACATTCTGGACATCGCCGGGAAGACGCTGTGCTTTGATTGTTCCCTCGATAAAGACCTGGCCAAAGAATTCTATAACGTTGCAAAGGAAATGAACTATGCGGCTGATATGGGTACCACAATGTGTGCCAATGATTTCTATGAAGGTGGGTGGTCGTTGATTAATAAACGATGCATCTAGGCCAGATGAGATTGGATGGAGCCTTTTGTGACGCCGCTTTGAACGAGAAAGTCGAGTACCTGAAGAAGTTGGCATCAATGGGGGTGAAAAATATCGAGATGGAATCAACTTGCTTTGCTGCAATGACAAAGCGGGCAGGATGTAAAGGTGACATCATTAATAATCTTCCTCTTGGAATAAATGATTAGTAATGAAGTTCTGAACTTATTAACTTCACCATTTTCAGCCGTCATCATCTGTGTTACTCTGGTGAATCGGATGTTGGGGGATCAAGTTACACTCGCGGAAAATGATTACAAAGAGTTCGAAATGCGACCTTTCAATGTTGTCAGCAAATTCATTTCGAAACGATTGGGATACAACGGCTATTGATATACATACATGTATAAACAAACCGAATAAAGATTACTGACTGCGGTTTAATTTCCTTTGATGATTCGAGATCGCAATAATTCTGTCTGGGACCTGTTTGCAATTTTGTGAATTCCGAAAAAAGTATCATCCGATCTTCTTACAGGCTTGACGAATTCTTTCATCAATTGCGGTCAGTGTAGTCCTTTATTCGAATTAGCTCTCTAACGGTTTTTCGAATTTTCAATGTCTAATCAGCCGGAATTTTCAACCAAAAGAACAGTCGTTACGACTTATTTTATAGACATATTTTTTGAAGAAAAAAGTGGTCATTTTTACGTGGTCGGTGGAGTTGTGCGCGTTACGAAGGCGGTCATATCTTTGATAATTAACATTTTTTCTCTATGCTGTAGAACGAGAGAGATGGCGACTCTTCACAAATCGAATTCTTCCAGCTCGTTTGAAGCTTCCAAGGTCACCTTTGCGCACCTCTGGGTGACTCATTCCAATTTTTATGAACCAACGCGGAAAAAATCCTCATTGGAATGACGTCGTCATTTGTTTTGGCCAAGAGGAATATTTGGCCTTGTCTGTCGCGCTGGTCGAGAGAGGAAAGACCACTGCCCGGCTGACTGGCTGGCCGTCTCTCGCCCTTCGGAGTCTTGCGGAGTTTTCGCGTTTTTCTCTTCGCCCCTTCCACGTTTCAACGTTCGGAGACTCTGAAGTCTCAGAATCCGGGTGCCCCTTCTGATGCCGCAATTTTCTGATTTGGGATTTTATCTAATGTCGTGACACGTGGAATTATACCTTTCCTGGCATTTCGCGCATCCTTTTGTATTTTTTATTTCAGTTCCGCACTAGTCGAGAAGTTGGAACATCCAGTTGTCGCCCTGATCTTTTTATTCTAGCGTTCTCATCATGTCGGCGATCGTTCCCATACGCTTTCATGAACTCTTTACCGTAAGTCCCGTGTTTTTTACTGTAGTACACATAAAGTTTTTAAAATCTAGGTTTTTTTGTAATTGGGACGATGAATCATGGTGAATATGACCAGAAAGTGTATGTAACGGTTCAAAAACTTTTTAAATAGCTATAGAAAAATTAATTTCAGCTCCCGAATCTTGGGATTAGTAGCCAAGCCATCAATTTCACCAATGTCACAATGGAATCGGATAAATTCATTGTGGTCAGAGAGCAGGTTGGAGGCTCTAATCAAGTTGTTATCGTTGACGTTAACAGACCCAACGACATCTTGAGAAGACCTATCACCGCAGACTCGGTGATCATGCATCCTACTCGCAAGATCATTGCTCTCAAGTGTAAGGTTACATTGTTTTTTATAAATTTTTTCTGTTTAGCCCAGAGACAACTGCAGATGTTTGATATTGACCAGAGGGCGAAGCTGAAGTCTCATTTGAGTACAGAGGACGTGGTTTTCTGGAAATGGATCAACGAGAAGACTGTCGGTCTTGTCACTGAAACTAGTGTTTTTCATTGGCATTTGGAAGGTCAGAATGCTCCGGTGAAGGCGTTTGACAGACACACTAACCTCAAAGACTGTCAGATAATCTCATACAAGTGCGACCACACCGCTAAGTTGTTGCTGCTTCAAGGAATTGCCGTCAAGGTATGTGCTTTATGATTTATAATAATTATTTGTTTAGGAAAATAGAGTCGTCGGGTCTATGCAGTTGTACAGCGAGGAGAAAAAGCTCGCCCAGCCAATCGAAGCACATGCTTCATGCTTCCTTCAATTTACACAGGAGGGTAATCCCCATCCCTCCAATCTGTTCTGCTTTGCTGCCAGGACGGCCACAAACTCTCGACTTCATATCATCGAAGTTTCCACTCCTCCAGCTGGAAATCAACCCTTCAGCAAGAAACAAGTAGAGATACAGTTTGCTGCTGAAGCCGCCAATGATTTCCCCATCTCCATGCAGGTATGGTGTAAATTGATTTTGAATATTCTTCTCTAGGCCTCTGATACCCACGGCGTGGTCTTCATGATCACCAAACACGGATTTGTGCAAGTATTTGATGTCGAAACTGGAACTTCCATCTACACCCTAAGGGTTTCTTCTGAAACCATTTTTGTGACTGCCGAGCATAAGAGTTTGAATGGATTTTTGGGAATCAACAGACCAGGGCAAGTCTTGGCCATTGGAATCGATGATCAGGCCATTGTTTCTTATCTGAAGAACCAACTTCAAAATCCTGATTTGGCGCTGAAGATGGCAACCAGATGTAAATTGGAAGGAGCGGAAGATCTGTTTGTAAGAAAGTTTAACCTCCTCTTCGGAAACGGCCAGTATGAGGAAGCTGCCCGAGTCGCCGTCAATGCTCCCAACAACATTCTCAGAACTCCAGGTACCCTCCAGAAGTTTCAACAGGCGCCTGCCGTCCCTGGTCAGAGTGCAACGCCTCTGTTGAAGTATTTCAACGTTCTCTTGGAATCCGGCCAGCTCAACAAATACGAATCCTTGGAGCTGTGTCGACCAGCCATTGCCCAAAACAAAAAACAGTTGGTGGAAAAATGGTTATCCGAAAACAAATTGGAATGCTCGGAAGATCTTGGAGATCTTGTCAAGACTATCGACCCAACACTCGCATTGAGCATCTACCTGAGAGGAAATGTTCCACACAAGGTCGTTCAATGTTTTGCTGAGACCGGACAATTCGAGAAGATCATATTGTACTCGAAGAAAGTTGGATTTGAACCTGACTATCTCTTCCAACTGAGACAGGTATTGCGTTCCAATCCAGATGCCGCCGTCGCTTTCGCAATTAGATTGGCTACCGAGGGGCCTGATGAGAAAGGATTAGTCGATCTTCATCAAGTGAGTGTTTTCAAAATGACAATAATTTGATGTTTTAGATCGTTGATTGCTTCTCTGATGTCAATGCCGTTCAACAGTGCACTAAATTCTTGTTGGAGCTTGTCAACAAGGGTGTCACCTTGGAGCCCAATCTTCAAACACGGCTTTTGGAAATGAACCTTACTATGAATCCACCAGTCGCTGATGCGATTTTGGGTAATAATGTACTCAAGGATTACGACAGAGCTGCCATTGGACAACTGTGCGAAAAGGCTGGCCTCTTGCAGAGAGCCCTAGAGCACTTTACGGATATCTACGACATCAAGAGGACCGTGGTTCATACTCATCAATTCCAGCCTGATGTAAGTCTCATAATTCATAAATCATTTTGTTTTTAGTGGTTGATCACTTACTTTGGTCGTCTAAGTGTTAGCGATACCATGGAATGTTTGAAAGCCATGCTCCAAGCAAATCTTCGACAGAATTTGAATATCGTTGTACAGATTGCCTCGAGGTACGCTGAACAACTGCAAACACAGCCAATCATCGAGCTGTTCGAATCGTTCAAATCATTTGAAGGTCTTTACTACTTCTTGGGATCGATTGTCAACTTCTCGCAAGATCCCGATGTTCACTTTGCTTATATTCAAGCCGCCACCAGAACCGGCCAATTGAAGGAAGTCGAAAGAATTTGCCGAGAATCAAATGTCTACAACGCAGAGATGGTCAAGAATTACTTGAAGGAAGCCAAACTGAGTGACCAACAGGCTTTGATGATTGTATGTGACCGACATGACATGGTGCACGATCTTGTTCTTTATCTCTTCCGAAACAATCTCCATAAGTCCATTGAGGTATTTGTGAACAAAGTTAATGCAGCAAGACTCCCTGTCGTCGTCGGAGCTCTTTTGGATGTAGATTGCAGTGAAGAGGCCATCAAACAGCTCATCTCAAATTGTCGAGGAAAGTTTGATATCGATGCTTTGGTCGAGGAAGTGGAGAGAAGGAACAGGTAATCTACTTGCTTTTGTTTTTGGATTATTTTTAGACTGAAATTGTTGGCTAATTGGTTGGAAGGCCGAGTTCACGAGGGTGCCACCGATGCCGCTACTCACAATGCCTTGGCCAAGATTCACATTGATGCCAACAACAACCCCGAGAGATTCCTGAAAGAAAACCAATACTACGACTCTGCAGTGATCGGAAAGTACTGCGAAAAAAGGGATCCCCATTATGCTCTCGTGGCCTACGAAAGAGGAAATTGCGATCAAGAGATCATCAAGGTCTGTAATGAGAACTCGCTCTTCAAGAATCTGGCCAGGTACTTGGTCAGAAGGAGAGATGCAACACTTTGGGGCTCCGTTCTTACCGAAGATACCGCCCACCGTCGTTCTTTAATTGATCAAGTCGTTCAAACTGCATTTGCTGAAACTCAGGATCCAGAAGATATTTCCGTTACCGTCAAGGCTTTCATGTCTGCTAATCTGCCACATGAACTTATCGAATTATTGGAGAAAATTGTCTTGGATAGCTCTAACTTTGGTCAGCACAGGAATCTACAGAATCTCCTCATCTTGACCGCTGTCAAATCGGAAGCTAGCCGGGTCATGGAATATATCCAGAAACTGGATAACTATGATGCACCTGATATTGCCAACATTTGCATTTCCAGCGAGTTGTATGAAGAGGCATTTGAGATCTTTAGAAAGTTCGATGTGAATGCTTCTGCAATTCAAGTGAGTTTCATTAATTTAATAAGGGAATTAAATTTTTTTTAGGTTCTTATCGACAACATTAAGAAGTTGGATCGTGCTTACGAATTTGCGGAGAAAGTAAACGAACCAGCTGTCTGGGGACAGTTGGCCAGAGCTCAGCTTGAAGAAGGTTTAATCAAAGAATCTGTGGACTCCTACATTAAGGCTAACGACCCTCGGGCTTTCATTGACGTTGTGAAGAAATGCTCGGACACTGGTCATTGGGAAGATCTTGTTCGATTTTTACAGATGGCTAGGAAGAAGTCTAGAGAGTCGTTCATCGAAACAGAGCTCTGCTTTGCTTATGCCAAGACCAACCGGCTCCAAGATCTGGAACAATTTGTCCATGAGCCCAATCACGCCGCCATCCAGCAAGTTGGTGATCGATGCTTCGAGGAGGCTATGTATCCAGCTGCCAAAATCCTCTACAACAGCATTTCCAATTACGCCAAACTTGCCATTACTGTGGTTAAGATGGGAGATTACCAAGGTAGGTGAATGAAACTGTTTTTTTATGTTCATTTAGGTGCCGTTGATGCTGGAAGAAAGGCCAACTCAACCAAAACATGGAAGGAGATCTGCTTTGCTTGTGTTGATCAAGAGGAATTCCGGTTGGCTCAGATCTGTGGTCTTCATATTGTTGTTCATGCTGACGAATTGGAGGAATTGATCAATTATTATCAGAAGGCCGGCCACTTCGAGCAGCTGATTAGCCTTCTCGAAGCTGCACTCGGACTCGAAAGAGCTCATATGGGAATGTTCACTGAATTGGCCATTCTTTACTCCAAGTACAAGCCGGAGAAGATGCGCGAACATTTGGAACTGTTCTGGTCGAGAGTTAATATCCCGAAAGTCCTCAAGGCCGCCGAACAATCCCATCTTTGGGCTGAATTGGTCTTTTTGTATGACAAATATGAGGAGTATGATAACGCCATCTTGACCATGATTAACCACCCCACTGTCGCATGGAGAGAACAGCACTTCAAGGAGATTATCCCCAAGGTTGCCAATGTTGAGCTTTATTACAAGGCTATTCAATTCTACTTGGATTACAAACCAACTCTGCTCAATGATTTGCTGGTGGTCCTTTCTCCACGACTCGATTTATCACGGACTGTCCAGATCTTTGAAAAGGGTAAGTGTCCTTTCAGGAAATTAAAATTCTGTTTAGGAGGTCATTTGAAACTTGTTCAACCCTTCCTCAAACAAGTCCAGAACATGAACAACAAGGCTCTGAATGAATGCCTGAACCAAATGTACATTGATGAGGAGGATTACGAGTCATTGAGGGCCAGTATTGATTCCTATGACAACTTCGACAACATTGCCTTAGCTCAGCAACTGGAGAACCACGAATTGACAGAGTTCAGAAGGATCTCGGCCTATCTCTTCAAAGGAAACAACAGGTGGAAACAGTCGGTGGAACTCTGCAAAAGAGACAAGTTGTTCAAGGTAAGTGGTTGTCAGTTTCAGTAATCTTTGTTCTAGGACGCCATGGAATATGCCTCTGAGAGTCGCAAACCAGAAATTGTCGAGGATCTTCTCAAGTTCTTCCTCGAGAATGACAACAAGGAATGCTTCACTGCTGCTCTTGTAAAGTGTTACGATCTTTTGAAACCTGACATTGTTTTGGAACTTGCATGGAAACACAAAATCATGGACAATGTTATGCCATACATGATCCAGATTATGCACGATTATAGCAAACGAGTAGGTTGAATTTTATTATCTAAGATTAAATGTACTGGATTCTTTGGATTACTTTACATTTTTCAGATTGATAATCTTGAGAAAGCAAACGAAGAAAGGAAACAGGAGTTGAAGGAGACGGTGGAAAGAGCGGGCTCGGTGATGGAGACTCAACCCATGCTGGCCTATGCTCCAGCAAACCAAATGCCCCCGGCCCCAGGCGTTTATGGAGTTCCTCCTGCGGCCCCCGGAGGCTATCAGGCGCCATTCTTCCCTCGTTAATTGTTGTGTTACTTATGCCCTCCAAACTCACTTGTTCCAGGGTATCCCGATTAATTATTTATTTTCTGTGATTGTGTCCTAAGTTTCTAATGCAGATCGTTGTATCTAATAACGCCTAAACTTATATTGTCATCTAATTGTATTTGTAGCAAAATAAAGTTAAATTCATATACAAGCATCCCGAACAAGGGAATTAAAAATTTATTGTTTTTTGTTTACCCGTGTGAATATGATCAGAGAAAGATAATATCGTCCTCAACGTGGTCGGAATCCCCGTTTTGGTGGCTATTGATGACTGTATTCTGATCAAGGAGGGTGACCAGACTCTCCTTGATGGTAGTTTCAATTTGACTGTAATTCTCGATGTCTGAAAGCCCGTGCACCGTCGATGATTTCATCACGAACCTAAAAACAAAGTGTAATTACCTTTCTGTTAAAGCCAAAATGTGTTGTATTTTATGTGTAAACAGTGAATGTTTACTTTGTCTCATGAAAATCGCCGATCACATCCATGGAACGGCTCTGAGACGGCATGGCTAATGTAATTGGCCCATTCTCGGTTCTATTTGTCATCCTTTCCAAAGCGGCCATCCGTTTCATAGCTTGTAGAATACTTTCTAGAAGCGATCTTCGTGGTTCTTTCGACGAAATCAATGGCTGAGCTTCCTCCAGAGATATTTTCCTTTCTTCTACGGGTGTCCCCGACTCTTTTCTGGTCGCTTTTACAAATCCGTTTGTGTGAGAAGTGGTCGAGGCGACGGAATTGTTATGTTGGATCTGTTTATTTATTTCTTGACGTTTCAACCGCTCGACCATCGACATGGGGGCACATGACCCGGTGTTGTTATGACTCGAGGCACACAGTGGAGAGGTCTCCGTCACCGAATTCTCTCCGCCTTTCGTATTCGATGACCTATACAAAATTGTAAATAGAATGGTATTTGCAATTACCATGGAAACCACAACGCACGACCACATAATCACAATAAGCAACGCTTCTCCACACTACTCCGGCGAATTACCTTTGCCCCGATGAATTTTTTCGTATGGCATCATCATCGTTGGGCTTGACTCGGCACACTTTGGTTAAGATCTCATTGACCACATTCGCCAGCTGGTTCCTCATCTCTTTGTTCAACGAAAAGTAGATGACTGGATTGATCATGTGAGTGGTCGAGTAGAAGAAGGAATTGAACAACACCACCCATTTGTTGGTAATCTCGAATACGTGATATACCATGTAATATGTTGACATGTACAGGTAGAAGATGACAGCCACCACCGATATCTACAACAAAATCATTTTTCATGTCATCTCCAGACTGTTTTGACAGTAAGCTAAAAAAATCGGTTACAATACCTGGAGTAGAATCCGTTGCTGCTGTCGGCTTGCCCTCCGAGAGGCCAGCTCCCTGACGTCATTGTTTAGATGCTTCGAACCCATTCTCATCGACATCTCCAATAACATTGTAGATGCCCTAAAACCAAATTAAATGAAACAAGCTCACTAGGTTTGCCTTAGAGACGTCATCGGATGATTGGAAATCCATCATCCTGATGCATCTCCGGCATTTGTTTGAACCGATCAAAAAAATGACAATCAAGCATTCTATCACTCGGCTGGGATAAACAACAAAAGAAAGCGGGAAACCAATCAAAAAACAAGGTGAGGTGCAAAACAGCATGCTAATGTTATAACAGCAATCCAAAACAAGAACCGCAAGTGCGCAAGACCACTCAAAAACTGTCAATTTGAAAAGCGCAAACCCTTCGCGATGTACGGTAGCCGCTTTAAGCCCACGAAAGCTAAAAATACGAGAATTATGGAGGATCGGGGGATTGGCGTGGCTGGAATGGCTGCTGATTTAAGCTTGGAATGAGTCAATTAATTTTTTTTAAGTAAACGAACTTTGATGCAAATTAACAGTGCTAATTTGTCTTGATTCAATGCCCAAAATAAAAAAACGGGAATGTGGTGACAAAAACAAGAGCAACCCGAAAATGGAAAACCACCAGCTAGTCCAGGCCAACTACTCAACCAAAAACACAAAAAACCGCCGGAATACCTCTGCCATTGAGTGCGCGCTTTAACCGAGACCGATTGTTGTTGGGTGGGCCGAGGGGGATGTTGTCTTAAAAAATGGAAACAGTAGATTCATTCCCATAGACCCGGCGAGAACAACTTACATTCTCAGGGCAACCTTCCTTTTGTGCCGACGATATAGCTGGACCAGAGTTATGGGATTACTGATCGACAAGATGGCGATTGTGGTCAACTCAAGGGGGGAGTAGGTGAACGTAAAAAGGTTCGTCGGACCAAAAATACTCGCTTGTTTGGCATCTAAATATTGGCCTTAATTGGATCTTTTAAAGTCCATCCATTAAAAACACCTTGTCCCCCGAGTCTTTTTATAAATATTTAGCCATTAAAGGAATCCTCAACGTTTATTTTCAACCTACTTTCATCCTCGAACTCTCCGTAACCAAACGTATAAAAGTGATTATTGCGCAAAGGAGTGATCAGACAGCAGACCCGCATCAGAATATACAACACGTTGATGGAGGTGAAGGTGGTCCAACAGAAAATGGTAAAACAACGGACCCGTTTCACAGTGACAATCAGATTATATCTTCCGTACAACATTATGGCGATCAGACGATCCAAACAAATACCTGACATGTGTCTGCAATTGGCTAATGAATAAGTGTGGAGGACATACGTTAACGAGATACTCCATGCCGTCCAATCGAAGACGTTGAAGGCCCGCACCCCGACATCTGGAACGTAATTGTATTTGAGGATGATAGGAGGGTAGAAAAAGCAGGTCGTTACAAACCCGTGCACGACGTCTGCAATGGCCAAGCTCAGCATCAGGATGAAGCTGAAAAGACAGTCCATTTCGACAGATTTCATAATCACTCCAACCTATCTTGAATTTATTTATTATTGGTGAACTCACCTGGCTCTTTGGAGGTATTTATTTTTGAGCAGCACCAGGATGAGACACAAGTTCCCGATGATGGCCAGGGTCCCCAACATCTCGAGGCCCAGGAAGACCAGCACATCCTCCACCCCCAATCGGAGCGCCTCTTCGCTCAGATTCTTGCTTAACGTCTGCAACGCCACCATAGTAAAGGAAAGGCCTATCTCATCCTGAGCATGATTTGAGAGTGAGTCCCGATGGAGCTGGCTCCCTATAAATAAGAGTACAATAAATACATGAGTAATCACAAATCATCAGTAATTAATTACGGAACAAAAGAATGACACAGAGAACATCTTGTGAGATAATGGAGGAATGAAACTCATGGTACGATCTCCCGTTTCTACTTTTCGCCTCATTAACACAATGAATCTGCATTCCCACTCTTGATGAATAATGCGCGCGTAATTCAGAATAAATGTTTGAAACCAGGCCAAACTCTGAATGCCCTCAGGCCACGAAATGCGACAAAAAACGAGAGCAGGCCCGGTGGAGAAAAGAAACAGATGTCAATTTAATAAGGATGATTAGTTGCAGGTAGCGGGACAGACCCTTCGTCTAATTGATGGCCCGGACGTAACTCAAACATTTGGGGAAGCGCCAAGAACTTGGATACCCTGATACACACGACTATTTTGGGGCCGACAATGACGCGGTTTCCTCGGAGAACTCGGGGAAAATCTCAATGAAGCCGAAGCCGATTCATTTCGTTTTTCAGACGTTCCCTCCGCTTTTTATTCGGATCCCCTTGTCAGTTGAGTTATAAATTTTGCAACGCATCATAAAAATTCATATCGGGGAATGTCGGAAAGCGAATCAAAAATGGAAGACGAAAACAAAGGAGATATCAGAACGACGGAAAGACCGCGCCAACCCGGGATTGAAATGATTAACCGAGATTTTGAGGGAGAAGCGGCCTCGAGGGAGTCGTTGACCCGTCGAATGATTAGCCGGCCCGGGCGACGACTCTCCTAAGGCCCAAATCCGACCGTCAACAGAGCTCGGAGACGTCTTAAAGTGTGTCTATTACTAGGTTCTCTTCCTTAAAAACACGTGCGGGAAACAAGTTTTATTAGGAGTCTCGGCTTCCGAATTCCAAATGGGAACTGACATTGGACCGATTCGAATCCCGCCGAAAAAGACATTTTCTGAGGGCATGTACCCCTTCCCGCCGAAGAATCAACACAATTAATTGAGACTTCCGACCAGCAAACTTTTTATAAGACAGTTGACCAAGGGCGTCGTCCCACCGTTCTTCTCGGCCCGTCGCCTTGGGCCTTCGTTTACTTCTTCTCCCTTGCAGCGGGAAAGAGTTCCGGCCCCGTAGTTTCATTCCAATTTAACCTTGTTTCAAAAACAAAATTGCATTCAGAATCTCGGCACCCTCCAGCGCAAAAACTCCTGAGGCCGACGGATGAGCCCTCCAACTCGGGTTCGAGAAAGTGCGAACATTTCCGCATGGAGTCATCGCATTGTTCTCGACGACAGACACAAAGTCGTTGTTCTGGAAAAGTACTTTGATAATCGGTAACTTCTTTTTTTCGGCCCCACTGACTCCAATTCGGCTCCAACCTGGGACCTTCTCCTCCTCGCTCGACTCAGCGATTCCTGAGCCACGGACGCCAAATTAATTCCGAAACCCAATTTAAAGTTGGCAAAGGGTCCGGCTTCTCTCTTCCTTGACGCAGCGCTACGACAAAAAGGGATGAAATTGAGCGAAAGACATGAAATCGACAATCGATGCAAATCAAGACCCAAAAACAACTCCCGACAACAAGCGTCCGGAGGGAAGGCGGCGGGGGACCGGCGCCTCACCTGTCATCGTGCCCGGAATCCAGACGGGATCTGCAAGAAGAGGGGAAAGGCGCGGACGTCAATCGCACTGTTCCAGTCGGCGAAAGCCGAGAAGAGAGCGGATTACGGTAACACGAACGGAGTAATCTAAACCCCGGTGTTTGTGGATTAATTTGAGAGCGGCCGATGCATCGCGGGCCCCAAAAAACGTTTTTTCTCGGCATAAGTAAGAGCGAAAAGGTCGGGGAGTCAACCGAATGACTAAATCTACTTTGGATACATTGTCGCAACAATCAAAGTGCATCCCGCACAGAATCCAATAGATTATGTGTGTCCGACCTGAAGTCTAAGCACTTCCGGCCACGGAGCACGGCCTTCTGAAAGGAACGACTTTTGTGGAGAACCTCCTTGGCCTTCCTTCTCCTCCCCTTCACATAATGGGACCTGCGGAAGGCGTCGAGAACATCCCCCAAACTTGATAAAGCCGCCGTGAATCCCTTCCTCTTTGACCGTCCGGATTTCTTTTTTGATTAACCTAATTAGCGGCCGCGACAGCTCGGACGGTGGAACGGACGGAATTCGTTTGCAACCGTTTACATTAAATTACAACCATACGATTTACATAATTTATTGCAAACAAGAACAGAAAGACTGAGGTCAGTTAACAAGTGCAATATCAAAGCAAGGCCCGTACTCGAGAGAGTGTGTCCAACATCATCATGCCATTTCCTTCTCGGCTAGCTGTTTCTGTCGGTTGAGATCGCGGCAAACGCCCCGCACGGGCACTTGTTTGGGAGGACATCTGGATTCGCAGCGCTTCACGACACGGCCCTTGATGACTCGACGAACTTGTACTTGGTTGGATGGGCAATCTGCAAGCAATCGCATCAACCGATTCACTCATTACTCCCCACAAAAACATAATGTTATTACTCACGTTTCTTCTTATACTTTTTGAAAGCCTGAGCCTCAGCAGAACAGCATTGAAAAGCACCGGAATTCACATTTTTCAGACATTCAAAGCCACTTGGGCAAGAGTTGGTACCCTCAGGACTACACTGAACAGGCGTTCCTGTTGACGGGAACAGTAAGGCCGTACCACTGGGACATCCATGAGCTCCTTGAACAACAACATTCTCTTTCGAACAACAGAAATAATTCTTGGCTCGCTTCGAAAATATACACTTGTATTTCTGGGGACAAACAGAAGAGGTACAAGTCTGAGGGATTCCCCCTAACATATAAGGCTCTCCCTGTTCACACACTTCATTTGTGCTGACTGATAGAGGGGCAATTGGACCAATTCCTGGAAATAAACAGGACTCATTTAATGATTACGTAGTCAATTCTTACCGCCTCCCTCATTTCCTGTTGGTCGGATACTCACAGCTGTCTGAACAATTTCACGAACACCGCCACTAATCACAGCTCCCCGTCGACTCCTTCCACAACAAATATTTTTCTTCAATGCAGGGGAGAATTGGCATGTGTAAGCTCGCGGACAAGCCCCTTTCTTCGAAGGAGAACAGAACCGTAACTTTTTGGTTCGAGCCTCGAGATAAGGCTCTTGATCACGGTTAGGACAGAAGCCAGGTGCCTCGCTACTCTCCATACTGTTCTTTGGGCGTTTCATCTTCTTGATACAAACTCCATCACTCTCTTCCATTCCTTCAGGGCAGATGCAAGTGTTATCCACACAACTTGACCCTCCTTGGCATTGCTGAGAATCTTCGCATCCTTCGCCGATCCGAACCCTCTTCAAACAGACTCCCCGGATTCTTAGTTCATCTTCATCACAGGCCTTCACACAAATTGAATCGATATCTTCGTATCCAGATTGGCAAACGCATTTACTTTCTTCGCAAGTCGACATCTCGGGACACTGAAGGGGAGAGACACATGTGTCTCCCAACAAAGCCTTGTTAAGACAGACTCCATCCACGTTAACTTGATTATCACCACACGCTAAAGATGATTTTGTTATCATTAATTTGATCACTTACTCGGGATTCCCGTGGTACAACAAATCTGTTGTCCGCTGATAGTTCTTTGGCAAGAAAATCCATTGGGACACGTGCTCTGGCCAATGGCACAAGTCTGAGGTTCCCCACTGATCCCAATAAAAGCAACCTGATCATTCGGGCATCCCCCATCCATTCCACAACATTGGAATTGGTTGTTAGTCGTAGAAAACTGACAGAAGTAACCGACCGGACAATTCTGAGCAGCAGCCGTACAGATCTTCGGAGAACTGGTCAAGGGATCTCTGAAGGCAACTTGACTATTCGGACATCCCATTGCGGCCATAGACTTGGGAGTTGTGATTGCCGTAGCACCACAACATTGGTATCTCTGATTGGATAAAGACCATTGACATGAATAACCAGAAGGACAAGGAGCATTGGGGGGATTAAAAGGATCACAAGTCGCTATCTGCCCATCCTTCATAAACACATATTCATTTGGCGGGCATCCATCTGAGAATCAATTGTAAAAAACGAAGGTATTACTTACCGGACACAGAAATAATATCTCCTTTGCAACAATGACCGGTTGTAAACTCCGACTGTGTACTTTGACATGTATATCCATTGGGACAAGTAATAAATGCTCCCACCGTGCATGACCGCGGCATCTGCGAGCTTTCTTCGATGAAAAAGTCGGCCTTATTTGGACAGAGATAACTGGCAGAACAACAATGCCCTTGGAAAGCGCCAGGAATATCTGATTGACATGAGAAGCCAGTGGGACATTGACTACTACTACTGATCGTACAACGAACGGCACTCTTAGACGAAGGATCTCGGTAAAGTGCTTTGCCAACGGGACAGAGATCTGGAAAGATTAGAATATTAATCAATACAAACGCAATCCTTTATTTGGGGCGGATCGGGCATCAAGGGCACCACGACATTTCCGGAATTTGGACACTTCCGGAATGGCGGAATAGTGACACTTCCGGAATGGCGGAACAGTGACACTTCCGGAACCGGGGAAAAATCAAAGATGAGGCTCGTTAGACCTGCCATCTGAACCATCTGACTGGATTTATTGTTATTAATCTCAAAAATTTTGTTATTTTTTTCTGATTGTTACTTTTTTCTTAAGTAGTAGTGTTAAAAAGTAATTTTTCGATTCTTTTCTAAAAATACTCGATTTAGGGGTTTTCAAGGTTGCTGATTTCGAATATCGGGTTCATTTTTTCTGAACTTTACTAGTTTTCCTTAAGCAGTAGTGTTATAAAGTAATTTTTTGAAAATTTTTTAAGAATACTCGATTTAGGGGTTTTCGAAGGTGCTGATTTCGAAAATCATGTTAGCTTTTCTCTTTATAGTACTATCTGGTACTATACAGTACGAGGTGAAAATATGGCTTTTGGCGTTAATGGTGTTGTTTTGATGCTTGGTACTCCTCAAAAACACGTTTTAAATAATTGGTACTGTTTAGTACTGTCTGGTACTATGTAGTACAAGGTAAAAATTTGGCCTTTAGGCGTTAGTGGTGTTGTTCTGTTGCTTAGTACTCCTATTTTTACCATGTACTACATAGTACCAGACAGTACTAAACAGTACCAGTTATTTAAAACGTGTTTTTGAGGAGTACTAAGCATCAAAACAACACCATTAACGCCAAAAGCCATATTTTCACCTCGTACTGTATAGTACCAGATAGTACTATAAAGAGAAAAGCTAACATGATTTTCGAAATCAGCACCTTCGAAAACCCCTAAATCGAGTATTCTTAAAAAATTTTCAAAAAATTACTTTATAACACTACTGCTTAAGGAAAACTAGTAAAGTTCAGAAAAAATGAACCCGATATTCGAAATCAGCAACCTTGAAAACCCCTAAATCGAGTATTTTTAGAAAAAAATCGAAAAATTACTTTTTAACACTACTACTTAAGAAAAAAGTAACAATCAGAAAAAAAATAACAAAATTTTTGAGATTAATAACAATAAATCCAGTCAGATGGTTCAGATGGCAGGTCTAAGCCTCTTCTTTGATTTTTCCCCGGTTCCGGAAGTGTCACTGTTCCGCCATTCCGGAAGTGTCACTATTCCGCCATTCCGGAAGTGTCCAAATTCCGGAAATGTCCTGATGCGGCATCAAGGTGGTTGCATAAAATTACTTAAGAGCTACCTCCGTGCATGAATAGGATGTTCATGACACCTTTAGATGTCGTCACCAAGCTCACGACTTAGGTGACCATTGTCAGTGTCGTTGTGACCTGCCTTAATTAAAGTTCCAAAACCGTCTGGATCAACTCGAAGGATGTTTTTAAGAGGATTTTGAACATTAATCCTGACCTAACTTTTTTCCCCGAAAACACGGATTTCATCATGTTGCCCGGACCTTAACGCTTTTGAGCGAACATATCGGGTAGCCAAAACAAAATAAACATACCTCCAGAAATAGAAGCACAACAGTAATATCGATTTTTTCCAGCGTTGAATCGACATAAATAATTGGATGGACAACTTCCGTCGACATTGATCAAGCATTCTCTGACACTCATATCTGCTGCATTCACGTACGCTTTCTCGCCTTCAGGACACACCTCTAAAATTACCAGAAATACGAAACAGAAAATTCAATACTTACCCATACTTGTAGCACCACAACAAACACTGTTCGTCGACAAGGGATCGTAAG
Source organism: Bursaphelenchus xylophilus (assembly GCA_904066235.2). Taxonomy (NCBI): domain Eukaryota; kingdom Metazoa; phylum Nematoda; class Chromadorea; order Rhabditida; family Aphelenchoididae; genus Bursaphelenchus; species Bursaphelenchus xylophilus. The sequence goes on along the minus strand of CAJFCV020000003.1, from coordinate 5,299,011 downwards.
TGCAAACGAAATTATTGGGACAACTGTTACTTAAAGCGGCATTGCACTCGTACGGAAGATTTGTATTCGGATTTACATAAGCTACATCCCCGGGCGAACACGCTGCCGATAAACAGAAATTGTTGCATCTTTCCATGGTGGCAAAGTTGTTGAGATTTCCACTGCATCCATTGTAAGTAAACTGAGTACATTCTTTTGTTACAATGTTAAAATAATATCTGGCAGCAGCTGATGAACTGCAGGATGATCCTTGTTGCGGGGGAAGAGAGCAGATGTAAGCTGAAACACAAGGATCAGGGGTCTTACCATCACTCTTCCTTCAACTTCAGGCCCCAGGCCGGAACTACACTGCTGGACAAAATGATATGACCACCGCAATTTTGCGCTGACAATTTGTCCATGGTAAATGAATTGCTTTAATATTTGGTGAAAGTGAGTATGGAGCAATGTAACATGTACCCAAAAAGTATCAAAGGATTTCAAAAAGTGCAAGGTGAGTAAAATTTGCAAAAACGCGAAACCGCCAAAAATCGGCTGGACAAAATGATATGACCACGTGGTTTAATTCAATCTTTTACTAAATAAACACAATTTAACAAACAATCCTAGTAATGAGTGATTCCTCCACTGATTACTAGGACTGGTATGGGGACACTTTCGGCCAAGTTTAGACGGGTTTGAACGCGTTAAGCCATGTTTGATGCAGAGCAACCCAAACTGGTGACTATCTTCCATTAACGCTTTCCAAAACTTTTAAATGACGTTTTTATCATGTGATCTAGACGTGTAATCACCAGTGCAAGCCTTCGCTTTTCGTACGAACTCCATGGTGGTCTGGTAGTGTGGATTCAGCAAACATCCGGTTACCATGTCCAGCTTTGGCGACCCATTTGCTATTTGACCCTGGGGATAGATGTGCTCCTTAGGTTTAAAATGTAACCCTGAATCTCTCTAGAAACCGGCGAAGCCAAAGAAAGTCCCCGCTGACACGATCACAGCTTTGCAGATGCAACTGCATCGATCTGCCCCTTAACCAGAAAACCCAAGTTTTTCAAAGGGATCGTTAGCGACAAAAAACAGTTCATTTGATGGCCCAGGTTGCATGAGGTGTGCTGTAGCTTCTAAAATTACATGGGCCATCGAATAAAAGCCGTTTTGCATCGCTAAAAATCCATTTGAAAAACTCGGTTTTGCTGGATAAGGTGAAGGTCGGCAAAGTTGCATCTGAAAATCTGTGATCGTGTCTGCGGGGACTTTTCTTGGCTTCGCCGGTTTCTAGAGATATTCCGGGTTTCATTTTAAACCTAAGGAGCACATCTATCCCCAGGGTCAAATAGCAAATGGGTCGCCAAAGCTGGACATGGTAACCGGATGTTTGCTGAATCCACACTACCAGACCACCATGGAGTTCGTACGAAAAGCGAAGGCTTGCACTGGTGATTACACGTCTAGATCACATGATAAAAACGTCATTTAAAAGTTTTGGAAAGCGTTAATCGAAGATAGTCACCAGTTTGGGTTGCTCTGCATCAAACATGGCTTAACGCGTTCAAACCCGTCTAAACTTGGCCGAAAGTGTCCCCATACCAGTCCTAGTAATCAGTGGAGGAATCACTCATTACTAGGATTGTTTGTTAAATTGTGTTTATTTAGTAAAAGATTGAATTAAACCACGTGGTCATATCATTTTGTCCAGCCGATTTTTGGCGGTTTCGCGTTTTTGCAAATTTTACTCACCTTGCACTTTTTGAAATCCTTTGATACTTTTTGGGTACATGTTACATTGCTCCATACTCACTTTCACCAAATATTAAAGCAATTCATTTACCATGGACAAATTGTCAGCGCAAAATTGCGGTGGTCATATCATTTTGTCCAGCAGTGTATATCATATAAAAACGATTTAAAAAGGTACTACAGTGGTAAATTGTTGCTTATTGCATTTTTGCCAAGTGTGTACGTAGTCATACGGAAGCGCGTACTTTAAGATATTACAAATAGAGGCGTCACGACTCTTGCGGTAACGACTTTGCTGGCAGCCGAGATTTACCAAATAGAAGAATGACGATTTTCCTACCGTAATCGCGGCAGAAATTTTGCATTGGTAACTCCCTAGTACAGGTAAGTAAAAGAATCTATTGAATTCATCCATCGCTTTCAAAGTTAGGAGAGTTTGCTTTCAAAAAGATGGTTTCTGAACCTCTAAAAATGCTTGCACAACCTTATGGTAACTATTCAAGCCACTTACACACTTGAAAACTTGATTCGCAACATGTAACCGCCAAATCCATCGTTAGAATTTCCTGTTGTAAACGAATCTTGGCTTATTTCCAAACATACTCGGAGAATCCCCGTGGTTCTGTTAGCTGCCCGCAAAGAGGTTGCCCGCAAGTGTGGGCCCGCCCAAATATATATATACATATAATCCCAATCGATAAAATTTACCAGCGTGAAAACAAAAATGAACGCCAGGCGACTCAAGGCAACCGGGCCGGGTTTGCGCTTTTTACGGCAAATTTCAGGCAAAATTTGACAGACCCGCTTTAGGCGACGGGCCTCTCGCCGGCCCGGTGATTTTTTATAGAATCAGTGTCATGATTGCATAATAGTTATTGCGTAAGTTTTATCCTGTTTTGGGTTCTCATATTGCAGGAAAAAATCGGTATGGTCGAAACTCGTGGGTGAGCAACAAATTTGAAGTTACCCTCAACCCCTCCTATACTCACCTCTAGTGGGACAACAACGATTCACAATTGAACTTCCTGAAGTCACAGATGTGCATTCATGAGTAGACGGACAAGAATTGGTGGAAGAGCACACCATCAGCTGACCAAATTCATTTCTTTCGGGGGTACCTCCATTCGGGCATCCTCCAACCCCACAATAGCTTTCACAATCATCCCGAGTCGCAAAGTTGTTGGAGTTTCCATCACATCCATTGTATTGGAAACTCTCGCATTCTTGGGTTTGGCTGTTGTAAAAGTATCGATAGGATGATCCGGATCCACACGTAACTCCCTTATTCGCACTCAGGCTACATGTGTATGCTAAACGGTTTAGTTACGCTATGATAATCACTTTGGCTGTACTTCGGTACGCCGTGCCGTCGGGGTTTAGCTTTTAATTTTTTGTTGCTTGTTGTTAGAGCTAAAGTTTATTCATCCATCAGTTCACGCTTTGGAAGATCTTTTGCGACCTTCGCAATGGGAAGCCAAGAAAGTGGGACGGCGTACGGAAATCTTACCATCACTTTATAGTTACCTTTAGTTGGACAGCATCCCCACACATATCCATCAAAGTAACATTCGTAGTTGACTGGACAAACATTTCCATTACCAGAGTTGGAACAAACATAGTAATTCCCTTGATAATCTTTGTAGGCATCGCCCTGAGGGCATTGGGGTTCTGGAATGATATTCTCACAAGTATTTTGGCACTCGAGTAACGTCTCAAAGTTGTTGTCGTTCCCTTGACAGCCAGTGTAGTCAAAAATCTCACACGCTCGAGTTACTGCGTTATACCAATATCGCCTTACACTTTGTTTGCAGTCTCCTAACCGCAACGGTTGCGAACAGATAGCCTCTAAAATAATAAATAAACAGTTTTTTATACAACTCACGTGGTCGAGGGCAACAGACATTATGATCGCTTTCACATTCATGGGTGCTCGGACAATCAGTGTTCGTTTGACATCGCTGATTGTTATTCCCGATCTTCAAAGGCGTTCCGTACGTACATTGCAATTTTGCACAGAACAATTCACATTCAGCTGATGATTTAAAGTTGTTAAAGTTTCCGAGTGCTCCATTATAAATGAAAGCCGTGCATCGACCTTGTTCCGGATCATAGTAATACCGACTGGACGAACTGTAAGTCATGGTGAAAGTCCTCTTCATGGAGATTCCGTTGTCATATGGAGTAGATCTGGAATGATCTTGAGGTCTTCCGCCGGCTACAGAGCAGATTGATGTGACTGTTGGACAGCATAATTGCATTGATCCAACCGGAGTGCATTCGTAATTATTGGCGCAAGAAGAGGCTGTCTGGCAATTGGAGACTGGTTCATCATCATTTTGACTTGTGCCAGCTCGATATTGAGGAGGGCCTCTTTTGCAGGCTATTTATGACAATTGTAATTTTCGTTACCACTTACTGTCTCTGCAATAACTTTCACAATGCTCTCTTGTCTTAAAGTTGTTGGGACTTTGCATTTCGGTCTCATCCCAAGGATCCCACATGAACTGCTCACACATCCCAGTCACTGCATTATACCACCACCGAGGTCTGACTCCAGCGGGCGCTGCAGCTCCACCATCGGCTTCCCTTTTTGGTTGGATGCATGTGAAGGCTGTAATCGCAAGTTGATTAGCAATTTTTGGTTTTTGTTTTGTGCTCAGACTCCGTATTATAAGGTGCTCGGTATAGATTTCCATTTCGTTTGAAACGTTCTCTATTTTCGTGACTGCGCATTATTTGCACTTTACGATAATTGAAAGGGTGAGGAATCTTTCATAAGTTTAAGACAACAAGAGGACAAACAACATGACCGCACACCGTATTCCCACCTCTGTTCGGACAGCAGATACCATCAGCTGAAGGATGGATGTCGTAAACTCCTTCCATGGCTCCCTTCACACTGCTCATGGCCTGAGGGGCTGTCACGCAATCATAGACATCCCCAATGAAGATACCATTTCCACTGTTAAAAGGCTCTTGCCCATACACGCAAGCCCCTCCACCATTGGCCATAAAATTTGTGTAATCTGTGGAAGAAGAAGTGCAGAACTGCAGGGGATTAATGTGTTCTCCCATCTGCACTTCTTGATCGTCCGGATCTGTCATGGCTGCATTACGTAATTGGGAGACCGGCATCGTCAGGAGATCGTCGTCATATTCAGGAAGGGGGCATTTGGGGACCGGATCTCCATCTTCTCCAGAGTTTAAAATACAAACTACTCCATCTCGGGTCTTGGACATCACATAATGGATCCCATTCACATCTTCTGGACACTCACATCGATTCTTTTCACATCGACTTTCAGGCCATACAGCACTACATTGTTCTGGATAATGACATCCAGATTCGCCGGGGTTTTTTTCTGAATCAAGTTAAATACTGTAAAGGATAACATACTTAGATAACAATATCCTTGAATGGCCACGAAATTACTGAGACAAGTGCAAGTGCCAGTTGAGCAAAACATTCCCTGTAAATTTTAATTAAATTATAAAAACAATTTTTAAATCCAGTAAATTATCGCTTACAGTAAGACAGTCAGTGTTAAAGGAACAGAAATCGCCCACTCTCCCTGATCCGGAGATTCCTTGTCGTTTATATCGATAATGGATTTTCCTACATTCGTTGTGAATAAGAGTTTCATCTGCTTGGCAGTCAACTCTACTCCATGAATAGGACTGATTGCATAGTAAATGTGCATGTTCATGGATATCGATCCTTCTGTAATTTTTGTCATCAAAACTCAGAATTTTCAAAAATAATTCAGATAAGGAAGACTTACTTTGTTTTCTGATCGCAATATAATAATTGTGTAGTGTCTGTGGGATAGGAACAATGATCTCCGACTTTAAATAGAGAGCACTCTTCACATTTGTCACCTATTTCGCATAAAATTGTACAAGAAATAAGAGTTGTGCGAATCAGAAAGATTATGCACAAAGGTGGGAAATTAGTCGGCCGATTCGGCCACATATTGTAAACTCTTAGCCGTGGCTGTAAGAAGGGTCAATAACTGTTTGGACTGGCCCGAGCAACAAGTTCAAACATTTATTACAACGAGTCCAACGGGGAATGGAATGACCGTCTCATCCCTTCTTCATCTAAGCGAACCGAGATCGAGACAGAAAAAAAGGAAAGGACTAAAATGGATTTTGAGGGATTTCGGAAAGTCTGCAGGTAACGATAGACGAGCATTCGACTGTAATAGCCGGTATAAAATGATTACTTTGCAATTTTATGATACGAAAGATATACGTCGAGCACCGAAAGGACATCAATTCGAAGTAAACTGGGCACATCGTGTGAAGAAATTATTTTGTTTGAATACACAGTAATCTCGGATTTTCTTCCATCAGTCTGTCGGGAAAATATTGGCGGGTCGTCGCGATTCGACGCGTCGCAGCAAAATGTTTCGCCTAGTCGAAAAAGGGGTGCAGTCGCCATTAAATTTCCAGCTGCGGCTAGCCGGCGATGACGGGCGGTTCCAACGGGCGACATTCCGCCACTATTTTCTCGGAAGACTGATAAGTGCAACTTTCCGGGTTTCCCGAATTTCTTTGTAAAGTAATCTAGGCTTTCTAGATTTTTGTGTATACATCGTGGTTAATAAAGATGATAAGGATTTTGGAGATAGTTTTTTGAACTGGATTGTGTTTTTTATCATCCCGAAAAAATGTTTGAAATTCAGAAATTTGGCAATGAAATTTTGAGGTATCATTATTGTCCTGCTTTACTAGGTCCAGGTGAATATAATATTATCAACATACCTGAAGCATCCGCGTGCAGTTTTCGCCAGGAATTTTTTCCGTTTACTTTCTCCACGACCAATTTCGTGATAAACTGAACCCAGAGGGTTCACTTGGACCTAAAATAAAATCTCCGGGCTTCCAATTTCCACAGTATTTATTATTGTTATATCCATTCAATCAAGTAAATAGTGTGTTGATCATAACTTTTTTATCGGATTTTTGCCCAACCAATAGTTGAATTTTTTTTTTGTTTGTCATCTTCCCGAGTTTCAGGATGGAGATAAGTTTCCAGTCTGATCACTTTCTTACTGTTCTCTGCGATAAACAAGGCGCCTGGCCATGAGGGAGTCACATGGCCGGACTTTAGACAAGGCTTTCCTCACATTCTAATCTCGGATTAAGATTGACTGCATCCCAGCATTCCTTTGATCCGATGTCTGAGAATTTCGTTTTCAACGAAATTTTAATATTATTGTAACCGAGAAGTTGTTATAATACTTTGAAAATAAAGAGAACTGTGGCCTTCCTTTCTTTTATTGGCTTCTTCTCTCTGATCCGATCAGATCATGTCATAGGTGGCTTGGAATGATTCATTTTTTTCGGAATACCTGATATTACACAAACGCAGAAGAAATATGACCCGAGGGGGTGGGTGGGGGTGGGTGAAGGTAATCTGGGGACATTCCCCGGCCAGGAGGAGAGTAAACAACAGTTTTTGACGTCGAAAGCAAGTGTTCTTCCTTGATTGGGCCGCCTGTCCGCCATGCATGGACGGACGCGGCTGTCGTCGCACAGTGCGGCCTGATCCGCCCGTTGGACCCGTATTTCGGATCCGTGTTGTTTTTTGTTCGTTTTATGTTTTCTGGGCTCGACATGAACTTGATCGTCCATCTGGTGAGGAGGGCCAGATGTGTGATATGATGGGGCTGCGGAACGGAAGTTCATGTTCTCTTGCTTTATTTTTATCTTTTTGCGACATATCACTTTGCCCGACTGCTGGGAGAATGGGCTCATATACATATATATGAATTATTGACTTCCATTACAGTATCCCCAGCTTTGAATATTTTTGTATTTATTTTGCTTCGGAGTTTTGCACAAGTTTGTATTTTTGTTGTTTCTGGATCTTCTCGTACTGATCACGTTGGTCGGGGATCTCGAGTCAGTTTGACCTTTGCGAAGACTTGCTAAAGCGCTTATTGAACATTGTCGATTCCTTCCGCGCAACACTTGCAAAGGACCTCTCAACGGGCCCTTGACAAGTCTTGTGTTTGTTTTCGGAACTAATTACATCCCTCCTTTGCTTCAGGATATCTGCAACTCGGTCTGCGCTGATAATCGATTCCAAATGTCTTGATTCTTAGGCCATTCTTGATTCCCATTTCTCGACCGAAAAACGGGGCCGGGCTATTTTCTGGATCAATGGAGAGAGGCCTTCCTTTTTTATTCACTTCGCCAATCTTTTGTCCGCTGATTGATGGATCTTAATTAACAACTTGGGCATTTTTATTTTGATTTGGATGGTCCCTTATTTATTTCTTGGAGTTATTTATCTCTATAGGTCTTTTATTTATTACTTTATTTTATAAATTGATATGATTACTATGTCCAGGCTTAGTGTACATCCTTTTCAGAGGTGTCTAACACATTATGCTTAGATTAATTTCAATTCAAACACTGTGATTATTCGTCCTCATATCCATTAACAGATGTATAATAGCCATCTTCCATTACTCATCTTCTCGATTTCATATATCCTTGCAAATCGCCCGACGTTTTGTTGATCTCGATTCGTCGTTTTTGCCGTTGTAACATAAAAAAGCGTTGATTTGACTGGGCCGAGTCCCAGCACCTCAGGCTTTCAACTTTTTCTCGCTTCAGGCCTCAAACAAGAACGGAGTGGAGGATCTCTTTTTTCGTTTTTTCCGGATTCTTTCGAGAGACTTTTGATCTGCTTGGGCCAACCTGATTTTTTCGCGGTCCTTGAGTTTTTTCGGGGCCAGCTGCCTTCCGGGCTTGTACGCTGCGGCATCTCAGGGCAGGCCTTTTTGAATATTCCCTGAGGGCAAGTGCATGGAAAAGAGATGGCCGTTGATCCGACTTGGACTCAGACCCCGCTCAGCTCGGTGGATTCAACCATGAGTGATCTTCTGACCGGCTCTTTCTCTCCGGAAATGGAAGAAAAGCATTTCCGGCGACGATCTTCCACTCAATTCGATCAGACTTACATCCACAGTCATCCCCAGTACAGTGTTCAAGGCTCCACGTCCACCCCAAGTTCAGTGGGTCCATCTAGTGGAAGTGCTTCACCTTTGGACCACTGTATTCAACATGTAAGCGGAAGTTTTGTAATTTGTTTTGTTGTTCATGATCTTATATGACGTTATCGTTTACAGTCCAATGACTTCTGCAACTTTACCTCAACCTTTGATCCGATGGACTGCTCCTGGTCTGAAAAGTCCTTCGCCAACGACCCTCACTACTATTCCAGTCCATCTTTCAACGAAACTTCTACATTAAAGAGACCCTACTCCTCTCATCCTCCATCCCATTTCAGTATGCATACCGTAATCGCAGATCCATCGGACATGAATGCAGTCAAGGCCGCGTCCCCATTTGTCCATAATTACTCAGATAATATCATCTCCAACTCTGAACCATCTCCGAAAAAGAAGAAAGAAGCGAATCCAGCGACCAAAAAGAAGGTCAAGAAAGTGGAGTCTAAGGGAGAGAACCCGCAAACAAAGCCTCAGGCAAAATCTGTTGTTTCGGCAATTACAAAACGAAGATTGAAGGTAAGTTATGAAGGAATCGCGTAAAACGTTTCTTCAGAACCGCAAGATCAAGAGCGATGACGATTCCGATGACTTCAAACTCCCATTGGCAGAGCTGACAGTGGAAGACCTGAAGGTCATCTGCCGAAGACACAACTTTGCCATCTCTGGGACCAAGGCCGATCTATTCCGTCGGCTTCAACCTATAGAAGATCAATTGGATATAATCGGGATACTGATGGATGCCATAAATGAAGAGGAAAATAATGCCATCGAGGAAGTCAGGGAGGTCCCAACCACCCCTAAGATTAAGGAGAAGACCAACAAATTCGACGTGGCCATCTCTGATTATTTGATGCAGAATCAGAAGCAGATTGAGAACAAACAAAAGACAAGTTCGTGCTCAGCGTGCAGCTGCTCAGCTTCATCCACAACCAAGACTTTTCTTCTCAGCAACAAGGCCAATAGGCCGCAGATGATGCATAGTGTCATCAAATTGCCTCCACCGAGTAATAATGGGGCTACATTCAGCTATGCCCAGATGGGATCGGGAGGACAGGTGAGTGTTACAGTATAATACGAGGTATTCTGAACTTTTATTTGTCGAATTAAGTTACTTCCGCTTAGCTTCAACTCTATTTATACGGTAATCGAATTATTAGTTTTTTCTTTTCTTTTTTTGAGTTAGGAATTTGATAAATATCTTCTCCTTTCCCTTCCCTCTCAAAGACTTCCAATCCACACCTGTTGTCTTGAGTCGGGCAGCCTGGAAATAGCACCGGAAATGACCTTCATGGCATCCGTGAGGTAAACGAAAAAACAGGGAAACGGGGTTTTGTTGATGGGATGACGCTCATGGAGAAGATGCCACCCATCCTCTCCATGGTTATTTTGAACAAACAACTGGCCTTTAATCTTTCCAGCAGGTCATTGGCCTTGTAACTAATTGCCCCTGTTCTCAGCGAAAGGGCTGTTCTCTCGCTTAGTGAAGCTCTTCCGGTCAATACAGTTATTGATTTCAAATCAATCATTCCGTTGCAAAAGGAACACTGATTTTGAGACCAGTCTGGAAAATTATATAATACCTTGCGTCAGATATATTTTATAAGATTTGTGACTACAACTTGTGTTTTTCGAAGATTATTTTGATTGTTTACAGTTCACTCTCGAATGTTCTGACCTGAATACTACCCAATATGTGCATGCTACAGTATCCCGTTCCGAATGTGGATCTTGTGAAGATGAACTTAAATTAACTGAAGCCAAATGCACTGTCGATGAGCTGAAAGATGTTACCAAATCATTGCCTCAGGCACAAGATCTGAGTGATAAACCCTTGTAATCTCTTTGATTAATTTATATTACCCTTCTTTTTTGCGGTCTAAAACCAAATGTTTTTTTTTGCAGAGTGACCGCCCAAATGCTGAGTCAGCACGAGAAATTGATTGCTCTGCAGCAGAAAAAGATCCAGGACCTTGTACAAGCCCTGCAGCACTCGCAGAAGGCGCTTTATTGTCAACAAAAATTGCTGGAAACTGCAAAGAAATGCTCGGTTTGTTAATGTTTTGTGTAAAACAGTTGTTTCTAGAAGGTCGACCCGATCGAGTCCCTTCAGGACAATGAAAAACAACACCTGCAGCAGAGTGCAAATCTCAAGAACCTCCAAACCATCGAACAAGTAAGAATAACCATGAAAAAAGACTTTCGTCGCGGGACTTGGGAATAAAAAACATGGGACAAAAAAGAGATTTATATAAAACTCTAAACTTTCATTGCTTCCGATACAACTCGAGAGAGATCGGAAGCTCGAATTTGTGGTTTTATTTTTGAAATTCAAGTGATAAAATTACTACGTACAACATGTTGTTTCTTTCAGAAAATCTCATCAAATCAACGGAAATTGACTCGAAAAGAATTCGAAATTCAAGAGGAAATTCACATTGCTCAAGCCGTAGAAGATGTCGTCAGATTATTGAAAACCAATCGAAAAACCGCCCTTCTGATCGTTCAACTGATCCACAAATTTCAATGTGATCGGATGAAGGATACAAAAGAGATCATTCGAGTTGATGTGAGACCAAAAGAAGTCAAACAAACTCCCGAAAAGAGTGCTGAAGTTGTTGTAATCGATGAATCCGAAGATGATATTGCAAAAGAGAGTGAGAAGAAAAAGAAATCTAAAGTAACGAAGCCAAAGAAACCCAAGACAATCATCAAGAAGAGCACCAACAAGGACAAGAACTTTGCTGCTGTTATGGAGGACATATTCCAGACTGTGATCAGCGACAATGGAAATGCTGACTCTGAAAGTGAAGAGAAGAAAGAGCCTGAGGAATCCACTGAAGTGGTGACCCCCGAAGAATCTTATTCCAATCAAATGACGGCCCCAGAATATCATCCCATCTATTGCAACGTCTCCAACTCTGTGTATCATCCGGAAGAGATCAAAGTCTATCACTCTAACCAATTCTCAGTCCCAACTCCAGATGTGACCTATTCCAATCAACCAGTCATCATTTACAATAACTATGAATATGTCCCTCGCAATGAAGTGCAGGTCAATCATCCGCCAGTCATCCATCCACCAAGATCTCAGCCTTCTCCAGAAGAGAATTACAACTACGAAAAGGAGTCGTATCTGATGAAATTGGCCGAGAAAAGACGAACACTTTGTCAACAGCTGGAACAGATTGATATGCAGGAAAGAGAGATGAACAACCCGTTCAACGAGTATGTGGAGAGTTCAGAGGATTTCCAACAACTCAACGAATTGTGTGTTTATGACTTTGAGACCAATGGAAATCATACCGATTTTGATGACATTATGGATCTGATTAAGAATGGGGAGAGTGAGTTCCTTTCTTTATTAAAATTATATTTTAGTAGTTGTATCTAAGTGTACATTTTCAGAGAATAAGCCTCCTGTAGATGACTCCGAATGTGTGCAAGCGACCAATGCCATCTACCAGGATCTGATGCTGACCGATAACCAATTCCAAGGGTTCCCTCCAGAAGTCAGTTTGTGAGAAAAGAAAACATAATTTTTTAATATTAGCTAGCTCAAGGTCTAATTATTCCGTTGTAGATAGTCTTCTCATAATTTATATTTCTAGTCCATTATAGCCGGTTCCGGTCTGAGGGGAGTCGATTGGGATTACTGTAGTTTGAATCAGGCAATTTACAGTCAGCTTTCTGTGAAATTGCAGTACTCCAGTCGAATTTCCTCTGTAACAAATCCCAGTGTTTCTAGTTTGAATATTCCACATGACAGAATTCCCGCTTCTTAAGATTCCCGTGAATCCGAATCCTTCCAAAGCCAGTTCTTCTTGGTTGTCTATTCCAGGCATACTGTAACATAACAATTCCGCATTAAAATAATTTTATTCGAGTAAATGGTTGAATATCAGGAATGGTTGAATGAAACGACCGGATTACTGTAACTTCTAGAGGATTACTGTAGACATAAGTGACACCTAATGAGGCATTCGATAAGGCGATCTACGAGACGAACATTAATTAATCAGGAAGTCTGGCTACTATTCTAAAGGGCAACGTACAATTACATTAAGAAAATGGGGTACAATTACAATATAATTGCACTCGAAAGTAAATTTTGATGACATAAGAATACAAAAAACTTTACAAATAAAGAGCAAACAGCATAATACTATTAAAGGAAGATCTCTGAACTTAATTTATAACACTTGGATCGCAAGGGTACTACTTTTTACTATCTACGGTTGTAAGTAGTACCATTTGTTACTCATTCCATTTCTCTTTTCGATCGGCTGATTCCCCGGCTGGACTGGAGTTCCCATTCGATTGACTGCCTGAGGCCGTATTCATAAAATTTTGTGCTTGTAGAGCAAAGAACCGAGCCACATCTAGATTCCCTTCTTCTGAATCCACCGTCAGATTCCGAAGCTGATTGAAGAAAGGGAGTGCTGATAAAAGAGGGCTTTGTTGACTGAGGAATCTAAAAAAATGATTTAGAAAGTGTTTTAACTGTAATACTCTTAGAATCCCATTTGGGGCAGTTACACTTAATTTCTGTACATATTATGAAACGAAAAAAAATCTGGTTCCAAAGTCACTCTACTCAAATTGGCATTCATCTGTAAGATTGGATCCTCGTGCCCAATAATCTCTATTAATGAATTGTTTTTTTACATTTGTCATCCTCACATGACTTCTGATCCCTATCCTACTTTATAATAAAAGTAACTCACTGATTCTGCGCAAATGGACTTTGTTGTTGCAATAGCAATCTCATGGCCTCGTCCCTGCTCCCAATACTGTTTAGCGGACTCATAATTGTGCTTCCATTCTGGGGTCTCTGTGCCGAGGCATTGATATCTTCCCCATTATTGGTCCTCTTCCATTTGTTGCGACGATTTTGGAACCAGATCTTCACCTGGACATCCGTTAATCCCAGCTGAGCTGCCAAGCTGCTTCTTTGGGGAGTATTCAAATACTTGTGCTGATTAAAGGTCATCTCCAATTGGGAGACCTGACTTCTGGAGAAGACTGTCCGAGTTTTCTTTTTCCTGATGCCATTCAAATGACCATGTCTTCCATCGTCATCATTCTGTTCGGAACTGTGATCTGAATGAACTGGAGATGCATTCGAAGATTCCCGGCTCAATTTCCCCGGATCACTGGTGCCAGAAGAAGAGCCTGAGGCATTGTTCAGATGGGCGAAGGCCAGGGAATTGAGATGGCCAAGTCGTTTGGATTCTTCCAACAGATTGGGGGCCAGTCCACCTGCAAGAAGATCGGGGATAATTATTCATAAGACGTTTTGCCCAAATCTTTGAAATCGGAGACACACTTGACATTATTATACGACACCTATTCTAATGAAAGAGATCGGGCCACTCTCTGATGATGGGTTTAAAGAGCGCCAAACTTATTGCGCGCCGCTCTTAAAGGACCTGCTAATTATGCATTGTTGCTTTCCCTACCGTATCCTGGGCATTCCGATCGTGGTCGGTGTTTGAATTGGAAGGCGTTTTAATTAACTAATTAACACTTAATTAGAACAAGTTAATCATTTATTCGGCGGAGGGAAAGGCCAATTTCTCCGAGTCTATTGGGCAATATCCATTACGAAAACAATGGCCAAAGCAGGCATTGAAAGGCGGAATTAATTCGGTCTAAGTAAATTGTCTACTGTAAAAGGTTTGAATGCACTTAACCGCATTCCTTCTGCCCTCAGGGTTTTGTTTTTATCTCATGATGGCCGTGACTGACAAAGCGGGTTACATTGGTGTGGAAGAATCCATTTCTTTGATTGCGAGCCGGCTTATCAATGTGAATATTGGAAATAGGATTTCTCGAAATGAAATCGCCTTAGGACAAGGATCTTTGCCAAGACAGTTCCCAATTCACAATTCACACTAACTTGCGAAAATTGATAAATTAAGTGGAATATAATCTCCAACGTAAAATAAAGCAATGCAAATGTGAACTAAGCCCAACTTCAAAGTAAATCCCATAACTCTTCCTGGACATCCCACCGAGCCCCCTAATTAGTTGTTCCAACAAGATTAACAAGATACGATCTACCTGTTCTATTACGGCGGCTTCGGATCCTTTGAACAGATTGAATAACAGCTGTCCCCAGGAATCTTTTGTCCCCGATTTGCTCGGCCCAATGAGTTTATTAACAGGACAAAAAGAGATCGGCGCATCCCTTTCTTGCGCATCGCTTTGTTTTGGGTATTACCATAACATTTACCAATAGATCAAAAAAAGAAGACCAGGAAAAGACGATTTTGATTAAAGTTTCGTTTTGCTCTTAATTATGCTTACCAGAATTGAACATCCTCGCTCCCAATTGGCCCCAGAGAAGGAAGGGATTGAACTCCAGATTCTGAGCAGGGACCTTCTTGAAGTACTCGTTCAACTGGTCGATCATGTTGTTCTTCATCTTCTCGCTGTCCTCGGGGTGTCTAGAAAGAGCGGCGGATTAGTGGAGAGTAGGTTTAAATTATTGTGAAAGCCTTCAAATCCGATCCGCAACCGCCTTTTCGCCTGCGGCACAAAATCTTTTAATAAGCCATACCATGAAAATGGGTGTATTATAATAATAGAAAGAGGGTAATTATACTTACTTCTTGTCTCCCAAAAGATTGGCTACTGAAAATAAATTGTTCTCGAGTCTGGGACTGGCCATTGGACTAGGGCTTTTGCTCGGAATGGGGCTCTCTTTGAGGGAATCAGACATTTCCTGAAATATCTATTGTAGTCAAAAATACTAATATAAGTGATAAAAAGATGTAAACCAAACACGAAGTGTAAATCCATCACAATTAAACTGTGTAATAACCGGCAAGCGGATATCGACACATATTAAGGACCGCCCCACACAATTCTAGTTCACTTCCCATATTGACTGCGAAGGGGTGATTTGGACATGAAAGGAAATGGGCGTGGCCAGGGAAAAGGAAACGGCCAATTGGGCCTAGCATTACATTCCAACAGTAATTCGAGGGCTAATTAATTGAGTGGCGAGGGAGAGATTACGGTAATTAAGATTACTTTAAATATATTTTACTTTTAATCGACTATAAAATAGGGATACAGTAGAAGGAAACCAGAGATTAATTTCACTTCTCTTTTCCCCACTCAAACCAAGTAATGGAATTATTCGATTGCATGAGCTGTTAATGACGGCTTCTCTCCGCCTCGACCTCGCGCGACCATTATCACTGGAATCGACCAATCGAAGTGCTCGGAGAAAAGTTTTAAAAGCCTCCGAAAAGGGAAAAGAATTGCACATTTAGGGCAATTCAATTCAACTAATTCGAGTTTTCGTTTCTCCCCAACCGTATTTCCATCGGCTGATTGTGACCTCGATTCAGAAGCCAGTTAACAGTTAATTAAAATTAGAGGGGGGCTGATTGAATGAGAGAATGAAACTGAAAGAAATTTGAAAATACGGTAAGCTCTTAAATGGGGGTCTGATTGCAGGCAAAGACAGCAATGATATACAGTAAACATTACTTTAACAAACATTTACTTTATTAAAACATAACATTTCATATAGAAATCAAAACAACGATGATTACTTTGCAAATAACACTCAGATTCCGTGAAATATTATACAAGGGCGACTTAGATCGGGCAATTCTACTAATGTCGTTGTAAGTCTGGATTTAGAAATTTATTTTATTTTTACAAATCCAAAAAAGGATTAGATTCCGTGATTTTAATAACTTAAAGTAAATAGATTTAAATTAGAGAAATTGCCTAATTTCTACCAATGTAATCTGCTTTAGGGCCATTGTAAATGTTGGGGGAATGGTGCCTGACTTTACAGATATTAACGTTAAAACGAAATCAACATTTTTGATGACTTATCATAAGTATAAAAAAAACTAAGAAACTTTGGAACAATATATGCTTGCAACTCCACAGATATCATTCCCCAAGACAAATTGGCCCGCATGGATGTCAATTAGGCCCGTCTTCGCTAATTTAATTGCGACCTGTCGAATCGCGAAGCTCCAATTTCTCTGAGCTGGGATTAACCTCCGCGATGATGACGCCGCTTGAACTCCAACCGTAGTTGATTGAATAAAACTTGGGCATTACTTTACTTAAAGCTCTCCTCTGAATAACCGAGAATGACATTTCCGCGCCTTAGGCCCAAAGTAATTGATTTATTTATTCGAATTACCGTATGCCAAAAAGGGATTATTAAGGAGCAGTCGGGTCTTCATTCACTTAATGCAATGACCCCGATTGCTTCGGGTATCTTCCCATCACATATTAACTCAGCCCTCTTCTCACCGGATATTGCATTAGAGAGCTGGAAGATGATGCCGAAAGGTGGTCGTGTTTACTCAAGGAACATCTCAGCAGCTTTTAATGAGCATTGATTACACAATATGCCCTTGTTTTTTAGCTCATCCATCTACAATTCGGCCACTTGTTGACGCTGTGAGCGCTCTAATTCCGTAATCAACCGCCATCTTGTACTTGACGCGTCTGAAGGTTACCGTAATTAACGGCCATCATAATAACAACTTGGCCAAGTAAGCACACTTTCTTGTTATAACTATACATGCAGACTGTAGGCTTAATTAGTTAATTAAATGTCAGAAATCCTGGTCAACAATATTCTCTTTCCTGTTGCGCAACCAAATGTCAATCAAAAGTGCGTCTTTAATCTTATTATTCTAATTCGGAGCGTGTCTTTGGATAATATCTGGAGATTATTCCATGCTGATTGTTCGATCGGACAATAATCTCAGATCACAAAAAATTCCAAATTTTTTGTACATATTATAATTTATAACTTTCAAATTCTCGGGCGCAAACTGCGTTTGCTCTTGGAGAAAATATGAACAATTCCTGACTGGATAATTCGATAACTCCGGGTGCGAGAATGTTTCCGTTTTTTCGTATGATGATTGACAGGGAATGTTTCAATGTTTAACGGTAAGTTTTGTAAGATTCCTCGATAACAGTCGCCCGCTAGATCACTGCAAAAGCTCACGATTTTAAGAAATTTTAAGGCGAGTATCTCGAAGACGGAATAAAACTGAAGATTTGTTGACCCTCTAACTGATAGCTGAACTTCTGCTCTTTCAAATTCACCCTTTACCGATTCGATACACTCTGGATTATCGGGTGAAAAGTCGTATCTTTAAAAGGGCCAAAACACCGGATTTTAAATCGCGCTTTTTACGGTTTGGGAAACGAAATGTCAAGTTTTTTCGTCTGGCAAAAGGTTGGGCATGCTTACGTATAATGTCCACACTCCATCTAAATTGTGGAGGTTATCCCAGATCTGATTAGTAAGTCAGATCAAATAATAAAAGCTAAAAATAAAAGTAATAATAGTTTTATTGGTCGAAATGAAAGGTATGATTCGAGTATAATCAGATGGGTCACCACTTTAGTTGCGTGGTGAATGCCGGAGACAATAAAGTTAATTGTGTGTTAAGGTCGGAGATAGTGTCAAGGTTATTCTCAGTTGGTTTTAATAGCATTTCTATTTACATACATGTACAGGAGATGAGTATGGTTACCCGGAGCAATGAGAACCTCTCGTTCTCACCAAATAACTACTCGTATTTCCGCGGGTTACACGAAAACACATAATGGATGACCCGGAAATTAGGTATAGAGACTCCCGAATAGGTGCTAGAGAGATTAATTTAGATCCGCCAAATTGGCAGGTACCTCAGTCCTAGGATCTCGGCCATTAACAGGTCAAGAAAGTATGTTGTAATATGAGACATGAATAAACGCTTTTTTTTGGTTGATCTAAATCAATATCCTCTTGGACCCGTGCGGAAAAGAACATAAATTCAGACCGAAAATCGAGTCAATGAAAGATAAACATAATAAATAGGAGTCGAAACACGCTTAGGATACACGTTGGAGGTTATTAACACAAAGTTAGAAGGCCGAAAGAAACAAATAAAGTAGTACTCGTTATAAGGGACAATAAATTAAAGTTCTGGTCATAAGGCCGTCGCGGAGGTTTTCTTTTCTCTCGAGTTGTCTTCAGGTCTGTTGGGGCCGGCATATTTTTGTTGAGAATGGACCGGCTTCAGGACTCGTGCGGAAGGAATCAAATGGAAACTATAAGAATTCAGAGAATGGCACAACATTTGCAGATACCCCGACGTTGTGGCTGCGCTTGGGCTGGTGGAGACGCTGGTGCGAAATAGGCATGAACATCGACATCTGGACGAACTTGCTAAAAATATTTTGGATAAGCGGTAAGCCAGTAAAATGCGAGTAATTTTACCTTGAACTTTCTAATGGCATCCTTTGTTATGTGTTGACAATCGTACAAGTCGACTCGCTCCAGATTCTGCATGGGTTTCATCAAATCTAATGCAGCGTCAGTCAGCTGAGAGCAATTATCCAATTCCAAGACTTTCATGATGTCTTTATGACTCTGACATAACTCGGCCAACCCGTTATCCGTCAAATGATCACAATGGGAAAGCGCCAGGGAATTCAGATTCGGACATCCACTGTTCAGATTAACGATGGCAGTATCAGTAATCTGTACGCAATCCTCGAGATCCATTCGTTCCAATTCATGACAATTTTTGGACAGTCCAATGAAACCGACGTCAGTCAGATTAACGCACGAGGCCAGCTCGAGGTCTTTCAGAAGAGGGCAGCCATGTGAAAGCGCTTGCAAAGATCGGTCCGTGATATCAGAACAATTGGATAAACATAGATATTCGAGAAGAGGGCATGATTGAGCAATCGCTTCTACAGTTACATCATTCAGAAAGACACAGGACAGCAAATTCAATGTCTTTATACTGTTCATCTTGTCTTTCAAGTCATCGAAGCAATTAGGAGACAGCTATAGACAAGTGATTAGCAAACTTTGGTCTGAGACTTACCCCTCGACACCCTTTGCAGATCAAAGTCTCAAGATTTGGACAATTTTCAAGAACATGCCGAATGCCGTCGTCTGATACATTGATACACCAACTGATGTTCAACTCAGTTAGGCGGTGGCACCCCTCACTAAAGGAGTTATTGATTGTTTTGTAACTTGAGATTGTGATTACCTTAATGCTTTGAGTGATCGATCTGTTATTGCCGTGCAATTCTCTAGGTCCAGATAACTGATCTTATGACAATATCTTCCCAAATAATCACTCGTACTGCAAATAGAGATAAGTCTTCTCAAGGATCTCTTACGCGTCGGTGATATATTTGCATTTACTTAACACAAGGGCCTCGATGTTTGGACACTTGGCAGCGAAAGATCTCATCGCGGAATCTTGGACATTCTCGCACCCTTTCAAGCTGAGTTCCTTCAAAAAGCCGCCACATCTGAGGGCGAGGCTTTCAACCACAGAAGCCTGGAAATGATGTGATAATTTGTTTTTTACTTTATGGTTACGCTAGCAAATCTATGAAGCCGAAGGCCTTGGGACTTACTTTGATATCTTTTTGGAAGTCAAACAGGTCGACTTGTTGCCAATTGCTGCCATCCATGGCTAATCGATTCCATACGCGGCACACTTGAGCGCATTTGCATAATGTCACAATGTCCAGATAAGAGAATATTCTGAAGATGACAGGAATTTATTTAATCAGAGGTCCCTTTTTTTACCTTAAAAGCAATTCTTTGGGCAAGACACGATTGATGAGGGCTGGCTGATCTCCTTGTGAAGGAAGTAAGCTGGTGATCAGGTACATCTAAAAATAAACACGGGATATTAGGCTTTTGGTGAACACCAAAATATTTTTTAGCTTTTTATTATTTACTGAAAAGAAAAGACTGCGGGAATAAGAGAGCGCGCAGAATCCAAAACAAAGACACCGCCTGGCTCAGAAATCTTTCGCCTTTTCGCATCGGATTGGTGTTCGTTCTCAGCTCAATGGTCTTTAGGCAGCTCTCGGTTACCTGTTTTACAGACCGATGCTTTACATTAAAGCGTTTCCCAATATTCCAATTAAATTTAACTCACATCCCGGTTCATAGCGCCAACTTTGCAACCAGACCGCAGACCCGACTTCACTTTCAGAGGCGTTTTTTCATCCACGGTTCGGGCCATTCATCGATTCGAACCTTTTATTTAAGAATGAAAACCGCTGCCAATGAAAACATAACTGTCAGAATAAATCACGCATCAACGAATGTTTTTTGACTGGAAAGTGGACATGAAGGAGTACCTTTTTCGCATTGAAAGAACAACTTTCAACATTTATTTGAGTATTTTAAAGATTCGTTACGGATAATCCGAACCGTTTTGGTATGTGGAGTTTCAAATGTTCGGAAAACAAGAAGAAAATGCCCCCAAAAACGCCCGTAGGACCGAGAAAAGAAGGAGCGCTTTTGGATGGTCAGTCAGCTGACAAGCAGAAGGTAAAAACAAGTGTGCACAGCGTTTGTGGAGAGAAAAGAGAGACGGCACGATGGGTCGTGAGGCCGTTCGCGTGGAACGCTCAGCGAACGGCCGTGTGGTCTTTTTTTCAGGAATCGAAACACTCCCGAAGCACAGGCTCTTTTCTGGCCAAAAACATTCACACCCCTTTTCCGCCGTTATCGACTGCACTAAACCAACAATTCCTCCCATTTTTGGAGAGTTAGATATACTGGCTTGGAGGTGTAACGAGCTAATAATAAACTTGTAATTCTGTTGGAAAGCCATTGATACTCTTCGATTAAATATTTAAAAATAATCATAGAATTGATAACGGAGTGGAAGGTCGCAAGGAGAGTTTACAGCGATGACCCAAAAATAATTATTTTCCGAGAAAAATGGTTGATAAAGGCTCGGACAAGTGTAATGTTTGATCTGCTTTCGACACAATAAGAACGTAATAGGATGAATGATAAAGCTAATTCCCCGCGGCCAAAATGTGATTAAACTTTCAAAGCCGGAGTGTTTCCCACCAGTCCGGTAACAGATTTTTTGTCTTTAACGTCAAGACCCCCTTCCTGCAGACGCTTCGAAAGTGCATTTCAAGTACAAACCAGTCGGTGCCGGGGAAGGGCACTTTTTATAAATTTATGGTTATCTAAGGACAGCAAAACGAGAGCGGCTGATGAATGAGGTGAAAAAATTAAGGAAAACAATTACCTGGTTCTGCTTTGCTTGGATCGTCGGATGGACCGTGTTAACCCCGAATTGAGCCGAGGCGCCAACCACATGTCTTTTTCTTGAGTTCAACCGCATCTCTTGTGGAGTCGCCGGTTGAAGCCGATGGATTCGATGCTGAAAAAATTAGAACTATGGGAATTTAAGCAACGCACGTGGCCGATTTGACCATTTGATTTCAGAAAAGAGCCGCAATTCGAGCATCTGAGGGTCTTCTTCGTCTTGTTCTAGTCTCTTTCTGCTCGCCCCCTTCCCATCTCTCAAGGCCGGCTCTCCCGCACTTTCTTTTTTAAAGGTGCTCATGTCTTTAGTGTCCATCCCCTTCCACCGTAGTGTTATTCTCTTTAATCTTTGAAACCTCTAATTTGGGTGGAAGTTTCGACTACAAAATCTTGAATTTATCAAAAGAAAAATATTAGGAAAGTAATCGCAGACGGCGGAATGCGTAAAACCAATGACAAAGGCATGCTTTTCATGGGAAACCTTATTTAGAAGCCTCAAAAAAATTATAAAACTCGTAAGGAATCTCCGAAGGTAAACTTTCCCTTACATATTGCTATTGTTAAAGAGGAAGCAGAATCGTGGCTATAACATAAAAACCAACCGAGAATTGAGACTTGTTGCTCTCAGCAATCAACATGTTGCCATGGCACGGAAGAGGCGGCCTCGGCTTTACTGGAACTTCGGCCATTTCAAAGAGCCCCCGAAAACGATTGTGTTCATGCTGAAGAAGAGGATAATAGGTGTCCAGATAGTAGTCTTCCATTCCGATTTCGTCATCATGGTAGTCAGGTACGAATGCAGGCATGGGAGGCGATGGTTCGGGAACTAGTCTCTCAGATTCATGCCTTCTTATGTCAGCATCTACGTCTTCACGATTTACAAAACGCAACATTATAAGTGTGATCTGAAATATTAATGACAGAATTTTATTAGAAGAAGAGATATACAACACGGTATTAAAATTTTAATGATTAATTAAAATGAAACAATCCAATTCTGCAAAGCCTTTCAGAAGTAATTGTTTTATTATATGACAAAAGATAGAGAACATGGAGAGGGAGTATCGCAAATAGAAGTCACTCTCCTGCGTATTTTCGGCCACATGACCCAAAGAATGGCCAAAAAAGAACTCGCCCCTCAGGCGCTCCCTTTCACAAAAAGGACTGAAGGAGCATAAAAACTACTCCATTCAAGAGCTGTTGTTGGCACTAGTCGCCTAAGAATGTTTAAAAAAGGCACCGAAATTACGAGGATGGACATTGATACTTGACCTTGCGTGATCTCTTCACAGTAGATTTTTCTTTGGAAAACAGATATAATTTGGCAAATGTGTTTGACTAAGGTACTAGTCCTTCCGTAAAGTCGCTGGAATGTTTTCGGCGACATGCACTCCGCGAAAACGAAAGTTCACTTTGCACTGTGCAATTTTTGGCTTTTTGCACTGTGCAATAAGCTTTTTCGAGCTGTCGCTCGCACCCTGAGTTTTCTTGCACAGTGCGCGTCGCCGAAATCATTCCAGCGACTTTACGGAAGGACTAGTAGTAACCCTAAATACAGTCACGGGTCTGCAAGAATGCTTGGAAAGTGTGACACAAACGACGTGACTTCATTTCAGTATGCTATGCTCCATGGTTTATAAGTTATGAAATCTTAATTATATTGAAACTGCTTTATATTACATCAAAAACAAACAATCACCGGCTCTCGAACTCTTAGTGCGCTCGAAAGGCTCTATGCTGATTATGCAAATCTGACGGGCAGTGGCCTTTCGTTTGGCTTTCAGTTCATTCGGCATGTCGTCGTATTACACAGCGACCCGTCCAGGTAAAAAGTTAGTATTTACCTCATTGCTGACGGGTCTTGGAGGCTCGTTCCATTTCGGATATCAGATTACTCTTACCAATCCCGCACAGTTGGCCTTGACCAGTTTTGTGAATCGGTCCTATTCCGATCATTACGGAGTTGTTCTGGAAAAGTATCAACTCGATGTAAGTTTAGACATCTAGCTTTTAATGACGTCATCTAGGCGTTATGGAGTTTTATCATCGCGATTCTTTTCGCCGGAGGCATCATCGGATCTTTAATTTTAAGATTCTTTGCTGATTGGCTGGGCCGAAAAAAAGGTTTACTGGTTTCTTTCTTCGGTATTCTGGTGTCGTCGTTGCTGTCGATATGCGCTTTCCTTGTGGGTTTTTCTCTCCTTGTTTCTTCAAGTTTTAGATTGACAGTTTTGAAGTGTATGCATTGTCAAGATTTACTATGGGTATATCGATGTGTATGGGATTAGGAATGAGTGGACTTTTTCTGACGGAGTGCAGGTATATTGGCTTTATACAGTATCAGTCTGTCGGGAAAATAACGGCGGATCGTTGCGCCTTGGAATCGCCCATCATCGCATTGCGACGGCTAGCCGCGGATGGGGATTGGTGCGCGACTACACCCTTTCTGCGACGAGGCGAAACGTTTTGCTGCGACGAACCGCCGTTATTTTCCCGACGGACTGATATGTACCTCGAAAATTTATTCTTCAGTCCTAAAGCATGCCGGGGTATGATTGGAATGACTACTGGGATCTTTGTCCAGCTTGGTTTATTCACGGGATCTCTGATTGGAATGCCGGATATCTTCGGTCGATCTGACACTTGGTGGATGATTTACCTGGCTGAGACGTTGGTGGTGTCCGTAGTGATGCTATTGTTTACATTCTTTCCTGAAAGCCCTTGGTAGGTGATGTTATAACCCTTGGATTCGTTTAGTTATTTATTGTTCAAAGGATACGAAGACTCTGCCCGAGATTCTGTTAAATTATATTACAATTGTCCAGATTACTTAGTGGACAAGAATTTAAAGGAGATCAAGGAGAATATGCAAGCTAACATGAGAAATGTTAACATGATAGAGGTCTTAAAAGATCCTAGAACAAGACGAGCCACTCTGGTGGGAGCTACAACCGCTTTCGCCATGACTTTTAGTGGAGTGGCAGTTATTAACGCGTTCGCTGTTACCATTCTGCGAGACACTGGGCTTTCTGTATTTGAAGCCTCTATAGCCAATGCTGGGCTCTCTTTGCTCACATTAGTAAGTCCGAAATTTATTTTTACTTTTCTTAGATCGGAGCTTTATTCTCTGCCTCAATTATTGACAAGTACGGCAGACGGCCCTTACTTCTTAATACCGTATTCTTAATTGTCATCATCAATATTTTAATATTTGCGTTTATGCGAGCATACAACGTTTATCAAGCCCCATGGATCGGATATTGTCTGATATTTGCGATTTCCGTTTTCCTCGTGGCGTTTACTGTCGGTCCTGGTCCTTTATGTTACTTTATTACATCAGAAATGATTGTCCAGCATGCCAGGTCAGCAGGACAGAGTTGGGCCGCCTTTGTTCAAATGTCTTGGTAAGCGCTGTAATTGTTTATAAATACGTTTATTCTATGTTTAGTCGAACCTTGATCTTGGTGATTTATTTGCCTCTGAGTAATGCCATTGGCTCAGATTATTCTTATCTCGTTTTGTTTGTCCTCCCAATGGCCTATTGCTTCGTATTCTTTTATTATTTCCTTCCGGAGACCAAGAACCGTAATCTTCTAGAAGTTGAAGAAGAAATTGTCAATCTCCCGAGACTTCCCTTTTCTCGTCGACAAACTTATTCTACAGATGAAGCACAAGATCAGTACGACCGGCGAGATCTGAGACAAGTCTTTTAAGAGATGATTCGTATCATTTTATATTGTTTATGAGCTTTTATTCGAAATAAAATTTATTTGTTTTTTTTTTGATTATTTATTAGTGAGCTAGTTTTGTTCGTGGATCGAAATAACTTGATTGGTGCAAAACAATCCCTGACGTTGCTGCAGCCTTTTCAATGCTTCAAAGGCAGCTATTTCCTTCCGTTCCTTCTTTTGATTCCTGGATTCGAATGCCTGACGATGGGCGATGATTCTCTCGACGATCTTGTCTGTAGTCATTCTGTTTCCACTTTCAATTTCCCGGTAGATTCCCAGTGTCTTTGGGACATGGAAGCGGTCGATTCCATCATGTTGATGATGCCCTCGGACTCCGTTCACGACAATATCAATCCGGAATCTGTCAATCAGTTCACGGGTCACCTCATACGGAGCACCGATAACAACTTCACTGACCGGCTTAAAATAATCAAAAAATAAAACTCCGCGAATTACCCTAAAACCTTACTTTGTAAGCAAGAACACTGAGAACTCGTTCGTGTAATGTCATGATCGGATTGTTTCTCCCTTTGTAGCTGTTTACAACTTGATCTGGATAGATTCCCACAATCAAATAATCTCCCAGTTTCCTGGCCTCTTCCAGAAAACAGAGATGACCAACGTGGAAGAGATCAAAAGCTCCACAGACATAAACGATCGTATCTCCGGGCGCTGGGGCTTTTCCATCAGCGAATTGGAGAATGGTCTGAGTTGAAGGCATGAACTTGGAGACTCTGGTCCATGGGGAACCGGCTCCGTGATCCTGAAGAAATACGGTTAGTGTTTTAATATACAATAGAACAGTTACTTTCCACAACCTTATTAAAGTTTCACAAAAACAAACCACTTCAAATAAAGAATATTTTCTTTTTCTTACTGTGCTCAGCTTGTGGGCCTTCTGCTCGTGATCTGGAGTCATATCTTCACACTGGCTGTGATGACTTCTTGTCATCAATAGCATCCTTCCCACCAGATCCTGAAATCTTATTTTACACGACAGCTCCTCAACCTACCGTTGTAGAAACTCCTGCTGTCCTCTCGCATTCCCGGTATCTTCCCGCTTCCTTTACTTCAGCATACGTGTCAACCCCATCTGCGGTTAATGTAATGTCATCTAAGGGTTCATTTAGTATAGATATAATACACACTTACTTCCATGGACACAGAAATCACAGTCATATTTGTCGAGAGTCTCGATTGTGGTGGAATAAGGGGCATCTTCGACGATCTGAAGTTGCATTTTTTAAAATATTTCTGGAAACTCATGAAAACAAGTTTTTGCTGTGGGTCCAAACTTATTTTCGCCTTACCTCGTCGACCCATTTGATCCCCCGGACCATTCTATACCTCTCATTTTGATTGAAAACTGGAGGTCCCTTGTGTTTTGTGATCTCTTCATCGTTGTGTACTCCCACCACCAGTTTCTGGCCCATTTCTTTTGCTTGTCTCAGCTGATTTGCATGTCCAAAGTGGACCATATCATAACTAAAACACTATTTACCCACTTAATTAAAAAAACGCACCACCCATCACACCAGACTCTTTTCGCCTTTTCGTTGTTATTCATTGTAGTGTTAAGGAAGCGTTAAATCTGAAGGATTTTATGATTATTTTTGTTCCAGGGTCTTATATAGGAAATACAATTGATGAATCGGGAGAGTATTTCCAAATACAATTAAAAAAACACCGCGATTTGCAGACAAAAAGTCGGGTGGGTTACAGTTGGTAAAAATTTCTGTCATCAAAATAACCGGAAACAGAATTTAAATCAAAAATAATACTATTTCCTGTTTGGCTAACGATTACTTATCAATCAGATATATGCACTCTGAGTTTTTGAGGAAAACTAAAATGGAAAAAGACGGGAAGATAGTTTAGTTTACAACGTGGGTTGAAGACTATAATTACTACTTGAATTATTATATATACGTATAGCTCAGATCAATAATGATAAAGATTCGTACATAAAACTAGGCAATGGTAGCGTAAGACTCTTCTCCCGCGTTTCTTGCTCTTATCAACTCATGATGATCTGAGGGTAACCCTGTTTTGCACACGGAAGACATTCTTAAATGGAAGGAATTTAATTCCTAAAAAATATTACTCATGGGGAAATACCGGAATCAATTTCCCCGTGAATCAAATAAAACATCATAAACAAAAAGTACTCTTAACGAGTCAAAATGGGATGATAAAAATTGTAATCATGCAATGATCACATGAAGCGAGAAATCGAAATACGAAAGTGACAAAGAACTGGCAGAAAGACCTATAAATACCCTCAAGAAATGTAGAAAAATGCTCGGTAAACATTTCCATTTCATAAAACCCTCCGATCTCAAAACAAAATATTTCAAAAGACCAGGAGAAAATGATTTTATTCGAGAAAAGAAGGCGAAATAATGACAGGGTCACCGGGCCCATCGCTCCAATTATTTGCAAATCAGCTGTAATTAGAGAATTTTTCGTTTTCTTTTGTTATATTAGTTTAGGAGCAAACGTACCGAAAACAAAAAAATAAGAGCATTTAGAGAACGCAGATAAAGATAAAAAATGGCCCCAATTGATTACAGTAATTTTTCGGTTTTGTAATTTTTTTATAAATTGGATTCGGCCTTTTGAAGAGGCAATAAAACAATTTTGCAAAAAATAAATAAAATGAAGGCCTAGGGCTTCTAATTCCATGTTTTAAATGTTTCGCCCCTCAGGGTCTTTACTCTTGGAACAATGACTGATAAAAAAGTGAATCACAGACGCAATATACGAGGTTTGTAAACTATGAGATCAAGAGGTTTTTGCCTACCAAAATGTCTTTTTTATGCATCAGCAAACAACGATATGGTATTTTAACAAAGCTGGTTTTTAATTTTAAGAGTCCCACAAATCAAGAAACCAAAAAGCTCCGTGGAAATTGATGGCCTGATTTATTCACACGCGCCCATTTCCGGGGAATTCAAATGTCATTTCAAGGGCGTTGACTTGATAAGAAACGACCCTCACTCACGTCTGTTGGAATCTCTCTTATCAATTGCCTCAGAATTGTTACTAAATAAATGAAATAAGACAAAGTTCGATGAGAATAAAGACCGAGAAATGCTTGCAACTGTCAATGACATTATATTTCATCTAACTTTCAACTCTGTATCAGTTTGTCGGGAAAATAACGGCGGATCGTCGGGCCTCGGAATCGCCCATAATCGCTTTGCGACTGCAAGCCGCGACTGTGGATTTGGTCCGCGATAGCGGCGAGGCGAGACATTTTGCTGCGACGACCTGCCGTTATTTTCCCGACAGACTGATAAAAGACATTATTTGAAAAGTAAAATGCAATTACACTTACAATAGTTCTATTTTTGAATGTAATCTTTAAGAGCATGACATCTTTGTATTCTTTGGCCTCTTGGCCTCGGATTGTCACATTGATGCCGACGTTGAGTTCTTTCCATCTTTGTTCTAGATATCTCTCTTCCTCTGGGTGTTACATTGTCTTTGCGTAATTTCCATTTTTAATCGAATCGAGTCCAACAGTTTCTAACCCTGACCTTTTTCGGGTTTCTTTCAGTTTTTTATTTTTTATTGCGTTTTTAAAGAGGACACCCGTTTTTTCAAAGGGATTGCCCGAGGGCAGGACAGCATGCCAGAACATCCATTTATTCTCGCGTTTTTCATGGCTGATATCCTTGATTTATGGATGGACAACAGGCGGACTCTTTTGTTCTCCCGGTGTCATCGAGTGTCACCCTAATTGTGGGCGGTATTTGAATACGCATAATAAACTGATGGTATGACAACCAAGTTTTGTTTACACCTAGTTACATCTGCAATTGTTAGAGGGAAATGGTTGAATTTTGAATTAATTATATTCGACTTGGTCATTCATCTCTCGCCGAGCAGTAGACGCTGCAGTGGGGTGAATTTATGAGGAATTTACAGTGTGGTTGACAGCAGTTTTATTGGAGAGAGACGGCAGACGTCCTTTGGTCATGTACATGCCTGTTCGTCTGGAACAAATGACAGATTACATTCGGAAACATTGTGGAGAAGATAGGGACATTAGATTGATGAGAACAGGGATTAATTCTCTGGTCAGTCAAGTTCCTGATCGATCTTGCTTTGTTTCTTTGAGTCGATTCGGTAGTTTTTTTATCACCTTGCAAGGTAAGTCCAGGAATTTAATGTCATCGTATTATAGTAATCATGATTCTTATTATAGTCATCAGGACCCTTTCTATTCTTGTTTTATTCTTAATTTGGTTTTCGATCTCTTCATGTCAGCCCCGATTACTTTTCGCGCCGTACTCAAGAGTTTTTACTAAACGAGTAAACTATATTTAGAGTGGATTCGAAGAGAAAAGTAATTTAGGAACAACCCCTCCTCCGTTTTACAACCCTTTCCCCATTTGGAATTAAAACGGATGTCCAGTGCCAGTGGAATGTCCATTGAATGTCCGGCTTCATTAGTCGGAGTATTTGTGTTCTGGAAATGGACACTCGAATAAGAGGTTTTACATTTTAACGAGTCTAGAAAAGGCCCGCACCCAAATCCCTGCCAGGAACGGCCGGAACGGAGAGAAAAAAAACGCCGGGGTCGTTCCACAAAAAGTCATGTCCGGTGGAAAGTCTGTCGAGGGATTTGTCTCCTCTTCTTCTCGTGTTGCAAACAAAGTGTATGCCACTATGTATATATTCGGGTCATTGTACTTGTGGCCATAATTCGATTGTCGTCCGTTCCTTTCTTCCGTTTCGTAAAGGACAACTTGATGGAGAGAGTCGCCGCTAGCTCTTATTTCATCGTATAGATGCTGGTTATTATGTTCATCGTTCGAGTTTTTCCTGAGTTATTTGACCCTCGAGCTTTGGGCTATACGAGAAAAGAGAATATCTTTGGAATCCTCCGACATTCCCCTCCCTACATTACAGTAATTCCCGTTGACTTCTTCTATATACATACGTGCACTATTCGCTTTGCGTTTTTTGTTTTTGCGTGGACTAAAAGTTGTGACGCGAGTATAAGGAGACATCATTAATGACTTTACAGACCCGCCCATCAATCCCACCGTGCCCATCCTCTCTCGGGACCTGGGCGGCCTTGGACTTGAGCGACTTGGAAGCCTGCAAATGGTTTAATTACACAGTAAAACAGCCTCGGGCACCCACGACACTGCCTTCCGTTCCTTTTTGTTCTTATACCCTATCTGACTTTCACTGTTAAGTTTTGTTTTGTTGGTTGATTGTTAAGTTAATCATGGTTGGGAGTTGTGATTTGGCCAAGGTGAGTGCCCATCGTGACTTAATTGATAAAACGAGGTCCAGTGCCAATCCTGTGACGATCTTCAAAGCTGTGATGACATGAGGAATGAGTTGAATGCCATCAAAAATCTATGTGCTAAACATGAACGTCTCTACCGTAAATTCTCCCATTGGAAGAATTCCATCGCCAAAGTAAGCCCCCAGCTTCTCTTGGATTAATCTATCCTTCAGAATGATTGTCAACTCGAGATTTTGAATGAGACTGCTGCCGTTCTTAGAGCCCGTCAAGAGATTCTGGCTGAGACTTTGGCTCTCCGAAGAGGTGGGTTGTTTCTTCGAGATTGATCTTGCATAAAGCCCTTCGTTTAGGCGATCCTGAGCTCTTAAGACAACTTCATCAAGATATTCAAGCTGTTGAGAATCAAGTTGATTGCTGGATGAAGGATCTTGCAGAGATCAGTAGTGATCGTACAAAGTTGGATGTAAGAAAAAATATGAAACGCATGCTATATGCTCTTCCAGATTGAACTAATTCAACTTCGCTGTAAATTACAACGCTCCATGACCAACATCGAATTGGCTCATATAGATTTCGAGATGATTGAGGAACAACATCGCGAGATCTGGCGACGATTTCTCTACGAACTCCCGAAACCCGAGAAACGAGTTGCTGATTTACCCGAGTCATCCTGAATGTAAATGTGATCCAGCTTCAGAGATTTATCTATCCATGCTTTTTACAAAATAAAATAATGATTAATATATATTTAACAGATGGCTGAATGAATTTCCTTTAGCAGTGGGAACTTTCCTTGTCTACATACATCCATGTGATCGTCTTCATTGATTGTGAGGAGACCAACACCGGCCAGTTGCTCACGGACTGCATACTTTATCTGAAAAGAGATACTTTTAACATCCGGTAATCTTGCAAGCCGTGATAAGATTTGCTAACCTTGTAATGGATAGTTTGTTGAGTTTCGTAACTGATGAATTCATTGGCAGGAGTGGTCGAGAAAGCGGCCACCATGTCATACATCATCTGGGTGACGACACCGGGCTTCTTCACAGTCTGGCAGACTTCTCCTTGGCTCAAGACCCGGATTCCCCCGCGCACTTGAGCGCCCAATTCCGGGGTTTCGGATGCCTTTGCCAAATCTTGTTTGATTCCATAAGCTGGGATATGAAGCAGAATCTTGGATTGAGGGACTCCTGCCTTCACCCAGGCCTTCAGAGTAGAGTCAATACTATTTTGAGTAAAGCTCTTAGTGTCCACGGCAAAGAGGGGACTAATCAGTTGAGTCTGATTGGATTCGATCTGGAAGGGCTCGAGAACAACTTGATGGAGATATCTGAAGACTCCAGTATCGTAGACCGAACCCAGTTCTTGTTGCCAAACAGGGATTCTGAAAGAAAATTTTAGTTTCAAGTTTCTTCTTACCTGATACTCAATGTTTTCCGGCATTGCGTTCCTTCTTCATTTCTGATCTTGTTTAAAAGTGTCCTTAAAGTATTTCCAAAATTGGCTTTCACCTCAGGAGTTAACATGTCATCGCATCTCAGCTCAATTCCCTCGAACCCAAATTCATTCATATGAGCGAAGATATTTTTTATCAGCTTATCTCGACCTGTAACAGTATAAATTAATGCTTCGCTGACTCACCATTCTTCATCAGATTTTTGAATTCATCTGGATTTGCAGAAGGGCACCTGATCGCCGCAATCAATCTCTTCCCTTGTCGATCGTGCTTCTTCAAAATTTTCATATTCTCGAGGGCCGTGGAATCTCTGAATTTGAGATCTCCATTCTTTTCCATCAACGTCTCCTCCACTACGATCTCAGAGCATTGGCCGAAGGGGATCTTATCAGGACGTAGAGGATTCTTTTTGTCATTTACATCGGGGAGACGGTAGCTGCAGACAACTCGGAAGGGATCACCAGCACACTCTGGCTGGATGTTGTTGGGAATTTCCCGCTCTTTCACACAAAGATCACACGTCTAAAAACGATTACTCTCCCAAATTTGTGTACAATCTCTTACCTGACTATCCACGATTGTCTTCAAAATGGGATATGGTTGACCAGCCGGACATTGTCCTTGAACGTTGTCCATCTCGAGACCAGTCAAAGCGATTCCTCCAAATTGACTTAACGATGTCCAAATAGTCTTCACTTTGATACTTCTCTTGTCATCATAGGCGAAGAACTCGTTTCCCTTAACAGCAGTGGGAACAGCCATCTCAGGGATGAAATGGGACTTGGCCTCCGTGCTGTTCAGAATGTGACAGAGTTCGGTTTGAGTGATGAATTCTTTGTTGGATCGGTTCTTGACAGCCCTACTCTGATCCACTTTCTGTCCAACCGGACTGTCTGCACGGTACTCAACGCCCTTAGCCAATCCAAAATAGAGAACTTGGGGTGAGAATTGAGGGATAAGCCGCTTTCTTGGGAATCCGCGGCTAATCCACTCATTGGCCATAGCCTCCTAAAGGGGGATCATATTTGGTTATCGACTCAATTTCTTTTCCAACGACATGTAATAAGATGACTTACAACTGTCCTCGACCCATCTTCAATCAACTCGGAATTACCTAGCAGGGGCGAAGGATGTCCTGTGGAACCCATCGAAGAGTCGTGGAAACGGAACATCTCCACCAACAGATAATTAGCCGTTCTGGAATAAACGCAAAATCAACGACAAGTCGTGATCACTCACTGGTTCAAAACCTTGATATCATATCCTTGGTCAAAGGTACCCTCGGCTGTGGCCGTTACAACCAACAACGCCTTAGGCAGAGCGTCCTTCAACTCCTTCAAAAACAGATGGAAAGATTGACTGTCGGAATTATCCTTGTTTCCCATCGATCCAGAGAGCCAAGAAATCACTAAACCATCCAGATTCCTGCGTTCGTAAAACTAAACCATTTAGTCATACAGTAACCCTCCATATTCCTCACCTGTTTAACGTTGCTGACCAGGAGTTTCCGAAGAACCTCGGATTTCATGACAAACTTCCAGGTCTTTGAATCAACAGTATCTCCAATGGAGACGAGGAGATTCGGCTTAATCTTTGGTGCCCAATCATTGTACTTTCCAATTACAACATTAAATTTATCATCAATCTTCAGTAAGCCGGTTGATGTAAAATCGATGGAAGAGATGATATAATGGGAGCACCATTCCGGATCAAACAAATCAAAGTCTAAAGTCACATCGGAAGAGGCCGTTCTCAATGTGCAGAACCGATTACAAGGAGCCGTATTACCACGAACTTGTTCTCGAGGGGCACATTTGAGTTTCTTTTGGATATCCCTATGCAAAGGATAAGGTTCTCCGCAATCTCCTTTGGGATCATCAGCCTCAAGTTGCATCAGTCCAATGCCGCCATAATGTTTGTTGGCAACCCAAGTCAGAATTCGATCGACGGTTTCATGACCGGGAGGGAGGAAGGAGTACCAATTGGCATCTGAACCCTGGAACCAGACGGACCCCATTATATTCTCGAAGTGGTAGTCGTCGGGAACAGCGAGATCACATATCTGAAAATTTCATCTATCTAAGAACTTTGTATATATGCTTGCTTCTTGGTAAGAAAATCGTCCGTCCTTTCTTGTCGAATTGGGGCGCCGGGCAAACCCCAAAGCATCGACCAGAGGACCGGGCTTCTTGGGATCATCCAAGACATATCCTCGGGCCCATCCACTCAGTCCCACCACGATCTTTTGTCTTTCCAACATGATGTCATCCAAAGCATCAGAGACATCATTCAGGGTGACCTCTTTTGGAATGACGTTAGCATGATCCAGTGGTGTCATAAGAAGAGTTTCTGTGTCTGCTTGGGATCCAATAACATTGTCAGCCTTGATATAAAACACATCAACCAGCTTCTCAATTTCTTTCAGATTTTCTGCTGCTCCGTAAACTTCAGCTGCATCGACGGACAGGGCCACAAGAACAGGGTTCTCTTCTCCTTCCATACCCATGGTCTCTTTTCTGAGTTCCATTAAAAATCGACGGAAATGGAATGAGGCGAATCGAGGGCTTTTCAGATCGAGAAAAACGCCATCAAATTTGTTATCATCAATGAGGGTGATAATATTCCGGATTACGGTTTCTCTCACAACAGATTGATCAAGGAAATTGACTCCAACATCTTCACGAAGACCCACAAGAACCTTAACTTTTGGGTTCTTCATCTGCAATCTGTAAATTAAAAAGTAAAATGAATTCGACGGAAACGATGACTTTACATTGTGTAAATCGTGACTTACGTTTTCAAATTTTTGTAATTTCCATAATAACTGTCAAGGACAATGTCATTGTCTGTCGGATTCTTAATTCTACCCATAGAATCGACAAGAGCATGGCCATAGACAAGATGAGAACAGCCGATGTTAAGTACCGAAGAGATGGATTTGTTCAAAGAAGCGATAGTTTCGTCCTAAAAAAAATTGAAGATCAGTGTTACAAAGAAAAATAAACAAAATTACCTTTTGGGGAAATGTGAAACAATAAAACGAGCATTGTTTCTTAACGGACTCCTCTGATATTGTTATATGGAGCAGCGACAGTAGTATGGCCAGAAGAAGTGGCCTTGAGAGGAATCCCATCCCCACGATCAACAATCAGCATCCGATCAGAGAATATAAATAAAGAGATAAAACAAATTCCTTCCCCTCCCACGCTTGTCTCACCGGAAGATAGACATGCAAATACCCCGCCTTGTAATAAAAGACTTAGTTTCATCGCTTTTCAATATGTTGAAACCACTGAAAACTGTATACTCAAAGGATATTCTGACTCCAATTTATAAAAATAGATAGTATTTTTATTAAAGTAATTCTCTTCCTAATAAGCTCTTAGATTTTTTCGGTTAGAGGGCGAAAGATGAGAGGCCCCACTGCTCTCAACCAGTTTAAACTTCCTTGAATTCGGCGCCGTCTCATCAAATATGGATACGGTAGCTTGTCCAACGTATTGGAAGCCGTGTCCTAAAGCTGAATGGACACCGCCAATCGATGCACCGTGCCCAACCAACACTATATTTCCTACAAATGGATCCATTACTTGAGCATAGAATTTCAATTTACCTGAGCCAGGATTGAGGTCTAGTATATGTTCTATTGTTTTCCTGACCCTGGGAGTACAAGCCGAATCCCCACAACCTTCTTCGGGCATTGGATGTGAGAAGGCGGGACAATATGCGAGATCTACCCTTGTAAACTTCTCCTTTAGCTTCTCTACTCCCCAGAAGCCAGCGGGTTTTTCGCATAGATATAAAGCCTAACAATAAGATAAGAAATAAACTCATATAATAAATTTACCTCGCAAATTCCCGGTTCCACGTTGATTTTATTTTCATGCCCGTCCAACAATATCGTGGCTGTCTCCATCGTCCGATCGAATGGGGAAACATAAATATTTGAGATCTCGATATCACGAAAGCTATAATATTTTCGATGCAACAAAAAGAAACTTACAACTCCTTGAGTTCATTGGCTTGA
Source organism: Bursaphelenchus xylophilus (assembly GCA_904066235.2). Classification (NCBI taxonomy): domain Eukaryota; kingdom Metazoa; phylum Nematoda; class Chromadorea; order Rhabditida; family Aphelenchoididae; genus Bursaphelenchus; species Bursaphelenchus xylophilus. The sequence goes on along the minus strand of CAJFCV020000003.1, from coordinate 5,262,664 downwards.
CTTCTTCCACGATCGCTCAGAGGAGTGTTATCTTCTGTGAACCCCGGGTATTTTTTTCTCCAATTATGATTAACATTATCTTCCCTTTCAGCATGTCGGACCACATAAAGACGTCGAGCCATGTTACCCTTAACTGGATATTCCTCCTAGCAAAAAAGGGACCCTTACAGTAAGACATTGCGTTTAAACGTCAATATACCGTTACCTCGTTTAGATATCAGAATTTATTTTTTTATTTAACATGTGAAAAATTAAAGCCGACAGATTTGGGAAAATAACACATTAACGATATAGAAAGATTACTAAAGAAACCGGTAGATGTACATGTTATCCACACTAGAATTAGCACAACGTATATTACAATGACAGAAGACCCAGCAGTAAAAGTTTATACCCATATTCCGAACGCTTCTTTACATAGCGTCAAAGTGGAAGCGATGTGACTGTGACTGCCTTTCCCGACGATCATGCCGACGTTCTCTCATATGGAGACCAACAACAAGACCGAGCAAAATCAGACATACGGTCACTTGAACCATCAGAGATTGGATAATCAGAGTGCTCGGGGTCAGATATAGACGACTCTGCCAATGAGCTTCGTCTCTTTCTGGAGGAACCACAATTACCCGACTGTTCGGAACGATCTGTTTGAGGATATGTTGCTGATTCTCCTTCCTTTCTGGATCCCGGGGACTTCCCAATGTCACAATATCCACAAAATTAGGGGATCGACCAAGTCCAAATAACACAAAGGGAGCATGAAGAGTGCGGTATGTAGTCTGAGGAAGCTGACACTGGACCGCGACTTGAGGACGACCATAAGAAGTATCCATTGAGTAAGACACACAAGCCCCACTCCATGCAATGCCGCTCCCTGCAAGAATATAATCCCCAAACCATTACAAAGCTTACCGCTATCACTGCTTGGAGTCCCAGGACAGTCATTCGAACAAACATTGGAAAAGATTTGGACCTTGAGGAAGGTGGTATCCCCTTTGTCATCACATTTGATAAAATCAATCATCGTTCCACCAACATGTTTGTCCTTATATTCCACAAGAACGTCGAGATTTCCATCTTCTTTCAGGTCAAAGAAGGAACTGGCAGAGATATTAGCACCAGCGATGGCCTCGGGGAGTACAAGGTGAAGATCTTTTTGAAGATTGAATTCAAACTTCCTAAAAACATAAAAAAAACATGACGTAACAACATACCTAGAAAAGTTTCCATCTCCTGGTTCATTTGAAACAATCAGGGGCGCTCTGGTCTCGGTCTTCCTGTTGTTAGTATAAACAGAAGTGGCAATTAAGTCCGGATACCCGTCCAATTTGAATTCCCCAACTCTGAAGACAGTCTTCGAGTTTGGTTCGACGACAAACGCCAGTTCTTTCATATCCATCTGGAATTGCTCCCATTTGACCATTCCATCAAACCAAACCAAGAACTTATCAATGTGGGTACAATCATTCTTTGCGCGACACACGGGAAGTACAATATCAATCTTCGAATCCGAATTGAAGTCAGCAATGAGAGGAGCAGCAAACTCTTGCAGTTCTGGGCTGTCTGGAAGATCTGGGACCAAGTCGCTCTTCACATTCCATTGGGAACTAAGGAAAGAAATCGTATAAAACAAAATTATATCTACCTTCCCATTCTCTTGAAGACCATAAACTTGAGAGGCACCTTCGAATTCTTCATTCCAAAAACAATTTCGGCACTGAGATCTCCGTCCAAATCAACGAAGATATGAGGGAAATATGGATACGGTCCCGGAGAGAAATCTCCGCCGCGGAATTTATTCTGGCACTCTTCGAAAGTTGCAGAACGACTTCCCGACAAACAATGTAAAGAGTAATGGACATCACCAGACTTCTTGACCATCCCCAATATATCAGATATTCCATCCCCATTTACATCCATAACAGCAGGTGGCTCAACAAACTTCTGAGTGATAGGATTGGGCAACATTTGGAATGACCCTTCACGGTTTAGGTAAACAACAACATCAAAATCCTCCCCGTCTCCATTTGGCTAAATAAAAATGAAGTTAAACATAACTACTACGCTTCCAGAGAAAAAGACCCAATCCCTGAGAATCCCTGACCAAATTTTTATAAATAGTTTTGAAGACTTCACTTCTAACAGGCTTACATCAGAATTTAACTCTTTCCAAAGATTACACTTACATTAAAGCATACATGTAAATATCGCCTCTCTCCTAAAGTTCTTATATCAGGCCTTTTGGATACAATATACACCTAAATTTACCTTTTTACTCTTACATTGACGTATGACAACATCATCAAATATTTTACACTATTTTTCAAACTGGGTCCTTTTCTCCGGTTATCAAACTACTTAAACTCACAGTTATAACCATAACATCCAAAGCGGCATCCCCGTTGAAATCCCCCGTAGCGCAAAACACATCTTTCTTGACATTGAGATCAATGGGTCCATGCCTCTGACTTGATTTAAATTTTCCTTCCTCGGACTGTAACAAGAACACAAGTTTTTCTGACTTCTGGACGATTAAATCAGTGTATCTGTCTTTGTTTACGTCACCATACGCACATATTCGGCCTAACTGTGGATCAGGCACATGGTCATCTCCAATTGTTAATGAAACTCCGCCAGTTAAAGGAGAAATCCATGAAAATAATATTAGCGACAGTAGATTCATAGAGTCGAAGGATTCGTTTCTCTGATTGACATCAAAATACCTAAAATTTAAATCAAAAATAATACTAATTGAAGTCGCAAAAAATCAAAGATATTCAAATGTCTTAACATGAACAAGTCAAATCAAAAGCATAAGTAATGTGTTTATGAAGTGTAACATATAAAGTTGGTCAACAAAAACAAAACATATAATACCCATATAAAGAAATTGAGGCAGGTTTTATTTAGACAGGGACTTTAGAATCCTATCACGTATCTGAGGTAAAGTCTTGAGTTGTTCATTGGAACACTTATCTACACAATCATATAAATGCTGCTTAAATTGCTTTAACTGCCGTTCATCCACCTTCTCCAAGTCTAGTCCTAGTTTCTGCACGACTCTATCGTGGCAAGAAGGCAGGCACGCGGTCAAGTTCTGCTGTAATAATCCTAGTTCTTTATCAATGGCATCTTGAGCCTTCTCCGTTCCTCTATTACATTTCTCAATGCAGGTGTCCAACCGATCTCTTGATACGTTCTTGTTCTCACAACACTTCGACGAACATAAAAACATCTTCCTCTGAATATCGCGAAGGTATTTCTTGTCCAGCTCATCGACCAACTGATCCACGGAGGTTCTGACTCTTTCCTGAGTCGATTCCATTTTTCTTCAACGACGTTCCATTAAACAAACCTGGAAGATAATAATGCACCATTAATTAGTCATAATTAAACACGCATTCAATAAAATTGAGAGAACTGTGTTTTGGAAAAATCTATAAAAAAATTCACCGATTCATGGAGAGAGAAAAAGTTGGCACATACTATTATGTCAACTGTTCCGCTAGAAAAAAAGGTTTGTGCACAAACTTTGCAAACCTTTGTTTTATCCAGAGGCCTCTAGAGGCCATAAGAGGTTTTTTAAAACCTGATTTACGCAAAAACCATGGCCATTGAATCACTTAGTTCAAATTTTTACTGAACTTTGTAATCATTTAAGCTGGAAGATCCATTTATTCTAACAATTTACATGATAAATATAATATTTTCAAGCGTTAAGATACTCGGGAGGAATGGTACAAGTTAAGAAAAGTAAAAAAGACCAAGTGACTAGAAAGTAAATAATTTTGCATAAGAGATTAAGACGTATTTTCATTATCAACCAGAGCCGCCATGTGGTAATGCTGTTTCCTGAGATTGGCGAGCTTGGATCGTTCCTGACTAAGAAGACTCTCTAATTCGAGTGCTCTCACTTGCGATTCCATCTCCGCTTTCTTAGCATCGTGCAAGGAATAATGAGAGAAGTCGAATAGTTCTAAAAAATATAAATTCTAATATACTCGCTTATATTCTGGTAGTAATAGGCAACAATATCTTACGTTCTTCCTCCAGTGTTTGCTTGCCATCTTTCACAGCAGCCAACACAGCTCCAGTGCATTCGTTGACTCGTTTTGAGGCTTTGCCAAGTTTCGTCATCTTCTCCGACTCTCTGTCAGCCTTTACCCGAGATGAAACGAACAATTGAGCGACACTGGCCGAGATTTCTTGGGCCGAAACCATCAAATATTCCAGTTTCCCTTCATTGAGAACAACCTTGTCAGCGGAATTCCTAAAAAACGAATAACTTGTGTAGACGATTTATACCTACATTAGTTCTAATGCAGCCACTCCAACAGCTTGAGCGGCCGATAATAAACCTTTGGTCCACTGGTGATTTCTTTTATAGAACTCATTCGGGGAAGCCGATCCCCTACCAGAATCCACGATCTCTTGTTGAAGATCTCTAGATTTCTCAACCAATTCATAAACCGCAGCCATCAGTTGGTTACAATGGTCGAGGATCTTATCATTAACAGCCAGTCTGGTGCCTGTATTCTTGGATTTCGATTTTTCTTGCAGTTCCTTCATCCTCTCGGCCGCTTGTTTGATGGCGTTGTTCATTCTTTCCATTTCTTCTTGTAATTGTACCCCCACAACTTCTAGATCAATGTCGCCAGATGACGTTGGAAGAGCGACAATCATATCTTCTAGGTTATTCAAAAGATCAATCACTTTTGGGAGTTGTTGAGAAGCGAGTTGAGACATCTTGTCCTTGCTGAGCTCTTCATACGCAGTCGACACTTCTGTTACAACATTCTTACACACATTTAAGACTGCTGAAAGAAAAAAAAATACTTCGGCACTGCGATTTTTCGGTGGGCAGCGAAAGTTCGGGCCCATAATATTTTTGGGCCAAGGGCGCGAATATTTCAATACGACTACGATACCGAGCGGACTTACGTTCATAATGTTCGATGCTGGATGTGTAGGCTGCAGCCGCACATGGAACGAGTGAATTGCATAGGTAGTGCAGAAATAAAATGGCTTCTCTCCTGAATCTTTCATCAAATGCACCTCCTTTTGCACAGTCATGCAGTTGTTGAAGACTATTCTGCGCAAATTTGAGTTCAGCCTCAGCCAGATGCGGCGGATAAGAAATCGTGGAAGAGTTCTGGAGCTCTTCTCTGCAATGGGAAAGAATTCCCTCCGCTGATTCCGAAATGACCCCTAAAAAATAAAAATATTCAAACAAGTACTTACTCAGCTGTTTGTCCACTTCTTCGTTCTTCTGATTCTGTAGATCAATGTTCAATTGCTGTAACTGTTGATTAAGTTCCTGTACGGCATCGGAACTCCTCTGAATCCCTTCATCTGCCTTTCTCCTTTCATTTTCCAATTCAACTTTCAGTTCGTCAATCTCCGAAGATCTCTCGGTTTTGAATTTACGGAGATCTCGGAGCTCAGTTAATGCCTGTATATGTTCTCCTCTGAAAGTCTCATAAGCTGTCTTCAATTTGGTATATTTTCTTTCAAATTCAGCTGCTTTTTCTTCGGTCTGTCGTTGTATTTCAGCCTGTTGTTCAGTCGCATTTGCAGTATCTTTGAGTTGTTGAAGTTGAACAGTAAGCTGCTCTGATTGTTCTTTGTAGGCGTCGCTTTCTTCCTTCATCTCGACCAACCTCGCTTCATACTGCTCAATTCTGCTCCTTGCTTCAAGCACAATGTCATCTTTTGCTTTCATTTCACTTTCTAAGGCTCTTCTCAACTCTGCCATCTTCTCCATCATTTGCATTCTAAAATTGAACATGATTTCAATTAAACATAATTTTAAACCCACTGCTCTAATTCTCTTGTCGGCGACACTCCTAAATTGCTTTGAACATGAGAAGACGTCTCGGGGATATCGAGATCTATGATTAAATTGCTTTCTTCCTGAACTGATTGAGCATCAGGTGGTGTTTCAGTTCCGTCAGACCCATTTTCATCTCGAAGGTAAGCATGAGGAGTGCGGTAAGTATCCAGATCAGAAGATTGTAAGAAGTTTGGAGGATTCTGAAAAGAGATATAAACTTTTAAGACGACTTACAGCTGGTAAAGTTGGTACCGAGACTAGGTACCTAAAATACTGAAGATTTGACGCAGCCTCGTAAAACTCCTTGAGCTTCTTAAACGTAGTCATAAATCGCTGTCTATGACCCATCAATACATCCTCCGGTAATTCACTGTGCAATTTGAAGATGATCTTAACCAAGATATCGTAAAATAAAGATGTGTCTAATACAACCAAGATCAACGGGGCCAGTAAACATTGGCATTGTGGAACCATAGACGTCCATCGGTATCCATCGACCAAGGTTGTCACTAAAATAAAATAATCGTAAGCAAAACAATTACATACCTGCATTCCGAAAGCCAAGAAGTTCGTCGAGTTGATCCAGAAGATCAATTCCAAGCTCGAAGCTGAGATTCATATCTGAACTGATCGTGTTTATTTGTTGTTCTGTTAACTGGACGCTCCCAGGGATTTGAGGATACTACAACAATGCAGTAAAATTATTTTCGAGCCTTACTTTCTGATGGAATTGTAGCCTTTTCGTTAGTAATCTACAATAAACGGCGTCCGCATTCCCGTAACCACTGGCTCGAAGATGCTGCCAAAAGTTTCCCAGATGTACCAGTTTGCTGATATGACGAGCGCAGTCATCTGGAACTTTTCGATGGCCATCACGTATCAGTTTGTGGAGGAGATTGCAGAACTTCCACGTTATTATCGGACTCTTTTCCAATGGAATTCTGGAAACTGTGCTCCAGAATAAAGAAGCAGACCGCTCTTTGTGGGTACCCACAATAAGGGATCGAACATGTTTCTGCTTCAGCGGGGCCTCGGCCTTGTTCAAAACTTTTTGCACAGCGATTATCTGAACTTTTTAGGTATTAAACTTCGGATTCTCGATTCAAACGTCCTAAAAATAAATAAATAACAAAACACTCACTTGTGATTTTACAAATGTCTCTCGGTCATCGGCCACGAGAGCGCTTCGACTCATTCCCTTCTAAAATCTTCCACTGGAGATTAAGAAAACTCTGAAAAACAAGAATTAAACATCGGAGGAAAGACCAAAAAGAATCGCTGAGTCATTCAAAAGGTATGAAATGCAACGAATAGCTAAGCAGTAAACTCCGATGAAGTAAAAAACAAACAAAAGTAGCCAGTAATGTAAATGTTTCGAGAATAGGTTTTTCAAAGATTTTTCTTATCTCACTTCAAAAATTATTAGCGGCAATGCACATAGTGTCACATATATCTAGAAAAATAGAGTCATAATGCCATCTGATAGTCCCATAAACATCTTCGCACTTTATTCTAGGAAACAAAAAACAAGTTCTTAGTATTTTTTGGCCAAAAGATTCCACTAAAAACCGGTCGCAAAATTTTAAACTGATAAAAACAAAATAGTATTTAATGGTTGTGCATAAAGTCAAAAAAGAATTCCACAATGTGCAGCACAAAAAGGTGCAAGGGAGATTGAGCATGAGCGTGTGTGCATGATAACGAAGGGAAACACTTGACTCGTTCTATTTATGTGTCAAGTCTTCCCGTTGAACGGGATAAATATTTTTGTTGGGTTACAGATTACTGTAACGTTACAGTAATCCACAATACAAAATCTTAATGGATTGTTGAATTTTTTTGCTTGGTTTATTCTCCATGTTTGAACTTTCGATTCTGCTATCTTTACACCTAATGTATACCATCTATTCATACCAATTACGGTAAGTAAAAATGAGAACCGGAGGTAAACTTGGGCATTGGCGCGTCGCAATTGCTGGCACTGTTTACTAGTTGTGTATTTAATGGCGCTATAATGAAGTCTTCTCCCGATCGTGCAAATCCGTAGTTTGCATCTGCCGCTACACATGTGCTGTTTCTGTAAAGATCTCAGATACCTCTTTCTATTCGTTATCTTACGTGGCTTTCCGAGTGAAACAGACATGAGGAGTCATACATCTGGACACCCTAAGAGTAAAATGCTCTTCTGTGACCTTCATTACACATTGATCTAGGTCCTCGAACGAATCAATCGAGGACTGTTCTAATGTAATATTTGAGAGATCGTGGAAAGTGTCTGTTAACCTTCGTTGCCATTGGTTATCTAGCATGTTCGACAAGGGATTCATATCCAGTTTCCATTGATTTGAGGCCATGTTTTTGTAGGAATGCCTCAAATGATAGAAATGTCCTTTTCGACAGGGTACCCTGATCTGAACATAGCCAAGTCGATGGATCCCGGTTTCATGCATGTTAACAGTGTCCACACGACCTTAAGAAATTTTTTTGAATTTTATAGTCATCACTAGAAAGTTTTTCTAAATCCTATACTTACTTGCATTCACTACCACTCTAGTTTTCATCCTCCAGATAAAACAATTTTGTTTCCATTTCGTATTATGTAGAAAACGGAAGTTGAATGACCTTAAAGTCTCATTTGCTTTCTCTTCGGGTAAAACAAATTGCACATCACGGTGTTCGAAGAGCAGAGAGCCGGCTTGCGGATGCTCTTTGAATAATCCCTAAAGTACTATTACGTTTACTGTTGATTCTTTTTACCTCTAAAAGTCCAACGTTTATTCCTGGAGTAACTTTCGACGGCTCTGGGGGAATAAGCATGTCATCAATGTCAGTGAATGCGACCATTTCAGCAAAAGATTTAACGAAATGAAGGCAATTAACATGAGATTCCTCGATCCCTCGGGATAAGACAAGTCCATTGGGGTTAGTGTCTGACAGAACTGGCCATTTAGGCCAAGGTCGGGTGATGACAATCCCTTTAAGCTCATATCTTCTCAGGATTTCCATTGACGTCCTCGAGATTGATTGAATTGGGAATACCAGTTTAGTGGCCCCCAACGCTAACCAGGTTTCAATTCCGGTAACCATGATCTTCCAGTCGGTGTAGATATACATTGGAGCCACACATACGACTAGTTTATGCTTTTTAGCCTCTTTGTGAACTTTTTCTATTGAAATGGGAAGTTGTTCATTCTGATCGGGAGAGGGTATTGTAGAGAGGCTAAAAAACGACTTATAGAATTCAGAGTGCCATACCTGACCGTCTCCAGATTTGAGGATATAACTTCGCATTCTGCCAGATGTCCTGCCCATGCACAAACATTATTGGCCCCTCGTTTTCCTTGGTGGATCCTTTGAATTAAAGCCCTCGAGGTATGTTTATCACCATTTTTGTTGTAGCTAGTACAATAGAGATCATGGGGAATGAGAGTATCCCCGATGAATTGGATTATCTAAACAATATAATAAGTAAGCGTGAGGGCATCGCCACTTACAACATAATTTCCCCTGATATTCTGCTCTTCTGTTAGTCGATGGAATGCCCCTATCACAATCTCCCTTCTTAAATGTGCTTTTCCGATAAAATTATCGGCCATGTTCTTTAGAGTCCATAAGTTTGTCGTCCTGTACCACATTGAAGCCCCTAGTAGTACCCCAGCTAGAATTAAGAGCAGACGAAAACATTGGTTTTGGAATAACAAGGAAATTCTGGGAACATGTCGATGGCATAGTCTGAGGTAAGAAAATAAAAAGGGTCTCATCGTTTGGCGGTGCGGAGGCCCGAATTAACGAGGAGATGCCCTCCAGTGATCTGATCTCCGACGAGGTGGCGCTAGGAATGAGGGCGAGGTCAGTTTTGTGCCTTTTATTAACGATATAATAAGTACAACGACAATTTACAAACATCTGAGGTCAATTGAGATTGGGTCCGAAATATGATGACGTTGTATTGGCGCCATGTTGGCCATAGCTCATCATTTGCGGCGAATATTTGGTTAGGCGGACATTCCTCCGCCTTCGACAACACTGGACTAGGACGACCATCACCAGAACTAGCCACACTCCGACTACTACACCTGGGACGATCAGGAAGAGTACTAGAACAAGGTCGGTTGGATTTATAATATTTAATCACTTACTACTTGATGTTTCTATCGTATCCTCCAATTTGGATCCGACCGTGATATCATTATCCGTGTCATCATAATCTTTGGCCACGTCTACTTTGGGTCGTTGTGGTATCTTCTTAGTTGTTGTAGCCTCAGTTGTCTTAATAGGCTGAGTAACTTCCGCCTTACTCTCTACTGAGGTCCATGTCCTCATGTTGAATGGTATGTCTTCCTCTGATTCTTTGGGAACGATGATTTTTGGCACTACAGTAGTAGTCGTTGGTAATGTGGATAATGGAGTAGTGGTTGTTAGATCTGGCTGACACAGTCGTCTTCCATCTCCGTGATATCTGTCTATGCACACACATTCCGGGTAATCGGGATTTGTGGTATCACATCGACTGTGGGGGGCACAACTCTTGTTGAAGCGTTTGAAACATTCATCGATCTCTGAAAAAATTGATTATTACGATATTCATATACCGGTGGGTACATAAAGGATGGTCCATAAAATGGACAAAATTCAAGGTTGGTGTACCCCGCCAAATGCTAGACCAGCTTAAGTCGACGCCGATTTTTCAATTTCCGAGTCGACTTTTTTGTGCACCGAAAATTGTGATTTCGAAAAAAATTCCAGAACTTATATGATGACCACCGTTATATTGATGTGTGACGTACACAAATTATGAACAACATACCTTTGCAAACAGACACACCGTCTCCGGCAAACAAAGGACGACATTTACAAGTGAAAGAGCCATATGTATTTGTGCAAACAGCGTCGACATGACAATTGTGTATTTCTCTTTGACATTCATCAATATCTACATACAGTGATTAGAAGACCAAATATCCTGGACTTACCGTTTCCGCAACTCGGACCTTCAAACCCTGAAGCGCACTTTCCATTTGCACAAAATCCACTTCCAAAATCGCAGGGCATTCCGTCGGCACATTTGCATTTTTTTTCGCAAGAGAATCCCCATCGTCCTGGGGTACAGTCTTTAAAAAAATATTTTGTTTAATGAAGGCTAACATACTGTACAAATTTTCATTATCACTTACCATCTTCGCAGAAAGGGGGCTCCCTTTTTCCTGCCGGGCAATTCTCGATTCTGTGGGGATTATCGATCTTCCAGATCCATTTCCCCTTCTGTCCTACGTTAGAGGTCTTGGCGATTGTTTTGGCGGGGACTGAGACCATACCATTGGGATAAGAGAAGCCAACAATCGCTGAGTTACTGTCCTCATCGACATTCTCATAGAGATAGATGACAAATGATGCGTCATTCGATTGCGCAATCACAAGTTGGAAAGTATTTTGGTTGAAAGAATTTAAAACCGACAGTTTTTCGTAGGTCACGACCAATAAACGATTAGCATGAAACCTGAGCATATTGAATTTATTCTGGACCAGAAGAGATGCTCGGCTTAAGAGACCGTAGTTTGTAGCGTCGGATTCTGAAATTGAATGTTTAAACCATGACGTTTAATATTTTCATACCAGTTATTTCTTTAAAGGTGACAGAACTCTCGGGCTTTGACTTGTATGAGTCGTGCAGCGGATAAAAAACAATAGATCTCAATGACTCCGGGTTCAGAACAGGCTCACTGAAAGCCCGATCAAAGCTCACAAGTCCGTTGGCTGATATCTGAATATATTTTGTATGGCCGGATGGTTGTTGAAACCTACAAAAACCACTTCGAATTCCTTTCCGAACACCTTAAGTGGTTGTTCCAGTCGATAAGGCATGACTGCATTATCCGTTTGAGGCAAAGCCGAAGTCTGTCTTCCAGTGGGGAATAGAATTGTTTCTACAAAATGATGACATTATGACTCCTAAGATTACCTCTACATTCAATTCCGTTTCCAACGAATCCATCAACACATTTACATTGAAATGTGCCATCCAGGTTAGTACAAACAGCTGATGAATCACATGGGCTTAAAAGGCATTCGTTTATGTCCACGCATGTCGTCGAATTGTGAGCTTTTTCGTATCCCTCGAAGCATTCGCAAGAGTACGAACCCGGATTGTTTTTACATTTGGCCTTATTTCCACAGTAGAGTTCAGGGGTGTCACATTCATTGATGTCTGAAAGTTTAGTCATTGGTTTTAGAAGAATTTCATTTAGTGGAGATGATGTAATGATTACTAAATTGTCGCAATATTGCTCACCTTGACAACCTTGAGGACCCTCAGGCGAGCCAGTGTACCCTGGAGCACATTGACATTCAAACCCTCCTGGTTTATTGACACATCTGGCTGTAACTCCCCCTCTACAAGTCACCAATCCCTCCGAGCATTCATCCAAATCTACGCATCCTTGCCCTGTGGCCACAAATCCCACGTCACAAACACATTGGTATGATCCTAGGGTATTTTGGCACAGAGCATTGGCTCCACAGATGCCATCTTGAGCACACTCATTGAGATCGATGCATTCCTGAAAAGAATTTCTTGACGTCTATGATCAATAATCATCCTTACAATTCCATTTCCAGTCCATCCAGTGTTGCAGACACATTCATTCCCTTCACAATGACCATTCTGATCACATTGAGGGCAAATGGGTGCTGGTGGAGGGGTAATCAGGGTAGTTGAACTTGATGGGGATCTCGCCCTTGTGCCCAACACTGGCTGGATTGTCAACGGATGATCTGTTTGAGCAAATATGGGAGCAATAGTCTGCAATTGGGACACTGATGTCATTGATGGGCCAAAGGAATCTACGGAGAATGAAGTTGTCAACGAATCCCTCGACTTAATCGACTGTTTCGGCGTGGCCTTCTGGGCAATTTGAGGGACCAGTGGCATGACTGAGACCGGGATCTTCTCCGTCGGAATCCGATTACCGCTTTGTTTAGATCGGCAGGAGTTTGTTGTGTTATCGTATTCAAAACATAGACATAGATAAGATCCGGCTGTGTTCACACAATCAGGCTGCTCCTCGGGACAAATATGGAGAGAGTCGAGACATTCATCCACATCCTCATCACATCTCGGAGCATTTGTCCAACCAGGACTGCATTGATTATTGGGACAGACACCAGTCTCGGTATTACAAGCCACTCCAGAATGGCAATGACATTCCCGAGAACAGTCCAGATACCATTGATTGGGACTACAGGAATCCACACATTCGAGCCCTTTGAAGCCGGCTCCACACAAATATATCTGGGAGTCATCGATTCTGAAGAGCCATTCTCCTGGAATTCCAATATTCGATTTCTCAACCAGATGTGATGATGTTGGAGTGCCAGAACCGGGAAGATAAAAATGAGCTTCTGTAAAGGGAGAACCGCTGAAGCCGGCCTAAAAAACAATAAATTCTTATTGAAATTGATGATGATAAAAATAAACTTTAAACCACTTACAGCGGCGTTGTTGTTGGATACCAGTCTGCTGTAAACAAAATGTGCAAAGGTACCTTGATTAGAGAGAACAATGGCAACTTGGAAAATATTCCCTTCTGTTCTCTACAATTTAGAATTGATAATTTTTGAATCGTATTTTACCTCATCGGCCACACTAAACGTCCCTTCCCAAGTTACGATTAGCACAGAACTCGGTTTAAATTCTTTTCCATACCGATATTGAATATTAACTTCGTTTTGCACCAATGACAGAATGGAAGTTTCCGTAGTCTCTCTAAAATACACCCTTCCGCCTTTTGACGGCATCCAAAACAATGCAATAACTGGTCGTTCGTTATCAGTGGGAAAGAAGTTACTGGATGGGGAAAGACTTAGGTATCCATCTTTATGGATGAGCAATGTCTCATAATTTCGTCCAAACAATTTTAATGGAGTATGAAGGTCTATTGGTTGAGGATCTAATTGTGTGATGTGATCTCCCTTCGATTGTCCATAGGGATATAAACGAGCACTGAATATATAGGGCACCGTAATGTTTAGGTCAATCTGGGGTCCGTGGCCATTAAATTGTCGTCGCAGCCGTATTCGATCTAAATGATCTTATTTTTTCCAAAATTTAAGGAAAATTGGATGTTGGTGACTTAGCTCTATAAACCTCCCACGGAGGAGTAAGTAATGTTTTTAACTGACTCGCTGACATTCTTCCGCTTTCCCTGAGAATTGGTGACCCCATCTAATAAATTTGGAAGCCGATGTGTGTTTTCCCTTGATTCGAATCTAATTTATTTGATTTCTGAGAATGGCGAAAGTATTCCCATCCTCGAAGAACCGAGGAGAGAAAGTGTCGGATCACTGGATTTTGAGGTTGTACAAACAAAGTGCAAACCAGCCGCGAGACCGGACTTTCCCTCAGGAGATTTACTTAAATGTGCTCATTAAGATCATTACTCTGAGGGAAGGCGAAGGAAAGGAGAGCCCTGCCATTATCCCTTCAGAAAGGGTAAAAACGGATCCTGAATTTCATTTCGAACCTCATCTCGGTTTGTCGGGTCAAATTAAGGGCGAAGAATGCGGTAAACTCCATGTCACTCTTATCTCCCCCAAGATCACCATCCATCAACAAAACTTTTAAGGAATGAGCGGCAAATTTACCTTTCGTGGGATCTGCAGATGACAGCAAACTGATGTAATATGCAAATATCAGAAGTCCCGGGATCCGAGTTCGGAAAAAAACCCCCATCTGAAACAGAAAAAAGATTAAGTAATTACGCGACTCAAGGTTAACATCCACGGAAAAAACGTCTCAGAGCGCCGGGAAAAGGGTGATCGCGAGACCCAACCCGAGATCTGTCATCGAGTTCGAAGGGTCATCTAGAACCTTGCGCGCAAAATGCCAGCGGCTAAAGGAAGATGGTTTCAAGAAAACCGGCGGCGCCAAAGAGGGAAGGAGGATTGAGGGAGGGGTGGAGCTCACTTATCATCACGATATCTGCTGCAACTCCGAAATTACACGATGTTTATGTTTACTGCGAGAAAGCGGGATATTTTGGATTTTTTTTGGAATGGCCTAGGCAAAGCCTAGTCTTGTGACAAGTGCGGCAAAAATTTGCTGTTGCATTCAGTATAACAAGGCTTCATAAACATGAAACCAACCGACAACCCCGTTTGTAAAAAAGATTCAAATCTATTACAGTAATACGACTAGTCATTAAAAAAATTTTCATATGTTGAAACCAATTTTTACCGCACCTTCAAAGATGTCAAAAAACATTGACGCCAGAAGTTTCGCTCGGAGAAAGGTTGGATGACATAAATCCGGGCTTCTTTTTTCAATAAAAATATGCATAATGGCATGAAATGTGGGTTAGCCTCCGTCTAATTACAAGCCCTTTTGTCATCGTTTCCAGATGCCCTCGCCCTGTAAAGCCGTGACCCGTTTAATTGGAAAGAAGGGTCCGTTCGGCATCGCGGGCGATGGTTTCATCACTTGTGTCATCGTCATCGGAGAAGGCAATAAAAAAAAGAGACGGATCCCACTTCGGGGTTGTCAAATCAAAACTGAATAAAACAAATGCAAATACAAAAGTAATTAATCCCAAGTCGTCAGTAATTACCATGTCCATCATCGATCTTCGCATCTCGTTCGATCCAAACTGGTTTGAACAACTTGACAATCCACTTTAAACCAAAATTTGATATTTTCCAAGTACAATAAGATCTTGTAGGAGAAGTACCCCAATTTTGATGAAACTTTGCACAAATTTAGACTAATTTTTTGCAAGATGTATGATAAATTTTCACAAGAGACTTTTAGATCGAAAGTCGTCAAAAATGTGACTTTTTTGCGAATTTTGGCGTGAAAAGTTTTATTCCTGATTCTGCCAGAGAAGGCGACTACAAAAAAGATCAGTTTTTCTCCGCATGAAACTGGCAAAGAACGGCCAAAAAGTGTTTTCTATGTGACTACTCTCTCGGCTCGTTAGATTTTTCTGCAAAACGCGAGCAAAGACTTTCATCAATTGATAGGTTGCCTGGCATGTGCGCAAAATGTGAAGGAAATCTGAGAATAACACTTGGGCTACTTTCCTTGTAAATCATTCTCTTCATAATATCTTGTGCATCTCCGTATTTTCTTTACTTTATTTTATCATCATTATGAGTCGGCAATTCAGTTTTCTTATATTTTTAGATAATTTTAATTCCCCTGAGGTATGACCGGCCATTCAGATGCCAGAACCCATCTTATGGGGACATAATATATCTTACTGGCCCCACTCACCTGTCCCGCTTGCAGTAAATGCAGGTCTGCGCACCCCACCCCATATCCCTCGAGGCTCTCTTTTTTGTGGCTTTTTTTGGTTGTTATAGCGACGCAACGTAGAGGCCAAATAGGCCTCGAAGTGGTATTTATAAGGGAAAGCAGGTTGGGAACGAGAAGGCCGCGGATGACGGAGATGGCCAGAAGTCCCGGGAACACCTTAAGGAGATTTTGGGGCCTTGTTTTCCCAATGAATGATAAATGGGGATCGACTTTGTAATGCCCTAATTCGAGAGTCGGAATCCGTTGGGCCGACGCGCTTGTCTCGCCAAATGTCGTTCGAATGAACTTGACTTATTCCTCCTCGGGGACAGATTCGGTTTACATTCAGTTTAACTCTTATTTCGCTCTCGATCGCAACAAGCATGCTTCTCTTTAGAATTATCCAAAAGTCTGGAGCGGCAATGACGTCGATAACTCCTCGGGACTGTTAGCATTACGTAAACAGGGATTAATACCGGAAAACTCGATCGGGAATTGGAATATTCGGCTAATAATTACCGTTTGTTATGTATTTTTGCAGAACCATTTTCCTGTCAGAACCTCATGCTGCGATTTCCGTAACCCCATTTCCTTTTTTTGCCAGAGAGTATTAGGACCAGAGCCGGTCATCTGCAAAGAATTTATTCCGTTCCCAATTTCAGTTATTCTTTGAACTTTAACAGTTTTTATGATAATATGGCGCGTAACCCGGCCCATCCAACTTGACCCTGGCCTCGGTTCGCTTTAAAATCCAAAGTCGGCCTCGACCACGCCCCAGGCGCGGAAAAGGTGAAAGAAATGCCGTTTTCCCCTTCGCATTGTTTGGAAATAATCGGACGGCGTGCTGGGCTTGCAAAACCGACTGACAGGACTATCATCCTTTCAGGGTTAACAGTCATGTCCGACGATGTGGAGCCACAGATCCGTGAGAAGTACGATCTTCACAAACGACTGGGAAAGGGTGCTTATGGTATCGTTTGGAAGGCGACAGATAAGAGGACCAAGGACACCGTCGCCTTGAAGAAGATCTTTGACGCCTTCCGGAACCAGACCGATGCTCAAAGAACGTTCCGTGAGATTATGTTCCTTCAAGAGTTTGGCCGGCATCCCAATATCGTCAAACTATTCAACATCCTACGAGCCGAAAACGACAAGTAAGCCTTTATTGTATCTGATTCAACTTTATAGGGACATTTATCTGGTCTTCGAATACATGGAGGCCGATTTGCACAATGTCATAAAAAAGATGACAATCCTCAAGGACATACACAAACAATATATAATGTGCCAATTGTTTCGTGCTGTAAGATACTTGCATTCTGGGAATGTTTTGCATAGAGATTTGAAGCCTTCGAATGTCTTGTTGGATGCTGATTGTCGCGTAAAATTAGCCGACTTTGGATTGGCCAGATCTTTAAGTCAGGTGGGTTCTACCATCATGTTTATAAATGGTATTATAATTAAACGTTTAAATTTTAACTTTGTTATTCTCACCATTACTTTTTCAGCTGGAGGACTACCCAGAGGGACAAAATATGCCCGAATTAACGGTAAGAGACTACTCTTACAGTGATTTTATTGATGCAATTTGCAGGAATACGTTGCTACACGATGGTACAGATCACCCGAGATTCTGCTGGCTGCAAAACGATACACGAAAGGGGTGGACATGTGGAGTCTTGGGTGCATTTTAGCGGAAATGCTGCTTGGGCGGGCGCTCTTTCCCGGCAGTTCGACCATAAATCAAATAGAGCGTATAATGAATTCAATAAACAAGCCGAGCAAGGTAAGTGGAATATCCAAAGAGGACCTCACTCTTCAGGCCGACATTGATAGTATCGGCTCCCATTATGCCCAATCCGTGCTCGAGAAAATGCCTCAACGTCCCAAGAAACCTCTAGAAATCCTCCTACATTGTCCCAATCCTCATGCCATTGATCTGGTTAACCGACTCCTTCTCTTCGCTCCTCACAAAAGATTGAACGTCGAGCAATGTCTTGTGCATCCTTATGTTCTGCAGTTCCATAATCCTGCAGAGGAACCAGCTTTGCATTATGACGTCACCCTTCCCCTTCCCGATCACATTCAGCTCACTGTTCAAGAATACCGGGACAAATTATATGACATGATTGTATCCAAAAAGACTCATATCAGAAGAATCCAACACGATAAGCCCATTCGACCTCAAGCCCAACAAACCATCTATCCACAGGACGATGGACAACCGAGTAATCAGAAAAAGGTTAATGGATATGTGAAACCAGAAGAACAGAAACCGATTCAGTATCGTCAAAGGAGAGGATCCAACTCCAATACTCCACCAGAAATTAACGAAGTCCCTCGAAGTAAGAGTTATAACAACGAACCGCTCAGCAATGGACACGAGAGAAAACCAGTGGACTCCGCTCAGCCATTAAGGAGGGGAAACATAGAAAAAAGTGATGAAATCAAAAGGTGAGTCTGAGACGGATGTGAGTATCGGCCAAAATAACAACAAATAGTAGAAATATTATTGCAGAAGACCTATATCATCATCAAATGGGAAGATACCACCAGCAAACCCCCAAAGAAACGTCTCTCGACCGCACAGTCAACATTACACTCAGCCTGATTACAGAGCAGCCCCAATAGCCCAGGCTGAATGTAGTGATACTGATTTTGACTCCGCCCGATCAGCGAGACTTCAAGAGAAACAAAAACAAGTAGCAGATGCCAATGAAAGACCTCAAACTCAAGGTGCAAAGCAAAATGGAGTAGCAAAATATTCTCATCCTCGAGGTAAAGCAGTTCCTAAATGATCAATAAAAATGCATTTGTAGAAAGAGCTCAAAGTGCGGATACAAAAGGCAAAGAGCAGAACCTTGCCAGATCCCAAAAGGATATGCGGCGATCTCATGACAGACTTGGAGGTCTATTTAACGCCCTCCGGCCATCTTCCAAATCCTCTAGTCAGGGTAAACATTATAGTAATGGAATTGCAACTATTTTGAGCTAAAACCTTTGTTGATCTCGCAAATACTACGTCATATGGGTCTTCAACGTTCTAGAGATGTTGTTGTTGAACATGGTTATCCCAATAAACAAATTAATGCCATTGGAATGGCCCAATTCCTCGAAAAATGAGGGAGTAATTAGCGCCATACATTATATATAAAAGTTATATTATAAATAGTTTAGAAGATGTCAAAAATCTACTCACAGGGGAAGTACTTCAAGTGTGACGCTCAGATTTTCTTTAAATTTTGCACACACATCGGGTATGGACTAAATATCAATTCCTGAAAGTTTTAGCTCGCGCTTTGCGGGCGCCGCCGAGATATTGAACGATTTTTGCCGCCGAGAGAGCACGCTCAACGTGGAGAGCGGTCAGAGAGAAAACCGCTTTTTGGCCATAACTTTGGCAGTTTCGTGCGGAAAAATTTGATTTTTTGTAGAAACATTATTCTTTACGGTTGAAATAGGCATGAATCTTTTCGTGCCGAAATTCGGCAAAAAGTCCCAAATTTTCGCCGACTTTCGATCTAAAAATCTCGGTTGTTTCTGCAAAGCGCGAGCTAGGATTCCCGCATATATCTTAGAAAAAATTATTCTAAATTTGTGCCAAGTTTCATCAAAATCTGAGCGTCACACTTCAAGTACTTCCCTTGTCAAGCAATGAAAATCATATGCTCAAAGTTGTGTCAAATTGCGCAACTTCTAATTTTGGACTAAATTTGCAGGGTTCGGACGTGAAATTTAAAAATCATCGCCCATATATGTCCACTTTTTGGAACTTTAGCTATTACTAACGTTAGTTTTCTTTACCCTGAGTTATGGTAACATATAAAAGACCAAAATTTGCGGAAAAAACAAAGATCCGTAACTTTTATCTAGATGTTATTGATGTGAGTACACGCAAATTACCTCAAAATAGGTGTTAAGCCATCGTAGGACCCGATCAATCTTATTATTTCTATTAAATAAGCTTCTCGTAGCCTCCCGCATGCATAAACGACGAACCGACGCGATCCATAGTATCGTTGACCCGAACTGTGACCAGGGGTGGTCAGTGGGCCGGGCCGGCCCGTGACGGGCCGGGCCGGGCCGCGGGCCTGGGGTTTTTCCGGCCCGGCCCGGCCCGTCTAAATTACAATGCCAAACCGTTGGCATTCATTGTTTTCGCGCCGGGAAAATTAATTGATGTTGTTATAGTTGCTGTTTCCCAAGTTCTAAAACGTTTACAAGTCTATAGTTCCATTATAAAACCACAAAACTATCACATTGATCCTTTACTAGCTATATCAACGCCTTTTTTGCCTAAGTTTAGATCCCAAGCTTGGGCGCAGTTCGCAGAACCCTCTATAAACGGGCCTGCACGGGCCGGGCCGGGCCGGGCCAGGCCCGTCACGGGCCGGGCCGGGCCTGGAAAAAGACTAGACGGGCCGGGCCGGTGATTAGACGGGCCGGGCCGCGGGCCGAAAATCGGAAAAATAGGGTCCGCTGCACGCCACGAAAAACGTAAGGCAAAATTGGAAATAGAGATTTCGAGCTGCGCCCAATATTTTTAATCTTTTTTGAGCGCATGAATATTGTGGTAGATATTATTGTAACTCTGAGAGTTGGAATAATTTAGAGATGAATAGTATGTCAAAAATTACGTTTTTGTCAGTTTCAAGTGTTGAATATAATGGATGAGTTCATGGAGGCCAGCCCATTGCGCTCTGACACAAAAATGATTCTCCAGCTATTGATGTGTCTATAGAAAAGGTAAGATTTCTCTTTTTGCATCCGGTTTAGGAACAACGTAGCCAATTCATTTGTGTGAAACATCCTAGCGGATGTTTTAAAGAAGAAATTAGGAAATTTCGTAGTTGAAAAAGGTCACTTCCTAGTTCATTAATGCATCATTTTGCAGTAGCTGATGGCGTCTCCAGAAAATGTAAGTTTTCTCTTTTTTCATCCGGTTTAGGGACAAAGGAGTTGATCTGCTTTGTGCGAAACATCCCAGCGGACGTTGTAAAGAAGAAATCTGGAAATTTGACAATAGCAAAAGGGCACTTGTCAATAGATTATATACATCATTTTGCATCAGCTGATAGTGTCCCAGAAAATGTAAGATTTCTCTTTTTGCATCCAGATTAGGATCAAATTAGCCAATCCTTTTGTGTAAAACATCCTTGCACGTTATAAAGAAGAAATCTCGAAATTTGACAATGGAAAAAGGGCACTTGTCAATGGGTAATTGCATCATTTTGCAGGACTGATGGAGAAATGCGAGAAAGGGCTGGAGAAGGCGTGAGGAAAGCTGGATCAAAGGAAGCAGACGATTCAGAACATTTCAAGGTAAGTTTATGACGTTGCCTTTTTGATTTTTTTGTTTTTCTAGGCCATTGAGCTAACAATTTTCTCTGGTGTTACCTAAAATAATATAATTGATATTTCAGCCGGTCCATGCTGAAGTAGAATGTGAAGGCCAGCATAACGTACCAAAGGGTGTGGAGATGGAATTCCGAGTTCAGATTGCATCCGGCAAATTCGATGGATTGTCGAAAACTTATGTAATTTTAATTATTCTTGTTGGTTTGATATTTAGGTGGAAATAAAGAAGATTTGATGAATTTCAATTTAGTAGGGGTGTTTTGTAGCAATATAAAAGCCCTGCTAGTCTTGTTTACCCCCGGAAAGCTCGAATTCGGTCAGATTCGTCGATTCTGATCCAATTTTGCCTAGTACAATATAATTTCTTTTCTCTTCTTCGATCAATCTGAGAAGTTCGGGTTGCATCTCCTTAAAGCCTTTCGATGCTTTCTCGTTGGTTTCACACGTAAATTGTTGTTTTGTTAGAACTTTGGGATCATTTTTATTATTTATTTGTAAAGGTTTCAGCGTATGAAATGTCGAAAACATTTTCCCGCGAATTTCTCTATTTCCACTTTTTTCGTGGCGTGCCGCTGACCACCCCTGACTGTGACTGACACGCAGGGGTGGTCAGCAGACCCTATTTTTCCGATTTTCGGCCCGCGGCCCGGCCCGTCTAATCACCGGCCCGGCCCGTCTAGTCTTTTTCCAGGCCCGTCTATAGAGGGTTCTGCGAACTGCGCCCAGGCTCGGGATCTAAACTGAGGCAAAAAAGGCGTTGATCTAGCTAGTAAAGGATCAATGTGATAGTTTTGTGGTTCTATAATGGAACTATAGACTTGTAAACGTGTTAGAACTTGAGAAACAGCAACTATAACAACATCAATTAATTTTCCCGGCGCGAAAACAATGAATGCCAACGGTTTGGCATTGTAATTTAGACGGGCCGGGCCGGGCCGGAAAAACCCCAGGCCCGCGGCCCGGCCCGGCCCGGCCCGTGACGGGCCCGGCCCGTTTGTAATTTTCCATTTTTGAGGCCGGCCGGCCCGTTTGGGCCGGGCCGGCCCGGCCCGCTGACCACCCCTGCTGACACGAAAAGTAAAAAACAGTTGACGCAAGGGAGAGAGGAACAGTCGACCCGGACATTTTCGACTTTGGAAAAAAAATTGTGCGATCATTCCAAGTTTTTAGCAACTCTAACTTTGTATACAACAATGTCGTTCAACAGAGCCCAAAAGGCTGTTGGCAGAGAGCACAGGGAACGAGGTCAAGTAAGTTTTAGACCTTACTGCCCATAGTGTTTTAGCTGATTGACCGGAAACATCTAGGCCTACTGGAGAAGAAGAAAGACTGGATACAAAGGACCAGAGCTCACCAGAAAAAGTCAAACAAGTTAAAGAAATTACGGACCAAAGCTCTGGAGAGGAATCAAGATGAGTTTGATTTCCACATGGTTAACAGCCAAGTCGGGGTACGTTAGACATAAGAATTTTTATTTTTTCAGTTTGATGGAATTCATAGAGAAGCGAAACATACAGACCCGGAGGAGAGTTTTGTTCAAAATCTCTTGAATGATGTCACCGATATCAATTATGTTCGCCATAAACTTGCCTTGGAAAGAAAAGTAGGTATTGGTACGAAAGTAATTTAATTAACGTGTTTAGAAAATTGACAAACTGAAATCGGTGTTGCACATGACGGATTCAAATGCAAAGCGGAATACACATACATTCTTTGTCGAGGATGACCAGGAAGGTAATTCTTTATTGTTTTAAATGATAGTGATAATTGAATAATGAGTTTTTTAGTTTCTGAATTAACAACAGAAAAGCTTTTTGGCATCTCATCGAGCCTGATTGACAGAAAAAGCAATAGGATTCCAGAAGAGAAGTTAAGGTCTCAGGCAATTGCAGTAGCAGATAAGGCATCGGCCATGGTATGTCATGAATAATATTATTTACCTTGTACTTAGGAAATCGAAAAACAACGTCATGCGATGTATGAAGAGTTGGATAAGAGAGTAAAGAGAGAGCGTGAACTGAACATTGTTCTTCAGAAGTTGGAATTGAAGAAAGCCGTTCAGATGACTAATAGGATGGACAAACCCAAGTTGATAAGTAAGGCTACAAATGAAAAACCCGCCTGTTTCAAATGGAAATTTGAGAGGAAGAAGTAAATATTAAGTGCTTTGTTATTTGTTGCTGTTGATGATATTAAATGTTTTCATTCTGACGCTTGAGCATAGCCGTTTTCAATTAATTTCTTGGCCAGATCTTCACCATTGACTGAAAGGCGGGCATTTACAACAGGAACTTCTTCTTTGGACATTTTCCATTCTGACACCGGCTCCAGATCGATCTCTGTCCCTTGGACTTCGCTGAGCCAATTGTTAATGGCCTGTTGGGCATTCCTGGACCAGATCCCGGTCTCATTATTCGGCTTTATTCCTGTCAGCTAATACGTAATTATAACATCCCTGGATACTTCAATCAACTTACTTCACATTTGGCGAGTAAAACCTTGTCAAAAGCACAAACACTATCGCTAAGTGGTTGAAGATATTTTTCGTGTGCCAAGTGGAATACTCCAACATCAACTGCGAATACCACCCAGTAGCCCTTATGACCCATCGTTACACTCGGTTTAACAATCTGCACTCTTTCCCACGATCCGTTGGGTAATTTAGCAACACATATCCTGCCCTGCACAGTCTTGATCCTCTTTCGTTTCTTACTCTCATCAGAAAAGTCTTTTGCCAAGGCTGAATATAAATAGTCGGGCATTGGATCCCATGCGCATAACCGAATACTAATGTTGTTGGGATCTGTAGCTGCCAGAATATGAACTTTTGTCTTGCATTGCGGCATCCCTGACAGTGGAAGCGGCTTTAGTTTTATATCTTGATCCACAATTTCTTCATCATCAAGACTGAGGGTCTCTTTGACAATCGATGCCACCTAAAAATTATTACAAGAACAAAGACGTCTTACTTTTTGTTGTAACGGTACATTATCTCGCTGGATGACACTGATATATATCTTATCCCCCTCATTTCTCATATCAAATTCATCAGCGACCTTGATGTACCTCAACCAAGCTGATGGAAGGGGCTGTCCAATGCCGCAATCAACAAATTGTTTCTCATATTCCTTTGCCAGTAGGCTGGTTTCGATTCCATGGGGCCCAGCCTTCTTTACAATGTCATACAACAACTCCCTGACTTCCTCGACTTCATCTTCCAGTTCAAAATCTGAATTTTGGTACTGACAAACAGCTCCAACCTACCTGAGGACATTTAAATCAATTCTGAGGTCAACTTGTTGTATACCTGCGCTCGTCAGCCACTGACCGATTTGTTTTTGAGGTCTGCGACTGCAACGGATCACTTTAAACATTCGTGGCGATTCGCCTCACAAATCAATAGTTGAGATCAATTTTTTTCCAAAGATTTTTCTTCAATCAGCTGATTTTTTACTCGTCTTCTTGTTGTCTTCTTTGTATATAATCAATGACCCAAATACGGCAAATCGTATTCAATTCCTATCAAGGTAATTAAACTTTTTACCTAGTTTAACATATTAATCCAGTTTATTTTTTGTGGTATAATTATAATTTTAGATTGCTTTGCTGTTGCCACGGACCAGGGAATTCAGGTTTTTAATTGTAGACCGTTGGTTGCTTTGTTGAATTTGAGTAAGTGATCTTGTTTACGCTTCTTTATCTTATTTTTTCTTAACGTAGAAGTTGATTTGGTGGGATCAATAAAATGCGTGGCTTTACTCGGACGTTCCAATTTGATTGCCATGGTGTCAGCCGAACCGCGAGCGAAGTTCTCGAACAAGACAGGTAAGACATTGACTGAGTCCTTTATTCTTTAGTGATGGTATATGATGCCCTCAAGGAAAAATTTATCGCCGAATTAACCGTTGGATCTCCAGTTCTAAATCTTGCCATATCTTCAACAAAGTAAGTAATCTCCATTGTTAATTCGGTTTTTTTAGATTAGTGGTGGTACAAGCCCAACATATTCATGTCTTCAACCTGGAGTCCAACTTTTCCTTGATCAGGCATGAAGAAACGGGTCAAAATCCTGGTGGACTGGTCGCTTTGAGCCCCTCTCCAAAGAATGAATATCTTGTTTTCCCAAGTTTAAAGCCCGGCAGTATTCAGGTTGTCAATTTACAATTTGCCAGCCAAAAGAGGTCATCTGCTCCCTCCACCATATTCGCTCACGAAAGCGCAATCAGCAAGATTGCCATAGATAATCAAGCCACGAAAATTGCTACTGGGAGTGTGAAGGTGAGAATATTTTTATAGTAAACAGCTTTACGTTCTAGGGAACTGTAATACGTATCTTTGATACACATTCAAAAGCCAAAATATTTGAATTGAGAAGAGGTGCTCATGCTGTTCAACTTTTTTGGTAGGTCATCATTTGCATGGTATAGTACAGAGTTTAGTTTCCGATTCTCCCCTTCATCATCATATCTAGCCTGCTGCAGCGATAAAGGTACCATTCACGTTTTCCCATTGACTCGCCAAATTGATGATACTATCAAAAACACAAAGAAAATGTAAGAGAACCGTGTTTTAAATTTTATTTGAATTTAGAATTGACCATGTCATGATGAAAGATGAACGACGAAGTGCTTTTCAATTTACAATGCCTCATCCAGAACAGATTGCCGAATGTGCCTTCTTGTCCGAGAGTGTGTCTCCTTCCAAAGTAGATCTAATGGCGGTAACAAAAGACGGAATGTATTACCATTTCTACGAATCCAGTCCGAAACCTCAAGGATTTGAATTGATCTTCAATTTGGCCACCGATCAAGACTTTTGGTGTGTTAAATGAAATGTATTTTTTGTGTATATATTACAGGGTGCGTCAAGAAAAATGGATTTCATATTAATAGCCATATTTTTTAAAACGAAATTTGACACAAAAGTAACGATCGCTACCATTAACATGGAGTTCTAGAAACAATATATCCAACCTGTTTCAAAGTGTGACTTCCCTTGGCGGCGTTGCAGAGCTGCAACATTTAACAGTAAATGTTTGAAAATTTAATAGTAAAAAAATCATTTGGCCAGATTTAAATACTTTTTCGTCAGGATCCATGAAAAAAGTCTCCATTTTTATTGACGTACCCTGGATAAGTTTACTGTATATAAAGAAATGTGATAAATAAAATGAAATAACTTTTAGTTTACAGAAATTTATTCAACCTGCATAAATAATAAACAAAGTGAGTGAATGCCGATATAAATACAGTAACCCGTTAAGATGCTGGAAACACCGTGAAGTTAGAATCCTCTAATCTTGTTCTCCCTGACAGATGCGAACACAATTGAGCCAGAGTTTTAGGTCATCTCTGGACTTGAAAGCAAGGCAGAATCCCAGGAATTTGTGTTTTTGCTTATGCTCATGAATCCCACGCGTGCAGAAGAAAGTGAGCGCATGATCGGTGGGAGGAGAGCGTTCATCACATCCTTCAAACCATATTGTATCCTCCAACTCCCATCTGTAGAGCTCTTTCATCCGCTAAAAATATGGGTAAACCCCGGAATGAACCTACTGTAGAAAAGCAGACAACTCGAACCCCGGATTCGATCTTGAAACTGCATGACTTGAACTTTTTGGAACCGGCTTCAGAGAATAAAACGTCGGATAAGAAGGCAATCGTCTTCTGAAATCATATAGTTAGTCATAAAAAAAGCCAACTAAAGCAATGGAACAACAAATTACTTTATCTGCAGTTTCCCCCGGAATTTCGGTGATTAACAAAGAATCCGTCACAAAAGCAGGTAATTTGTGCCACTTGTCGACCAAAACGTCCTCGACGATTTCGTCCTGTCTGCACCTCCTCCTTAACCTTCCGTCAGCGTGGTTCTCGAATACTCCATATGCTTTGTTTGGATCCCCCTTTCTCAATTCCTCGATAAAATACTGGAGAACATGACCGATTGTGTAGTTGGATGGAACTCGAAAACTTTGGTCCTTGAAGACCACAGACACAAGTCTTGAATTGCTTGTTGCCTAAAACATAACGTAATCAGTTTGATGTTATCTTACCTTTGGAATAGCATTAGTTCTAATTTGTTCGAGTCTGGTATCAGCTATTATTTGTTGGGATGTTTTAGGGAAAACAGTGTCAAAATGGAGAAGAAGATCCATCATAACACCAATTTGAACCTGGATATTACTCATGAAAGCCTGCAGTTCAGCTTGTCCGCCACCATTCCCGTCCACTTGGAAACTTGTTGGAGCAAAAACTTTGGCCAAGTTTTCGGTTGAGGCCAAGTTCTCCGAGGAATGTTTTGAAACTTCGACAAGATGTTGCAGTAATCGACGCAATGTTTTGTAATTTACATCTGGGAGCTGGGATAAGACCGATCGATATGCATTATTCTTTTGAGTGACGTCATGGATGTCATCTAAACCAAAAACGGTTTAATAAAATCTGCTCCCTTACTTTTTATTTTATACAACAAGGAATGTACAGAGGTACAAATCAAAGGCTCGGGAAGTTGGCGGAAGAAAGATCGCATCACATCTGCAGCGACATTGGCCGTTTCGTCATTCATTCGCATTATTTTGAATGTAAAAGGGTCTAAAAACAACTTTATCTTGGATGAATTTACTCACTTTCCTTGAAATCTTTGAGGAGAGTACGACAGGCCGATGATGAAGCATTCTTTCGATATAATCCTTTAATATTAAGGCCATTCAGAGACACGTATTCGATACACCGTTCTACAATTACAGGCACTCCATCTGAGGTTAACGAGTAGTCATCCAGATCCTTGGCATTCCTGAATAAACTGAACAAAAAGTCCAGCCAGGATTCTGTTGCTTGATCATTCAGCGATTGAAAACGAATAGAACTGTAAAAGTGATTATTATATAAGCCACACGTAATACTTAATTAACCGCCTTACCTTTCAGGAACAGAAATCTGAATAGATCCAAACTGCGAACTCGATGTGGAGACAGAAGGAGTGTCCCTGTTATTCACTTTTTTGATCATAATGGCCCTTCGAAGGTCAATCTCGAAGAAGGAATCCAATATCGGCAAATAATACTTGAACACTCGATTCTGAACGAATCCCCAACCCAGATTCCACTCATCCGTTGTCGCTTGTTGCAACACAATCTTTCCTCCGGCTGTGGCGGATGTAATTACATTGCGAACAAACTTTTGATTCTGACATGTGGCCTAAAAAGCTAGACAATATAAAAATAATCCTTACTTTTGACAGAGATAACAACCAGAAGTCGATGTTACTATCTGGGACAAAACTAAAAACAATTGAACTCCGTTTGGTAGTAGGACGACACACGACATTGATCTTATCATCGATTAGCCCCACAAAGTAAATGTTTTCGGATTTACATTCAAAGTTGAGAACATCTCTCTGAAATTAATTTTATTAAAAGCACATACTAAATTTTAAAAATTGCATAAACACTCACCACATCATCGAAATAAAATGCCAAGTCATCTCCTCTGAGCGATGCCCAATTCCTTTTTGTCTTTTTCTTTTCCAAGTTGTAGATCGTAACCCATCCACAAAAGCAAAGCATCTCATCATCGGTTTCATTTGGATCCAAAAACGCCTCATTATTTGTGTCCAAAACTGAGAGTCGGTATTCATCATCTTCATCATCCGACCTGGACCCCCGAAGTGTCCTCAATTTTAACCTCGAAGCTGCCTCGTCATCATCCGCAAATCTTAAAGAAAGTTTGCTGAGGTCAAAAGAAGATCCCTCCGGAGATGAAGAAGGGGGTGACGGTTGATGGACATGGCCGTTGTCCATCGACTTCTTGTGTCTATTATAAGGTCGGGGTGGTGGAGGCGGCGGGGGGATCAGAGGCCGGGGAAGGGGCGGGGTCAAGGTGTTGCGTAGCTTTGGGACTGGTCGAGGTATGGGGTTGAGATCACCGATTGTGCTGGTGGAGGAGACGGGCGAGTTGCTGGAGGGCGGGGGATTCTGGAGACATTCCTCACTCGAGCTGGCTTTGTTTTTGGCGAAGACGATACTCTGGGGATAGGACCCGGCCTCGGAGTCCTCTTCTTCTTCAGTGCCGTCTTTCTGCACGGATTTCCCATTTTTGTTGAGACTTGTTCGAGGCGGCGGGACCGGCCGTTGGGCCGCGCGACCCGTCGTCGTACTCTCCAGAAGTCGGTTCGGCGCCATTGGTCGCTTTTTTTCGCACGGTCTTGTTTCATTGCCCATCCATGCCCTTGAGCGTTATGCCTACCGGATGTTTCGTTTCCCCTATGAACATCCAACAAAACGGGATAGATGAAGCTGCAAAAGAAACATTTTAATTAATATTTATATTATTCATGGACTAAAACTGGACGCCACACGCCAAAAATCATAAATATAAACAGCGATCCACGAGATGAAGGTCGCGGATGCGAAAAAGAAGTCAATTCCATATTCGGAAACCCACTGTTGAACAATGGGTGTCGCATGAGTAACGAGCATAATTGAGAGAAACACCTGGCTCAAGTCAAGTGTTCTCTTTCTCAAAATGTTTTTGCAATTTTTGGGTTCATTTTTTTTGGACTTTTAGTGGATTTGTGAATTATACTGTTATCTGTTATTCATATCGATGATTCCTCTCTTCCGCTTGTTCAATCCACTTCGAAGTCAGCTGCAAAGATTCTCTACTAGTCCTCAGTTGTTGAAGGGACATTCGAAATGGCAAAATATAAAAGAAGTAAAGGGCAAGAACGATGCAATGCGTTCTGCGAAGATCAGCTTCTATCTCGGTAAATTCAGGACGGCATGCAAAAACGGTGGTTTCGATCCGAAGTTCAACAAAGACTTGGAAAAGTTACATTTGGAGTATAAAGCAAAGTCCCTTCCAGCTGACACGCTAAACAGATTTTTGACTAGATTAAAGGTAGTTCACATTTGCTGCAACTTTCAATGATCTTTAGGAGACACCAGATGTTACATGCTTTTTTGACCTGATTGGGCCTTCTGGAGCTTTTATTATTGTGGAGGCGGAAACGGATAGTTCTAATCGGACGAAAGGAGCTGTTCAGAGGGCTATAAAAAAGGCAAGTTACATAATTTTACGCGAAAGTTTGGTTTAGGTTGGCGGTGGCTTCCGATTCTCGGACTCAAATTTGAGGACCCGCTTTGACGAAAAGGGATTTGTGGTCGTGGAGCCAAAGAAATCTGATGGATCACAAATTACACTAGATGAAATGGAGGAGATAGGAATTGAATTGGACTGCGAAGAGGTGGTCGAACTTGAGAAAAGAGATGATGGAATCGCAGTTGAGCTGACTGTTGAGACTCGAAACCTTAATAAGGTGGAGCAAGCATTAACAGATCGAGGATATGTGGTGGAGAACAGCCAAGTCAGACTAATCCCCCAACATGCTATCCCTGTCAGTCCGGAAGAAATGGCACTTATTGATAAGCTTTATGAACAACTAGGCGAGCTCGAGGACGTGACGCAGATCCACGATAATATCGAAGTAAATGAAGAGGAACAGAAGTCAGCGTCAGCTCTTTAGGCATTAGTTTTTTTTCTCCGAATATTTGGATAACTTGTGAGCAGAGAATGCCTGTTTTCTAATATAATTTACAAGGGAAATACCCAAGTGCGACGCTAGGGTTTTTTAAAGTTTTGTACACACTTAGGGCATAGGTCACATCAATTCCTGAAAGTTTCAGATAGCGCTTTGCAGGCACATCCTAGATATAGATATATATTTGCCGCCAAGTTCGCGAAACGCGGAGAGTGATAAAAGAAAAAAACACTTTCAAGACATATTTTTGTCAGTTTGTTGCGGAAAAATTTTTTTTGGAAACATTACCATTTACGGTAGAAGTAGGCATGAAACTTTTCTGGGCTTTGGTAGTTCAGCCCCCCACGAAAGGTAGTTCAAACCTCCGCTGTTCTGCCCATTTCGCACCACCATAATGAAATGAAAAAATTAGAATAATACAAAGAATGCAAATTAGAGTAAAATGACCCCCGGCGTTTTAGCTGAAACCCCCAGTTACCGTCCAAATTCGTTCTTGTGGTTCAGGCAACGATGATCGCAGCCGTGAGAACTACCTTAGCCCCAACTTTTCATACCAAAATTCGCAAAAGTGCCGAAGTTTTGCCGACTTGCGATCTAGAATACGTTTCTGCAAGCGCGAGTTAGGAATATCGTATATGTCTTATTGTTAGAAAAAATTTGTCTAAATTTGTACCACGTTTCATTAAAATCTGAGCGTCGCAATGGGGGTACTTCACTTGTTAGTTGTTTTTTGTTACCGATTAGGAATAAAATGTTTTTATTGGTGTCAAAACAAATTTAACTATCATCCGTTGGTTGACGTTTTAATATATTCCACGAGCTCTTCTTTCGTTTTCCTGGAAATCTTTGTTTCCTTATATATTTTCTTACCTGACGTCCCAACCAACATGGGCACCTGATTTTTGTGAATGATCTGAATAATGCAAGGGGGCTGCATCCAAGGTTCTCCATCAATTTGCATGGGGAATGGTTTATGAGTTCTGAATATTATATTGTACATAGGATGGAGGCCTACTGTATAACCACGGTAGAGCATTGTGATAGTCTTCTCGCCGCGCCTCTCACGCCTGCTTTTATCTGCCCCATCTGAATGGCCGATTCTAAACCAACTACTTCAACTAATTTGTCGCCGATGTCCTGCACTCGGTTTTGGAGTTGAGCTGAACTACTCACGATCTTGGGAAAGAGGAAAGGAATATGCCAAGATGAAGGTTTTCTACTGCTTCCCCAGAGATTACTTCCTCCATAAATTGAGGCAATGTTAAGTAGGGCGATTCCTTCCAAATTAGGGCCATTTCCAAGATCAATTGTCTCTCCGTCACACTGAAATTTTAAATTGGGATGTCCAAATGGACCTACCAGTATATCAATTTGTTCGTGCAGTTTCTTGCATGTGCTGGACAAAGTCTCACTGGTCCCCAATTCAAAATACCATAGCTTATTTCTCATCCTACTGTTGAATTTTTCGGGGTATTTCTCTCTCATCACGTGAAATCGATGAGCAATTGAAGCGTCCTACTTCACATTAATTAATCGCCATTTCTACTTACAACTCCAATCGAAAAATAATTGTTAATGATATGATAAGGTTGTGGATCTCCCTTCTCGCATTTCTTTGTCTGTTCTATTGTAATCTGCCATCTGTCCATCATTACCTAAACCTTGGTTCATTCAGTTATTGATTAATTTACCTGAGTTGATTTTTCTATACTCTGTAGAATCTTGAGAAGAGGTTCATTCTCGTAACCGCCTCCCCACTTTAGACAACGTGCCAGATCGTTTCCTGTTCCCAGAGGAAGAACGGCCACTGGTGGACGGTTATCCCCGTAGTCAATTTTATCTGTGACTTTTTGAATTAGTGAGTATCAACCTACCCATCTTCTCAAGAACCCAGCCTACTGTTCCGTCTCCTCCACATACAAGGATATTAACATTTTTGATGGATTTGAACAGATTCAGACTAAAGATGAGTTAAATTAAACCTTTAAGACGACTCACCCCACTTCGGGGCCGTCTTTGCAGAGATCGTAGACTTGTCGTGGATTCAGGAGATACTGTAATTTCCTGTATATCCTCTCTCCTTGCCTTCCTCCACTTTTTGGATTAATTAGCACCAACAACGGTCTTTTATTCCCTTTGGGAGGAGTCAATTGTAATAAATGGCCATGATTCTGTTGTTGGGATCTGTCCAAGAAAGTAGGGATGATATTGACCGGTGGCAGGACGTGGTATGAGAGTGCTCCAAAATCACATTCCTTAGGCCATTGGTCCAGACATTTGTTATGTAACTAAACTCTGGATGAAATAAAAAAATGGCCTTACCACGTTCTTACACCATCTACACCGTTTCCCTTGAAATATGGATACTGTACTTTTGCATCTCACACATTTGGCAGCACTGTTTGATTCGATCCAATGATGGGCCATAATCTGTTCCTTTGATGGATTCGAATTGTAGGTGTGAATACAGGAATTCTGGGCTGATCGGACGCATCTTTCGTGTACAGTATATTTACATACTAAAAATTATTTTTATTAGCTTGTTTCCGGGAACAATATTTTTAGTAAAAAGGAAACTTACAGGAACATGCTAGCCCTTGTTTCCCTCCCCATCCGACCAACACGTTCAAACAAACATTACAGTAAGTGGGTTTACTGAAATGGCGGAGTCTCCAAATATGGCATCCATCTTCTTTCATCTCCTGAAACGTATTTAAATGTGTTTTAGTTCCGCTTAATTGAAAAGGAATTGAAATCAGACAAATGTTTTGATTAGTTGGGCGAACAGTTCCATCCGTCGACGTTCTTCTTAAAGACGTCGAAGGAAGAAAAGGAGTAGAAAACAAGTTCTGAGTAATTCTTTCCAGGGTTACCGACCTAATCAGCACTTACCGTATCAATTCCTAAGAGTACTAGTAAGGGGATTGTTGTAAGACCTCCGCGTTTCCATTCTGAAATTGTAATTATTCTTATTATTGGCACCTCACCTTCTAAGGAAACGATTCCATCATTGTCATAATCGATTTCGTGCATCATTTGACGTAAGATCTAAAATAAATTCTCTGGTTTTATGGTTTACCGGTTCCAATTCAATCGTATCCCATTGCTGATATCTGGCCACATTCATCATCTGTTCGATTATCCCTTCCATCTCCTGAAACAATCCTGTTAAACCCTATTTACTTATTTTTTGTTTGATCTGATGATCCACTTGCCTTATTATCCAAGAATCCATTGTCATCCGAGTCATATACATGGAAAACAAACTCGAGTTTATCTTCGGGAGGTGCCCCTTCCAATAAGGAAAGATAGCATACCAATGGTTTTAATGGAACCCTTTTAGAGGCATCAATATTAAACTAAAAATGATCAGATCAAGTGGATGACCTTACAGTCTGCACATTATTTTGTGTTTGTATGGTGGATTTCTTTCGATTATTGGAGGTGGAAGGACTGGCTACTGTACTCAGCTTATGAGTCATAAAAGATGGCCTCCGAAATGTCTGTTGGTTCGCTTTTACATCTGTAATGTGATTGGAATAGTACAAAATTCTTGCCTTGCTCACTTCCTTGAACAAATGACAGGAAGAATTGTTGAGTTAGATCTAAGGGAAGTTCAGCGCCGAAATAGCAGTTGATGAATTGAACAAATCCAGCAAAGTCAATGGTCTAAATCGACAACTTTATGTAAGAGGACGACCTACCTGAAGATCATCAGAAAGATATTTGAAGAACATTCCGTCTGGCTGGAACTCTGGAAGCATATCCACCAGTTTGTGACTTGAATCTAGAATTAAATTAAGGCTTACTGTTTTTTTAAGTAAGACTTCAGAGATAAATGACTAACGCGTTTTACCTCAGGACTTACATGACGCATACTCGGTGAGTCTTACGAACTGTTCGGGGGACAAGAACATGGAGAATAACAAACAAATCCAGCAAATAATTTTAGATAAATATATCCCCTCCGGGTAAAGCCCGAGCACGAAACTGGTGACAAAAGCCTCCGAACGGATTAAAACGCTACGGCAATCTCCATCGGCCCGAGAGCCGGGGGCTGAGGGACACGCTATATACCAAGGTAGATGTCTTTATGTCCGGGAGTGCAGCAGTCAGGACTCCTCTTCCCCTAATCGGCTCTTTTTTGGGCTCAAGTTGGAGGTATTAGCACAGGTTGGGCCACTTTTTCCGTCTCATCCTGAAATGTCGCATAAAGTGAGGGATTTAATGGGGAAAGCTTATGTAATCATCTGGAATTCCTTTATCACGGATTTGTTTCAAAAGAGAGGACTTTAATCCAAAGGTGTGATTCTGGAAGATTACGATAACAATGTGTAATATTACGCACCCCAAACAAATTTATAAGATTATATCCCTGATCGCATCCGAAATCCCATCAAGTTGAAAAAGTTTTATTATTGGAACATGTTGGATCAATAAAAATGTTTTTATTTCAAATAAAACACATCGGCCGGCAAGTTGAGTGACAACGACTGAGGGCATTCTCTCTGTCAGTCCCCGGAATTCACATCTGAAGGGGGAGACTTGGTTCCCGATAGGTTCTCAGTCACCTCCATCTACTGGATTCCTCCAGTTACCCGTCTTTTTGTCGATTAATCATATTTTTATTCTCTCAAGGTTAACTTGAGACCTTCGGATTTGGAGATGGGTTGACTTGGCCTTCTGAATCCGACGGTTCTTTCGGCAGGCTGCATCAATTTGGAGAGGAAAGGGAAACATTTGAGGACATGCTGACGGTAGACTCTTTGAGTGACCACCGTAATCAGAGCATTGAACACAATGCCCACCACTATCATGTAAAAGAAGATGGCGGTCAAAGTGCAAAAAAAGGACTCCTCGCTATCAGTGGTCCGATAACATGGGATCAGGATGGCGCTGATCAGGAAACACACTCGATATGGCAGGCAGGTGCAGAACGTCCACAAAGTGCTGCTGAACACGAAGAAGAGACGTTTGAAGGCCTTCTGAAACAGATCATTGGCCTTTAATTCTTTAATTCCAAGACTCCCTAAGGAAATGATGTGCTAAGTGCTAAGTAACTGTTATTGTCCCCAGAGAAATGGGTCGAATGGATGCTGTCGGGCATTTCACAGGTGTTTTTGTACCATAATTAGTTAAGGCTTCCGAGAAACAAAGCTTTTTCGCTGTTATCAGGTCGTTATCATGATTTGTGAGGAGACTCTGGTCGTGTGAATAATATATACTTTAAAAGACCTCTAAGTAGCTCAATCAGCCGAAAAGTAAATGAAAGCCAAAAAGTGAAAAGCTAAGCAAACAAGCACGAAAACGGGCCGTGAAGTGCACAAACCCCAAAAAGGTAGAATATACAAAGAGAATGGGGTGTGAAATGTAGTGGTAATATATACGGACATGGTCGACTTACATTACTGTGCGTGTTTTCTCTTCTTTGGGAGTTCCGAGCAATGTAATAAATGATAGAAGATATGACAAAACTGCTGGTGATGACAAGAACGTATATCACGATGATGGTCAGATATACATACGGGTTGATTCCGACGATATTACAGGGACTCTGAAAACATGTTGTTGTTATTAACCCGACTTTTACACAAGATGCAAACATTCAGACAGGGATACAATATTCGAGAGCATACAATTACACTTACTGAAACGGTCAATTGACTATAGGCGAGAGCGCCCAGATTGAGAAGAGTCACCCAGATTGTAACCATTACAATGAGCACTCGTTTTCGCGTGACCATCTCGTAGTAATGCAAAGGATACACGATGAATATGAACTTGTCCAGGTTAATGCACAACAAGAACACGCAGCTGGCGAGTTGAGATGTGAATATGATGATGTAATAAGGATAGCATAATCGTTCATCAAAACGATTCAGATATGGTCTGGTCAACATGTATATTGTGCACGTGAACAGATCCGCCAAAGTCATGTTCATAACCAGGATCTATAATTAAATGTTTTGTTCTTCTTCCTAAGGTCATCACACACGTAAACGAAGCTTCTTTGCGCAATTGGTCGGCTAATAACATGTTATTGTTGAAACTTGAGAGCATTTGAATTATACCTTACGAGTACAGGGATCCCCTCGCTTTACGGTCTGTCACACTTTCATTTGCTATGCACAACAAAATAAAAGAGTACTTCCGCAGATGTTAGTAGCGTCAAAGCACATAACAGAACCGACTTACTTGACGGGGTTTGTCCCTCGTGTCCACATACTTGAAGGCGATGAACAGAACTGCACTGTTGAGGATGGTGCCCAGACATCCATTAAGCAGATAAAAGTAGAACTCGAAGGTGGAGACATGCTCTTCCGGTACTTGGCCCATCTTCTTCAACTAAGAGGCAGAACAAAAGAGTAATGGCAACTGGTCTGGCTTCATTCACTCATCCCGAGATTCCTTAAATGGAAGCTGACTGAAACCCGAGCCCGTCGTCCATAAGAGCAGGAACCATCGCTGAAATCGCATAATTAAAACAACATGCCCGACGGGTCAAAGGGCAAGACTTAAGACGCAGAGGGGCTGGGAGGCACAGAAGGTGGTGAAGAAGCGAAAAAGGCGGGCTGATTCCGCCCATTCCCTCAGGCATCTTCTTGCGGAACAAACAGAAAATATAAATAAATAGATTTTCGAAAAGTGATTGTCCAACAATTCTCGGTCCCTGTTTTGTTTGCTTTAGTTTGGATAACGACCTGATATTGGAACACGCCATGCCCCACCCTTGGCTACAGGCCGCGAGGCCTTCCTTGGCACATATACACCTGTCACAGCAAAGGGGGTTGAATTAATTTTTATTACTCCTTGAATAAATCATGTTTATATAACAAACACAATCGTATGGTCTTGGATGTGTGTAAAACGTGACAGTGAAGCGCCCGTTAGTTAAGTCATACCTCAAAGTATCGTATATTGCTCAAAATGATGACATTGATATTAAATTATATAAACGTAGGGGATCACAATCATTGAATTGGGGAAAGGGTACAGTAAGGGAGATCAAGCATGGCGCGATCGAGGAAACCCTGAGGCTGTTTTCTTTCGAATGGGGAGATGAAGACCAAGGTCCTCAGGGACGGAACCGGTACTAAAAGAAGGAAAAAGGCCAGATAAGGGAAATAAGGCACCGCGAATCATATTATATTATATTAGCGACTATATTACATGCAACCGAACAAAAGACCCGCATTCTGAAGACTAAATTATTTTGTTTCCGGTTCCCAGAAGACAAAAAACTACAGCCCCGAACAGACATTGCACGGCGGTGATTAGAAAAACATAAATCCAGTTATTGTTGCTAAGTTGGAGGATCCATCCCGCCACGTACACTCCGATGAACCCAGTCACTGCCGAGAAGGCGTTGAAGATCCCTGGAAATATTTCAATTAACACTTTAGTTAATTTGATAGGAGGCTAATATAATATGAGACTCCCATAAATGGCGGGGATGGGCCGTGGGAGATCGCATTTCATAAAAACAAACTCGAAAGACCCATTAAAACATGGGCCGCCCGTTTAATTAACACGCTTCCACAATACTCACCGAACACCGCGCCGGTATGGTTTGGAGCAAAGTCATGGGGATTAACCGAAACTCCTCCATGATGTAATCCCCGAGAAGCCATCGCCAGCGTGAACACGATTAACGACCAGTAGAAGGAGCCCGAGAAGGAGACGGTCAGAAGACAGAGAGCTGTTAATGTCAAGGAACAGCCTTCCATAAAACGACGAGTAAATGTTACACTCTTCCCACTACTCAGCAGACGACTCGCCATGAACGGAGCCGCCAAAGATGTAACCACGATCGCCAAATATGGTACGACATTGTAGATAATACCCTGGAAACGTAAGCCATCATATTACGTAAATACATCCGGCATAACTTTCCTTCATCCACTCTTGAAAGCCGGATAATCCGGCAAAAACTTTGATCCAGAACAATAAAAAATAAACTTTAAAACTAACCTTGGCCGTTGGGAAATTATCCGAAAAGTACGAGGGTAACCAGCTGAACATTGTAAAGTAAGCATTGGCACCACAGTACTGCGCAACTGATGCTGCCCTAAAAAGTACACCCACGTGAAAAATACAAAAATAGAAAAACAAACATATCATGAAAATAATAATGTCATGACTCACCAAAATGAGGGATGTGAAAATAATGTTTTCCAAGGCACACCTTGATCTGTCTTTTTCTTCAGATTCTCTATCGGAAGAAGCGATTCTTCAGAGTTTTTCGCCTTTGTCAGCCCTCTTTTCTCAATCCCTCGTACCGAGCTCTCACTTAGCCATTTAAAAAAGGCCCACCAAATTATACTCAATATGCCTAAAGAGTAAACACAATAGCAAAGATAACTCACCAACGAATTGAAAAAGACTTCGCCATCCAAACCAATCAAGTAAAATGGATCCGAATCCTCCAGCAACTACAGATCTGAAACACAGTCAACTTTGAAAACTTAATTATATTTAAACATTCGATTATTCTTTTATTATATTAATAATACTTACCCGAAATGGGATCCTGCCAAACAAATTCCGAAGACCCGACCTTTGTCAGCAGCTGTCAAATGGCGGGAAACAATGCTGGCCATACTCGGCAAGTGGAATCCCTGTCCAATTCCAGTGGCCACTCTTATCAACAACAAGAAGAAAAGTGGAGAGTCAGTCCAATAAGCAAAGTCAAAAAGCTGAGGAGTCAGGAATGTGAGCAGTGCCCAAGATAAAGTGGTCGGGCTTAAGATTTTCTCTCCCCCATACTTATCGGCAACATTTCCGGCTATTATCTGTGTTATCGTGTAGCCCCAAAAGAAGCATGACATTATCGTTCCCTAAAAAATAAGTAATCTAGAAAAACTGCCTTACCGAATCTGTTTTGTTCCATCCATATTCCTGAGCCATCACAGATGCGCATATTGGCAACGCTACTCTAGACGCATATAATGCGCATGTGCCCATGAAGAAGTTTATTGTCCATAATCGTGACTCTCTTCTAAAAAGTCGTTATATGATAGGAGAAAGCCTTCCTTACCTCGACCATAATTTAACGGAGACAAAAGCGCCGTCAATGTCGGCCATGCGAGTTAATTAATGAAAACGCGAGTTCAAACACTTCTCCTTCCTTTCTGGTTTTATTTGCGTATCTTGGAAGAATCTAAAACTCGGACTTTGAATGAAAAGATAACAATCTCAATTGTCATATTCAACGCGGCGCGCGGCTAATTAAACAACGTCAATATGGTTCCGGGAATATAAAAAAAACAATGGAAAAAGAAGCGTGTTTCACTACTACACCTCCTGACCATCCAGAGGCTCGTTGCCAACAACATTTTCTTTATTTATTTTATTTTCGCCCCGAAACGAAAACAATTTTAGTAGAACCCTGGCATTCTGCAATTTCTTAATCTTTTGTCACGAATTTTTTCTTATGAAAAGATTTTAGGTATTATACAGCGTTAGTCTACGTCTAGTTTCTTTATTCATTTGTTCTCAGTCATATATAATGGCGGAATTTCCAAATCTTGGGAGCCATTGTGCTGTTTCAAGTTGTAATCTTCTCGGTAAGTCTAATATCACGTGTTCTAGTTGGAAATGCTTTAGATTTCCTACCTTACAAGTGTTTTAAATGCGAGAAGGAGTTTTGGTGAGTTTTACCATTTTTTTGACGTCTTTGTTTAGTGCGGAACATTTCAAGGCTGAAGAACATGAATGTGGGATAAAGGACGTCCGTGTGCCTATATGTCCATTATGCGAACAACCCGTTCCCGTGGGAAAAAACGAGTCGCCGGATCTAATTGTTGGAAGTCATATCGATAATGATTGCAAATCGGATCCAGCCAGACAAAAACGAGCTTATAAGAATCGATGTTCGAAGAAAGGTTGTAAAAAACGAGAAGTTGTCCCATTTACATGTCCGGATTGCGGGGCTAACTTTTGTGTGGGACATCGACACGGCGCAGATCACGATTGTACTGGTGTGAAGTCGGTAAGAGGGCGACAAATCAATGACGAAGACCTGGACTTTCAGCTGGCTCGTCAACTGCAATTGCAGGAAGACCAGTATGTTTGCTCACCGATGGCATAGTAATGATTGTTTTCAGAAGGTTTTCGCAACGTACGCGAACCCCACAAGCAGAAAGATGTTGTGTTTCATAACCGGTAAATTCCACTTTATTATCACTAACTGTATAATTTAAAAATTGCGAATGATATGTGTACAAAGAATATAAATATGATCAAGTAAAATCTATTATTAAATTATTAAGTGCAAAAAGCTTAAGCGACAGTGGAATCCAGACAGGTCCATTGATCTGGAGCCATAGCGAAGTAGCAATCGATTGCATCACAGAATCTTTTACAATAATTCTCAGGACTTATTACAGTAGGGAGGTGGGGGTTCGGTAAAGCCGTTTTTACAAAGCTTTCTACTTTTTTGTCCAAGGTATATGTTCTCATGTAGTCAACAATACCCACGACAACTTCATTAGTGTCTTCGCAGATTCCAGCCAGTAAACTATAATCCATGATGCCCTAAATTAAGTTAATATTGATTCAATGGCAAATAAAGTTACTTGGCTGCTTAGAAAGTGACTATCATTCGTAATCGCCTGTTTGAGGGCGACTTTTGAGTGATGTTGAACGTAAAGTTGATTCCCCCATAAGTCTGACACCAGGTTTTCATCCAAGAGGACAGGCATGTCCGTTTTGGTAGAAGCACATCTATTTCGGAGGGATCCTTTTAAGTCCCACATTTGTTTTACTTTCTTTTCATAAAACAAGTACTCCATGACAAGGAGATCCATCTTCAACTGGCTTCCTTTCTTGGAAGTGTAGCCAACTCTGAAAACTCCATATATCTAAAACATTGGGAAATTAATGGCGATCACTTACTTTGCATAGAGCTGTCAGTTTCTTTTCATTCAACGCCTTATTGATGTATTCAAAATATTTGGGGGCGCATTTCTTGAAGGACTCCATCTCTACCCATGACATTTGCTTGAATACAAATCGCTCGTCTTTGGTTCTGAAGAAAGATGCCCCTGATTTGCCGCCTTGAGGGGACCAACTTTCGGACTTTGAAAGTGATCTCAAAAATGCTGATTCGCCGGCCGGGAAGATCTTTTCCCGGAGAAAATGGAAACTCTCGGCAAAGTAAATCTGAAAGAGTAAGTGCTGTCGAAACCAGTTTACCTTTACGTAATAATGGGCCTTGGAATCTGCAAACTCCACTTCGATTGAAGTAGAAGCGGGATCTTGTACTGGAATCGTTTCCAACTTCGGTGAACCTAAGGGTTGAGCTGGGATTTGTGGAAAAGCAGCAGTGTTGCTGAGATTAGACCAACTGGAGAACGAACTGGCGGATGGAGTCCGGGATTGCGGTCGATTAAAGGTGCCCTTCGAAACCATAAACTTCTTCTTCTCGTTATAATCCCGTGACGACAAAGCAAACGCAATCATCTATTGGGAAATCTCGATTACATTTATGTGACTTACTGAACCAATATCCGGACTCTTTCCGTCGCTCGAATCCCTCACAACGATCGGTGTTGTCGACTTATGAATAGGGAATTCAAGATGATAATCCTTTTCAAAGGGATTAGGCAGCTGATTGGGTTGGTTCTTGGCCAATCCGTCCATTTCCTTGGATTCTGAATCCCGACTTCTTACCAAGGTTTGCGTATCTAATTGTGATAGATCTTCCTTTTCCTCAAGAGGTACCGTTAATGAAAGATTGAATTTAGCACATAGATTCTTCAATTTGGCCATGGGATCAAGCTCAATTTGGGTGGGCTGACTTCGGCGGTCGTTCCATTCTTCAATTACAGCATTCAAGAAATGTCTTATTAAAATAAGGTTGCCTTCCGATTTGATAACGACTGGATCGTCCGTATACATCTCGTCAGAAGTCCCAATAGATCCGTCCTCATCAAACCCATCAGTTAATTTACTGAAAGGAATTTGGGTCAAACAATTTCACTTACTTTAAATATTCTTCCAGCTGTCTGAGGTAATTTGTGGATTGTTGATCGTTGCAGGACTCCTGGATGTGTTTAAAAATCTCTTGAGACAAACGGCAGGTCTCATTAAATTCAGTGATCAAACTTCTAGAAGGGACCAATCTTGGCTTGATCTGACATAACATTGGAGCGAAGAGGACATGAAGAGGCCTTACTGTTGATACGGAGAACATGGTCACCATATTATGAGAAGCAAAGAGATGACGATGTTCATGGAAGGTACAGTGTTGACATTCCTTGTTGGTTTCGGATATCCAATGAACCGCATTCGAAAGATAATCAACAAATTTGGCAAAGCTGAGGTTCTGGACAAGTTCATTAACGGGCCATACCTTGAGCAGACATAAAGTTATTTCAT
Source organism: Bursaphelenchus xylophilus (assembly GCA_904066235.2). NCBI lineage: Eukaryota > Metazoa > Nematoda > Chromadorea > Rhabditida > Aphelenchoididae > Bursaphelenchus > Bursaphelenchus xylophilus. The sequence goes on along the minus strand of CAJFCV020000003.1, from coordinate 5,219,267 downwards.
AATGAAAGTTACCTTGGTTCGGGCATTGCATTGAGCACATTGTCTCCACGAAATAAGAATGTCGCTGTCAAATTCGTTGACCTCATCGAACTCGCAAAACTCGGCCAGTGAATTCTTTTGACCCAAGTTCTGTGTAGTGATTTCGATGCAGGAATTATGATGAATGATCTTCCTAAAGTGTTCCACCATTCCTTTGTCACATTCCTTGCATTTGTACTCAACATTAAAGCAGAACCTTCTTAGGAAGTTCCCTAGTGTCAAGTCTTCACCTCCACTGTAAAATCTCCAAACGAGAACAGAAGGGCCCGAGCAAAAGGATCCACAATTTTGCCATCGTCGAGACACCCCTTCGGCACAATAAAGAAACGCTCTTCGTTGATGTTTGTAAGGATTCAGAACATCCACATTTCGACTAGAGGGCTTTTCAAACTTTTGGAAGGCTTGCTTCGAGAAGAGACATTTTTGTTCGAGACTGAAATCCTCTCAGGTTATATCAATTTCCTACCTCTTCTCGTCCATTTCCTTCTTCACTTCCACCAATCTCCGAGACAGAAAAGCCGATCGAACTCTATATTCGGAGAGTTCGAGATTGGTTGATCTGAGATGCTTGTTCTTCAATATTGAATGGACATGCTTCTTTTCCAAGGCCACTTTATTTTCTTTTATCTCTGTTTCCAATTGCTTAATTTTGTGCTCTACATCGCACTCGGCTTTGGCCATTTCAATCAACTCTTCATGCTTGTAGAAATGAAACGCAGGCTAAAAATACAATATATTATGCATCTTCCCACAAAGTCTTACCTTTTTAATATAATCAAGTAAGAAGCATTTCTTGCCCTCTTCCCTTTCCAAATATGGAGCCACTATACGAATAAGCGGGGTATTTGTGAGCTGGCATTCTTTCAAAGCAATTCCAAACTCGGATTCTTCATTTCGATCAGAGTCATCCGACTGATTTTCTGCACAAATATCACAAGATGATGTTGACAAAGGACCGGATGAGTTAAACAATTGAAGAAAAGCAATTTCACATTTGTTAGAGTAATATATTTGCAATAACAACTTGAGGATCCTCTTTACCGCCTTTAATTCTCTTTCCGACTCGGCTCGAATAACGACCGACATACCCAAGGAGCCATCACATTCATCAAGAACCTAAACGTACAGTAGTTACCAAAAAAGCTGTCGATTTTTTTTCTTGCGTAAACCATGCTCAACGTGGACGACTTTAAACCAAACAAATACCATTTTGTAGAGAATTCTTGCCGCTATCAATGGTACAACTGTCAATGTAAAATTCTTGAAACACAAAAAAAAACTCTTGATCCTTTCAAAAAAAAAATCCACGCTTGCAAATGCCGCGGAAAACCATAGATCTTCTGGCGGCTGATATTCGTTTCGTTTAAACCATCCACATTGAGCAGAGTTAAACAAGAAACAAAAAAATTGCCAGCTTTTGGCAGCTAGTACATGTAAACCCTCCCGAAACCCAATAAATTAGGTATGGTACATAAAAAGATATTTAGTTATAACTTACAATCAACTGCTTCTCCTTTCCATTAGCCAACCTGACAGTTCTCTCATAAAACCGAGGACAGAACCCGATCCTTGGTTGTAGAAATTGGGCGTCCAATGAATTAATGATATCGGCGCCTGTGCATCTAGACAATCTTTCCAAAACAACTGGTTTCAAGTCAGTACAAACTCCAATCTGTGCTTCGAGGAAAAGATCCATGGCTATTGTAGAGATACTGTGCTCCACGAATACCAAGTTAACTTTCCGGGCAGAGATTCTCTCAACTATTAAGAAAGACAATATTAAGTCTATGCATTCAGTCTACCTTGGTTTTTCAGAAATTCATTCTCTTGTTGCAAGATGGGTTCTAATGACGACATCTTCTCCAACACCCTTTCGTATGTGATATTTCCGGCAAGTAATAAGACCGAAGCGTTTTCACCATATCTCGCCATTGACCGGTGATGCAAGGCCTTCGAGAACACAACACCATTTACTTTCTAGAAATTTTATTTATATGGGAAGAAGTTCAAATTAAATATCGAGAATAACATCTTTAGACTCACTTCTATCGATCTTTCCCCATTCACACATAATTTTTTGATATGAACATAGTCCAGAATATTAATCAACTTCGGCCTTGCATTCGTGTCCACATTAATGGCATTAACAATTTCTTGAGCCAAAGTCACCAGTAATGGTTTCCAAACAGCCATGGATACCTGTTCATACTCAAATAAATAATCAAGAAGAGCATTTGTTTTGGCTTCGAATAGTTGAGCATTGGACGGGCGGCCAGACTCACTGCCCAGAAAAGAATCCCATCTCGTTTTGACTTCAAAGTGGGTTGAAGGAGTTAAAACTGGATCTTTTTCAGAAACCGTGGTCGTATTCATGGGAATAGATGTCGGTGCAAAAATACTTGTGGGATTGTCGTCTTTGTTCCGAAGATTTTTTACCCAGTCGGGCTCGTTTTCATCAGCTCGAGGTTCATATGAAGAAGAATATGCATCCAACTCAGGCAAGCGAACTTCTACAAATAAGTAATGCAAAACAACAAGACTCACCCTCAACACCAACATTCGGTTTCTCGGCGTTACTTAAAATATCAGGAAGATCTTCATCTCCGTTTAGAATATTTTCGGTTGATTGACCCATGCTTGAAGCCCCGGCAGCGTTGGAAACTTTTCTTTTACTGCTCGGCGACCCTTGGACTGGGGTCTGAGCTCGTGATTGCCTATCAGAAGTGCTAAAATGCATTGCAACTCGCTCAAAACAATAATTGCACAACCGAAGGAGACCAGAGTAACCTAAAGTATAATAAAATATGTGCCAAAACATACCTAATTCCGCCCCAGAAACTTGCCGACAACAACATTTGCTGCAAAAAATCTGTCCACAAAACCGGCAATGATGCTTTCTCCGAAACGCCGTAAACCTTTCATGGCATTCATAACATTCTTGAACAGCAGCATCAGGCATCCAATACCTCTTGAAGACGGTCCCATTATAATCAACCAGATCTTTGTCTGATCCGGCTTTTAACAACCTTGTTATTTTAGAAACTTTTCGGCTGTTTGGAAGGGAAGACGCTTCATCTAGACAACAATAACGGTAAATGATAATAATGAACAACATAATAAATGCAAGGCTAACAAACCTGAACTAGGACTAATTTGGGGTGCCTTGATCTCAACTGTGGAAGTCTCTGAGATGCTGGGTAATTGAGTGGGCACGGGTTCTTCGGGTTGAGCATGATTTTCGTTGAAAAATCTTGAAATAAATCCCATAAACGACTTGGAACCCGTTTCTGGTTGCTCATCTTCTCTAACCTCGAAAGGAAATGATGTTAATGTCAAATCACTGGGTACGTGAGTTGTCCCGCTCATTGTACTTTTTACATCTACGCTAGCGCCAATACATCGCAACCCGCAGGGTTAGAACTTCCTCCAATTGCGAATAAAAAATTATTTATTTTTTGGCAAGCTGCGCCCAGCCTTTCTCTTGTTGCCAAAATTTGGGATATATTTTGAATTCAAAAAATGTACTTATGTATTATAAAAGGGCTTATATGAGATGCAGTATGTAAAGAAGATTCCCATCCTCACAGGTATTTTTCCACAAGTAGACGTATTACGTGGCATGTCCATTAAAACGAATAATCGTATCATTCAACACTGTTTTCATGCTTGAATTGCACTAATAGATAAGAATGCACGTAATACCTGGACGTGTAATTGAGGTTGAATATTCATGACGGTATGACAAAGTATTTGTATTCATTATGACTTGTTTTAGGTTCTCATTTTCTGCCTATTTTTTTATTAAAGCGGGTCTCAACTCAAGACCTGGTCAATGCTAAAACAGAGTCGGCCATTGATCGAAAATGCCGGGCCATAAAAATTAATTTTAAAATGTTTTTGGGAGGGAGGACGGGCGTTGAAAGAAAGCAAGATAATCATGTCATTCATGTTTGCCCCCAAATTGAGAAAGTTCTGTGGTCTGAGTCAGAGAGTTTTGGGATGTCGCTGAACAATGGCCGTGGCCGGGTAAAGTAAAATTCTTTGAAAGTAACATTTTGTCTAATCCCCACATCTACATCACTTTTCGGGTCCAAACTTTTTTAAGTTCGGTTAATTACTATGCTTCGTATCTTCTCTGGGAAATAATTGTTTTCTTGGGTCGAATCATGAGGACGAGGGCGACTTTTTCTGCGATGACATCAACGCTGTAATTTGTTCAAATTACTCCTGTTATGTGCGGACTGCTGAGGTTGCGTAATATTACATATTATAACCGGCGTCTTCGAGGCTCTGTTTGTATTTTGTTTCTGTGTGATGACATAAATAAGGTAATTTAAGAAGCCGAGAGTGGATCCGGCAACTTGCAGTGTTCTCGTTACATATTTGTGGTCTTGCAATCTCGGGGGTGGTGGGACTTCTCTTCCTGTGGAAATCGTCTTTTAACGTTTACGACTTGAGTCACATTCCACCTGTTTATATGTAATATGTATACCTGTCTAAGCTGTCGCGCTCACTTTAATTATAATTTTAAATTTACCTTCCAAATTACAGCTTTGTTTTGTACGTCGATTTCTCTGATTAATTGGCGAGTTAAAAACTTGTTTATTCACGTTTGGTCATCTTCTCCGTATTTTGTATTCACAGTAATATTCAAAATCACCCAAAAGTATTGTCTGTCCCAACCAAATCTCCTTATCAGATTTGGCCCTAAACTTGTAACGAATGTCCTGGTAAATTCTAAATTAAGGAGTTCTCATTGTGCCGCCTTTTCTGTGGAGAACTTGTCTAATGGCCTTAGAGGGTGGGGTTCTTTGTTTGGGATTTATGAATACTTTATCAGCCTCTTAACTCCTGCCCTGTATTGTTTTTTACCATGAATTGTGCAGCTACAGCGTTATGACGAATCCAACAGTAAGGTCAAAGGACTTTTTTCTTCCGGTGTATGATTCCTGGAGGTTTAATTTTTGCGGGGTGTCGCACGTTTCTATCTCTGGATCTTTCTTATATGTATAATGGTGCAGTTTTTCCAGTCGTCCTTAAAATTTACAGTCCTCCTTTTGGAAATTATTTATTTTGTACAGACAGTTTTCCCGCCATCCAAATTCAAGAAGGATTTATGATTAGGCCTACAATTAAAAGCGGAATTTACGTCTCGCCTCTATTTTTTTGTAAGGAAACCTTAACGAATCCATAAACAAGTATGACGTCGTGTTTTTTGACGCCTGTAACAGTTATCAGCAATTCAGAATGAATTGAGAATTTTTTAAGATCAAACTGGGATGAGGAATCTTCTGTTCTGGGTCTTCGTTTTATTGGGAGTTGGAGTCAAGGCTACTGTATTAGAATCAGCAAGTAAGTAACTCCTTTTTATTGCACGATCATCTCTTTATTTGAATTCATGTTCTGGTTTAGGGATGTTTAATGAACGACTCTCGAACGACCCGGACTCTTTCCTTCTTCCTGGCCGTGTTATTTTACCCAAAAATGGAAATATTGCGAATTCGGAGAGTCAGATCAAGGATTCTTATTTTGAAGCAATGAAGTCGCTGGCCGACAAAGAAGGGATCAAACTGATCACGGGCCAGAATCCCTCGCTTCTGGATATCAACGAAGGCCTTCGAAATACGCCCTTCAATTATCCCGCCAAAATATACCGCCCACATTATGCCCCAAGGTTTCAATCTGCAGCCAAATTATGCGAAAAGCTGCGAATGTGTTAAGTAAATGATTAATTAGTACCTTTGTTAATTAGTTATTTAACCTAAATAAATATGTAATAAAAAAAGGGGAGAGGCGAGAAATTGTAAGTGATTTAAATGTTTATAACAACGATGATTTGTCATGGTGTAGGAAGGAGAATTCAGCGATAAAAGAAGTGTACCCATTGAAGCCGAGTAAGGCCTTCCCATAATCGATTATTCGATCGGCCCGATCATTTTCATCCGGATAATTCGAATCACAATGTTTTCTAAGCCAAGACGTGTAAGTATCCAATAATGAGGGCGCAAAGTCAATAATTGATATTTCTCCTCCTTCAAATAATTGGTGGTTTAGGAAAGAGCCACTTACCGAGATTGCACAGCAACCACGAACATAACAATCTTGTCTCTTCCTCATCAACTTTGCCCACTTTTTGTGAAAAGTCGGAAATTAGATTGTTAACCTTAAAGGAGATCACGATGACGTTCTTATTACTCACTTCTACCGTTTTTATTTCGATTTTACTTTTGGTATGTGGAAGAATAGCCAAAGTAAAGATCGGCCACAAACGTGCCATAAGATTCTTTTTCTGTTCCGTAGTCAAAAATACGATCACCGCATTATTGAGGACGCTCTTCATGGTATAAACAACCAGGTCGATCTCTAAAGATGGTCCTTCGATTTGAGAACCTACTCTGATTTGTACTTTCATTATCCGTTTTGTATAATTTCTGAGTCATTTTCTTTGTCCTTGGCCCTCTCTCTTTTTGAACTGCTTTAAAAATTAATTTAGGATTACTGTAGCTTCACTTACCATCTTTATTCATTTGCATTTCAAAACATTTCTTTAATCTGCATGCTGGACACCAATTTCTTCTTGTCTTATCAACGGGACACTTATTATCACCAGCTGAAACAGAATAATAATTCGATGTCATTTTTGATGACATAAACCCACAAATACATCTGTAATTAATTTTCCGTCTGATCGTCCGCTTGAAGAAACAGGCACATCCATCACATGTCCACAGTCCGTAATGTCTACCGTAACTCTTGTCTCCGCAGATTTGACAGACGACAGAAGCGGGAGTCGATCTTCCTGAAAACTACAGTAACCCCTTATTTGGACCTACCCATTAAAGTAATCCAAAAACAAAGTTACTGAATGTTTCGTTCCAGGTAAATGATTTCGTGGGAACCAATGCGGTGAGAAAGTCGTCCAACATCAGACAAGTTTGAAACCCCGAGGGCATGGCGGTGTACCTTTCTCATTTCCTATGCCAAAGGTAAACCTTTAAAGTCGGATATAACAAGCGGCGGTTTAGAGTTACTGGTGTCGAGGAAAGGCGACGGATTTTTTAAAAGTTCTGAGCAAACATAACACCATTCTTACGTATTCAAAATTTGCATTTACTTTCATTAATCTGTTGGAGAAATCTGTAAAATAAATCGTAGGAGCTAGTTATTTATATTACATATACTGTAGGTATACCCCGAGAAATTGATGAAAAGGTTTAATTCCCAACAAATAAATCAATATTTATATACCAAATAATCACATACACTCATTGTTTTCATCTCGAGAAGTAAAATAGGCACGGATTTGTATTGTATTTCCATTAATTAAATAAGTTGCCGCAACACCTGCGGCTAGCTGAAAGACCAGATGACGTTTTTCGCCGAAAAACGGGTTACCAACAGGTTATGTTAATATAGGATGTGGTAGCAAGACTATACAAAGAAGGGTGTAGCGACCTAGAACGATGAAAGACGGCGCGGAACGAGGATCAGGGGGGACGGGGGGATGGGGGAGGCCAGCTGAATACCTTGATTAAGTCCGAAAGACACGGGGACCAGAGAAAGTACGAAGAAATAAACCCGGATACAAACATTCATCTATAAATGTCGACTGAGCAAGAAGAAACGAGGCGGATAAGTTAGATTATGCAGCACAGTCCCAGTTCTGTGGCTGAGGCGGCAGCTCCGAAGGCTGGGCGACACTCGAGTTCATGAATTCGTTGTAGGCCAAAGCAGTGGTGTTGATGCATAACGGGATCCCGAACATGGGCTTCCTCTCCGTTACGTATTTAAATAATTGTTCGCGAAGTTCGAACATCGAGAATCGAGACAGATCCTTCTCCCACTGTGAGCAGAATGGCATCTTGTGCTGAAAAAAACAAAAGAATCACCAATCCCAGCTGAAGAATGACTAAACATCCAGTCGTTCCAAAAAGTTAAAAAACATATTAGACTATCTCTAAACAGAAGTTGAGACTCACCTCTGGATCCAAATCCCTGACCATTCGCTGATCCCGTTTGTGAGTGCAACACGTGCACATACAAGAATGGAATCTCATTCGTCCTTCATCCAAGTAAGGACTGGACAATGCTTGAAAGACGTTGTATCGTTTAGACGGGTCGAAATGAAGAAGATTCCGGAGAAGAAGTAATGCCTCAGGGTCTAAGCTGGAAAACTTATCGATGAATCGTCGGTTATCTTGACTTCGCCGAGGCATAGAAAGCACGTGATTCTTAGCTCCTTCAGATGCAAATCGCATATCTTCCAGGAGGGGCGTTCCGAATAAATCAATGATCATATTTAGTTGTTCAACTGGGCCAGAAGCTTGGAAAAGAATTCTTCGGTTGACCAGTTCGGCGAAGATGCAGCCCACACTCCAGATATCAACGGCCCCTGTGTATTTCCGGGCTCCCATTAGGAGTTCGGGAGCTCTGTAGTATTGTGTTACAACTTCATGAGTCATGTTTATGTTCTCGGACGAGTCCCAGATACGGGCCAACCCGAAGTCACAGATCTTGAGGATGCAATTACTGTTCACCAAGAGGTTTCCGGGCTTGATATCACGATGAAGGATATTGGCACTGTGTAAATACTTGAGTCCCCTGAGGATTTGATAGACAAAAACCTTGATATGGTCGACGGTCAGTGGCTGGGCGGAAACGATGATCTTGTGGAGATCACTTTGCATCAATTCCGTTAGAACGTAGCTGCAAAACAAAAGGAAATTAGTTTAAAAGGCGCTATTGAGTGCCGTATGTCAGAGGCAAGGTCAATCGGGACAAGAGGCTACGGCGCGTACCGGCCGGTTCCAATCGGTGCCGGTATTAACAAGGCCACAAATCGGTGCGCGAAATTATGAGATGCGGGTGGATGGCACCTCGCGATACAAAACGCGGCTTTTGTGCCGAGATCAGGGTCCCTTTGCGAGCGAGGGGCAAAAAATAACTGGGCGAATATTACCGATGACCCGCAAAGAAAAAAAGCTTACATCTCCTGAAAGAAGTGGGGATGTGTTGGCTGAAGGATGTCTAGTAACCCAAGAACGTTGTCATGACTGAACGATGACAACATCCGAATCTCGCGGAACACACGTTTGCAAGATGCCAGGTTCTGGAAAACATTCGGCATCTTCTTCAAAGCGACGCGTCTCTTGTCACGTGGATCTGTTACGGACCTGGAATCGATTGTGTAAACGTGCGACGTAAGAGGATTTCAGACAAAACAAACAAAAACTTACCACACAACACCAAAAGCACCATAACCAATAGGCCGGTCAACTTCATTGCTCCTTTTAGGGGAGACAGGCGAGATGTAAGAGTTATTGGGCACCATCGCTTTGATCAGATGATTGGGATCAGACTAAAGGCATACAAAGATTATTATTTACGGATCAAGCCTTACCAATCCAGTAGGGCAGGAGTACTCCCGAGGCTGATGATGATGGATATTGCTGCCCGTTGACCCACTGGAGCCACTCAATGAGGAGACCACATCACTCCCACTGGAACCCCCACTTCCACTGCTTCCGGGCTTATTGTTAGGCATGCTATCTTGGTCTTTGTACATTTGGGGTGCCCCAGATGGATGTGACACCAAAGCCATGCCCCCTGAAATCAAGCAGTCATCAGATATTAACAACGAAAGCGAACGAAATAAACGGAGATTCGACGAAGAATACGTTAGAGAAGGAAACTCCGACTCCTCATTTCCCCCTCCGCTTAAGGATTTTTCCATCCAAAAAATCACGATTCGAACTGCGCTGATCCCATCCCCCCCCCCCTTTTACAACGACAAAAAACTTGTTTAAGAGGGATGAATCGATCGATATAAAACAACGAATAACTTGGATTGTCTCCAGGTAATAACAAAAACTGGTTAAGAAACACTCGAGACTCAGAGATCGATAATTCCTCGCTATTGTAAAGAAAAGAAACGGAGACAACGCAGTGATGACTGACGGAGGAGCAACGATACGAAAGCGATTCACAAAAAAGTTGTAGGCTCTCACGCCTCAGGCATTCAAATCTCGGAATGTTTAGGCAACCAAAGAACAAATGGCGATACGACTGATAGTATAAACAAAACAAGGTACACTTTTATAAAACCAAACCCTCGGATCAACCCAAAATGGCCTTAGCCGGTCCGAATAGATCTGAATTACCGTCCACTACCATGCCATCACCCTCCTCCGCCCTCTTACAATTTCAGAACAAATCTCGAGACCCAACCCGTCGGAGGTTGTGTGAATTGCAATCTTCGGGGTCAGTAGGGCGCATTGAACTGAAATGGGAGGCGCGGGTGGCGCAAGTCGAGACGAGCCGTGGCGCGCGCGATGCGTTTCTTCGTATTTTTTTTGTTTATACGCGATGAGGACGTTGTCGCGAGACGGTACGGACTGGCGGGTCCGTCCACCACGAGGCGAGAGAAAAGACCAAGCGGCAGGGGGCGAGGAGGCCGGCGCGGGGAGCAAGAAGCGGGGAGCTGAGCGGCAATGGACAGACAAAAAACCGCACGGTGCGATCCACTCTCTCACCCCACACCTCGCGCTGACCAGCACTGACCTCCAAAAACATTCAGACATAATACAAAAACAATACAAAAAAGGGGACGGGGAGACGGGGCCCCTTCCAGAAAACCCCGACTTCGAACTCGAGAACTCACCCGCAAAAAACCCTTAAAGGCTAATCGATTCCCCATCCACAATCACGCTGCTGCTCCGCAGAACGGAGATAGATGAAACGGGGAAAGCCGCAACATCGCAACAGACCGGATCGCGCACAAATTAACGCTCTGGAGATCCTTGCAAAACGAACGCACGAGACCGTTCAGAGAAGTGGGAATGAGGAAGGAAAGGAAACACAACCAGACTGACGAGTTACAATCAGCTATGACTCCTCTACGATACGGTAAATGGTTCCACTAATCCTTATAAACCCGGTCAGGAAAAAGTGTCTGCAGTTATTAATTATTGGTTGGAAAAAACATCTAGCCTGAAACTTAATGACCATCAAACATTTCAAAAAGACCAGGAAAAAAAGCCAAAAACGATAAATAAAACTCCAGCCTGAACATCCGACATATGTCATCATAAACCTGGAATGGGCGACTGTCCATGTGTTTGGTAATCCCAAGCAGAAAATGAAGCCCAATTCTGCTTTGAGACTCAGGAGAAAGGCATGCTCCTCGTTCTGTGCCTGTTCTGCACTGGACAACAAAAAAGAAAAAAGGGCGGCAGAGATGCGCCGTGGCAAGTGGTCAGTTAAGCGAAATTCGAAAAAAACGGACGGAAAGTCCGGACAGAGTGCGTCACTACCAGCCGCCGTTAGAAATTATATGTATGGGATTGGCATGACCCGATCTGCATGACACGAATTAAGAGTCAATATAAGAAGGAAACAAATGGCTAATATTATGGTAGGAAATGGTATAAGATGGAGCAAAAAGTACCAAGTTTAAACGAATATGCCATAAATTAAAGGATGCCACAGTGAGGGAATCGCAGCTTTGTTGAATTGAAATGAATAAAAGGGGTCACCAAAAGGTTGACCGCCCCTCAAGACTTTTTTCGGCTGATCAGAGGAATGGGAGTCACGATCTGCAAAATAGTGGAGGACTGGTACGAAAGAAGCGAGCAGAAACGGAGAAAAGCCGAAGCGAGCCGGTGGCAGGTGATCGGCCAAAGGTCCCGCCAAATAGATTGCGCACCGATTACTGTACTTTTTATCCGGGGATTTGAAAAAACAGCTGTAAAAAGTTAGTCATACTTCTGCAAAAGGGAAATAAAATTTTGATCACTAGGATTTACTAAAAAGTACTTAATGTCTGAGCCCTCCTAAGGGCACAATCCGAAGTAAAGAGACGGACAACTGTGACGTATATAGGTCATCGCATGAATGCACTCTCTGCCGCGAAAGAATCGTTGGGAAATAGAGCAGCACTACTCACCACAAAACTGTCAAGTTCGAGATCAAATAATTCCTTAGAGTGCAGTCATAAAGAAAGAAAATTTATTCAAATAGATGATACCAGCCAACCAAACGATTACCCAAGAAAACATGTCGCTGCCCTTTCCGATGCCGCTGCAAGCCCGGAGGGGGATTATCCCGGATTTAAATGAATTAACCCAATTAATTAGTTTGCATTAAAAGTAAGAAAGGTTACACACAAAAGAGTATGGGGAGCAAATAAAAGGAAGGAATACCGCCGACGGCATTTTCAGACAGACTAACCCAACCCGGAATAGCTGTCACGCCTGACCCAGAATCAGAGTGGAAATCTCTCTGGAAGAAAACCCTGCCCTTTGGAAGGCGAAGAGATCATAAAATAAAAGATAAACGTACTTTCCAGGAGTTGGCGGTGGAGTTCGGCTGGGTTCCAGGACATGTCTGACAAGCTGAGGCCAGTGCTCGGCTCGTGTCAGTTGGAGCGGTCGGTGGGACAAGTCCTCCGAGATCGTGACTGTTACAATAAAAAAAGTGCAAAGGTTGAGCGAGACACCCTTAGGTCAGAAGTATTTTTAGCAGGGAAAAAACGAAGACCGGCCTCATTCAGTCGCTGCTCTCGCCCTCTCAATCCCTCGGAAATGGACAGTGGTCAAGGGGAGAGACCAGACGGGAGAACCGGCTCGGATCCCGGACTCTGGCTTCTTCCGCCGTCTCTCCAATGCGTCCGCTGTTTCGGCGCCCTTTTCGAAGCCGGCTGCGGCTCTCTTCGCCTCGAGCAATGACATTTGTTCAGATCCGCACAGTGAAGCCACAGAAGACGGAGAAAAATGTCTTCTCTTCCGACCGGTTCTACAGTATAACAACATCGTTTATTCACAGACAATAACGGAGTATCATTTTAAAGCAATAACTAGCAGAATTTACATGTTTTAGCGCATAAAGTCTTCATCATCGCATAGATGTTGGGCGACAAACATCGGTCTTGCGTCCACCAGCAGACGGTGATCTTGTCTTCGCATACTGTAAGTAAGGGAAATCTCATTACGGATTTATTTTTTTAAGTAATATTTATTTGTTATGGAAGAGGATTCGCTTTGAGAAAAGCACAAGGCGATGTTATTGTTTGGGGGGCTTTCTTCTGAGATCTTTTTCAAGTAAGTAAAGTATAACTCGGATCAGAAAAACAAACCATTTCGGAAGGGGGAGATCGCATAACGATTGCGTCGTGTTCCCCGTCAACGGCGACGCAATCTACGGGTATTTTATTCACTTACCGACCGGCGTCTGGGGTCTTCGAGTCTCATAAATCAGATTCCCTTCCACCGATGAGGGCCGACTGGAGCCTCGTGCGTATGACTGGCTGTATATGGGAGCTACATGGCTGTTCGTTGCAGAGCCAAACAACGCATTCAAAGGTCGTCGGTGCTCACATTTGTACATTCGGTTGATCTTCGCCAGGTCGACTTCACTGAAGTCTTTGGCGTTTCCAATAGTAGTAGCTAGGCCTGAAATCGAGGGTTACGGTAACGGCGGCGTACCTGACTTCTTGGGTAGCATCGTGGGGAATCCATTTTTGCTGAATGCCAGGCTGTCGTAATGCAAAATTGACTTGTAATCATAGGGTTGTCCATAATATGACGTTTTGCTCAGATCCACCTTTCCAAATTGATCAAGAGCTCCTAAAAAAGTAAGGAGTGGTGATATCACCCACCTCTATCGATATTTTGCCATATAATATCGATGAATGCATCGCGATCCCATCGTTCATGTTCATGATAAAACCCAACTACATGCATCATCTCATGGATAATGGTCGGGTATTCCATACAGCCGTTGTCCAATGACAGTACTTGGACTCCACTGGTTCGTCCGACCTCCGAGAAACATCTGAAATAAATTATCCCGAGATTAATGACAACTTACCCGTCAACCTTTCCAATAAATAAGTAATCTCCCTCCCCGCCGACTCTCGGAACAAATCTGATGCAGGTCTTTTCGTGGTACTGCAATTACTTTTATTGAAAGATGATAGTTTAATTACAAAAGACGAAATATGTTAAGGAAGATGGTAACTCACCTGTTTTACAGCCCTTGCCAAAAGAGCTCTTTCATGGGTCGTGTAATGGGGAGAAATGGCATAGGGAATCTTCCCCTGAGGCCATAGTTTTGTCACTCTGCTGACCCCATTTCTTTTAAATCGTTTTTTGTTTGCCACAGGACCCCGAATATCGGACTTGTAATCGTTGACGGTTTCGATTGGAATCGAATCTCGGTAAACATCATCTGGAACGAAGTTGCTCATACAAATCCAGATCAAAATCAAGCAAGGCGACGTTTTTTCGATTCTCACCTTTTTGCAAATTATCTGCATTCTTAAAATCTTCTGCGTTTAACACATCTAATCTCTCGATAATAAGGCAAGAATGAGACGGAAGAAAGGCTATTATTAAACAACTAATCAAAATAAACTTGTGGCCAAGTTGAGTGAACCTAAGGCCCCGAACGGTTTCACTCATCACCACAACCGTCCAAGATGCTTCCGGGTTCTTGTCGTCGTCGTCGACCAACCCGTGATCCCGACGCTCAGACGCATAAGGGCCTTGAGGGAGGTAGACCCGGGCCTTCGATCCTCTAATCCTGAAACACTTGAGGAGATATTCAGCGTGACCCGAACGACGAGAGACGTCTCACGCAACTCCTCACGAACCGAGCCGCTTCGCTAAGGGAACACTGTAGACGCACAAAAAATCATAAAAAAAGGCGAATGGAGGGATGAGCTCAGATTCTTCTGTTTTTTGTGAGGCGAATGGAAAACCCGCCTAGAGTTGAGGCTCCTGAAGAGATTGAGAAGTGACTGGCACGAAACCGGTTCTCCTCAACTCCTCCACACGTGAATCACACCCAAAAACATATTACCTAATCAAAGGGAAAACTGAGTCAAGGACGTCCGAATGACCGCTTCTTCATGCCCGCGGGCACTCAGCTGGTCGGAGCACATGACGTGATCTTCTATTCGACACATATGAGCTGATAAGTGACATGCGTGACGAGTGACCGCCGCGTCTCCAAACCACCAGACCAGCGCCAGAGGCTGAAGCCCTGAGGCCACTTCGCCACCCACTTCGTTCAAGAGGTCGCGACCTAGACTTCCGCTACCGGTTACCGATTGATCCCACGGACAAGAGGATAAACATTCTCATTGCTCTGGACAATGTCATCCAGCGGACTTGATGGAAACCTCCTTTCCTCTTCGCGTCACCTCAGGGTTCTCCGCGATCTATCAGACAAAAACCCCCGTGAGCTTCCTCGTGGGTATATCCGTCAAGTCGCCCACGTTAAGCCGCAACAGAATGACATAATATTTTATATCCCCCACCAGATTTTAAAGTCCACCCAAGTTTGTTATCTGATAAATTCAACAAAACAATGTCCGATTACAAAAAGGGAATCTCCTAGATAAAGTCAAAACATTTAATGGGAAAGCGATCCCGAAAGAACACTTCTCCTTGTACGATTCACATCCCGAAAAGGCCAAAGAACGAATTAAATGTCACCTTTATTAATGTCTTATACTAAAAGAGATCTTTAAATACCATCCAGAAGAAACTCTAAATTGTTAGTCTAATTTCGTATGTACAAATATATAACTAAATTTCTTTGATAGAAAATACATTAGTCATTCCTTGGATACATCCTCTATTGTAACTGTGGTAAGCTACGAAGTAATCTCCAACTGGTAAAGGGACAAACTCCACTTGGTAGGTATTCCCCGTTTCCACTGCACTCATGATCGACGCTTGTGTCACAAATCTCCGATCACTGCAATCGGGTACTTTGTAAACACCAAGCCAATCCCAAACTGAGCCAGCCTTTTGCCAGAAGTTGGCTCCTTTGAAGAGAACGCGTAAAGGTAAATTGATGTACCAATAGTCGATAGGATCGAATTTGATTTCCCAATCTGCCTCTTCCAGAACGTCAAGCTCGGGTGTTTCGAATATTCCGAAAACTGGGATATGATCACTTATGTTGATATTGGTCATTGAATCATAATGAAGACAACTGAGTTTGTTAAAGAGAATACGATCAGTCCATGCGGGCACTCGGTTCATATCGTATTGAAGGGATCCAATCTGAAAATAATACACGTTTTGTGACTATAAAATGAACAAAGTAAGTACTACTATACAAACTCATACATGAAATCGGTAAGTTGGCTTGAAGGTGATATCAGCTTCACTCCAGGTATCGAAAATATCATAAAAGAAACGCGCTTCAGTCAATTGGTCATGCTTCTGCAATACTTCGCCAGCAATGAACTCATCGCTTCTCAAAGTCTGAACAAATTCCACTGCTCCAACTCCTGTTATTCTGAAGTTAAAATCACCCAACCAAAGAATCGCTCCGACTACTTTGTTCTCGAGTTGTTTGGAAACATAATCTTTGACACTCTTGGCTTGAATAACCCTTCTATCAACGGCTTCTGGACCATGGAGAAGATGCGAACCAACAAAAATAAATCTAATATTGTCTTTTAAGTCCACGCTCAGACAAATCGAACCTTTGACACCGTAATATCGGTCTTTGATGTATTCGAAAGTGCTTTTGGCAATCTGTTTAATGACCAGTTATTATGAAGAGATAAACGAACCATCTTTCCATATTCCTTTAATACGAAGAAAGCCAAGAAGTTAGTCATCATATAAGAAGAAGCGGCATAAATATACCCCCTTTCCCATAGAAGCTCGTGGAACTTCTCTTTCCAAGCATCAGGGGAAACGTTCGTTCTTTCAGCCATATTCACCTCCTAAAACAAATAAAAATCAGACCTGGTTCGCTTACCTGTAAGGATATTGCAATCCCGTCTAAAGGGATTTCATGTCTCGAGATTAAATCGTCAATCAATTGTTTAACCTTCTCAGTCTGCGCAGGTTTTCCACATAAATTAAAAGTAACGGCTCCTAGACGCCATTTCATAACTTTTAAAAAAATAATATACTATTATCAGATAGAACACAGTCTTCGTCGTCCGGGTAACAACGTCTTTTTATTCAACATTGTATAACAAAAAAATAATAAAATATTTTATTTATTCCACCGACCTGCGCCCTGAAGTTTTCATATTGTGACCCTATTTTATACGTGAAACTTTTATTTTTCCCGCCATCCGCGTCGCGATGCATCGTCGGAATTTTCTGATCTAACAATAAAATAAATGCTTTTGTCTGTTAATAAATTTTTTACCCGGGTTATTGTTTCACTCATACGGTTTTCGTATTTTCTATATTTTCGCTTCGGACCACGGGGTTTCTTTGCTAAAATATTGGAAATTTCAAAAATGCCGTCTGACTTTTTTATTCTAGGTTCCCTTCCCGATTGTCTTCTGGAACATATCAACCATCTTTTTCACAAATTTCGCTATGGACTTAGCGAGGAGGTGAGCCGGATTTTCTTTCTTTTTTATTTTGTCGGCCGGGGAATGGCCGCATTTTCGATTCGTATCACGATTGAAACTTCCTTTTAGCCCTTTCTCCCTTTCATGTGGATTTCTAATATTTTCGGCAATTGACGTAAGTTTTTTTGATTTTTCTTTTTTTATCTTCGTGTTTTAGTCAATCCTGTTCAAATTCGCAATCTCAACAACGGTATTTGCTTTATTCCTCTCCCGTGAACAAGCGATCCAGTTTTGTGCATTGCTTGGATTTTGTGAATTGTTGAACTTCTTATCTTTGATTTATTATTGGATTTGTGGAGAGAGCGTATTTGCCGCATTTCAGAAGTCTACGGATACTAAAACCAAAAGTGAGCCTTTTATTCGAATTATATGTTTCGTTTAAGATGTTCTGGAGAGTTTGAATCAAAGCAAACTGAACCGCACATTCAACAAGTCTTTCAACAGTAGTAGTTTGTGTGATTTCCGCTTCCGAGTTGTCGATGACAATGGAAATACCTCCATTGACAAGGCTAATTGGTCGCAAATCTTTTCGGACAGCTCCTCAGGAATTAATTACTCAAAAGATTCAAGTCTCAACCAATCTCCTAGGTCATTTCCGATTCAATCAACAGGGCCCAATTCCCTAGAACTGAGTTCTTTCTCTTCTCCACATCATTCCGTATACACTGAAGGGCAATATGAAAGACTACGTTTCAAAAAGGATTCAGAGTTGGACTCAAGTTTGAATGATAGCAGTTTTGTCAGGAAAATTGATTTTGTTTTTACAAGTGGCCGAAGTTCTTTTGGAGAATTGAATTCAACAGGATATCAACTGGGATATCATAAAGGCGAAGAGCGGAAATTGGATGGTAAGGAGTTATTTGTGTTAAAATGTTATAATTGTTTAGACATGCTCCTGAATATGTATCAGAAAGCTGAAACGGAAGTGGATGAAGTTCCCAGCTCCGGCAATGAGCCGAACAGTACTAACCTAAAGCCTTCGTTAAAGAGGCGGGACAGTGTTTCCAAGGAAGAGTCGTCCTCGTCCTTCCAGAAAAATGCAGAAAAATTGAGGGAAGCCTCATCTTCGTTCAGTTCAAATTACTCACTTAATCAACTCTTTTCTGGTGACAAAACAAAGAAAAGTCCGCACAAGGAGAATCCCTTCGCTCTGAGTGTAGTCCACAAACTCAATATTCAGTAAGCGTTATATTAACTTTATAGATCAACTTATTTTAGTGACCAAGAACTCCTCGGGCTTACCAAATTCTCCCTCAAGTTCCGGTTTTTCATGCACGAATCGGTGATAAAACCTTTTATTGACGGGGTTGACGAAGCGAACAAGTCGCTAAAGAAATTCAATTTGAATATTGCGGTGGGTACCACAAAGTTGGAGGATCTTCAGTTTCATCTCGACCAAAGACCCGAGCTCTATGGAACTCAGCTTCCGTTTTTGTTACCTTTTCTCAAGATTCACTCAAATCAACATTATCTCGTGAAAAGACTCAGAGATTTGAACAAGAGTTCTATTCTGCATGGTTATCAATATGACAAAGTGGGAGAACAGAATACCGATGATTCTTCTTGTAGGTCGTACGTATCATGTTCTCAATCCAATTTTAGCTGTTGATGACAAATG
Organism: Bursaphelenchus xylophilus; assembly: GCA_904066235.2. Classification (NCBI taxonomy): domain Eukaryota; kingdom Metazoa; phylum Nematoda; class Chromadorea; order Rhabditida; family Aphelenchoididae; genus Bursaphelenchus; species Bursaphelenchus xylophilus. The sequence goes on along the minus strand of CAJFCV020000003.1, from coordinate 5,200,215 downwards.
GAGTACAGAGTTTCCAACAGACGCAGAGATCTTGTTCGGGATTTTCTGTTTGTACATGGATCACTGCATTGTTCCCGAATCTCTTGCCAGAATTCCTACACGTCCATTCTCATCACTTTATGTGTACAAAGAGCCTAGCCAATTGGCGTTTACTCAGAAACTCCCAACCGCCTTTTACATCAGGCAGGTAAGTGATGTTTTTTACAAATTTTCTCGCATTTCATTCGACATTGTACGACTTTTGTTATTAAGAAACATCAACAGCCTGCATTCTTATTTGAATTTGTCTGCAATGGTGGCGCTGATATCTACAGTCCACCGGCAGGCCCTCATAACATGTTTGCTGCCATCTACTTGTTCCTGAATCACTGTGCGAAGAACAATGGAGGTTATTTGGGTGACATGCGGATCGACCGGAAAGGCCTGAACCTGGCCCATCTTTTGGCTGATGACTAATATCACCATATGATCAGATCTCATTAATAATTACGTTTTTGCTCAAATTTCAATAAAGTTGTTAATGTTGAGGGGATTTCTGCTAAACAGGTTCTCGGCTCCTGACTATTATTTGCATATTGATGTCAGGCTGACAGTCTGTGTGCTATCTGACAGTGTTTGATCTCTCACCCGCGTTTTCCCATTATCACAAAACCATTTTTCGTTTTCAGGCTCCGTTTTCACGCCTCCCGGTCCTTTATTTTCAAAGTTGTAAAAAGTGAGTCTCTTTTATATTTTTACCATTTAACCGCGCTGAGTAAACACGTTAAAAAATATACTGGCTGGGCTAAGCGTTAGAGACATGGATGATAAGCCGTTAATATTTGGAGAATCTGTTATCATCTTTTTTATCTTGTCCTATTGTTTGGTCAAAAAATGATTTCTAAGCAAGTGGTTGCACAAGTGTGATGTTCCGCTCGCTAGATTCTCTAAATTCTTACTAGGTAAAATTAGTAGAAGATCCCGGCTTATTATCTATGTTTCAGATATGGGTCTGGGTGGGGCACTCGTCGGCTTAATCGGAGGATCGGCCGTTACGATTTCTTTGCTGGCTATTCCATTTGTTGCCCCAGCATTCCGCCGTGTTTGCATCCCTTATGTTCCCGCCTCCCCCAAGCAGATAGAGAATGTAAAACGCTTGATCAACTTGTGTCCCGAACCAAAATCTCCAGCTGTCGATCTAGGCAGTGGGGACGGTCGAATTGTAAGCAAACTAATTTGAAATTTTTTAGCTTTTCCTTCCTTCGTAAATGGTGAAATAATGAAATTTGGTGAGCAATTGGCCAGCCATCTGACTCCTGAATGGCGAAAACAATATATCCGGTATGAAGAGCTCAAGGGAATCCTCTATCAGATCATGCTCGAAGCTCCGACGGAACCAGAAGCGAGAGAGCAATACGTGTCTCAGATGGACGAACAGTTCTTTGCCGAATGTGAGAGGGAACTTACGAAGATCAACCTCTTCTTCAGTCAAAAAATTGCTGAAGCGCAAGGGAAATACCACGAACTGAATGCCGAACTCATCACTTTCAAGGAAGCCATTACTTCTCGAAATATGCTCAGCCAAAGAAGAACATCTCTTCGACATCCGTTTAACAGTAAGCCCAGCAAACTTCAGAAGGAACAGTCCAAAACGGGTCAACAACTGAAACTGGCCTTTTCGGAGTTTTACTTGAACTTGGTTCTTCTCCAGAACTTCCAACAACTGAATGGAACGGGGTTTAGGAAGATTTTGAAAAAGCATGACAAATTGTTGATGAACGAAGCAGGTCTCGATTGGAGGATAAATCGAGTGGAAAAGTCGTCGTTCTTCTTGAATAGAGACATCGAGACCCTAATCAACAATGTGGAGACAGCTGTAATCAACGAGTTGGAAGGAGGAAATCGACAAGCAGCCATGAAGCGACTGAAGGTGCCTCCATTGACTGAGAAGCAACATTCTGGAACCACTTTTTCACTCGGCTTTTTCCTTGGCGTCTTCGCTGTCCTGGGTATTGTAATTATCCTTTCTTGGTACAGCTTTACCGCCCGACCGCATGAGCCAAAATGGGTGGCTGTTCGACTATTCCGAGGCTTCTTCCTGTTCTTCCTGAGCGTATGGTTATGTGGACTGAATATGTATGGGTGGGCAGCGGCCGGCGTGAATCATGTGCTCATCTTCGAGATGGACCCTCGCAATCATCTGACATATCAGACGGTGATGCAGTTGGCCTCCTTCATGCTGATGTTATGGGCACTATGCGTTCTCGGATACTTATATGCACATACTGTGGGGCTACCGCCATTCCTCTTCCCACTTGTTCTGATGTTCATCTGCGTTGTTTTCCTTCTAAATCCCTTCAACAAACCAGAGAATGTTTTCTACAGGAATAGTCGATTCTGGCTTCTGAAGCATTGTTTCAACTGTTTTACCGCTCCATTCCACTTTGTTACCTTCACCGATTTCTGGCTCGGCGATCAAATGAATTCGCTGGCCACATGCTTTTTGGATCTCCAATATTTTATTTGCTTCTACGCGACTGAAGTCGACTACTCTAACTTCAAATTTGAGGCCCGGACCCTGAACGTGACAGACGGAGTTGTGCCCTGGGGCTATGTGGACATAAACACTGGGCAAGATATGTGTGCTTCATTCTCGTGGATAAGGATTATAGTGACTGCCATCCCTGCCACGGTCCGTTTCCTTCAATGTTTGCGACGTTATCGCGACACTCATAGATGGCATCCGCATCTTGTCAACGCAGGAAAATATGCTACAACGTACTTGGTTGTGACCAGCAACTCCCTTAACAAATGGGCCGAGACTCAACTGCCCGATTATGGCTACGTCTTTTTCTACTTCTGGGTAATTTCATACGTAATTTCCTTCACGTACACCTTCCTGTGGGACGTTTTTATGGATTGGGGTCTCATAGATCCAAGAGCTCCTAAAGAAGCGCCGTTGCTCAGAGAAGAAATGATCTACGGCAGTAAATGGTACTACTACTTTGCCATTGTAGAAGACTTTATCCTCCGACTGTCATGGGTAATGAACGTTTCCCTGGCCGAAGCATGGATGCTGCATGGAGATCTGCTGATGTGCATAATGAGTCCATTGGAAGTATTCCGAAGATTTGTTTGGAATTACCTTCGACTAGAGAATGAACATGTCAATAACTGCGGTCAATTCCGTGCCGTTCGTGATATTTCGGTGAAGCCAATCAGGAAGGGAGACCTCGACTCTCTCTTGTCCAAGATGGATCAAATGGATGGAGTTACCCATCGAGGACAGGATCTGCAGGAACGAGTCAAGAAACAGAAAAAGGCCGCCCGTGAGAAGCGTCAGATTCTAAAGCGCAATAGAATCGCTCGGATAGCTCTCCCCATCCATCCCAGTGCCACTACTGGTCAACTAGTCGAAACAGCTCACTGATCTTAGCCATGATTCCATTTTATTTTCTCATTTATTTGATTTCACTCTAGTCTCCGGGCGATGATCTTCTTTCCAATCTTCATTCATGTCACAACTTGTTGCAAAACACGGCCTGAAGTTGTTATATATACTGTATAGTGCTGATGTTCCTTCTTTTAACTGAATAACATTTACCCGTGATCCTATATTAATAAATGTCATGACATATTTGCCAGATTCAATTTGAATATTCATTAAGCACCGAGTTATGACGTTTATACATTTATTTGAAGGTCACTGAAATGGCACGGATGGGACTCAAGGCCGATGGAATTGAATTGAACGGACCCCTGGTGTTGTACTCGATCCTCAATTCCTACAGAAACGGAACTCATCAGAATGTGAAGTTTTATAAAAAGAACATCTTCAAAGTCGACATGAAAAAGTATAACACCACCGTGATGTTTGGAGCCGAGCAAATGGTATTATTCATTTGACTATGCTGAATTTATTTAACGGCTACTTAAGGTTACCCTGTTGACCCCCAAACTGAATGAAATGAAACAAGAATCCCATTTGATCCTTTGTAGATTCCCATTGGATGAGAATGAGCCTAATTGGAAGCTTGTGGGCTCAGAAGGAGAAGGCATCGACGCAGCCTGGGTATACAAAAAGATCACGCCGAGTATTAAATCTTAATGTTTCATACTTTCAAATATATTTGTTTTTTGTTCTTTTTGCATTAAACTTGTTATAGACATCAAAGACACATGGCTGATGGGCCTCCCATTCTGTGAAGACTTCTGGTCACGCAAAACTCAGTTAGCACAGAAAAATTAATATTTTGGACCTCATTTTTAGGAAACCCCAGCTAAATCCCACACACAATTTTCTGAATTACCTAAAATAATATACAGGGTGTTCAGAGAATTATGGAAAAAACTATTCATTAATAACTTTGCGCTCGGTGCTCCAATCCGAAAAAAATTTTTTGCATTTTACAGAAAAACCTTTAGAATCTAAAAAAAAAATTTCTTTTATCGGCGGAGACTTCCGTAATCCGCGTTGAATTCGGCGGAGTGTTTTTTTTCACAAAATAAGGCTGTAAATCGTTGTATGTGTAAAGAAAATGGGCGGAAAAGGATCCAGAAGATACAATATGACATTTCTTTCAAATTTCTATGCTTCGGCGGAGACATTTTTCACCTCAGCGGACGATTTTTCTTCGACTCCGGATAGTCAAAATTGGCTAAAACCAAATCCCTGGTGGCATGGCACCTAAAAACGACTTAATACGTCTTCAGCCGGCTGGCAGATGAAAAAAAGACAATTCGGCGGAGAAAAAAATTAACCCATTTAAGAAATTATGATGGGAAAACTAAAATTGTGGGTCTATACGGCCCTGATCAACCAAAAATATGATTCTTCTTATTGGCGGATGCTCGGCGGATAAATTTGCGTAATTTTTTAAATACGTTCATTTTTTCTTCGACGATTTCTTCGCCGAATTGCCGTTTTTTCATCTGCCAACCGGCTGAAGAGGTAATAAGTCGTTTTTAGGCGCCATGCCACCAGGGATGCCATACGCTTTGGTTTTAGCCAATTTTGACTATCCGGAGTCGAAAAAAATCGTCCGCCGAGATTAAAAAATGTCTCCGCCGGAGCATAGAAATTTGGAAGAAATGTCGTCTTGTATCTTCTGGATCCTTTTCCGCCCATTCTCTTTACACATTCAACGATTTACAGCCTCATTTTGTAAAAAAAACGCTCCGCCGAATTCAACGCGGATTACGGAAGTCTCCGCCGATAAAAGAAAAATTTTTGTTTAGATTCTAAAAACTCCAAGGTTTTTCTGTAAAATACAAAAAAAATTTTCGGATTGCACCACCGAGGGCAAAGTTATTAATGAATAGTTTTTTCCATAATTCTCTGAACACCTTGTACAAGATCGCAAATCGACAATAAATTTTCAAAACAAAAAATTACCAACCATTGCCTAAAGTACTTCAAAAAATCAGTGCTTGGCTCTGCGTTTTATATTTTTATTAATCCCTATTTTGGCCATAACTTTGTCCAAAGTGAAATTGGGCAGCTACTTTTTTTCTTTGTACAAAACTTTTCACGCTCTTTCAAATGATACAGGTTTCGTTAAGAAAGCAGGGTAAAACTATTTGTCGATCCTTGTGAAGAGGGGCCGCGCCCAAGAGGCCCGTTAGATTCCTTGGCCCTCAGCCAAGCCCGGAAAAAATTGGGCCCGGCCCTGTTCAAAATTTTCAAAGCCCATATCTCGTACCATTACTGTGAAAAAAATCTGTCCAGTTTCCCTCGGTTGAGTTTCACTCTGTCCAATTTCATGCTGTCGAGTTTCCATGAAGCCGGAAGTTTCACCGTTTTTTATAATGGTAAAACTAACAGGGGAAGTACCCCAAGTGCGGCGCTCAGATTTTCTTTAAATTTTGCGGACACGTCGCGACGCGTCGGGCATAGACTAGATATCAATTCCTGAAAGTTTTAGCTCGCGCTTTGCAGGCGCAGCCGGGATATCGAACGATCTTTGCCGTCGAGAGATTACGCTTAACGCGGAGAGCGGTCAGAGAGAAAAACGCTTTTTGGCCATAACTTTGCCAGTTTTACGCGGAAAAATTTTATTTTTTTTTTAGAAACATTACCCTTTAGGGTAGAAATAGGTATGAAAATTTTCGCGCCAAAATGCGGCAAAAAGTCTCACATTTTCGCCGACTTTCGATCTAAAAATATCGGTTTTTTCTGCAAAGCGCGAGCTTGGTTGCACGCCAATATTTTTGTCAAGAGCTGGAGCTGCGCCCGAGACTTTATCTCACATCAGTGCTACTTTATACGAGGGACGTTTGAAACCGATTTTGGCGTATATAAAACAGGAATAACTACAAATTATGCGATCTGTAGCTGCAGATCACATAATTGGGAAAAACATATTTTATCGGATAAGATGTAACAGCTTTTTCATTTTTCAAAATGAGGGGGGAATGTTCACCCCGGAGGAGTGTTCGGACTCAACCACTTGGTCGTGGCCTAGCTCGTGAGCTAGTTCAGGTATGTCCCTCCAGAAGCGTTAGGGTTCGGCCAGGCTCGATGACCACTCTTTCGTATAACTGTTTCGCAAAAATTACGGAACCGGTTAGGCAGATCGCGCCCTTGTGCTAAATTTTTATTTATTTTGCGATTTTTTTTCATGCCTAATTTTAGCTAAAATATAGTTTATCATCTCCGAGACCCACTGTAAAGATAAAATAATGGGTTGTGCTGGATCTTTTCTTTATAAAAAAATCCGAGAATAATAATTTCCTTCAGAAGACGAATACACAATCAAGCGAAGGATCACATCTTCGAGCAAAAATACGATCCAACACTCATGTTCATTGCGGTTTTAGTGGGCATTTTCACGCAGTCTTCGTTTACTCTACAATATGATCAGCAAATTTCTTCGTCCAAGTCTGCCATCGAAGATTGGGCAGAGGTCTAGAGCGTCTTATTATGAACCTCGAGGGAAGGGATCATGGGTCCCAACATCTGTGAGGTAAGTAAGATTGTTATATCCTTTTTTATCTACAGCTTAGGAAATTCGTATATCAATATCCGATGTCGCCGGTATACACAACACTTGGTATTCTCGGCCTTGTGTTTACGTGGCCCATATTTACTGGATTTTATGCCTACCTTATATTAGATCGTGAAGACTATATTGACTTCAAAGCACAACACGACGCGATTACTTTGGATCGAGCTCGTTACGGTACGCTAAACTTATTTTACTCGTTTCCCCCTTGTTTCCAGTAATTTAAGTTTTTTTAGGCAGCAACTTGTACATCCCATTCTTTGCAAGTAACAAGTCGATGGACACCTTTGAATTTTATAAACGACGAACGGAGCAGCGACGTGCGGAAAAACGAGCACAAAATGAAGCAAATTAGGATAATTTTTAAAAAAATAATAAAGATTATATTTTTCTTCCCTGTTTTTATTATTTAGGGGTTTGCTTCCCTGTCCGATTTCTCTAGAGCTTTTCTAGGTCTAAAGCAATATAAAAACTCTGGACCTCTCTGTCGTATTCATCCGCTCCCATCGATTCGGTCTTTTCTATTTTCGTTTCCCCTTTCCAAGATGTCGTGGATGCTCTGCTGGTCATGCGACTGCACTCTCTCTTTCCCATCCATTCCAAACACAACGACTCTCTGGGATAGACCAGAAATTTGGCGGGCCCCACGCCTTCCACTGCACACTCCGCTTTCGACCACACTGTTTTTGACTATGAGTAGAGAAAATGGAGGAAGTATGGAGTCGGAAGAGAGCGTGCGCATTCCTGTCGTCAGCGATTGATGGGGAGAGAGGGCTGAACTCATGGGGAATGTAAGAGAGAAGGGTCTAGTGGAGAATTTATCGGGAACGCGGACAGAGTGGGATAAAGAGGGCGGCGTTGGGGGGAGGGGGGCAGAGAGGGGAAGGGGTCGTCGCGAAGCGTATTTCCATCTCTGCTGCACTCCCCTCTCCTCTATCGCCGTGCTGCAGCGGGCTGTTCTGAAGGTCGCAGCGCTCTCACATGTTCTCCGATTGCTTTTAACTCACTCTCGTCGTTTCTTTTGCCGGTTGAGAGAGCGGAGAGTCGGTCCCCTTTCCTGCCTTGTTCTTTTCGGTTCTGTCGTTCTCCTTTCTCTTACATTTTAGGCGCCGATTTTCGATCCACTTTTGTCTGGCTTTGATTAGCGCCCTCTTCTGTATGTCTCGTGCCAGATCTACTGCTATTTCCCCTGCTTTCCTCTCTTTCCACTCCGTATCTTCACCCTTCTTCACTCGGGTTCGTGTTTACCGTAATCTGTATTTGAATAACTAGAGTGAAACACTTGCACTACAGGGTTCCATCATCCTTCAAGATGAATGATAATATCACATACGTGCAACAATTCGATCATCGACAGCCGCCTTACAGTCAGGGGAACATCATACAATATGAGACCCAAGCGATTGAATTCCATCCGACCTCTGTGGCTCAATATACTCCGTCATCTGGGCAATACCATAACAGTAATACCACTTTTATCACGAGCAACGGACAGGTAAAAGTTAATGGTACTTTTTAATACATCCCTTTGCAGGAACTGCAAATCCCCCAAAACAGTCAGATCCAAGTGGTGCAGATCCCGAGCTCGGGGGTACAGTCCTCTCAACCTCAGCATATTCTAATTACCACTCAGCCAGTAGGCAGTGCTCCCACTCCAGATCAGGATGACAGTCGCAGAGTTGCCTTTGCCGAGTATTTTGTAGAACAGCCAGCTACTATCATCAGCACTGCGCCTTATCAAGGAGCAATCCAAGGGCAATTGGTAACAACTCCGGGAAATAGGTAAGATTATTCGAATATAATACAATTTATTGTGGCGTTTTCAGATACCAGAAGAGCAGTTCTAAGCCAGTGGTCATCGAATCGCCAGATAAAATAGAAAAAGAAGCTGCTAAACGGAAAAAACAAGCCGAAGCTGCCCGACTCCGTTACCATCGACTCAGCGCAGAAGACAAGAAGGCATTGAATTTAAAGAGAACACTGGCCCAGAAAAGAAAACGTCAGCGGGAACGAGAGTTGGCGGAATTAGAATCTATTCTTCGAGCTTCCAATGATATTGTAGACGACCCGGAAGTTATTGAACAGTTAAGAGAAAAGAGGATGAGGGCCAGATGGGCCGAAGCTGCCAGAAGTCGATATCAACGAATGACGTCAGAGGAAAGAAAGGCGCATAATCAGAAAAGAAGAATGCGGCAAATAACTCTGAAAAACGAAAAAGGAGAACTGATTAAAGATGAAGATGCAATCAGAGAAAAAGTGAAGGAGCGTAATGCCAAGAAAGCTGAAGCTGCCCGTCTTCGCTACCATCGCATGAATCCAGATGAGAAGAAGTTATATAACCAGCGAAGAACAGAAGCATTCAGGAAACGGCGAATGGAAGAAGAGCAACTTCTAGCCATGCCAATTGGCCGAATCAACGGGGAAGCCTTGGATCGGGCGCAACAAATTGTGGTCAGAAATGCGAAACGGGCAGAAGCCGCGAGATTAAGATACCAACGGATGACTCCGGAGCAAAGAAAGGCCTACAATCAGAAGAGATATACCCCTAAGAGAAAACGACAGATGGATACCAGCGGTCAGCTTATGGGCCATATTGATGAAGGAAGCCCTCAACAGAAGAAGGAAGAAGAATATGACGCGCTTTCGTCTTTAGAGCGGGATGTGTTAAAAAGAACTCAACAGGCACAGCAAGTAAGTTTCGTTCTTATGATACCGGTATAATCGTTAATATAAATTTAACAAAATATTTTCAGGTATTGCTGAGACAAAGACAAGGACAGTATCCTCCGGGTACCACCATACTTCAAACCCTCCCTCCTGGCGCCACTGTCACCCAAGTCCCTGTCACGATGTCAGGGAACGGCCAAACAGTAGGTGCCCATATAATCCAACAACAAACTCAACCTCCAAATGGCCCCGGTCATCAACACGTGACGTATTATCAGTGATAAACGGCAAATAATTACTTGAAATAGTCCTCGTTGCTAATGTCTCTTCACCAGATTCTAAGAATATTCAACTTCTCCCAATTCCAAACCCTTATACATAGTTCCTTTGATGACATGCCTCTTGTTTTCCGTTTTACGCATTTTTTGTTTCCTTCTTTATCCCAGTTTTTTCATTGTTTTCTCTTATTCCTCAAATAATAAAAATAAATACGTTACATCAATATTTCTAACAATGGTACGCCAGGAATGTAACGGAAAAGGGTGGCAACCGGATCTCTTTTCGGTTTCAGGCATGAGGACGGCCCGCCTTAAAATTTGACCGAGTAAAAATCAGGGGACAATGCGCTGGCCGCCATCTCAGAACTCTGAAAGTTTTTTCGCTCTTCAGAAAAAATTGTAAATAAATGTCGAAATACATGAAATGAACACATACATACTCCTGGGGGCCCGCTGGCATTATCAATAAATTGCATAGGTGCGCAAAATTATTTTCTCGGGCGCAGCTTGGCGTTACCAATTCGAATTTTTTTTTTCACATTTCGAATTCGACGAAGGAGACGAGATTATTGAATGTAGTTTATAAGATGCGGCAAACGCGGGTGTTGTCTGCTTCATTTTCCTCAGTTTTACAAAGCAATAAGACAGGATTCGGCCCTTATCGTCTGCATCGCAAAGGAACATTTTTCGTCGGAACGGAGCCTTCTGTCTTAAAGTACCATCATGTAAGTTAAATCACGTTTTCCTCTTATTATTTTAGATACACGACAAGAGACCCAATGAGCCATATGGTATTCAAGGAAACAATCATTTGCAACCTCAGGTTGGAAAAGTGGCCGACAAGCTGCCGACTCGAGCTTTTTTGAAGAAGGACAAGGTTTACGCTTGGTGCTCATGCGGGTATAGCGGGAACCAGCCGTTGTGCGATGGTTCACACAATAACTTGAAGTTGCCCGACACCAAACTAAAGCCGGTTAGATTCATCCCAGAAGAAGACATGGAGGTGTGGTTCTGTAATTGTAAGCAGACCAAAAATCGGCCGTTTTGCGATGGATCTCACAAATTTGTAAAGGAGAAGTCTGCTACGGACGACTTGTTTAATTAGGCTTTGACTTTTTTGTAGGACCCGATGAAATTGATGTTGTATACATGAAAAGTCAACTATACTTTTTCACATTTTTTGTGGACAAATAATTATTCAGTATGACTTTCCGTACCGATACAAATATTGATTATATCGATGTTGTTAATTTTGTTGTTGTACTATCATTTACTGAAATAAACCTGCCTTTGTTTTTATCAGCGGTGTTCTCCTCTTGTCTTTCGTTTTTTCTAGTGCGTTCGGAAATAAGACTCTTCCCCTCCCAGATTTTTTTGCCAAGGTCTCTTAGGTGGGCTGAGAGGTCATGTAAAACTTGAAAGTCCGGGATGAGGGTCTGGGTTGCGTCTCTGATACTCTATTGCTCCGTTTACATTATTTGTGAGTTATTCCGATTTCTATTGGGACGGAAGATACTCAATGTCAACGAAAAATACTTGCCCTTGGTGCTGGAAGTAGGTCATATCACAGAATTCAATTCGTTGTAGTTCATAGGAACAGTTCAAGTATGTGCTCCTATGTTTGATGTAAACATTGTTCTCCAAACCTATGGTATCCAAGGCGTTGTAATTGAAATCACGTTCATTGAATTGATGAACTTGGTTTTGCTACGAGATGCTTCTGCCGATCCCTGCCCATTTGTAAGTTTATGTGACAAATCCATAAACTTTCGGCCAGATTATCGGTTTCATCAAGAAACAAGTGTCGGCTCAAAAGTTATTCGCCTTTGTGGGAATTCAATTCCTTGCAGCTTATCTGTCGTATGTCTTCGTTCTGGGATTCTGGAAGTTAGGAATGCATCCAAAGCATTCGGAATTCCTACACGAAGATTGTGAATCTGACTTATCGGTAAGGTCATCTGAAATGCATAAGTGCTTTAGGTGACCATGTTATTTGGCTCTTTGGTGGAGGCTGGAGGATTAATTGCAAACAAATTGGCCGAAGTTTATCTCGAGGGGAAAATCGTTACCCAAAGGATTCTTCAATTTGCAATTGCGCTTGTTGCCGCCTTGGTTACCGTCTTAGGTAGGATAAAAAGAAAACATAAATGTTTCTAGGAATATTCTACACTGGCATGTATGCGAATCCAATTGTTGCATGGGCTTGTACTTTCAACTGTGGCGGTGTTCCTCATTTAGATCACTTCGTGGTTTACTGGATATCACCCATTGTGGCTCATCTTGCCATTGAAAAGATTATCAGCCATGGCCATGCAGAAGCGAAATTAGATGCTTCCAAGAAAACAGAATAACAAGGCATAATGATACTACTACATAGGTCATCTCTTAGACAGAGTATAATAAACCCAATGTTCAAATAAACTTTCAAAACCTCCAAGGCGAATTCGCTTAAAAAATTTTATTTAAACAACAAAAACCATTACTTCTTCTTCTTGGATACACGCCCCTGATCTTTGTCGGCCCTTCCTCTGACCATGTCCTCGTTCTTCTGGTTGATGGTCTTCGAAACATTCGAGCTAACCTTATGTTCCAACACTTTCCCAGACTTCTTTGCTGGCAGGATGACATTAGAACCTTTCCTGGGATGTCCTTGTTGTTGCTTCTGCTTCTTCACTTTTTGTTTTACGCCAACAGGAACAGAAGTCTTTAAACGTGTTAATCGTATATTAATTTACGGCTTACCTTCTTCTTCATTTTGTGCTGAGCCATTTCGAGCGATCTTTAAAAAATGCTTATTTACACACGAGTGTACTCAATAAAACATTAGATATTTACGCAGATTTAGACTGAACAATAGAAGTAAAACCTTAAAACTCTAATTTATTCATCAGTCAACACTAAGCGAATCTATATCTTTTTGGAATGCAAGAACCAGTTGTTTCATATTATGCTAAGTGAAGTTAGTGTAAGTCGTTTGTATAATTGCGGACCATCATATTCGGTAATTCCGAAACGCGTTGATTGTAGAAGTTTCATGTCTCTTCCAGTCAACAGGTTGTTCTGCCTCCACACCCGCCTTTTCCTTGAGTTCAATAGCAGGGGTCGGACTAGAAGGATTCGCCCAATGTAAAGTCTGTAATATCAGAAGGCTAAATCGTAATAAGAAAGAGAAGAAAGAGATCTAATCATCACCCCACCTGCTGAAGACGTTCTCGGTGTTCCATCCACTCATCTAAAGGCATTCCCGTTCCCATAGCCAGATACGTGTCATAATGCCTTCTTTTACTTGGATCTGTTAATATCTCTTTAGCTCTTTGGAGTCTGCAGAACTCTGAATCAGTGCCATCTTTCTTATCAGGGTGGAATTGACGGACCCGTGCTTTGTATTCAGTGAGTATTTGCTCTGTCTAAACCGAAGGTTGTCGCGATTATTGAGCTTACAGTAGCGGCGGACGTGCATCCAAGGATACTGTATAAATCTTCCTTATTCATTCTAAAATATTCCTACACTAACACCTTAATCATTTGACAATAATATTGGACCAAACCGGTGTATGAAACGGTACTCACCAACGATGTATTTTTATATAACAGACAACAATAACAACGAAAAGTACGATAATTAAAAGCTATGAATCTCCCTTTCCAGCTACCTTCTGAGAAGATTTTGCATGTTTATTTCTCAAGTGCTGCTTCTTCTCCTTTTCCTTCAACCGCCAATTGGTTTTTACCAAGGATTTATAAAACTAAAACAAGACGTTAGTAATTTATTCACATAGGTAAACATACCACTTCAGTTTTATCACGATGTGTTTGCCATGCTTGTTTCACTTTTGCCATATCCTGCTGTCTTCGAAACGTATTCAAAACTTTCTTGGACCCTTCGTCAAACGGATAAATAAAGAAGAAGGGTTTCTCTATTATATCAGATGCGTTTACGTTGTCATTTAGAGGGGTTATCTAAATCAAAATGTTGAAAAAAATGCCAAATTACTTTTTCGATCTTTGGAGTTTCTTCTGTCTTTTCGGCATGCAACAATTTGTCAAAAATGGAAACATCGGGCTTTTCTTCCTCATTTGAAGACCTTCCTATCAACGACAAAAAACTGAATGCTTCCCCAGACTTCTTTTCATCTAAAATATAACAACAATAAGTAAGCAAACTAAACGTACTGAGATTCTTGTGAAGCTCTTTTGCAAAGTCTTGATCCATTTCGTAAAAGTGTCCTTCCACGACTTTTGTCACTTCCTTATCCACTTCCTGAAACCACCATCAAACTAATTCACCAGACATACCCGGTTAAACTGTTCGGCATCTATCAAAGGCTTATTTTGCACTTTTACATGTTGCTTCTGGGTTTCCATCCATTCCACGTGATTAGGATTATCCGGATCAAAACGTTGGAAAGGTCTGACGACATTATTCTTCACCTTCTTCTTCGATGTTAACAAGCTACTAACTTCATGGCCAAGAACAGAGGACAGAATAGCAAACTGACTCTTTTTCTCCGCTAGCGATGTCATTTCCCCGGTCTACAAAGAGAACACATAATAAAACCCCTCAAACTTACCTCTTTGTCAATCTCATCAACAGAACCCTCCAAAAACCGTTCGTCTACTTTGAATCGCTCATCATAGTTAAAGCGGGTCTCCATTTCTGTTAACTTCTCACTTTTGTAACCCGTAAATCGGTTTTTAAGCAAATCGGCAGGGTTTTGCTTATTAAGTTGTGGGTCTTCATCATCTTTCTCGAACAAAGTGAGCTTTTTTGACTGCGGCTCATAATCCTGAATAAGGTAAGATCAATGCATTACTACCTACATCATCGTCGGAATCTTTAAACACAATCTTCTTGTTTGCGCTGGATCCATTTCGTAAAGATTCACTAATCAATTTTCGCCGTTCTTCCTCAAACTTTCGTTTTTCCAATAACCCATTCAGCCTTCGAGACAAACCGTCGTCTCTAGGTTCCATTATCCTTCAAGTACCCTGAAGTTATTCATAGCGGCGGTCAGCGACACGTTTTTTTCCCGATTTCCGGCCCGCGGCCAATGTGCTAACTGAAAGTTAGCTGAAAAACCACCCTAGAAAAAAGCCATAAGCTGTAATACCTTAGTACAGACGCTGTATTTTTGAACAAATTGCAAATAGAATTACATAAAGATATTTATTAACCTTAAAGTAAAAAATGAAGCAATAACAAATAGATAAATTGTACCCTCCCCAGCATTACTAGTAATTTTACCGGACCTGGAATTTTTAAAAAAGGGCTCGTTTTCCACCCAAAAAATAAAAACGTCATTCAATATTTTTATATTCGGCGCAATGCAACAATTGATTTGTCAAGTCTCCATTCTTCGGCGGGAATAAAAAGTTTTCTGCAGAAAAGAATTCTGTATTTTTTCGGGGCTGTAAAGTAATTGTTGTATTCTCAGTGTATCCGTTTATTTTTGAGATTTCTTTAATCAGTTTTGTTCTTTTCCAATTCTTCTTGACACGACTTGCTGAGAACGTTTTTCATGACTTTTCCAGTTGCCGTAAGTGGCAAGAAACTCTCTTCTTTGAACAAGATGAATTTCGGAATCTTGTAATGGGAAATTTTTCCAGTGCAGAATTCACGAACTTCTTTTTCCGTCAGGTGATGACCTTTTTTGAGGACAATCACGGCGCATATCTCTTCTCCATATCTGGCATCCGGTATTCCCACGACCTTAATAACATTTGATCAGGAATTTTCACTCGTTAGAACGCATGTCTTGCGGTTGCTTACCTGGACAATGCTGATGCTGGGGTGTTTGAATATGTACGCCTCAATCTCCGCGGGGTAAATGTTCTCTCCCCCTCGAATGATCATCTCTTTAATCCGGCCACAGATCACAATGCTTCCATTCTCTCTCATTAGACCAATATCCCTGTAATGTTTTCTGTTTTAGCTCTCATGTCTCCTTACCCAGTATGGTACCATCCATCCTTGTCGACAGCTTGTTTCGTAGCTTCGTCATCTCCCCAATATCCTTTCATAACATTGTATCCTCGGGCTAGAACTTCTCCCTTTTCATCTCTCTCGACAATCTGTCCCTTGTCATCAACAATGCACACTTCACAATGTGAGAATGCATATCCAACACTTTTGATTCTCTCCAGGGGGGGTTCTGTGAGCTTGGAAAAGGTAGCCAGTGGACTCAGTTCGGTTCCTCCATATGCGATCGCGATCTCATCCATACCGATTTCTTCGACGAGACGGTTACAAAGGGCCTCCGGACAGGGCGATCCAGCCATAATTCCTAGAAAATATTTTACATTAGGATAAAGGAATTTGGTCTTTACCTTTTTTGAGTGATTGCATGTCCGCCGGTGTGTAATCTGGGTGTGATAGAATATCAACGAACATGGTGGGAGTGCCGTAGATCACGTTACATTTTTCTGCCTTAACTGAAGCGATCACGGCGCCTGGATCAAACCAGGGAGACGGGAAAACACAGGTCTGTTTGTAGAAGGCCGAGGCGATCAGACCCATCACAACGCCGAAGCAGTGATATAAAGGACAAGGCAAGCAGAGACTAATACATCCCTTGTCGTATCCCATCCAAATTCCAAGGAACTTGACATTATTCACGAGATTGTGATGGGAAAGGGTAGCTGGTTTTGGACGTCCAGTGGTACCCTACAAGGAAGAATAGTGTTCTGCTAGTGTATCTTACACTTGTGTATTGAATGTTGATGGGGTCGTCGGTTTTGAGATGTGGTTGAATATTTTCCAGAATCTTCCTTTCCTTTGACCCGGTCCCTCTCATTAGGTCTCTGTAATTCCAGGCCCCTCTAAGGAAGACGTGTATTTTACTAAGCGATTACTTACTCGTATGATTTCCTTTCGTGGTCAAAGATGATAAGGTGTTTGAGATCGGGAAGTTCTTTACTTTCGATACTACCTTCGCCGACATTCTTGTTCTTCATTTCCGGCACCAATTCCGCGATGGTTCTGTAATACAATTTTAAAGAGACGAGAAGTTCAATCAGCCGGCAACAGTGGTGTGCGGTAGAATTCTACTATACCATTTTTTGAATTAAAATAATACAATGTCTTTAAAATTTGTCATGATGACGGATTTATGACAAATTTACTGACTTGACGAAAACGGTGTACAAAGCCCATACTTCTGCAATGAGGGAGCCGAAACCTTCTCAAAATTTGTTTTGAACGATGGTCGTCATTTTTCTTGTTGATACAATTTGGTCAGGATTACTGTAACACGATGTTTTTGGAAGTATGCACATCAAACAAGAAAAATCGTCATGTTGTCTCTGATTTAACGCGATTTCATGGTCTTTCCGACAAAGTTTGCATATTTCTACACCCTCCTTTCCCTAGTTGTAACATGGCGGCCGCTTGGACCTTAATAACTCGGTAAAAAGTACCGTGTTTAGTATTATGTATAAATAATGTAAAAGCACCTTTTGTAATTGGATAAGATTTAGGGTTACGGTAACATAGATTTTTATTTGTTCGCCGGGAACTCGAAAAAAAATCGATTTCCGAGGCGTGCCCCATTTCATGGAAAATTTTTATACAACCATGGCTAGGATAAACGGCTGCACCACAGTAATACGATTTCCAGCTCCACCAGCACGTATAAGGCGACCTGCTTTCGTTTTATTAGAATTTGTCAATCTGTCTAACCTTTGAGGGTGAAAAAAAAGAAGTAACTGTAATATAGACATGAGGTACCGACATGGCTATACTTTCTAGCTTTCATAGTAGCAGCATGTACAAAAATATTCCATGAAATGGGGGGTACTCTCGGTTCGGAAAAATCGATTTTTTGCGAATTTTCGGTACCAAAATCCGTAAATTTGTCATAAATCCGATTATGACATTTTTCGAAAATATTTTACCGAGTGGTTCAATATGGCTCACTAGTGAGTGGGTGATCACTGTATTATTTTAACTCAAAAAATGGTATAGTAAAATTCTACCGCCACCGCCGATTCAAATTCTGGCGAATATTTTAATTATGTTTCCTCTCTTACTCGTAATAATTGGAACGTCTAAAATTGTGCGGTGTAACCAAGGCCTTGACCCCGACTCTTGTGAGGGCATGATGTAACTCGTCCGTTTTGTAAGCGGGGTTTACGGTCACCTAGAGCAATATACTGTTTGTCTTTACACCTACGGAAATAATTCCTGCCATCGCTGTTGCGCAACTGGTGACGGCCCATTCATAATAATTGGGTCCCCAGATGCCGACGCGATCCCCGGGTCGTAATCCCAATCCCAACAATGCCTTGGCAAAATGTCTTGAGTCCTCATAGAACTCTGCATACGTTTTCCTGACATTTTGTTGACTGAAGACGAGGGCCTCTTTGTCTGGGCAATGTTCTGCAGCATCGGCGAATATCTGGCCCACTAGCCCATGAACTAGTGGAACAGGGCTGGGGCCATGCTCGTAGCTGACCCTGGTGATTCTTCTGGTATTTGAGAGAACTCCAAAACGGCGAAGATCCAACAGTTTCATCATTGTACCGACCGATCTTGATCGGGCCAAGATTGGAATGGTCAATTCCTTCTTTTCTTTATTGTTGGGTTCGGTCTTGTTTGTACTCTGTATAAATACTAGCAAATTTGGGGTACGAAACGCCTCATAGGCAGATTCAATTTTTGTTAACGTAAGGCACTTGTAGGCTACAAAATGGCAGTAGGGCTTTCTTTGCGGGTTTACTCCCGAAAAGATTAGCAAGATTAACCTTCATGGAAGCAGAACCGAACATGATACAACGCAGGCGGAGATGTCATGTAGGGGTCATAATTGCGTGTTTGAGGATAATTCCGCGACGGTTTTGACCTTTTTATTTGTTTAGAGAGGAAGAAGAAAGAACTCCGGCTCCACTGGTTACTTTTTCTGTGTTTGTCAGCTGACCCGGGGCACGGAGGAACGCCGAAAAGGCGAGCGAAACAGCAGCGAGCGAACAGCCCGGTTCCCTCCTTGTTCCTCTGGCTCTGCAAAAACATTTTTTGGACTCGTTAGAAGTGTGAAACTTTTCCGTGTTTTTATGGGAAATCAGTTCATCAGGTGTTTTAGGGGGTTATGCGCTCGCAATTCTTTATCTCTTCCTTCTAATGCCGTAGTTTCCTATTTTAGAGGTTGCAAGGACGTTGCAACTTTTTTGTTGTGTTAAAACATGTAGGTCCGTTCTCTTTCTGTTAGATTAGATATTACGAGCGAATTCGGCCGTCGGTTGCAATCTTTTCTTCTTCCCGCTCTTCCACAAAACAATCGATTTTCACTTTTCCGGTTAAAAAACCACCCAGAGGTCGGACGGATTGTTTCTAACTCCGTTCGGCCGTTTCCCCACACTTTTCCTAATTATTTGCTTTTGTTTATTTCGCTTTCCAATCTCTGTTCGACCCGTAAATTTGAATATTCCCCGTCGAAATGTCGCGGTCCTGTTTTGACTTGTTTACAAATAAGTTTTTTTTCACGTTTCCTTCTCGTGTCTTTTCATGAGAATGTAATTGCAGCAAAGAGGGTGCTCTTTGTGACATTATCGCTGGGTAATATCACCTTCTTCCTCCAACCAGACCGAGGCCATGAGCCGGGAATCGGTGTCACCCCGAGGAAAAGGTCAGGCCTCAACTCCTGCCAATGGTGGATATGGTGACGGTCAGGTAGGTGTTTTCGTTTCTGTATATGACTCATTTTTTGATAATGAGGTTATCGAAAGGATTCGTTTTAGGGCGACGGATTCACAGAGTCTCAAAGGGCCTCGAGAAGGCGACGTGATACTGATATGAGTAAAGTAAGGCAGGAATTCTTTGATTATTATTTCTTTAGACAAACATTTATATTAGAGGCCTGACTCCTTCTTGTGTTCCTGAAGAACTTTTCAACTTATGCCAGAAGTATGGCAATATCACCTCAACCAAAGCAGTTGTTGATCAAGACACAAAGAAATGTAAGGGATATGGGTTTGTTGCCTTCGAGGATCCAGAATCTGCTGCTAGAGCGATTGACGGAATCAACAAAGAAGGCAGATATCAAGCTCAAATAGCGAAAGAGATTAGACCACGGCCTGAGAGAGTAAGAGATTCATAAAGGAAAGTTTATTTTATTAATTTTAGACATTTCCTCATGCGGTACAAGATCCAACGAATCTGTATATTGCAAACCTTCCGAAGGATTTTGAGGAGGTCAATATAAGAGATTTGTTTAGCCGCCATGGAGTTGTCATTAGTACCAGAGTTCTCCGTTTTGACGATGGTTCCAGTAGATGTGTAGGATTTGCTCGAATGGACAGCAAGGAGACTTGCGAATTTATTATCAATGTAGGTGGTGTATATGTTTGAGGTAATATTTGTAGCGTTATCATGGAAAGCCGTTGGAAGGGCATACGGAAAATTTGGTAGTTAAATTGGCCGATTCGGGTTCTCGTAGAAGCAAGCCTCCTCCGCCGCCTCCTAACACGGGTATGGGCGATCAGGTACGTATTTTTTGTTGTATAATCTTTGTTTTTATTTTAGTCAGGGATTGGTCATTGGCAATCTACGCCACCTTACAATTCATACTCGGAAGAAGAGCAATCCGTTCTCTCACCTTCTTATTATCAGGGAAATGGAGTCGCTTACAGCCCCCCGGGCGGTCAATTCGTTCCATTTTATCAAGTTTTCGAGCCTCAACTTGGCACTTATCCTCAATATCCCACTCAGTTGCCGGTTAATATGTATGCCTCTCCTGTTTACAGTCAAGGCCCTCAGTCTCCTCTTAATCAGACGCCTCCTCAACGTCCCCCAGTTTCTGGTTCGGGTCCAATCATTTACTCGCCACCTCAGAACATCGACTATTATCCACAAAAGGAGGCTTACAAGTTCAACCAGCCCTTTTATCCTTATCCTTACGGCCAGGTGGTCCCTCAAAATGCTCAGCAAGATCCTCAACAATATGTTCAATCTAATTTTCAGCCACAGGAGGTAAGCGAGGACGTTTTATGAGACATTATCTACTTTGGTTTTTAATGTTTAATTTGCAGGGAGCATCTTCGGTTCCTTACATTACTTCTCCATATATGATGGACAACACAGGTCAATTTGTTTATGGCCAAAGCCCTCCACAACATTTGCATCATCTCCAGCAAACCCATATTCAGCAGCTCCAAGCACAGCAACAACAGCCTCAGGGTTCAAACGAATCGTCTCTGGAGCAGGAAGTGTCTAATCTCAATATCAACAAGGACTCGGCCCCGGAGGCTAGTCCGAACGCATGAGGTTTTTCCCCGAATGGCGTCATCATGACACATTTTATATCTTCTGGGATGTTTTTTTCTCTTACTGTTATATTCTTTCTCATAGTTTGCAACACCCGTGCATGTCAATTGTATAGCGCCGATGTAGTTTTTGTTTGTCTCTAAGACATTCAGCGACGCCTATTGTCGCTGTGACATTCCTTCTCTGTATATGTAAAACACGGGGTCAGATTTTTACTAATATAATGGGTTTCCTTTGCTTTCACTATCCGGTAGAATTTCTACGCTGTTAAATTTTACATTTGTTATGGCTTTTATATTGTAATATATATTCTTTTGAATTCTGTTTGGGTATATTATATTGTGTCCGTTAATATGTAATTTTTTGTCTAAAATCTCCTGTGATTCTAAGGGTTTCGCAGAATGTTTGCTGTCATTTGCTCATCTTCGCCGTGTATATGTCTATTACGTAACAGACGGGACTATCGCCTTTTTATTATGCCAATCGCATGGTTTCAATGGAAAAGCGATCGATTTTAAAAATAAAGATTAGTTTGCTAGCGGTTACGATTCTCACAGATATACTTTTTGATTTTATTACATTATTATCAGGGCCCTGTTAGGGAAGTACTTCAAGCGCGACACTCAGATTTTGATTATATTTGACACAAATTTAAATTATTTTTTTAAAGATAAGACCTGTGCGAGATCCCTAGCTCGCGCTTTTCAAAAATGACTGAGATTTTTTGGTCGAAAGTGAAAAAATTTGACGGTTTTTATGGATTTTTAGCATGAAAAGTTTTGCCTATTTCTACCGCAGAGAATACTAGTATCGGGACCATAAAGTCGCGATACATTTGTCGCGCGAGAAAATTGGAGTAGGCTCACGCGAAAGTGCATGCCGCTAATGCAAAAAGGGGAATCACCACGGCGGGCCCAAAACGGAGAAAAAATGCACCGTGCAAAAGTGTCGGGACTTTATGGCGCGACTAGTAGTAATGTTTCCACAAAAAATATTTTTTTTTTCCGCGTAAAACTACAAATTGACCGCAAAGATAGTTGAATATCCCTCCTGCGCCTGCAAAGCGCGAGCTAAAAATTTCGGAAACTGATGTGTGGCATGTACTTTGATGTGTGTGCAGAGTTTAGAGAAAATCTGAGCGTCGCACTTGGAAGCCTTCCCGTAGGTTTTACAATTCTGTGTGGATAAGAAGTGTAGGATTAGATGGGCTCACTTCGAAGAGTATTGTAATCTTCTCGGATGTAATTACTGACTTTCCTCAGAAGATAGAGCAGAATAATCAGGGTGTTGGTGAGTACAGCTGATAGTGTACTCACATGTAGTAAGTAAAGTTTGTAACTTCCTCGGCGCGGAGCAGAAACTTCCATGAAAAGCAAGATAATTGAGGTGATCAAACCGCCTAGGTACGATACAATCTGAAAATTTGCGTAAGTGTATCAAAGCTTACGAAAAGTCCCATAGCAGCATGGACGATGTGTGAGATCTTCTTGTAGATACCCAGTGCAATGATAATGTGAGCCAAGGGGATGAGGACAACTGGTACAGCCTTCATGGCTCCTGGGAAGAACGGAACGGAGAACAATGAGACTACCAGATTAACAACAAGGACGCCATACGACGCATTCTTAAGGTTGTTAAATGCATAGTATCGGCTCTTACCACGACATGGAGTCTCCCATCCAACAATAAATAATCATTGTGCAAATTTCCCGACATTTTTTGGGTGGGCTGAAACAGTTATAATTCAACACTCAACAGGGGGTAAACTCTGATGAGTGAACTGGCACTGGGTTCTTAATCGGAGAGACCGTTCCCTTGCCCTCTGATTCAACTCGTTATTCCGACTAGTTTTTTTTGCTATCAGATTGGGACCGAATAAACAAGTCTAATGAGGAAAGTTGTTCTGCACCTGCACGTACGGGATGATGACATACGCATCAAATTGGGTGTCGTGGCCAGAAACCGCGATTTCTTGTCTGTTAGGCCTCTGGATTTGATGCGCATGTCACCATACCTATATGTGCTGGGTATCCAAGCAGCATTAATGATTCTTGGCCTAATTTTTATTTTGTGCTAAATAGTACCTCGTACTACATATGTAGTACAAAGCGCTAAAGACGTGTTTTTGGGCAGTACTGGTTACCAAACCAAAAGCATTAACACCTTCTGACCTAATTTTTACCTCGTACTATATATTACCACGTGTGAAAAGTACCTCATTACTTTGTAGTCTGTAAAACTCTGATCTATACCTGTGATCATAAACTACAATGTGATCGCAAACGGCTTGGGGACAAAAACGCCCTGGGGACGAGGTCGGCCTGGGGAAAAGGTTAAAAAAAAGTGGGGGAACACGGGCCCATTCTTTCCGCATTTGGACGGGGAATTCAAATATTACATTTATTTGTAAAACGAAACAAAACAATGTTAAGAATACAACATCCGTTAGGTAAACTGTGAACGAGAGAACAATGAGATTAAAAGAGCCGAAGTGAGACTTCTCGGGACTGACTATCGTCTCGATGGACCGGGCGGGGGAACATTAGGAGCGAACGGCAGAACATAGCCTGGAGGCATATCACCAAAGGCGTCCGGGGGCATCCCCATCGCTGCATCGGACACCAGCGGCTGCCCGTCAGGGCCAATCATCGGGGGACCGGGTTTGGAGAGATCTGGAGTGATCGGGTTCTCCATTTCTCGCTTCAGATAGTCGAAAGAACTCTCCAGATACTGCCTCAATTGTTTGTAGGAGTTAAGGAGGATATTCTCATTGTCACTGGAAGCTAATTGAACCATCTCTTCAACTCCACTGTCCAGCTACAACACGACTTTAGAAACGAACCAACTCAAACCTTATTCAACGACAGAACAACATGTTCTAGGTCCATAACTGGACGGCCATAGGGATCCACCTGATGGAAAACATAGTCCCGGAACAACTTAAGCATGTACCTCTCGCTTTGTTCTGACCAAAAAGGTTCCTTTGGTCTAAAACAAGAACTTTATAATCCCAAAAAATAAAAACTTACAGATTCCTGTCAGTTACAGTGCACAACATGCAAAGTAATCTGAAGAGACGACCATTCTGAAGTTCCTTGACCAAATCGTTCTCCAGAAGATCTATTCTAATCTGAAGGGCCTCCACTTGAGCGTAAAACCTGGCTCCGACCATTGGCATGATCTCATTGACGGATGTAACTCGACTAGGACTGGCATGGGCGTTACATAAAACTCTAAAAACAGAGTGCTCACAGTATTTTAGAACTTACTTAATCACATTCCGAAGATCTGGGGAGTAATGCATGTCGATATTTACATTTGAATGACCATTGATGGATCCATTCAGCAGGGCACAGAGAACCGCGCCGAACATACGAAGATCCTCTATCTGGAGGGACATGATGTTCTTGTTGGGCTCATTCATCGCATCAGGGATGCCAGAACCAGTAATTACAAACCTTAAGACAACATTAATTATTCTGTTGTGTCCGGATTACCTTCCAGAGGCATTGACCATGATCCTGTTCACATCGATGCACCGTGAAGCCATTTGTGCCGAATGTATCGTACGAATTGCCGACGAAATCTGAATAATAAAGGACCAGGCCAACTGTTCTGACAACCCAGGGACTCCTTGACCACTGTATTTTGACTTTAACGTTCCATTTGAATGGAAAAAATGTTTAAGGATAGTTTCGGCCAAAGGTTGGAACTCGTAGATGAATAAGACCGCTGAAATCAGCAACATATTACCATAATAAAAAAGTTGCATTAATTCTTCACCAAACTTTACAATTATCATTCCAAGCACACGTTTGCAAGACCTCATGAAATCGGACGATATTCGAGTTCGAGATCCGTCTCCAATTCTCCAGTTGTGTCATGGCGTAAGGGCTGATCTGCCGCACACCTGAAATCAATGTTAAATGAACTAATATAATCAACTAATAAGTCGTACCGCTGATTCGATGGACGGAATATGTGAGTCCATCATTTACGTTCATCCCTTTGTACGTATATTCCATACATGTAGGCCCATATCGCATCACTGGGGTCCTTCCGATCTGTCTTAGATTCCTCAAATGCTCCACAACAGCCGGCTCGCCTGCCGAAGAGCTCTGATGGCATTGCATTGCAACTTGACGTTGCATTAGTTCCTATAATTATAAATATTTTAAAGTCATGGTTTAACTCACATTCCGTATATCCGGCTCGGTGAAGAATGAGCCATGACCAGCATTGGCCCATCGTTGTTTTAATGTGTCCTCATTGGATACCTGTAGACCCACCAAAGGTATGTTGGTCTAAACATTTACAACTATCATAAACGTTGTAAACGTACAGTTAACATAGCAAGATCTGCTTTATTCAGAGGCGCATCCTCGTTTGATATCGTGGGAATATAAGCGTTTCCGTATCCTCGATTAGGATCAAAAGATTCTGGAAAGAAAAATATTATTTTAGGTAACACACGAGTGTAATGCTCTATTTTTCACTCACCAGTTGAATTGAACCCGTTCATCGCATTACTATTAAATCGACCCTAAAAAACCTTCATAAATCAAACTTTAATTAATTTACTTGATCCATAAATTGTGGCTGTTGAGGCTGCTGTTGATTCCTCCCATTCAGATATTGTGCCAGTCTAGATCCGCTTGGAGCTTCTGGGAAAACAAATAATCTCCCGAGGCAGGACTTACGTGGAGGAATATGATCGTTGCCAAAGACTGACATGATGTTTGGCTATGTGACCCAAATTGATGTGACGAAGTCTATAAGAAAAAAATGAAAAGCCATAAACAAACAAAAAATTGAAGAAAATCAATTGGGAAAACCGTGCCAAAATTGGCAGAAACAAGACGATTGATGTTCTGCGGTATTTTGCTTAGGATGGGTAATCGTTGATATTGGAAGTTACCAAAAAAGGGTTGTAGTTGTCAAAAACATGGTTCGGGCAAAGGGAGAAAAGAGTCGACCCGCCAGCTTCTTTTTTTCTGTCGGGCGTTCGTTTCTCTGCTCCGGGTGCGTGGTCTCTTCCATTGGTCTCGACGGACTCTTTCCCTCACTGCACGAGTATCAGTCCCTCCCTCCAGCTCTCCGTCTCTCCCATTACAAAAATTAATTAGGCCTTTATTTTATATAATTCATTATTTTGTAAGTTTTCGTCGTTTTTTGGGAGTTTCGTGGGCCGGCTGAGATGAGTGCCAGATGATTAGAGTCTCCTGTTGTCGCGTGAGGGTTAAATTGAGGTGGTTGAGAAGGCGAGACATCACTTCGTCAACTTTACGATGAATTGGAAGGTCTACTTTCTTTTCCTAATGCAAAGTTACCATGTATATTACATACTGTACTTACAATTCTTGTGTTCTGAAGATTAACCGTTACTATTTTCGCTCCTTTCTTCTTGCATTTTAGAGGCAGACTTCCCACAGGTTCAATTTGAAGAGAACTACCCAAACATAAGACAAGATCGGCCGAATTGGCAACTTTTAATGCCCGAGTATAATCAGGTTCAGGCAGTTCATCATCCCAATCCAACAAGAAGTCGCAGAACTCCCCTGTACATCTGTTCCTTGGCTTCGGGACATCCAAACACCTCTGCCCAATTGGTTTTCGTCCAACGGACTTCAAAGGAGAATTGTTGAATTCAATCCTTAAAAGTCATAAAAATAACATTTGACTCAAATTACCTGTTACATCTATTACATCTTTTCTGAAACACGTTTCCGTGGATTTCGGAAAGTCTGTCCATAGGGAATCCGTACCTTGAATGCAGCCCATCAACGTTTTGCGATATCAGATATGCCAATTTCCCGTTTTCTTCGAGTATTCTAAGGGCATCGTGTGTTATTGTTGGCTTCGCTTCATCAAATGATCCAAGCGAGTGCTCGTCCATTTCTCCTGCAGGCTTTGATTTCCTCTCCTTTTCCAATGTCCAGATGCCCCTAGGGCCCCGGAAATCTGCGATGCCGGCTGACGTACTAGAAAGATGAAGAGAAGGGTCTCAGCTTTACCTGATCCCAGCGCCAGTGATGACTAGTATCGTTTGTGCCTGTTGAATCCACTCAGCGAGTGTCATAAGTTTGCTATCTGATTCCTCGTCCGTGTCATAAAACTAAAATATAGTGACCTTTATATATACCCTACTTCTGGAGCTCCAACAGTTCCTTTATGTTCGTAGTCGGACAACAGATCAGCGTATTCATGTGCCATAACTTCCTAAAAATAGATCGGAATGCCTCAATATCGTCTTTTACACATGTATGTGGGTTCCAACCAGTATATTCAACGATCCTCTTTGCTCAACTTTACTAACAACAAACTTAACAAGAACAAGAAAAGGTTTTTAGCATTTTTTGGAGTCTTATTTTGAAGGAGAAGTCGGGAACAATTTGGAATAGACAAGTCAGTTTCTCGTTCAGAAGCTTCCGGTGTCTACAAGCGTAATATAATTGAAAAGAAATTATAATAACTTACTTCTCCGTATATCTGGAAGCTAATGATTCAGGGAATTCAAACGGATCTACCACTTCAAGAACCAATAAACAGCTCTGCAACATTTCTAGGCTTGTATAATTCATCTTCATGTCGCACAATTCATCCAAAACTTCAAAAATAATCTCCAAAAGGCCTTGATCGGCATAGTAAAAGTAACTCAACGATACAGAACCATTGCAAAACACAGCAGAAGATAATTGATCTAAAATCTCGAAAAAAAGTGAAAACGGCACATACAGAAGCTCCTGACGTAAGAGTATGCTTTCCTAGAGTAGAACATTTTTAAAAGGCTCAAATAATTAAGAGGAATCATCCGGACTTCAAACAACCTCGATAATGTACTGTCATTAAACCAGATCACTGACTTCGACGCTAAAGTTACATTAGCTCACTTCACGGAGGACTTACGAAGAGAAGCCTGGCTTAGGAAGTGTTCAATAACACATTGAGGATCGAGAAATCCATATCTGCTCAGGGTTGTTAGTACTGTGGACAATGCGTATGGTCGCAGTCTTAAACAAGACTCTGAGTTGAGTATATCAAACACCTAAGAACAGATAGTAAACTTGCAAATCTTATACTTACCTTAGATTTTACCATTTCTTTCGTAGCATCATCTTTCAAAGATACGGCTAATCGTATGAGCGCAGTATTACCGAGATCAATCAACTTCTTGGAGTGTGTATTCAATACAATATTCATAACCACTAACAAAGATGACATACTCTCGTCCTCTGCTAACTTATACACATGGTCCTGAAATAACATGTTTATCTCATGTTCCTGAAAAGAATACCTACTCTTACAGATTTATAGAACTTGTTAATCTTATCTCTGGGCATTTCATGATTTCCAGGTCGTTTTTCTTCGTAACTTAAGGTTTCCATAATGTCGGCCATCGTCAAAACAGAACCTGCCTTACATTTTTCGGCATCAACCATCCAAGTTTTCAATTGAATTACCAATTCTTCATCTTCATCCTTTGCAACTTTTTCAAATTGATTTTCATCATTGAGGCTAGAAATATCGTCTTGAACATTGGCCGTTTCAGCATAAAAACGATCAAAAACATCATTGTACATTGGCTTTCTCTTATCCTTCAAATCTCTCCATCCTGACCTCCAATTCTCCAAATTCCCCAATCTGAATATAAGAAATATTATAAAACTATGGATACTTACAAATTAGCAAATTCCAAAGTTTCGTTTAATAATTCTCTCGAATTATCCATACCCAGAATGGCCTTCAATGTTGCTTCACACGGTTTATCGCAAAGATGTCGGATGTGTGCCCCATGTTTTGCACCCTCATTAATCCAGTGAACCATCTTTTTTATTCTATCTAACGTCAACACAGCGTTTCCAACTCGGTTCAAAATCACTGGAACCACCACAAAGCCTGGTTTGTATGAATCCTTCTCCAGAAAACGGTCGAGAAGCTAAAATTTTAGTTATAAAAAATCGAATTTACCTTTACCAGGAACTCTGAAGATGGCTTAAGTAGAGAAAACACCTGCTTAATCAGACTTCTGAAAACTTTTGAATCCACAAGACCAGCAGCGCAGAGGTCGATGCAAAGAACGACGACATTTGAATCCGAGTCGCATTTGTCTAAGTACACAGTGTATTTCCTGAGACCAACCTTCACAAATATTTGATGAACCGCTGCAAGCTTCTGCAAGAAACGTAAATAGATGATTCAGGCCTTACATCGCTGTCTGTTTCTTTTAACATCGATGTTCCGTAAGTCAAAAAATAAAAAAAATGTCGAAAAAATTTTAAAATTTTTTATTTTCGTCCTTCAACGAAAACAGTTCTTGGCATTCCGTGTTCCGCAAAAATAATTACAAGTAGAAAAAGTGGAAGATTGTTTTTAACGTGTACCTTGTAGGTAATGTATCGGCGTGCCGTTGTTTGTTTGATTGGCCGATCGTTATCCCGTTCTTCACCAAGATTATTCAATCGAGCTGTGGCTGCTGGAGCTGGGAACACCTTTGGATTCAGAAATTATTCTCAAGAAGTCAAAGCCGAAAAGCATGAGTTTCAGGCGGAAACTAAAAACCTCTTGGACATTGTAGCTAAATCATTGTACTCTGAGCAGGAGGTGAGTTTTTTTTCTTTGAATTGTATCTAATGTCTAGGTGTTTCTTCGAGAGTTGGTTAGTAACAGCAGCGATGCCTTGGAAAAGCGGAGATATAACGAGATCTCAAAGGACATGGCGGTTACTGCCGCTGGTGATCAAATTCCGTATGAAATTCGGATAAAAACAGAAGGAGGGAAAATTATCATTGAAGATACCGGCTGCGGAATGGACAGGAATGAGTTGGTTAATCTCTTGGGGACAATTGCCAAATCTGGATCCAAGGAGTTTCGAACTAATGACGCAAAGTCCGCGGAGTCGATCATAGGTCAGTTGTGTAATTGTGTCATAGTTTTCCTTCTATTTTTAGGTCAATTTGGTGTTGGTTTCTACTCGGCGTTTATGGTGGCTGATAAGGTCAGCGTAATCACCAAGAAACACGATGATAATTCTATTGGATACAGATGGAGCTGGAGTGGAGATTCTTCTTATGAAATTGTTGAAGATCCTAATGCAAAACCTGGTTGTCGAATCGAGTTGGAATTGAGGGATGGAGATCAAAGTCAATTCGCTTTGCCTGAAAGGTTGATTGAAGTGATTAGCAAGTACTCCTACTTCGTGACAGTGCCCATATTTGTGAATGGGGAGAGAGTCAATACTATGAATGCTATCTGGACTATGGATTCAAAGGATGTTACTCCTGAAATGCACGAGACGTTCTTTCGACAACTCGCGAAGACTCATCACGCTCATTTGATTCATGATAGACCCAGATACACGTTGCAGTATAAAGTAGGTTGAGTTTGAAATTATTTCTATAAAACTGTTACCTAAAATTTTTAGACCGATGCTCCATTAAATCTGAGAGTTTTGTTATACATTCCTTCCCACAAAGTGAATCAAGTCGAATTTACTACTGATTTTGAAGACTCTGGAGTGTCTCTGTATGCTCGTAAAGTCCTTATTAAAGCTCACGCCAAGGAATTGTTGCCTAGATACTTGAGATTTGTGATTGGAGTGGTCGATTCCGAAGATGTCCCTTTGAATTTGAGTCGAGAAATGCTTCAAAAAGATGCTGTTATTGTGTAAGACATTGCACGGTTTTATTAAATCTTTTTCAGAAAGTTGCGAAGAGTTATAACCGAAAGGATCATCAGATTCTTAACGAAGGAGATGAAGAAGGACAGGATCAAGTACACTGACTTCTATAATGGGTATTCGATGTTCTTTAAAGAAGGAATTGTTGTCGAACAAGATTTTGGTGTTAAGGTAACGGAATGCTCGATTGATCGTCTATGTTTAGGAACAAATTGCGCAACTCTTACTTTTTGATACCTCTAACTTCAAACCGGGGACAACTACGAGCTTGGAAGAGTATGTGGAGAGGATGCAAAAGGATCAAGATGCGATTTACTACCTTTACAGTCCTTCGTAAGTTATTATGACAAATATTAATTCTTTTTAGACGTCAACTGGCTGAGAATTCCCCTTATTACGAATCATTTAAACAACAGAATAAGGAAGTACTTTTCCTCCATGATGCTGCTGATGAAATGGTTCTTTTGATGATGAACGAGTTTAAAGGGAAGAAGATCGTATCCGTTGAGGCGTATCTGAAGGAACAGGGATTGCAATCTGAGCATGAAAAGACAGGTACATAATAGTTGTCTAAATTAATTTGAACTGGTTGCAGAAATGACAAGAGATTCTGATAAAAAACAGTTGTTGGATTACATCAGGGATTCTCTGGGATCTGTGAAAGTGTTTGAAATCCATCCGATGCAGAGTCCCTCTTCCCATCCGTTTGTTATTACCGCCATTAATCACAGCGCCATGAGACATGTTCTTCGTATCAATAATCCCAAACAATCAGAGCATTTGATCAATGTGAAGCCTGTCCTTCATGTCAACTTTTCCCATCCAGTCATCAAAGGATTGCCCAAACTTAAAAGGAAGAATGAAAAGTTGGCTAAAGATGTCATTGAACAGGTATGAACTCTTCGCTGTTTGGCTTTATGCAATTTTAGGTATATGACAATGCCTTGGTGACAGCTGGTTTGATCGGCGACACCTCTGCCTTTGTTCCTCGAATCAACAAGATCTTGGGTGATCTTCTAAATGAAGGGAACTCCTCCACAATCCTCACGCCATAAGGGTCTAGTTATATTGTTGTTGCCACTTATCCGGTTGTTAAATATATTAGGTCATTCTAAATCGATTCTGATTGTGAGATGTTTTTATCTCTAAATACTGTTGACGTTGCGTCGTTTATATTATGTTATTGGTGCCGTATATAGTTTATGTGTTCAGGATGCAACATCTCCTCCAGACATATGAACAGATGCCCCCGGTCACACGGGTTTACATGACCGCGTGTGTGCTGACCACACTGGCGGTGGTAAGGGCGTCTGAGTAATGTGAGTGATATTATATTTTAGCAATTTGAACTGGTAACTCCCTTCGACCTCTACTTTAACTGGCATCTCATCTTGTATGACTTCCAGGTCAGTTCTATTTTTAATGAATGTACAACTCATTTCAGTGGTGGAGACTTCTCACTTCATTCTGCTACTTTGGGTCACTTGGTTTTACATTCTTATTCAATATTATCTTCACATATCGACATTGCCAGATCTTGGAGGAGGGTTCCTTCAGGGATAGGACCGCAGATTTCGTGTTCATGTTCCTCTTTGGCGGTGTATTTATGGTATGTGCATCCAGTCTTGTGTAAAAGTAGATTCTAGATAATTTGTGCGTGTTTCGTACACCTCTTGTTTCTCGGACAAGCATTTACCATCATGCTGGTATATGTGTGGAGCAGAAGAAACCCTCAGATTCGCATGAATTTCTTCGGAGTCATCTCTTTCAACGCCCCGTACTTGCCTTGGGTGCTTCTCTTTTTTTCTCTCTTACTGGGTAACAATGCATTGGTAGATGTGTTTGGTAAGGTCCTTGATAAAACAACATTTCTGTTCAGGAATTGCCTGTGGTCATCTTTACTACTTCCTGGAAGACGTGTTTCCCACTCTGCCGAATGGGTTCCGGATATTGGAAACTCCGGCTTTTATGAAATGGTTGTTTGATCCCGCCCCACTGCCCACGGTCGATATCCAGGAACGGCCTGGGGGATTCAATTGGGGAGCTCCTGATAACGACGATGATGAACAACTCCAGAACCCTCCTCAAGAGGCCCAATGATAGCCGGGTCCGTATATAATTTATTTCTTTTTATATTAGCACAGCATAGAAACTATTTTATCTTCTATCTTATAAATATTTTATATATTACAACGACAATCCCTGGATCTGATAATAGAAATCCGTGCTTACACCAAGGGTTGAATTTTGTGACCAACTTATGATGGAGAAGTGAACGTTTTCGAGAAGAATGGCGCAGAATTCCTAAAAATCATTGACTCTCTTTCCCCATTCGTTACCTGTTGAGTAGTGTGTGACATACGGAGCATACTTTGGCAATTCTGTTGTTTGGACCAGTAGATATTTGTTGTTTTATGCAATTCGTGCAGAATACTTTTCCACAGTGTAAACAGTTCCCTTTCTGAGTAGTCCGTCTAATGTCTGCCTCACATGAATTGCATTTGGCCACGTCTTCGGCGAACTGCCATCGTACCTAAACGACGAATACTAAAACATCAAGGCTTACTTCTTGTTCAGTCGATCTGATCTTCTCTAATTGGATCTGGAGGTTCTGCGAGAGTCGGACGAAATCTTTTTGGACGGCTTCAGAGTTGTCAAGTTCAACTTGTAGTTGACTACATCGTTGGCGGAATTCTTCCAAAGATTTGGCCATGGCACCAGCCTCTGCCTGAGATTCGGATAATCTCTTTTCAAGGTCACAAATTGTTTGTCTCAACTCTTCATTCTCTTGAGTTCTCATCTAATAATAAACTACTAACCCGACGAAAAGTTACCATACGTCCTGACATTGCTCTTGCTTGTTCCAACTCGCTGTTCAGAGCGGCCACAGCACTTGCCTTTTCTTCTTCTATATGCTCCTTGGCGGATCTGGTCTCTATTATCTCTTCTCTCAACTTTAGACATTCGAATTGCAACTCATCGACAGTTTGAGGTAGGGATATGTTATCTTCTCGCATATTACTTGCGTTCTTTCGATACAGTCCAAGCAATTTTTGATACCTAAAATGTGAGTGATACTAGAGTGCCTTACTTTTCATTCACAGTATTAAAGTCGTCTAAACGAGATTGGTTGATGGACAAAAGTTCGTCAAACTTCTCCTCAACGATTTTCATTTCGTTGTTGAATTTAGCCGATAGGTTATCTAAAAGTCTCTCCAAAGATTGAATTTGTTCATTTAATTGAAAAGTTGAGGTCTCTGCTTCTTTTGATTTTTTTTCAAATACTCGTTCCAGTTCCTGGCGGTACGTTCTTTCTTCTTGCAACATCTTTTCATAACGGTCAGTGAGCTGTTTGGCCGCTTCTAACTTCTCCTGGAAAAGAATAAATTCGATTAAAGTAACAACTCACCTTCAATTCCAGTTGGAGGTCATTAGAACTGCTGGGACTCTCTTCTTGTTCCACCATCTTCCTTCTATTTGTTCATCTACTCGATATTCGTGTACAATAAAAAAGTCGAAAAAAGAAATTCTTTGTGACATTTCGTTTACATTGTATCGGTTCAGGTTTAATCGGAAAAGATTTTTATTTTCATCGATCCAAGAGTAAGATGGGCTTCAGAGCATTCCAGTAGGGAAGTGGCTGCCTCTGTCAATTTAGTATGTCTTTGATTAGCGTTAGAAGGCCTAGCTCGGTTGGTCAAGATGAGGTGAGCTATCAGTTTTTATATTGCCGTTGTTGAACTACATTTTATTCTTGGTTTTCAGGCCGCAATTTGCTCAGATAGTTCGTTGTCCCCGCCAGGATCAAGCACCGACGGTAATGAATATTACTTTACTGTTAAGGGCGCCGCCATGGTGCTGTCGCATTCACAACAAATACTTTCAAGACACCGAAGTTCTGAAACAGGTATGTATGGCTAAATGAGTAAGCCTTTCGGGCGGAGCGATTCCTATAACAAATAACTTTACTTTCTTTTAGTCTTTTTGGATGAAATTGAGTTACACCTTCAACAGATGCTGAATGTTCTCAGGCCGACCGACAGACTCTCGATTGTTGTACAACTGCAGTCTCCTCTAACCAAACACACAAGATACCTGGCTGTGGTGACCTCACCCACTCAACTCTTGACAGGTGCAAGGGAATCGGCTTTAATTGGGTTCGATTTCTATGATAAGAGAGTGTCGTATGTTATTTTAATATTTTTTATTTGATGCTCGTAGGAGGTAGTGTGAAATACATCAGCTGATTTCAGGATCGGCGTATCAGTCCCTATCCTCACAACAACCCGGGTGGAATTGGATGGAGATGGTGGGATTCTGGTCGGGATCTCAGCCAGCTTTTATTTCTTTAAACCCGTCTCAATCCAATCGATGTGGCTTGTTTTCCAATGTCTTCACAAAGAACTAGAACTGGTGAATAAATATCCAACGCTGGATAAACCCGAGGAATGGCTGAATTTCTATCGGGACGCTGAGAGGACGACTCAAATCCCAGGCATTTCCGCTCAATGGTACGACTGACGGAATTGTGTTATTTGTTTTTTAGGCATGTTTCTTTTGTTGATGATGCAGCTCGAGATGATATTAATGCCAAAAGAGTCAGTTATCACAACGTGGAGGATGCAACGGAAAGGCGGATCAGAGATTCTCTGAAACAAATAATGCAGACTGTGGACCTGGATGATGTGACCAGTGGAGATATCAGAAGAAGGCTCGATCGGGAAATTAATGTGTCCGTCAAGGCTTACAAGGAGTTCATCGACAGGGAAATGCTCGTCATTTTGGGGCAGATGGAGAAACCATCAAAAATATTCGATTATTTGTATTTGGGTACAGAATGGAATGCATCAAATTGGGATGAACTGCACGAAAACAAGTAAGTTAAAGGATTTATTTATTTATGAGATTCAGGGTGCGGTATATTTTGAATATGACCAGAGAGGTTGACAACTTCTTCCCTTCCCATTTTGTGTATATGAAGATCTTCGTATCAGATGAAGCAAACACCGAACTGCTAATGCATTGGAACCGGACTTATGAGTTTATCAAGAAGGCCAAGTAAGTGAATATACTTTTTTGAGTTAATTGCAGAATGGAAGAATCGGCAGTATTAGTGCATTGCAAAAAAGGGATCAGTCGATCTTCGTCTACTGTAATCTCATATATAATGAAAGAGTATGGATGGAATCTAAGCCGAGCTCTGGATTATGTAAAAGCCAAAAGGAATTGTATAACACCGAACTCTGGCTTCATGAATCAGTTGCAGACGTTTGGAGGAATGTTGAGTGCAAGTAGAAATCGGCAGAGTGCAGTCTTTAACGGGTGTAGTCCGAACAGATCGGCTTCCGACGTGTCTTCAAGACCAAAGAAAACTCGGCCAAGGGGATCTAGATCGATTTGCGAAGGATATTTGAAGGCCATAATTGGGAATTCTGATTCCAAAAATGCGAAACCTCGTGTGGAAGGGAAGACGTCATCGTTGGCAAGTTTTCGATTTTGAATTTAGACATTATTGCTTAATGATGTTGGGTTTTTATTGATCTCTTCTTTTTAAGGCTTATCTTATCAGTTTCAGACCGAAATTGCGAAAAAGTTTGGGATCCTCTCTTTAAAAGTGCCAAATCGCCGCTGTGCCAAATCCAACCAGTCCGATATCCACCGAAGTTTTGTGAAATCGATGGTGGGGACCTTCGAACAGAACTCTGAGCACAATCTTCCAAAGTGATATTGTATTTCTTTGTATATAAAACGTCCCGGTGTCCGCTTATTTTGTCTCTTCTTATGGGTATTTTACTTTAATTATCTATATTCACATTGTGAGAGGCCCTCATTGGCCGTCAAGTAGTCCAAACGTCCTCTTTACATTCCATAATTACAGGGTAAAGCTTTAATTGCTTCAATAAACGTATTCCCTCGGTCGATGTCTTTTTTCGGCTTTTAGTTTTACCGTTGAATACCTTTAATTCGAGTGACGTTGCGATGACGCATATTTTTTTAAAACCTTCTTTTCTGCGAGTTTTATGAGTTTCTTGAAATCGAAATCAAATTTTTGTTGGTTTGAAACGGTTGTTTCCTAATTGATTACAACTTTTGTAACTTCAGATGTCGGAGCCAGAGACTTATTTCTCGGCCAAAGAACGGCTCTTCCCTCACCTGGAAGATGGCAAGATCCCAACAGCCCAGTTTATTTCGGCCTGTCAAGGAATTGGAGAATTCGTGGCATTCCTAGGAACGGCTTTTATCCCCGTGAAGAACGATGTCCTCGGAAATGTGAACAAGGTTAGGACAATGTACGAGAAGGACCCGGAGAAGTACAAGTATCTGCAAGACATGGTAGAATCTGATCTGGAACAACATGGAGGCAATATGGGCATACCAACAGAAGGGTTGTTGTGGCTGAAAAGGTAAGCAACTAACGGAAGTCATTTCAAAAAAAGTTACATTGGGTTTGCAGAGGACTTGAATTCATGTTGGAAATGTTGTTTGGGCTGGTGGAGGCATATAATCGAAAGGAAAAAAGCGAATCTCTCTACAATCTCCTCAGCGAAAGTTATCAGAAGACCCTCAAACATCATCACAATTTCATTTCCCGCCAATTATTTAAAGTTGTTTTGGCTGCCGCCCCTTCTCGGCATACGCTTCTAAAGACAGTGGCGTACGGTAAAGAAGGTTATGACGAATACTGTATCCAACATATGGGAGATCACATCAAGGACTTTAAATTGAATGTTCATTCTTTGGTTAATTTCTACTTCGAGAAGGGCCTCGATCGATGCTATTTTGAATCCCGGTGAACTCAGCGATACAGAACCATGAACAATATCTAATCTTGCTTATATCACTCATTCCCCGTTACCCAATGTCAGCTACGTTGTCTGCAGCGGCTCCTTGTTATCACTAATTTCTTGCCTCCGGATATAAATAATTTTTACGAAATCGTTCCCCAAAGACAGTTCGAAACGGAGATGAGCTGAACACAAAACGTTCCGGCTTCTTCCAGGATGCCTCCTCAACCCTACCACCCCTTATCAGTGATTGGGGAGAGGGAGCAGGGGCTTCCCTTTCACCTTGGCCATCCCAAATATTGGTTTCGTAAAAGAATCGACTTCCACATGTGAACTGATTGATTAGCCATAGTTATGAGTGAGAAGGAGTTTAATCCGCCCGGAGGACCACAAGGATACGACCGGATTGTTTATTACGTGGCTCCGGCAGCTTTGGTCGCCGCGATCCTGTTCTGCTGCTTCCGGATTGCATTGGTTTATTACATGCAAATCAGGTGGGGGTACGGAAATTAAGTCTAATTTAAATCCTGTATCTATGATTAGTATGTTTTATGATGCAAAAACGTAGCTTAATGGATGACGTCATTTGTCATCATCGTTGATTTTTAGACCTCGTCGCAACAGCATCAGTCCAGAAAGACCCTCTGCGCCAATAAATGAGCTGGAAATGGCCTCTGGGGCTTTTCCTTGTAAGTCCCTTTACATTGGATTTAAGTGTTTAGCATCTTTCCGGGAGATATTTATGAGGGCTCCGCCTCCATCATACGACGATACTATGAAATACGAAAGACGGGCGTTAAGTCAGTTGGAATCTGGAGTTCCTCGAGAAGGAAGAAGCAGACATACTTCCAATCGAAGGTGTCATACTGTATCAGACAGCACTTACGCTTTACCCGAATCCATCTATGGTCCGCCAGCTTATTCGAATCGCAGAAGGTAGATGACAACAACGATGTATAACTCTTTCAGTACGTGTATAACCGATTCTTCGACTTTACAATTACCTCAGCCCTTGGACGTGAGACTTCCTTCCTATGAAGAGATTACTTCGGATTCGGGTAACAATTTAGTTCAAATAAATACAATAAGCTAATTACAGAAATGCCGGCGGAGTCACGGGAGAACGGGCGACAAACGGACGTCGGACCAGTGGCGACACAAAACGTCGATTCACGCCGACATTTGTTATATTAATCTTGGTGTAAGAGACGGACAACGACGGGTTCACGATCTTTCTGAAATTGAATTCTAAATTGATATCACCACCCCTCCCTCAACTTCATATCATATGCCTCTTATATTTTGAGTCACACTGGTATCTTTGTTGTAACTAACTGTGTAATAATATGATTTTGTTTTATATT
This sequence comes from Bursaphelenchus xylophilus, assembly GCA_904066235.2. Taxonomy (NCBI): domain Eukaryota; kingdom Metazoa; phylum Nematoda; class Chromadorea; order Rhabditida; family Aphelenchoididae; genus Bursaphelenchus; species Bursaphelenchus xylophilus. The sequence continues at coordinate 5,161,205 of CAJFCV020000003.1, read as the reverse complement.
AGGTACTATAATACTTACTTTGCATTAACCTTCGATAAATCAATTTTCTCCTCATTCACAGGCCTTTTTTCAGTGCTCTTGGAGGAATTAGATGACGATGAGATTTCTGAAGAGCCCGTCACATTGAATGTGATCCCTCCCTTCTCATCAATCGTTATTCGCCGTTTTGTCACCTTTGGGGAGAACATTCCTGAGGACCGAGATCTTTTCATATTGTAGTTGATTGAACTCGAGGAGGTTTGAAGAGGCTGGGATGACGGTCTTAAGGGTAATTTGAGGGAAGAGATCTTCGGAGAGACTAGCCTCGGAGACTGGGAGTTGATATTAATGTTGACAGTTTGTGACGAGGTTAGAACACGGTTCTTCGGAGTGCTAACCTCCTGTGTACTTGACTCAGGACAATCAACAGAGTCCTTACGAATCCCCTTGGACATTTGCTCCGCTTCGGATGGAGATGCAATGGTTCCAGCAAACTCGTATTCATTCGCTATTTCCAACATTGATGGCGTGTACTGAGAGAATCAGTGAAATATGAATGTCAACTTACATTCCGGTAATCCTCCTCGACTGTACCGGGATAAAAGTTAAGGGGTCGCTGACATTTCATCCTGCAAGAATACTTAAAACCGCCGATTACTCACAATGGATCATAGACAATTTGATACATAAAAGTCTTCTCAGCTTGTATGAAAGACTCGATGAGGTCTGGGGTAACCTTGATCGATCGGTTATTCAAAAGTGAAGGAACTCTTCGCAACAACTAAAACACGTACCACATAAAGTTACTTACGGATATCAAAATACACTTACTATTTTGATATCCGTAATAGAAGTCTTGGATAAAACTGCCTCCGCCTTTTTGAGTCCGACGCCATTCAGACCGGAGGGAAGATAATCACAACCACTCATAATGCACATCCTTCTGAACGTCTCCAACTTGAAGTTCTTGGCTAATGCAGGACAAAGACATCTGGGTAATTTTGTTTGTTCAAAGAGAAGACAAGCGCCGTTTTCTTTCAATTTGAATATAATCTAAATCTGGAAATAGACAAGGAAAAGTAAATTACCTTTGACGCTCCAAACACAATCAGATCAGAGTCTTCAGTAACAACTACATCGACGATGTTGTTCTGAATCATAAAGGCCATCTGAGCATCCGCCTCATAAGGAGAAACCATCACGTTAACAGTATCTAGAGATGTGAAGTATGTGATGGCATCGTCTTGAATCTCCTTGGGAACTCCAATGCCTTGACGAAACACTTTATAAGCTTCATTCTCCAGACCAACAGACATTAATTCTTCTCCAGTTCTTTTGATGCTATCTCTTTTTTCTTTTCTTTCATCATTAACAATCTAAAATATGTACAATAATAAAAAAACACAACCCACTTGTTTTGCTTGGAGCCTTTTCCCATCAAAGATCAAGTAAACTTCACATTCGAAGTGAAAGAATACTTTCAGATACTTCTCAACGTATTTCATACAACTAAAAAAGTCACTTTAACTTTTTTATTAACTCACAAATCCGTTTTTAAGCCTTGAGCAATACTCTCGACGCAACCAAAAACTCCCCGATGAAGAAGGCAGCTTACATCGATAGCTACTCGTTTCCCCTTAAATTCTTGGACATGGCTCTAAACAACAAAATATACAGAGTAAAAGAACTTACAGGTCGACAAGCTCTCTCCACAAACGGCAAAAGGCCTTTAATTCCCATCTAAATAAAGATGGATATTCATCGGTCAACAAAAACAAACGAAAAATTCGATTTTTTTTCAATTTATTTTCAAAAAAATAAAATCGCGGCAAAGAAGACAACTTATACGACCAAAGCTTCTTTCAATAACAATTAGAATTACAATTTTATCACAATAATATTATGGTTTTGACGTCCAAGAATTCCTTTTTCATTGCTTTACCAAATCAGCGAAGAAATCACCCATAACCTAAAGTGGGTTACCTCATTTGACCATACTGTAACTTACTTTGTCAGAAAATAGAGATTGGAGCCCACAGGGTTCAGGAGAGGAAATTAAATTTTGTGGTCCATTCTGGGACACATTAACTTCTACCTCATGTTTGTTTTCAGGTTCGTCAACTATTGACCGGTCTACGCTTTTTTCATCAATAGCTTCAGTTGAATCCGACTCTTTTGCATCAGAGAAGTATGAATCATCATCAGAATCCATCCCAACTCGAGCTCCGGTCTCTTTTCTCCTATTGGCTTCTTCGATTTCTTCGCTAGAGAAATCAACCCGGATCTTGTGAGTGACATCCACATCCAATTGTCTCATTATTAAACTTGCTGGGACCTCTGAGGGAACCACCTGGATTCGGTCGCTCTTCACTGTTATCTCCTTGTCACTGGCAACACTAATGGTTCAATCGCGAACTTACTTTACAGACGCATTTAAATTATATTTATTTTTACGGAAATCAAAGTACATAATTACAACCGATGGATAACTATGAAGAACAATCTGAATTGATGAGACCTTTCCTGCAACGTCACGAATTTCATGCAGATTTCGTAATCACAAAAGCAAAAATGTTGGGAATCTGTTTGAATTTCTGAATTTTTTCCGAACTCGTCATAAAATGTTTTCCAAAATTATTGATTTTTTTGCCTGAAATAAATTTGGTTACAATATTCAAACAGACCCTTCTTATTAATATCTTAGGGTTATATTCCAGCATTACCATTGCAAGACATACCGGGTGAGCCGCTCGAAGCGGGTCCTTCCTCTTTCTTCGAATTTCTCCGCCGAGATTCCGCCGATTTTCCTAAAATTTGGATTTTTATATTGCGAACAAGGTTAAGCTTCAGCCGGGCCGGGATCCCAGACTCGCACAAGGGCCGCCGGCTCGGTAGCCAATGAAGTGCACTTTTCAATCTTCTGGAATTTTTTTTTGATAGTTTATGCCCTAATGGCAATACAGAAAAAGTTTCGGGGAGGGCACACGCGACTTTTTACTCCGAGGTTTCACCAATAAGCCAAAAGTCTGAGAAAGTCAATTGAAGATCATTCCAAAATGTTTTAATTTCGGGCGGGCAGCCTCGAAAATAATTTTTCAAAACTTTCGGAGGGCACAAATGTCAATTCAAGATATTTTTTTCTACATTCACCCGGTTGAAAATGGTGAATTCCAGCTCCGCAAAAATCTAAATTTTAGGAAAATCGGCGGAGTGTCGGCGAAGGAATTCAAAGAAAGAGGGAGGAAGCTTCGAGCGGCCTACTCTGTACAATTAGCCAAAAGGCCGAAGCTCGGGATCCTAGAGAATTGAGAAGGTAGAGGAATTGGCCTGGATATGTGATATAGACAAAACAACGAGACCGATCTGGTTCGGGTACAAATCCGGATACTGTGGAACACTTCGAACTAAATTGATATTTCACATAATCTTCCTATAGTACCCAAGTGGCTTAAGTAGTTTCGGAGTAGGGGTTAAAGCCTTGGCAGTTGTATGTGTTGATAGGAGTGAGACCGCCCGGTTGATGTGGGGCTATGAAGTTACCCTGAGGCAACATCAGGTTGTTTTGTGTCCAGGCCATGTTGTCGCCGTGCAACGGCTGCATCCCCGTCATGGCTGCATGCATTCCCATCGTCGACATTGGCCACATGGGTGCTCCCACAGGCGACATCGAATTGGAGAGACTCTTTTTGTCATCCTGGTCTATAATTCCGAGATCGAGCTGATGTCCAGCTAAACCGAGGTTACCTCCCATTCCATTGTGTAATCCGTTGCCCACCCGTTGTAGCGCCGAGTTCAGCGGTTTGGAAGTGCTGCTAGGCAGGGCGATGCTCTGATGGTCGACAGTCTGCTCGTCACAGCGGTGCTTCTCTTTCTTCGCTTTCATCCGCCGATTCTGGAACCAGATCTTGATTTGTCGATCCGAGAGTCCAGTCTGATTCCGGAGTTCCTCTCGCTGCTTCTTGCTGACGTAAGAATTCTGTTGGAATTTTCCTTCTAGTATCGTCGTCTGGTACCTTTGATACGTCTGTCGTCCTTTCTTGCTCTGTGCTGAAACTGAATTTGTTTTCGATGGATTGACAGTAATCTCAGGCATCTGGAACCCCTCTTAGTTTGCATAAAGACAGGATTCTCAATGTCTAACTAAAAGGCGTTTCTAATCGGCTTCAGAAGGCCCTTGAAGCCTTTTTGGAAGACATCCCGCAGGTTTTGCCCATTCCGAACTCGTCAAGAGGCTTCGAATAAATGTCCGAAGAAGGAGAATGGGAGAGTGGAGAGCCGGCCCCGCCATTCGACGCCCAACTTACCGTAGTTTTGCCAAGGGGTTCCGGTGTAGGCGTGTGGAGGCCAGGCAGAGAAGCCGGCTTGTCCCATGGGTGCGAACTGCTGGTAGTACTGCCAGGTCCCATACGTTGTGTAAAGTTCAGGTGAAAAATTGGAGGCGACCATCGGATTACTGGATGAGACATTGGCATCTGCAACCACACAGGAATCAATTGGGAGGGGACTAGATGAAAGACACAAGCCGCCGCCTCATTATCTATAAATCAGCTCTTATCAACCCAAGATTTCAAAGCACAAAAACATTAACCAGGGGCTGAAGTTGCTGCTGTCAGGTGGCTTCTGAACTATTTCATTCTTTTCGGCACTTCTGTATTTGCGTTCAAATCTTGGCTATTAATTTTGATAACCCTCAAATTATCAAATAAAATCATCAAAATCTAATTAAAACGTTTGACAAATTCCCTAAATACCATTAACCGCCCCTAACGACGCTAAATTCCCTTCAGAATCGCCATATCCATAACCTCATTCGGGTAAGGTAAGGGAAAAAGAAGATGCGCCTCCGGAGTCATTTAAAGCCTCTAAAGGTTAGTTGATGGTCTAAATGAGTTATGAGCTAGTAAACCGGCATAATGGCGTTAGAATGGGCGGTGACAGTGGGATCATATATATAAATCATAGGAGAACAGTTAGGGTCCATAAAAGGCGCTTTAACTGCTTCGGAAGACGTTCAAAAGGCATCCCTGCCATTAATATGCAAGCCCGACTTGCCTGCATCCACTTTCATCAGCCCCACGCCTTGAGTCATCTGCTTGAGTTGTTGGAGATGATCGTTGGGATCAGCGACTCCAAGGAGACTGAGATTTGGCGTCGATTCCGAGGAACTTGTCCTCAAGGCGGTGGTGGAGGTAGAGGCGGTATTGGTGGAGGAGGTGGGTGGTCGACTCGTCGATGTCGCGTTCATGTAATCGGGATAGGGCGAGCTGGTCGACGAGGATTCGTTGGACGGAACGCCCGCGTTCCTAGGCGTCGTCGAAGCCGAGTTGTGGTTCATTCACTCAACTCGGGCTCCGATCAGACGTCGCCACTGATCTCGTTGATAGTCTGATCTGATGGTTACGGTAGATGGGAGGGGTGGACCCAAATCCGATGACAAGCCGAGACCTGGAGGAATCAACCTTGACGGCCGGAAATACCTGAAAAGGACGGGGATAATTATAATTTGACAACAGAAGGGCCTTTCACGTTAAAGCACGCCACAATTGCATGTTAGCGATTAGTTTTGTGGGGCTCCAAGTCTTTCTCCTTCTCCCTCCCCAATTTTTTCCGACCGCAAAACTCCTTCCGACAGCCTCCCTCCCTTCTAAAACACGCTCCCTCAAGGCTGGCCGGGGCTGAAGAAACACGAAAAAAAGTCGGAGCTGGATGGAAAAGATACAGAGACCGACGAAACACTTCGGACCGCTCGAGAGGAACAGCCGGGAAAAGGGATACGATAATTTTTTTGGGGAGAACCTGAACGAAAAAAGACTCGGCGGGACGGTGATTGGCTCCAACATTGTGCTGACATTACGCCACAGACGGGCCGGATGTGGCTACCGCACACAGGGATGTACTGTGTTTTCAGTCGGGACTACCGTATTCGTCTCATCACAACTTTCTGTTTGACCCCTTTTTCGACTACTTTATCAAAACTCGCGCCAAATTTCGTGAAACTCATTTTTTTGAATTATGAACTCCAAAAACAATTAAACGCGCATATTTTCTTTAAGTTGAATGGGCCCGTCAAAAAATGTGGCGATCAGATGTTCGGAGAGCGGCCCGCTATGAGAAAGTAATACAATTTGATTTTACGACATTTGGGAGATGCCTTCCGTCCTGGGAGCGCGACCTCTCATCACCTGGGAAACAGTGATCAGAGCATGATAAAACAAGGCTACTCCCATCCGAGTACAATTTACAATCTCGTTATTATTAAGAGGCTATAAATCAACGCAATGGACATTAGCATAAAATTAATTTTTACTGGATATTTGGGTTTAAAAGACGAGGAAAGTTTGCGGCAAGGTTCATATAATAGGGAGATTTGGGGACTGGGGAATTCGTGACGATCCATAAATTTATATTCAGTTTCTGAAAGTAAAACGAAGTCGCTTTGCCGCGCCTTTCCAATTTATTTTACAATTAGAAGTTTGTTTTACTTTTCGGCCCTGTTAATTGTATTGTTCTCGATTTAAACTGATTCTAAATTTATAAGACGACCACCCGCACTCTCGAGCAATCACGCTAGTTTCCTGCTCGCAGCTCTCTTCAGAAGTCTTGGCTTCAAAGATGAAAGGGAGAGACAAAGGACCGAGGATCTATGCAAATCAATTCGGGCATGACCTCCAGGTGAAATCTTTTTGTGTTCAGACACCGTAACGCGTTGTTTGTCTTCGCTTTCGCTTTTCTGGAGCTCAAGAAGGGGGGGTGGGAGTGGAAGGTCGAATCATCCCTTCCCCCCTATGCTAATTTCGCGCTGCAATACCATAAAATTTAATTATGCTATTAATGATGCTTTTCCAAGGTAGTGGAGGGATTGCGGCTTCATGACAACTAGACAGCTGGGAAGAGAAAAGATCTGAAGGCGGAGGGAGGAAAGACGCGACCGACGACAACCCGAAAGGCAATTCCATTTGAATACTACTACTTCGGAATTGTTATTGGATAATTCGCCCAAAACTGAAAACGGAAAAGCAGACGGCTCAGTCGAGTCCCGTTCCCAAGTGTGGAGCGCCGGCCCTGGCCCACGGCTCCGCGTTTCCGTGGCACCACCCCTCCGGCAATTTTATCGGTTATTCATAGACCAAGAAGGGTTACGGTAGGGGAGGGAGCGATAAACAGAACCCGTGTCTCTTATATCCCCGTTTGCAGAGCCCACCTGGAGAAGGACGGCCCAGACGAGGAGGTCCCGTCTTGGCCCACATCTGGATCTGATCAGCTTCAGCTCCACATGTGGCTGCAATTGGCAGATAAGTGGGGTCGGGCGTTCAGGGAACTGATTATGGGAGTGCCAATCAGACTTTACAGTTGGTACAGGTAAAGAAAAAGGATTTCAAAACGGTACCCTTTTACGACGATCAATTACTTTTTAACTTTGATTTTAGATGAATCTATTTATGAAGACAAGGCATTCAAGATCGCGCATATTAGAATTCGTTTACACAAAAAAATTCTTTGACTTTTTACATCTAAAAATCCTAAATAAGAATACTGTTTTTCATTAACAACAATGGGTTTACAATGCCCCGAGCTATACAAACCAAATCCGATGGTTTCCAAATGTAATAGTAGGAGACAAAAAGCACATTAGGCTGAGTTTCGATTGCTTCCGTCAGCGGAATCCCAAAAATCGAAGAGCCCGGAGGGCCAGCAGAGAGAGGCTGGGGGTTGCGTGCATGATGAAAAAGAATGGAATTCATGGAAGACGGCGAGAGACTGGGCCTTGTGTTTGGCTGTGGTTACCTTCTCCCTTTTTCCGGAAACCAGCGCACTTTTGGCTACAGTATCCCCGGCTCGGCTTGTTTTTACTCCGATTCTCAATTTTTGTGCACTCATGCATTTCTGACTTCGACCGTCCACTTTTTTTTCGTTCCCTAATTCCAAAGTTAATGACTCATCTATTTTTGATCGAGACTTTTATTTTTTTGGTTTCAATTTACATTACTATGGTATAATAAATATAATTGTGACGAGATTTTCCAGAAGTTGGCGTAAAGTTATATTATCCTCATAAATCGGGTTCTCACCTGTCCGCAATCAAATCGGCATCGAGCGCGACACTTTTATCGGGTCTTTGACCTGCCGCCGGGTACATAAAACAAGTCCGCTACACCTGACCGGGATAAAAGAAACTTCCGGCCCGAAATATTTTTATTGCATAAAGATACAGTAGGCTTTTCATAGAGGGCTGGCCAAGATTTTGGATGTGAGATTTGTTCAGAAAAGGTGGACTAAAGAAGGAATAAAAAAGCTGTAGAAGTTTAGAGACTTCAAGATGTACAGTACTGGATGAGAAGTTGGTGAGTTTGAGCAAGGACTTTAAACTATCACACAAGGCAATTTAGCAATTTTTGTTCTTACATCAAGCATTAGCTTCAAAACAAGCTTACTATCCGACGATTTAAATCTAAACTAACAAGTTTCACAGTAACAATTTCTTAAACTTACGGAAGGAACGGTGAGATCAGGAGCTTTCTGGAATACATCGAGATTAGTTTTGGTAATAAAAAGTCAACAAATCACACATTAAAAATTACAAGCGTCAAAAAACGTTTAAAAGTCATAGCAAAATAGATTTGAAATGAAATTGACATTAAAAAATAAATGAAAAGTTCATGCAATCGATTAACTGTAAGTGACAATGGAATGGACATCAATATGATGCCGTAGTTATAATGATTCGCCCATTATGATGATAAAAGAAGAGAAACAAAGTTATGGAACAAAAGTACAGCAATAGTTTCACACTTTTCCCGTTCACTCTCGGCCCCCTAAAATTTACGATCGCGCATTCGGACTTTCTTCGAATTTGTGTTCAGGAAAAGTAATTAAAGACAAGGGGCCTTTACGACTCAATTATTGGGACATAAAACGACTGGTTGATTGTTGCCAAGAGCCCTTTTATTGCGACCGTAAGCCGGGGAGCGCCCAATTCGAAGCGTACAAAACAAGAAAATCTCGGAAATCCGCTGATTGGCTCGTAAAATAAATACGCGAAATTTGCATATGTCCTTCGTTGGGGAGAAAGACGTCTCACTGCGAGTTAGACTTCCGCTGCGGGGTCTGAAAGCGACAAGTTTTGCGGTCAAGAAAGGGCCATAAAACTCAAAAAGAGGACGGATCTGCGTTTAATTTGAAAAGAATCCGGATAAATCTTGAATTCTCCTTAAATGGAAAGGTTAAGGAAATGGATAAAACAACTCTTGAAAAGGGCTTAAAATGTACTGTTAAATCTGAATGCGGCATTCAAAAAATACAATAAAAAAGAAACATTTAGACAACACACCAATTAAATCAATCATCGCCAAGAGCAGTTACAAGTATCAATTAGATTAGCACTTTGCCCGATAACCACGACAACTTTTATTGGATTCATATTCGACTGCAAGATCGGAGCAAGGGCCCATTTCCAGAGCCTATAAAAATCCCATTCAAAGCCAATAAAACTGCGCACACCTGACCGTACCTCTTCCCCCAACCCTCCCTTCTGAATCCATAAAACTCGAGGGGGAACGGCACAGCTGTTATATATGCAAAAAAGTGTGGTGCCGACGCCTTATCTTCCTCGAATATGCAAAAAAGAAGATCCATTCGAGGCTTCTGGATGCGGCGATCGGGGTGGCCTCGTTTTTTTGGCCTGATCCGGACGCGCTGGGACGGAAAGCCGGCTGAGACTGGGTGGGCCGTTCCGATCAGTTATCAGTGGGGCGGCGAGATCAAAGCGGAGGCACCGTTCGCTAGTCCATAAATCAATTACGCTGGGTGCGAGTACTGCTCGAACTTGGAATCCCCATTCGGGGCTGCGCATCTTATCTCGGATTTTCGAAAAATAGGATCCCCAAGACTTAATGTCAGAACAATTGCCACAAAAAACGACTCCAAAGCGGGGAATTCTGCCCTGGTCAACATAACACGGACGGACAAAAGGATGCCGCCGCTCAGTCATAATTCAAGCGAGAGCTCGTGAAAAAGTCGTAAATTAGGGAGGGGGGGGGGCTCTGAGACACAAAACTGATTCGAAACCCGAGCTGATTAAGAGATTCGGCTTCGGGGCAAGGGGGGGGGGCGTGGGGGATTGGCTTTGATCAGCGGCCATTACAAATTGACGCATCATGATTAGTGTTTTGTGGCAGACGGAGATAAAGGAGGAACAACTACCGTTCCTGATCGGAAATAAGATGGTCATCGTCGTCTATTAAAGGCATCCGCTTCTTGTTCGGCCCTTCTGGGTGGTCGTAACACGCCCAGGGGGCACAGAAATTCCTAGAGAAAACGCCGCTGGGTAAAAGAAAGATGGCGGCAACATCAAAGGAACTTTTCCTGCAGCCAAATGAAACGTGCGCAGTTTTTGTTGTGATTTCAGCGTCCTTCTTCTTCAGATTCCCCGACGTTCCTTCTCCCCTTTCCCCCTTTCTCAACAGTTTCTTCAACCTGTTTGGCATCCAGTCCAGTCTCTTTCTCATTCTGCTTCATTTGCATCTCAAATCAGGCCCTCCGATTGTTTTTATGGTCTCGATCGAAATAAAACGCTTTTGAGGCTTTTGTATATACAACAATTACCATTTCCATTTCTCAAGCATACACTTTTTGACTTTAATTTAAAACTGCAGCCCAATAAAACAATAATTTTATGGAAACATCAACTATAATGTTGTAAACGTATTGAAGTCAGGGTGAACTTCAGGACCAGGAAAAGCCTTGATATATGTGTGCATATGGAGTAGAGGAGATGCGCTTCAATCAAAACTCGAGAATCATGATTAATAAATAGACTCGAAATACACAGAAGCATTATGCCGTCAGACTAAAATTTTAAGCTTTCAAAGATGCCGCAATTGCACCGATACTAGTCTAGCCAGACTGAAATCGGCGACATGCTGATGAGGTATATAGAAGAAACCCCGATCTCAGATCCCGACATCCCATTTCTCTTCATGCAAATTCGTTATTGTATGTATTGGGTTGTACGGTAAGTTTGTGCAACTTTTATTGCCTTGTTTTACTATTATAGTATTGTTTGTTGCTTGGCAAAGGGTATATATTTATTTGATACAGTTTTTTCCCCTCTACAAAACTGTGCTTTTAATTTTTTATGAAAATTAAATTTTTTATTATTTTTTGGGCTTACAAATAAACCATCCAGGATGGAAAATTTGCGTTTTCGACACATGCCTTTTTCGCTTTTCATCGAGGACAAAGAGCAGCCGAAGCTGTTCGAGACACTTGCAGCGTGTATGGAGAAGGTATATAAGTATAGGAGTAGATGGCCTCACAAGGGCTCGGCAAAACCTTGTCCCCTGGTTTTATCTTGAAACATATACCATTTGAAAGAGCGTAAAAAACTGGTCTAGGATCACCTTGAATTAGCTGCTATTATCCATTTACGTGTTGGCTAGCGAGCATTTTTTAAGATTTTCAAGTTGGATTTTGTAATTCTTTGCTTCTGAGGGTCGAACGGGACCGAATAAACACTTTTCATATAAATATTAGTTACCTATGGGATTGAACGCTTCAACGTACGTCAAAAAATATAAACATTTTTTTGCGTTGGAGACATTCAGGTCGATGTACTCAATGAGCGATTGCGCGATGTTGTAGGTCCTGTAACCCAAGAGAAACTAGGAGGTTTCAAACATGTAAGACGTTTTCACACTCAATTTTTATGTACTTTTTATTTGCGGGAATTTCTCGTAAAAAGATGAAAGCCTTTGAAAGTTTCAACCATCCAGGATGTCCCATTGCAAGGTCAAAAACGCCAAAATCAAAAAGATCAAAAAAAGTTGCCGTTTTTGCTTTTAAAACGGAGGCGAGTATACACAAAAGTCTATTTAAAAATTAAAGACAACTTTCTGGCCTTATCGTTCCATAATAGTTAAAAAAGTTTAAAAAATCAAAAGGGGATTCGAACCTGATCTGCAGGTCCTCCTTGTGAAGCGCCTTACCCCACTAGGCCACCGAAGCACTGCTCCGCTGTGCTTTTGAAATCGATTGCGTTTCTTTTCTCAAAAGAAGGGTGAGACAAGCCTAGAACTAAAAAATGCTCGCTAGCCAGCGTGTAAGTGAATAATAGCAGCTAATTCGAGGTGATCCTAGACCAGTTTTTTACGCTCTTTCAAATGGTATATGTTTCAAGAAGAAACCAGGGGACGAGGTTTTGCCGAGCCCTTGTCAGGAGACACGCCGAAGCCAACAGTTACGCAAGATCTCCACCCAAAAAACGGCCATGATCTGCGTTTGGTGGAATTGAGAAGGCATGGTGCATCGGGAAATGCTTGAAAATAACTCCACGGTTAACAAGGAGCAATATGTTACTCTTTGCCAAACAACAAACAATCCTTGTGAAACAAAGCAATAAAATAATTGCACGAACTTACCGTACAACCCATACTTTTGTGAGGTTCCTAGAAAAGGAGCGTCCCCCCGGAATAAAGTAACGGGGGGAAGTAGGGGGACTACAACACATGCACTGTGAGAAGACCAAAATTCATTTTGCACTGTGCAGTAGGCTTTTTTGGGCTTCGCTCGCATCCTGACTTTTTTCGCACTGTGCAAACGACAAAAATAAGCCCGGCGACTGTCTGGACGGGCTAGTGCTACCGTCAACCAAAAAAATGTACGGGCCCAAGCTGCTCACGGTATACCTGACAATTTAAAGTCAAGCCTCCATTCATTAGTCCTGAGGCAAAAAGATGCTCCTTAACTCCCTCCTGTACCTAACGCTGATGCAGAGAAACTGCATGCTTGTAAACTTTTTATGATGTTTGTCCAAATAACACAAAAAGTTTGGATTAATTGGTTGACTGTTTTTCTTTTTATCAAACCTTTGCGGCTAGCGAGCTATGCTATGGAAAAAATAACAACGATTTGACATCATTCCAAAAATTATGTCAAGTTAACGACCCTATTTCTTGACGAACCCTTGGTGATATTTGGAAATTTTAATCTTCTGCGACATGTACAAGTTGTTTACAAAAATGGTGATGCCCGAACTTAACACGTCCCGACTTTTCTGGTTGCGACAGCTTGGATCAACGATACATGTACACATCAAAAAAATCAGCACCATCGACTACCTGCATGTATAGGTAATCGATGGTGCTGATTTTAAAAATTATATTCATTTTTAACGATTTTCACATTTTTTATAGGGTGAAAAATCTGACACAAGACCAAAGAGTCCGGTTTTCGAAGAGTCCCGCTTTATGAATTTTTAATTTTCAAAATGAGAGGTGACATTTTATACACGGTATTCCGAGAAATGTGCCGGAAAGTTTTTGTCGATTTCTTCGTTCTCAGTCAAAGTATCCAAAAAAATCTTTTTGTATAATAAAGAAGATGGACGATTTTTTGCTGGAGAAAGTTATTTTCTACGCCAACACGGAGAGCAGTTTATTCGGCGGAGACGTTTGGGCACTTTTCTGTCAGCACACCCACGCTTTATTATGAATTTTTGGTTGAAACGAGGCCTCGGGAGGATATTTGTTTATTTTTATACTTATCAAACATTTGGCGAATTTTGGCAGAAGTTCAGATCTCGGCGAATCACTTGGTGCACCAGAAAACAACAAACTTCAAATTTCTCTTTGCCCTGCTGCTTCGAACTACCGCATGGTGCGACCGGAGTTTCAGGAATTTTCAGCGTCATAATAAAGCGTTAAAAATTGGTGTGATGGTCAAAAAGTGCCCAAAGTGTCCGCCGAAGCATTACTTTCCGCGCTGGCGGAGAAAATAATTATCTCGATCCAAAAACTGCCCATCCTCTTCTTTATCTTGTAAAAAAGAGGTTTTTGGATATCTTGACTGAGTGCCAAGAAATGAAAAAAAAATTTCCGGCACATTTCTCGGGACACCCTGCATAATGAAAATTGTCTACTGATTAAAATCGTTCAAAATGACGTCGAGTTGAGTTAAATTGCCGTCATTTTAGGCTAACAGAGGAAGTACCCCAAGTGCGACGCTCAGATTTTGATGAACCTTGGCACAAATTTAGAATAATTTTTTCTAAAATATATGCGAGAATCCTAGCTCGCGCTTTGCAGAAACAACCGAGATTTTTAGATCGAAAGTGGACGAAAATTTGACACTTTTTGCCGAATTTTGTCACGAAAAGTTTCATACCTATTTATACCATAGAGGGTAATGTTTCCACAAAAAATAAATTTTTTCCGCCGAACTAGCAAAGTTATGATCAAAAAGTGCTTTTCTCTCTGACCGCCCTCCGCGTTAAGCGTACTTTCTCGGCCGCAAAGATCGTTGAATATCTCGGCTTCGCCTTCAGAGCGCGAGCTACAACTTTGAGGAATTGGTATTTAGTCTATGCCCAAAGTGTGTGCAAAATTTAAGAACATCTGAGCGTCGCACTTGGGGTACTTCCCTTGTAAATTGAAAATGCTGATATACGAAGCTTGCACGAGTTTAACACAGGCTGTGATGAATACCGTTGATATTAGTCGTAACTAGTTTTACTGCCTATTTCAACGATTGCTTTGACAAGAATAATTTTTTGGCAAAAATCTACAAAAATTTTCTAAAAAAGTTCAATTTGAAAATCAAAACGAGAGAACAATTTGACATGACGAAAACGACGGCAATTTGACAACGTGATTGGCGCGCCAAGTGGACGACTTAACAACCCTACTATTTTCAACTTACACTATTCGTTTCAACTGACTGTTAAAACTTACATTGTAATCAGATGTCACCTTTCATTTTGAAGACTCAAAAAGCTGGACTCTACGGAAAAGCAAACTCTTTGTCTGCAACGCGGTAGTAAAAAATGTAAAATCAAGTACTACTTTACGCAATATTGTAAAAAAAAACATTTTCATCCGTTTTTTGGGAGTTTCGACCAATTATCTCCTGGAAGTAGACCTGGAAGGCCAATCCATGTGGTATGTTCTCTGCTTTTTCCACCTTTTCCATCAGCGATTCCCCATAATACGACTTTATTATCTGTTCTTAGGAAGTTTGCAATTTTGCGCCATTGGAAGTAGTAACATTTACATTAAACTTTAGGCGAATTTGAACTTTACTGGAGTGACACAATTCCACTTCTATTTTGAAGCTCGTTTCTTGTGCGCGAAGGGCTGCCCTGTGGCGGTAGTGGTGCTAAGCTGCTCGTCGTTCACATAGTGCCATCTATGCTGTTGGAACTACCATTAACGGTATCTACAAAAGCACCAGGGCTGAATTTCCACAATATAATGCCGGAAAAAGACATGAATGTCAAGTGGAGGCCAACATTTTTTTTAGTTGTGGCATTTTGATTGTATTTAGATTGTGTACCCTCTACTGAAAGGCACTCTCTTACTGTTAAGTCAAATAAAAAAATTTTTCCTTAAATTGTGGGGTTCACTTACGTGCATCTTTGCTTTACCAAACGTATGCATGGAGCTCGTGTTGGTATATAGGTGGTGATCTGTTAACTGGATATTACGTTTGGTATAGGAAGGCTAACTCTCAGATCCAATGGACTCTCGCCCTATAACTTCACTCCAAACACAGTCGATTTGAGATTGTTCTATTGCAGCCTTTCTGTTGGGATCGGGTATAATTTTCGTAGCCAACGTTGCAAGCTTGTTTGACTAGCTAGCCGGGGAAGTCAAAGTTTTGTGAGATTTGGCAAACCAATTAGTCGGATTATCTAGCGATTTGTGCAATTGGACAGCCATCCCAACACACTGGCTAGCCCCATACGGGATGTGGACTGTTGCTACGGCTCTATGAGATTTATTCCAAACGTGGCTAGCAATTTTCGAATCCCCACAGAAATTCTAACACTTTCGCTGGCTAATCCAACTAATTGGCTAGCCAAACGGCAAATAAATATTGGCTGCCATGTCAACTCATTAGCTAGATAGCCAAACAATTTTGCAATATTGGGTATGAAAATTCGATCTTTACCCTATGTTCCTCTTTTTTTTAACAAGGAAAGTACTTTTATGGGGGCTCCTACTTTTTGACGGGACATATCTCAAAAAATCAGAAAAAATGTGCTGATCAAGGATATATAAATCTTAGCTGCCCATTTTAGGTTTTTATGGGTGAAAATGCCCAAAAACTGGCTTAATTTCCCTACAAATGCGCAGGCATTCGAAACGATAAAAAGCGCAATCGGTCTCTTCCTTCGGAAGAGAGCGGTGTGGCCGAGTGGTTAGTGCCGTAGTCTGGGAATCAAGAGGGGCGACGCCGCACGGGTTCGATTTCCCTTTTGGACTGAATCAACTTTTTTTGAAGTTGAAGGTCGGAAAAATAAATTTTTGGGCCAACACTGATTTATTACATCTTAGAAACTCAATAAGCATCATTTTAAGCAAAAATAAAAATTGTAAACCTGTGAAAAATTAAGCGAAAAGGGGTTCATATAGGACTTTAAGCCAACTTCCGATTGATTTTTCACCCCTAAAAACCTAAAATGGGCAGCTAAGATTTATATATCCTTGATCAGCACATTTTTTCTGATTTTTTGAGATATGTCCCGTCAAAAAGTAGGAGCCCCCATAAAAGTACTTTCCTTGTAAAAACGAGGTTTGCGAGAGACTCGAGAACTCCTTGGCACATTTTTACCAAGTTAGTCCTATAGGGCCGAAATTCAACACACTTAATGCACTAACAAAACAAAAATTTTTGGCACTTCTTTTTTTGAGATTTGGCTTACTGTATCCAATATTTCGCAGTCAGATTTGGAATTTTTCCCTTTCACAACTGGCCAAATAGTTGTCGACCTCAAAGTCAAGTTTGGAACGGCAAAATACAAATCATGACAAAATGTCAACATTCATTGTGTCACATTTTTGCCATCCTTCGATCCAAAAATCGTTTTTGCAAAACCGAAGATAGAATTCCCGCATATGTTTAAAAAATAAATCTGTCTAAATTTGTGCCATCCCCAATTGTCTTTTTCTCCGATTGGCGTTCCTTGAAGCGAAATTTAAAAGTGAAGAAGAGGTTGGAATTTTCACTACGGAAGATTTCATTTGAGTCAATCAGATTGCGTCTCAACGCGTTTGTATGACAATTTATTATTATTGTGTCCCGTTCTTTTTGTGTGTACCCCATTCGGTCAAGGGATCTAGCTGTTTCTACATAGTGGGCGAGTTCCGATAACAAGTTTGCTCGATTATGCACACATTTAACGCGAGTGATAACTATTTTATCAAAAATGGTCGCTACCTTTCAGAAAATTTTGGAAATCATTGGTAAATTAAATTGTTAATCTGTATACATACAGGAATATTGAATGAAAGCTTTTCTTACTTCCAAACTTCATCGATGATATTAAGTTTATTATCAAGTTGACTTACTTTAACTCTTGTTCTTAACGAACAAAAGAACTTACCTTCAGTTTGATCACAATCGGACATGAATATACCTGCGAATTTGAGCTTATTACCATTAATTAGAAGAGATAAGCTCAATTCTACAGGGGTACCCTTGGTCCAATCTTAATTTAGATGCGTTTGATAAGTAGTTAGAGAATGGCAACAAAAGGGAAATGGAGAAAATAAAAACAAAAACGGATGCCGGGAAATGTTGGGAAAACACTTCTAAATGCAACTGAAGGGGAGGGAGGAGTGAGAAGAAGTTGCTATAGCTTTTTATACGAGGGCGAGGCGGCAACGGCGATTTATGGCCCTTCTCTCCCGAGGCCGTTTCCCCCTCTCATGTGCTCTCGGGAGGGGACGGGAGAGATCTTCGAGGATCGATTTATGTCTTTTCTTATCAGCTTTTATTTATTTTTCATGCAATGATAACGATCCAACGAAAACAATTACTTGATAACGATCACTAATTCTCTGTTAATTAAAGTCATCATCAAAAAAGTTAAATTATATAAAGATTAGCTAATTAAAAAAATTTTTCCGAAATATTCTTCCCTGTCCTAAGTTTTAAGGCTTGAAAAAGAAGAATAAGAGATCAAAAAAGTAAATGAAATAAAATCAGATTTGACATCGGCAAAAACGAGGCCGATGATCGCGACACCCGTCCACAGGGTTTTATTTGTTTGCCCCAGCCGAAAGTTGCGGGTATCCCTCTTTTATTTTCATCCCGAAGGTTGTGTTTGGCCAACATCCGAGGCCAGAACAACTGTCCCGAACAAAGAAGTGATCTGTTAGAATTTAAGTCTACTATCCATCACTCCGGGATTTTCTCTATTGGCTGTAAATACGGGGCCAAGAGTGACAGGAGAAGAGAAAAGAGAAGAGCGTCAGGCGGTCGAGAAAGAAAACTTTTTGGGAAACAACAGAATACGGTCGTAGATTTGCAGTAATGTCAGCAAAATGTTCTTCTTCTGTTAGCTTTTGATTTGGCTCTAACGTTGGCTGTAAATACTATAGATATGTAATTTTTAGGGGTGACTTTTATTCTTTGAAGGTCAGCTCAAAATTTCTGTTAGAGTAAAATTGAATTAATCTACACCCTCAGAGGAGCTGTTAGAGAATTTCAAATCCTTGCGCTGTAAAATCAATCTGATTTGCAAACTTTGCAACGAACTTTAATTTGAATGCGCTAATCATCTCGCAGATCATTGACCCCATTGCTATCGTTATCTAAGCTTGTCGATCAGACAATGGTTATCTTATTGTATCTAATTGCATTAAGAGGTCAAGCCTTTTCTCCGCATTACACATGACTCTTGATAGCTCCCTGCGCATCTAACCCAACCCTCGGCCCTATTGCGCACCCGAAACGCCGCCCTCATCCATCATCGCTACATGGTATCGCCGTTCACTCTGGGGATTGACTTGGCCTTTGAACTGTGCGGCTGACATTGCCATATACGGTAATATACACATCTCAAGGGATTCAAAATTACTCGGGAGAAGGCTAAGAGGACATGAGTTGCGTCGGATTTTGATTCTCTTTTTCCAAGATTCCAAAAAAGCGCGATTTTAAAATATAATTCGGGATAAGAGGTTTTTATAACCAGGATAAGTAGAGTGGAGTATGACGATTGCTAACTTGATCAGGGGACGTTTTTTGGGAGAGAAAAAATGTTTTTGATAAAATCACGTAACCAAAATCCACCATTGATCTATTGATCATGTTACTCAACGGATGGATCTCTACGGCGATTAATCCCTAAATGCAAAGAAAAAAAGAAAACATTTACCTGAAAGGATGACATAACAAACGGCAAGATGATCCCATTCCATGGCCATCAGCTCATTCGTGCAACAAAAAAGTCACCGCCACACCTGTAGGAAAGGGAGAGCGGCCACAAAATACAAAAACAAGCCTTCAGGAAACGGACGGAACACCCGGAGTAAGGAAAGAGCGCGGATGGAATGTTTCCTTTGCTCAACGCTTCTGAAGGCCTTGAACGATCTCCATCTCCGTCTCTCTCCATTGACAAATTACTTTTCTCCGACCGCGCGGTGGCGGTGCATTACTCTCTCGCCGCGTCGCCCAAATACTTTTCGGTTTTTTATGGCCAGAAACACCGACGGCCCGGTCCATGATCATCCATCATCCCGGATCTGGGTTATTCTTGTGTCGGCGGCTCTTCGTCTGGCAGATTTACAATATCCAATTCATTCTCACCTATTTCCCTCCTTTTCGCACCTCATTATCCCGCTCGGCCACTTGGCCCTATTGTTTCTTGATTTACAAGAGGTCGGCGATAAATTTTTTTTTCTGGTTTTTCTCTTTTTGGACATGACTCCTTCAGATGGGAGTAATGGAAAGAGAAGATGAAGAAAGACGGGTTTGGGCCTGATAAGACGCGCAGACCCCAAGAAAGTAAAAAGCGGGGTAGAAGAGAAGAGATGGGGAGGAAGAAGGTCGCCTCAGACAGCGTCGTACAAAGCTCCGAGATACGGTAGGCCGCCACGCTGATTGGATTGGGAAAGGGCGCGGCCTCAGGGGATGTGCGCTTATGCCATGAGAGGGGTCGGAGAAGAGAGTGCACCCTTCCATCCCGTCTTATTTTAGATAGAAAGGAGAGGCGAGAAGAAAGTTGCGTCTTCTGATTTCATTTTTCTCAGCTTTTTTCGAACTAGCATGCCTCGGGCATGGTGGACTCGGGCCTTTCTGATCCATCTAGCGGAATTCCTTTGATTTGGCCGCCCTTCTCTTCGAACTGCGGCCCTTGGCACCTGGTGCGTCCCTGGGAGAGGGCCCGGACTCCGCCCCCTAATTACCTCAATGTCTGCTGATTAACTCCTTCCCCTCTCCGGGCAGTCCGTCATTCAGAGCTCGTTTATTATAATAAATCGTCCGCGCCCGTTAACGACTTTTTAATTTCCTTTTTATCTGGTGGCCACAAACTTTTGGGGGTCGTAATTAATTACTCGGGTGTTTCATGCAGGTGTAATTAGGCTTCCGATATCCTCCATGAAAGAAATTTATTGACTAGATAAATCTGGTTTTCGCCACCATCGGACCTCTTAATGGGGTGACCACAATTTGTCGTAAAGGCATAAATCAGTTTTACGAGGCCGGAATTGTCGCCTTCTGAGGCGAGGTTTTGAGTAGCGTGACGTCTTGGGGGGACCAATTGTGAAGATCTTAGCTTGAAACGGTTTACTGTGTGTTTTGTCATCCGCTTCCACTTTTCAGGTTTCCGAGAAATGGAGCGTAGAAGCGAGAAGAGAACTCTCTTACAGTAAAGTCTTTCGTTTAGGCATCCCACAAAAGCAACTACCCGTTTCCGCCCATTACAGTTGATGAACTGTGCTGAGTCGTATATGGCGGCGTCAAGTCCAGCTATGTACTACAATCCTCATCCCATGCAGACCGGCTACATTCCCGACCATTCCTGGGCGGCCTTGGTGGGGAATCAGGCCCTGACGGCGTCAGTGAGTAACACGAATGCCCTGGGGGTTTCCTTCTCGACCCATACCTCTGCGCCTTTAATGCCAGCCCCGGATCACACCCAAGTCCTTAACGACAATCTGATGGCGGCTTCTATGTACCGAGATCTAGTCCAGACCCCTTCGACCGCCTCCTGGTCGAGTCCGGCGGTCTCAGTTTCTCAGCATTCCGAGTACAACAACAGCAATAACAGCCCTAGGACAAGCCCCTCAATACACGGACAGCACCAGCCCTACAAATGGATGCAGGTCAAACGGGCAGCACATAAGACACCAGGTGAGAATCTTAAGCAAATTGTTTTTGGGGATTGTAAAGAAAGTGGGGAGGGGTGCGGGGTCGTAAATCATCAAATGCCATTCCAAGTGCTCTCTTTCAGTCACTAAACAGAAGAAGGCGATGGAAGAGACGAATGGAACGAATCGCACCAACTTCACAAACACCCAGCTAACGGAATTGGAGAAGGAATTCCATACAAACAAGTACCTGAACAAGAGCCGACGCTCGGAGATCGCTCAGATGTTAAAGTTGAATGAAACTCAGGTCAAGATCTGGTTCCAGAACAGACGAATGAAGGATAAGAAGAGACAGAAAGAGCAGGAATTCTTGAACAAAAACCGATCACAACGACAGAACTGGTCGACGTCGAGTTCAACGACCCGTCCGACCTCCAGTGTCTCATCTTCCGGAGTCTCCAACAGCTCGGATTCGGCCTCCAACATATCTCTCAGTTCATCAGATTCTCCCAAAACTTGTCCTCAATAGAAATTGCATTATGTTGAGGGTCATTTCGGTATGTCAAGGATTAGTTGTCTAATCTCTCTCAAATTTGCATACCAATCCCGAGGCGGCCCTCTTGTCCTCATTACCATATTCCTCTCTACCTTGGTGTCTATCTAAATATTCTGTTTTCGATGAGTTTCCGAGATGATGGATGATGCGGCCTGGAAAGCCGCAAAGAGAGCAGGAGTCCCAGAATTTAATAATAAGCCCAGCCTTGTTGTATATAACGACCGCCTCTCTCCACGTACAGGGTAATATTAATCCACACTCATGCATGTTATGATAGTCCGTTTTTATATTTTCCTTCCAATAAAATGGAGTTATTCGGAGGATTTTTGGGGAAATGTTTTGTTCGAACATGCGAAGAGCCAACCCCGACTTTTGAATGATTGATTAGCCGACGGTACAGCCGCCCCTGCCCCCTTTCGGCCGTCTTTCACTCTCCGGGATTCGAAAAAAAATAAAATTTCAGATCGTCGACGCTCTCTGTCGGAAATTGGGTTTTAAGGCGTCCAGGAAAGGAGATGTCGAGAAAGTGGAGTATTCTCCCAACAAAGTGCAGTACTCTTGTTCTTTGGTTTGATGAATGACGTCATCGTGGAAAAAAACTTGGATGGACTTTGATTTCTTCCAAAAACGTGATGATCCGCAATTTGTCAGCGATTCTGATTGACAACTTACTCATCACTTTTTACCGTAGTTTATTGCAGAAATCAAGTCTGCAATATTGAGTTGTAAATGTTTTATATGGCCATTCCAATGCTTGAACCAATGACGGAGTCAGCCAATGAAAAAAAATATTTGAATTTGCGAAGAGAGCGCGGGAATAATTGGCCGAAAGGTCAGATCAAAAAGTGTCAGTCAAGAGTCAGGTGTAATCGGCGGTTAATGCAATTAAAAGACTTTCGGCTTATTGCTGAGGCTTTGATTAAAACCGCCAAAAAGAAATAAAAAACAAGGTCAGATTAAAAGAATTATTATCATAAAGAATATAAGGAGATGATGAGAAGAAAAGGAGACGGTCTCGATTGGCACTGGCGAATAGAACCGTGAGATACAAGCTATGACGCAGGTCGGCCATCAAGTAGTTACTAAATATTACAAACGCATTAATTCAACTTCCACATAATTCGAATCAAGGAATACTGAATTTCATTTGGAATAACAAAAAAATTGACTAGATGTTTAAGTACCCTGTCTTGAACTTTGCTAATAGCGTAAACACTTTGAGCTTTAATCCCTTGTTATCTAGAGATGAATTCTAGAACAAAGAATTATCCTTCAGAAATCCAGTGCCATCTTAATACATAAGTAACAGAACTGCAATATTTAAAGTTTGTCACAACTGTCACAATTATAACGAACAAGTTCAATGATAACATTGAGGGTATTTTTAAACATGACCAACTTCGTAATCAAATTCAAGCCTTCTCGAGCATCCCCTTGATCGGCAGTGCATTCCCTTCGTCATTTCTAGATCGGTAACACGCAGCTTCTACATCATTAGTTAATGTTTTATTGTATAATTTTATTGAGAAGTAATCATCGCAAAACGCTCTACAAATTGCCAACCTCAATTGCAGTCAAACTTTTTACAACAAATCACAAAAACTCTATAACTCTCTCAGAGTTCCCTTCTACGCCGAAGAGATAACCCGGTTAACAGGCCGTACGGTTTCTGGCTAATCTGTTCATTACAATTATAGCTCTAGTTCTGAAATTTAGCAACTGAGAAGGATCTTTACTCTCACGGCAAGGCAAGTCTTTCAGGCAGGACGGTCAGATTTTCTTAAACCTTTTTCTAAGCTAGTCACGTACCAATACCTTAAATGCTTGGTCGCGCTTTCCAATATCACTCAAGATATTCGATGATATTTCTTACGAGAGGGCGCGTAAAATTAGGAGCGTCGGCCAGACAAAAAACCTGTTTTTTCTAATGGAAAAATGAAGGTAAAGGTTGACGTTCAGGTCAACGGAACTTACAAAATAGACGAGAAGAGGAAATAATTGGGATACGTTCTACCGAACTCAATGGTGGTGACGATGGACGAGATTTCGCGTAACGAAGGCTTCATTGCGCATTATTATTGCGATTCCAGCAGGAGTCTCTATGTTTTGGATGAATTTCAAAACTTTACCATCATTTAACCCTTACGCAAATTGCATAAAATGCATTGCCATTAACACGGAACGTCGGCGATTGGGCTAAATTGGAGAAAAGAAACTCTTTTTTCGTTAGCCAAATTCCTAATCGGCTAGCCTATCCTCTGAAAACGCTCCAATCGTATTTGTCTTCAATTATCCATGTCCTCAATTGGTCATGGATAGTTTAACGATCTTAGTTTAACCTCTGCAGAGGGCCCAATATGTATATGGAGCTTTTACGAAACGGCATCTAACGTGTGTTTCAGAGTTGGGTGGATCAACTAATTGTAAGATCATCATGTAATGTCAAAAGAGACTATAAAAGAAGTTTTTATGAGAACAACAAAGCTTGGCTAGCCGATCCAACTTTTTTGCTAAAAAATTGGACTGTTATGCCAACTCATTGCTGGTCAAACAGTTTTGCAACGTTGGCTACGCAGCCAACATCCGGTCTGTCCCAAATGAAGGGTAACCTAGACATGGCTCCCGGGCCAAATATGTAGAAGCAAATTTGAAACGGGCCGAGCCGGCCGTCGAGCCAGGTCTAGGGTAACTCACAGCTATTCTTTGTACTGTAAGCAGCGCTTGGCCAGACATCCGTTATTTTGCACTACCAATTCAACATCTTTTTGCCTACCAACCTTTATTCGGAACTTGGCCTATGAATTCTTCCGAACTTGAACTTGGGTTGCGTTGCTAGACTTAAACTTGGACTTGAACTCAAGATTGCCAAAATCCCCAACTTGAACCTTGGTTTCAAGACTTGTAGAACCAGCTAACTATCCATTATCGGAATCTTTTCTATATAGGGGTGACTTAAGATCTAGCCACCTGTTGATTCAATCCGATCTTCTTTTACTACATCCCCCTCCAATACAATTTAAATCAGAATAGAATTGGTCATTTACCGAAGCACTTCGTCATGTCAAATTGTGATTGTCAAATTGAACTATTTTTGGAAAATTCGTGTAAATTTTAACTAAAAAATCGTAAGAATTTAAAATTTTTAGGAACTAAATTGTCTTCTTGTCAAAACGTCCGATGAAATAAGCATTTAAACCAGTTACGACAAATATTAATGGTATTCATCATAGTCTATTTGGAAGTTGTGCTTGAGGGCTTCGTATATCAAATTTTGAATTCACAGGGGAAGTACCCCAAGTGCGACGCTCAGATTTTGATGAAACTTGGCACAAATTTAGAATAATTTTTTCTAAGACAAATGCGAGAATCCTAGCTCGCGCTTTGCAGAAACAACCGGGATTTTTAGATCGAAAGTCGGCAAAAAATTTACACTTTTTGCCGAATTTCGGCACGAAAAGTTTCATACCTATTTGTACCGTAGAGAATAATGTTTCTACAAAAAAATAAAATTTATTCCTGCCAAAGTTATGGCCAAAAAACGTTTTTCTCTCTGACCGCTCTCCGCGTTTCGCGTACTCTCTCGGCGACAAAAACAGTTCCATATCTCGTTGGCGCTTGCAAAGCGCGAGGTAAAACTTCCAGGAAGTTTATGCCCGACGTGTGTGCAAAATTTAAAGAAAATCTGAGCGTCGCACTTGGGGTACTTCCCTTGTCAGCCAAAATTATCAGTCCGTTCGTAAAGTCGCTGGAATGATTTCGGCGACATGCACTGTGCAAGAAAACTCAGGGTGCGGGCGACAGCCCGAAAAAGCCTATTGCACTGTGCAAAAAGCCAAAAATTGCACAGTGCAAAGTGAACTTCCGGTTTCGCAGGGTGCATGTCGCCGAAAACATTCCAGCGACTTTACGAACGGACTAGTACGAAAATGACGCTAATTTGACGCAATTTGACTTCAACTTGACGCCATTTTGAAAAATTCTGGAAAGTTAACAACCCTTATAAATTTCCCTTTTCGCACTGTTCTCTCATGTCTGCCTGAATTTTCAATTTTATTTTATGTATAAAAAGTGCGGAAAGCGTTTTTAATTTTTTGCTGAAAGAACGGTGCGATCTTCACTCTTATATCTACAAGTTCAATTAAGTCAAAAATATTTAAAATGAAATTGTCGAATCTGACTATAAATTAAATAAATTACATCTTCGCAAAACAATTGCCAATTCGAGCGAATAAAATAATTAAAATCATGAACCGATCCTTGTTGCAACCCATTATTGTAATCTTTAGCTCTTTTTTTAATACAAAATGTGTACAAATCGAAGAAAAGGAAATGAAAACAGTGATATATGAGAATGATTAGAAGAGAATTAAAGCCAGTGATGATAACTACGACGGTTGAGCGACATTTTGGATGGGATCATTGAGATTCGAATAACTTAGTTGTCCTCTGGGCCACTGTCCCCATTTTCCACTTTGACCTCTTTTTTGAATTTCATTCGACGATTTTGAAACCAAATCTTCACCTGAAAATGATGAGAGTCAAACCCCGAGAGAGTTAACAATTACAATTTGTGATTGTCTCGCCTCAAAATCGGGCTCATTACTTCTAATGAGGCCAAAGAATACCCTCGCGTTATGCGGTTAATGGCCTCGGATTCCCTCAGAAAAGTTATTATTTGTATAGAAATGGTGATATTTATAGGCCAAAATACCCAACAGAAGGCCCTTAATCAACAACTAAACCCATTAGAGAAGTGAGAATCACCCCATTATCATAAATTGTAGCGATTCGGGCCCGTTAAGTGATGGCCTCTGCCCATTTATTTTTACTGCTTTGAGAATATTTTATACCAAATTGAGGAAGTATTACTAATCCGGGTATTCAGACATCTTATTATGCGGTGTAACATAGTATAAGAAGGGTTCCGGGTGAATTCAAAATTTTTTTGGCCATAGCGCCCAGACACGAGTTTCGGCTATAGCAATGTTTTCTTCCGCACTGTACAAGGCCCAAAATAGGCAAAAACTTTGCGAGGAGCGGAAAATTCATTCCACTACGCTGTTCAGAACAAGTTGTCTTGGGCTCTGCACATTGGGATAAAAAATTCGATATGGCCAAAGCGCGTGTCTGAGAATCATGGCCAAAAAATTTTGAATTGATCCGGAACCCCTCATATATATATGGTCGCAACTATGCCTAGCTCAGAATTTTCTTATTTTCAGTAGTAATATCATCGGCAAACATAGCCTATAACGTTTTGAAACTTCAAGAAAATTGCACAGTGTTCAAAAAATTGAAAAACAACATTTTGAGAGACAGAATGGACCCTCATAAAACTTTACAATCAATTCTTTAAGGCAAAATATATAATAAAATTCCCCATAAAGTATAGTTTCTACCGTAACAGGCGATAGATCGCCTCTACAAATTTTTCAAAAACCATTTTCCGTTTGGCACAATTTTTGATGGCCAACAGCTAAACCAAATCAAGATTCCAAATAAATCTAATTAATTTTTTGCAGCCCTCTAAACCTAGCTCTGCCCAACTTTTATTTGCATTTGTCTTACCTGCCGTTCGCTGAGCTGTAATGCCTCTGAGATCTGTTGTCGTCGGTTGCGAGTCAAGTACTTGTTGTAATAGAATTCTTTTTCCAATTCGAGTGTCTGTTTCCTTGTGTATGTTTGTCTGGTGCGTTTTGATTCGCCTGGTTTCATACCTGCGATATCATAGCGGATATTATAGTATTCAAAGGGATACAATTCGCAGGAGACAGCCGGTTTCCGAGTTTTTTAAACGTATAATCGGGGAACAGGCCGGGCTCTGTTTTCTGAACCGCCGCCGCCGCTCTTTTTCCCCACCGTTTCGGCCATAACCATATTTCATTCGTGGGCTCGAACCCGAAGGCGGCGTCGCCCTTTCATCTCTGTGAAATATCAGCACAACAATTGCAGG
Source organism: Bursaphelenchus xylophilus (assembly GCA_904066235.2). NCBI lineage: Eukaryota > Metazoa > Nematoda > Chromadorea > Rhabditida > Aphelenchoididae > Bursaphelenchus > Bursaphelenchus xylophilus. The sequence goes on along the minus strand of CAJFCV020000003.1, from coordinate 5,133,625 downwards.
CCATGCCTTTTCTCCGGGTTTTTTGGGGTCGGAACGCGGGTCCGAGCAATCCCCCAAGACTTTGGACAGTTTATTTCCCCCCAGGGCACAATCCCAGCTCCATTTTAATCCACCTCACCCTTCCCAGCCTCATTACCCACCGGTTCACCGTCCAAAAATAGGCCCAGCTGTAGATCCGAGAGGATTCCCGAAAGTGTCAAGAGTTATAAATGATCCCCAAGCACACATCCCCCGTTACAAATGACGCCTTAAACGTTGTATTAATAACTTTTCGAAAAGTTGCGCCAAACATATGGGACACATAAGGTCGGACCATTGTTCCACGGCTTCTGAGGCCGCATTCAAGTCTGCAAATTGGACAACCAACCAGAAGACCCGACTACGCCCGGTGACACGACAACCCGTATGATCGGAGGGTGGCATTAAATGGGTTTGGGCCCGGTTTTATGGGATCGGAGGCAAAGAAGAATACTCAAAAACGCATAAATTAACAGCCAAGGACAGTCGACTCGAAGTCCGGCCGACAGGTAGAGTCGAGATGGAACCGGAGTCTGAACAATTATATTCTGACCTCCAGAGAAATTACAGTAAGCGCCATTCAATCCACGGTTGGATGGGAAAAGGCATGGGCGAAAAAAGGTTGAGATGACAGGCTGGAGGGAGACGAGCGGGCAAGGCACGGCATCCCGCAACGTTCTATGCATTTAATTAAGGAAGCTACCGTAACTCGGAATCCGTATGTTCTCGGCAAAGCGAAATGCAAATCTTGAACTTACCGGTCATCTTCATCCAGGGAAACACTGGATGGGAAGAGATCTGGGGACTTCGTTCCGTATTCAATTGGGCGGAAGAAGACTGAGAAAACCCCGAATAAGCAGAAGGGAATCTGAAATCAGAGTTCTTAGAACCAAACCTAATTGATTGCGCAATGTAAACTCCATAAAATAGTCACTGTTTATTGATTAATAAAAAAGAAGCGCCGGAAACTCACGTCACCGCGTCATTTGCCCACTGAGCTGCTGCCCCCAACATGCTTTTCATGTAGTTATTGGGGTTGGAATACAACAACGACGCTGCCGTTGTATTCTCATATAACTTCTTTGTCGTGTTCTGTCCGTCCTCCGTTGAGGATGAGGTATTTTGAACCTGATTGGAAGTCCCAGCTGAGCCTAATTCATTGGATCCATTGATAACTGTATTCGTAGAATCTGAGGACGAGCACATCTGATTGTTGGAAGCTGTGGTACTCGAAGGTAACTGATTGTTGGAAGCCGAAAGAGGCCAATAAGTTGATGATGAGGAGTTCTGATTAGAAGAATTCTGTCCTCCGTTTTGGGAGGTGGTCATGTCGGAAGGCCAGCAACTGAGTGCTGCTGCCGCTGCTGCTTGCTGATACATCATGGCTGCCGAGGAACTCGCGTAGTTGGGAGGCCATGCGTAGTAGGGCTGGGGATTGAAGAAGGCGGCCACACCTTCGGAGCCGGACGCCTGAGGCCCGGAACGGGGCAACGAGGCCGTCGTGGTGACTGGTGGATGAGCGGGGGATCCGCTCCAGGCAGTATCCAGCTTCAGAATCCCGTGCGCGCGTCCAGTTCAACAAGATTCTCCAGAAGTCCGATTGGCGTTGAAGAATCGGCAATTCTGAAAGGAAACGCTTTATCAAAATACTCGGAAACAATCCCCGCAATCATCATTCACATCGACACTCAGAGTGTAGCTAGCACGTGATTAATTCCGCCGCGATAAAATTTATTTTATTTTAAATTTTTTTTCTCCCCGAGTAATTAACAGATAATTAAGAGAAAGTGCTAAACATAATGTGAAGACTTTATCGATGGAAGAAGCCCCCCTGCAAAGCACGACGAGAGTCAACAGAAGCAAATAAATTTAATTTAATAGGGACATTCCGAGAGGAGAAAACGGCCAGTCATTAAACGGACATAAAAATGATCATCGCAAAAAAGACGGAGTTTAGTATGGGGGGAAGGTCTCGTGAAGGGATGGGAGGGGGTTAAAGGGGCTGGAGTTTGCTTGCCTGTGGCGTTGTGTGCGAGAGAAAAGGCTCTCTTCAGAGAGGTTTAGCCCCACCTCCTGGCTGTTGATTGGCTGCAGGGAAAGCAGCCAATCACCATCGAGGAGGGACCCCCGAACCCCGATGGCTACCTGTCTTGCGCAAGTGTCCGGAAAGGGATTCTCAGGAACGAAAAGGGCTCCAACTTCTCCGCTGATATTCCTCTCAAGTTTAATCTAACCAAAACAGAAGGCGACTGGTGCTCGACGCCCTTTTCAAGTCGCCGCAACCCCCTCATAAAACATGTCGTAAATTTTCGCGTTTTTGATAATCAGCCCAAGACATGACATGACAGGCCCAATTACAAGGTCGCCCATTCTCCCTACTGATAACACTCGTAAATTAGAAAGAGAATTCTCCGATGTTTCGGCGTTTTCACCTGCACATTGGTTGTTTCCCTGAGGGTTTCTTAATTGGGGAATCGGGGAATTATATTTATTTTTTTCCGATTCGCTCTCTAATTGTGTTGGAATGGGACCGGAAACGTTGGCCAAAACATTTTGTCTTGAAGAAAGTCAGATTTTTTGGAAGGATCTTTATTCGTTTCCGGTCTTCTAATTTCCGGTTACTGTAAACTTCTTAAGACACGGAATGTAAGTTTTAAAGTTTTTTCTTTTTGTTTTCGATTTTAGGATGACGAGGAAAGATCTCTGAAGATTTGTCAAGGGAACTTGTAGCCAGTGGAAATTTAGTGAAAAGTGCTCGAAAAAATCCCTGCAATCTTATGGCAATTTCCATTTGAACTGACTTAGAGGAGACTATTGTCCAATTTCTGGTTAATTTGGACTAGACTTAAAAGAAAAGTTTTCTACCATCAATTCCTCATAAAAATGGATTGTGGAAAAAGGTTATCCTTGCGGCTAAAATTAAGATCTTTTTAGTTTTTCACTCACTTAAAATAAACAAGAGGAAACTTGCCAATCTCTTTATGACTCATTCAACTTTGATCACAAAGTTTTTTCACTAATTCTCTGCGAATCAAGAAACGCCTGAATATTGTTCACAGTAAACCCTTTTCAAAGTTCCTAACAAAATTTTATGGTAATATTGAATCTCCGTCCAACCAAAGTTTTCAAAAACGAACAGGAAGCCTGACCCTCTGCGTAAAGAAGTGGTACATCGAGAAACCCCCCTATAGCAAATAATTTCATTAGTCCAAGGAGTCAATTTTAAGTCAAAATTAACCTCCGTACAACAAAACCCTTGTATACGGAATCAATTTTTTCTTCATTTGGATTCTCGCACAGAGGTTTGACTGTAGTTGTAAAGGGATAATTCTAAATTCAAATGACCTCTCTGATCATCATAAACTTCTGTATTGCGCAAGGGATGCGAGAGGCTGTTAAAATTATGCAATCCGCATTATCGCCGCGCAACAAGATTTTACAGAAAATATTTGAATACCCTCCTGTTGTTATCGACCATCAAATGAAAAGCAGGATTAAGATTCAAAGAAAATGTATCCAAAATGAAGGCAATCAAGTCAAAATCATAAATACAAATCAAAACAAAACGGATGACAACGTTTTGGACGGCACGAAAAAAAAGTAATTAAAATCTCAATTTGCTTTAAAGTTTGATTCGGAGGATTAACAATCATCTAAAATCCCTAAAACTGCTACAGTACTAAGGAGTTGTTACATTACAGAAAACTTCACTAAATAGAGCAAAAACACAGAAAGACCGTGGAAACATTTAAAATCTCAAAACGGAAGTGTCCCCACCCCTCCCAAATATTAAAAACAACCCGCAGAACACTTCCACGCCCCATGAAAGCATGGACCCTTACAGTAATGCAACAAGAGAAGCGTAACGCTCAAAAAACGGTTGCATTAATTAGAAAGGAAAGGATTAATATTTGAGATTAATTTGGCGTCGATCCATCTCCTTTGTCCGAATGTTTTGACACCAGAAGCGACAAAAGAGCGGAGAGAGATGTAAATCTGTGAAGAGCAAAAGAAATCCCCGGTTTTACGGCAGCGGCAAGATCGGAGGGACAATAGGAGGACAGGGGGCGACAACTGTTGCCTTTCTTTGCGCGAATCCAGACTTGGCCAACTTCGGGACGGGCCATAAATTCCAGAAAAGCGTTGGCAGGCCTTTCAACAAATGCGTATAACGGACCGGGTTACGGTAGGATGGCAGATGGATGGACTCCATCGAATCAAAAGATTCATGAAGTCGGCTTCAATTTTAAATACGACCTTTCTTGAAGACATCTCGAGGCGACCAACCCCTCAGAAATTAAAAGGCTGTCAGCCCGGGGGATACGGTATTATTTCTACCGAAGGAAACTCCATCCTTTAGGGCGTGTAGGAAGAATATCAGTGCATATATCCGCCGTGGAGCCAAAGGGGAAAATGGATTCCAATCTGCTCTACGCTATATCAAGTTATGCAGTAACTTTTAAAACGACAATAATTTTGATGAAAATAAGAAATACTGATCAAAATTAAATAAAGCTTCATAATAAGACCTCCAAGGTTTTGACCTTCATAAATATGTACCTCTCCTGTTTATGGCATTACACCAACAATTCATTACTGTATCCCAATCCAAGCGGGAGATAATCCCATTTGTGGAAATTGCAAAAGGATCACCAGATGCCCGATTTATAGGCACGCAAACAAATAAATACATAATTAGCACTAAACGAATGCCTTCGAAAGAAGGAGAAGAAGGTATCTCGAGTATTTTGCCCCGCTCGAGGAGTCGTTTCATGTGATTTATGTTGTCGTGACAGAAGATAAAACCATATAAAATTCTCATTTCAGTGATTGTCAAGATCTCGCGCACCTCTTCCTTCCTTCTTGCACCTTATTTACGAGCCTTTTGACGGTCAGGGTGCTGCAAAAATTAAGCATTAGATAAAACAATATACTATGTATACTTTTATATGTACACGTACTCGGCGGTAATGCATCTTAAAAAACATTTTCTTGAGGTCGAAGATTGACAACTGGGGAAAAAATCGGGGAAACGGAAAAATACGGCAACGGCCCATAATGGGAATATTCCGAAAATCCGTTCGAATGTCATTAACAACGTTTTTGGCCAATTGTAAAAAATGTTAAAACACGTTTTTTCTAAGGGCCAAGCGAGGCTCAACTACAGCTGCGACGTTAAATTCAGAATTATTCAATTTTGTTCAAACTTTCAAATATTATTGGTCTATGAATCCTTATTACGATTTCACAAAAAAATTTTGAAAAAGTTGCTGTAGCTGGGCGTACTGTAGTGGAGGTCCATTTTCTGTAACTTTGAACGTACGCATCGTAGAGACAAGCGGTCTTCACCATCATCTTTCTTGTGTTCTAAAGCATGTTTTTGTAATTTTCATCCAGGTCCTAGCTCATCGGAAAGCATAAGAAATTTGCATATTTCTGCTTTTAATTTCAATAATCATAACTTTTCTCAAAAATTTTGAATAAATTTCCAGTGATTTTATTTCACATATAGAAACTCGAATTCTTGACGGTTCGAATGACACCAAAAACTCAAAAATCTGATTCGACGGTTGCAAACGTGTCTACTGAAATTGACCATCCAAAAATTTGGATTTTAATTTTTTTTTATATTTCAAATTTCAATGAGCCTAAATGTTAAAATCATAAGCCTACTCCTCATTTGAGGCTGAAAAACCGATTTTTCATCATTTTTGTATGCATTCGACACAGAAAAAAATTTTGACAAGGGAAGTACTTTTATGGGGTATGGAGTTACAGGTTGAGTATATGTCAAAAAATTCGCAAAAATTTTCTGATTCAGAATATATAAAAATTAGCTGCCTAATTTTGGTCTAATGACATGTTTTTGTCCTCTGAAGTTTTCTCGCGACACCATGCAAGTGTCTTTTTGATCGTGTTTTTACCAATAAAAAAATTTTGTTTCGCGCTAAAATAAATTCTGAGGCCTTGACAAGCCTTAAAATATCAAATTGGATTACAACTACACCTTAATAGTAGTTCCAATGTAAAAAAAGGGTTTTGTGGCAAACTTTTTTTAAAAAATTTGAATAAAGTTCCAGTGATTTTATTTCACGTAAAGAAACTAGAATTCTTGGCGGTTCGAATGATACCAAAAACTGAAAAATCTGATTCGACACGGTTGCAAACTTGTTTACTGAAATTGACCACCCAAAATTTTCGATTTTCATTTTATGCAAATGTCGAATTTCAATGAGCATAAAATATATAAAATAAACATATAAAAATACATATAAAAAATTTTTTAATTTGAAAGTTATTCATTTTAACAATCATAAGTTTTCCAAAAAAATTTGAATAAATTTCCAGTGATTCTTTTCTGGATTCTGTAACTTGAAATCATTGCAGTTCGATTTTTTCGACATTTCTTCACTCTTATATTATATTCCAAATACATTGTTCAATCACGTTTGATGAAAATTTGAATTTTTTGTCATTTCTGGGTCATTTTCGTTCCGAAGGACTGAACTCTCCCCCCATTCGAACTCTCCCCCAAAAAACCCAAACTCTCCCTCTTTTTTGATTATCACCAAAAAATCCGAACATTCCCCATTTTAGTGACAATTAGGTGTGACATGTTATACGATGAAAATTTTTGCAATTTATAAAATTTTCCATCGTATAACATGTCACCATCAAAAAAGGGGAGTGTTCAAAAAAAGAGGGGGGGGGGGAGAGTTCAAAGAAGGGGGAGAGTTCGGGCTCAATCCAGAAAATATAGTACGAGCAGAGGTGTTTGTGGATTCTTAAAATTTACTGCAAACATTATAATCCAGATTTCTGTGTAAAAAATGAAATTAACTGTTTAGTTTCAATAAACTTTCTGGTACACCAAGTGGTTTGCCGATGTCTTAACTTCTCCTAAAGCTTGGCAACAAAATTTTGGAAAACATACGAAGCCAGCAGGGTGTTCTAGCCAGACCATAAAAATTGTGTTGGACCGTGTCTTGTCCGCAGCTGAGTTATGGCCTCCGCCGATTCGGCGAGCGTCCGCCATACCTTCGCCGAACACTTGGTAAACATGAAAATATGCAAATATCTTTGTTTCAACCATCAAAGTTCTTGGTTCTTGGTGCGATGACCAAAAAAGCGATCAAATGTCTCGGCCGAATATACTGCCTTCCGCGATGGCGGAGAAAATGATTCTTTTGCACAAAAAACCGCCCATATTCTTCTTTATCCTACAAAAAGAATTTTAGGATATCTTGATTGAGCGCCAAGAAATCGACAAAAACTTTCCGGCACATTTCTCGGGACACCCTGTATTTCATTAGGTTAACCCCAATGTTTTACTTTAGAGCGGCCTTCTTCTTTTCTTCATAGACCAGGATTAAATAAGTATCCGGATTCATGTGCCGCCGATAGCTCGAGATTCTCGTCTTGCTGATCTGGTTATCCACCACCGCAAAAGGGCAAAAAAAGAGCGATTCGTTGAATGGAGGTTCAGGTTGGCCGAAAAGTGGAGTCTTGTAACCACTCTATTTTTGGTTAGAGTAGGTTTCGTTGTACTGGAGTTCGTTGTAAGGGGTTTCACTGTATACGCACAACCGTATGTGTTCGTCTAACTTACAATCAAAAGATCAGGGTCGCCCATGGCACAGATTGCTCCAGTGCTCGTGTCATAGCATATTACCGTCTTCGTGACGTCAGTGGTTATAAACAATTTGTTATTTCCAATTGCAAAGTACTTTGCGTTTGGTGCAAAAAATATGGGCGCGGGAACAGCTGTAAGTAACACATACAGTAGGCCCTCTGAGAAACAAAACCCGTCTGTAACGGGAAATAGCGGAGGTCCCATAAGTCAATTTGTGGCCAAAATGGACCTCGGTATAGCACGATCCTTTGTGATTCGCTCAAAATATTTTATTGGCACAGAGACAACTGAAAACTGCAGGCTTACCACAACGTTTAGATGGATCGATTTTTGCTCCCCAGCCTCGCACCGTTGCAGGCGAACTCTCCCCCTTTCCTGAACTCTCCCCCAATCCGAATTCTCCCCCTTTTTTGATTTTCACCAAAAAATCTGAACTCTCTCCCATTTTGAAAATTGAAAAAATTATACTGCGCGTCAAAAGTTTGGAACAGGCCAGATCTTCTTTGCGGCTTGAGATGGGAGTTTCGTTTCTTTTTTATTAGAAGCTCCATGTATTAAGAACCTCAATGAATACATAGCCATGGAAATCAGAAAGCTCGTTGGAATTTAAAAAAAAAATTTAAAAAATAAGTGCGTCAAAAGTTTGGAACAGCTTTTGGAAGGTGATTATAAACTTCGGGATAGAGGCAGGTATCCTCGCATTTAGTATTTTTGGATGATGCAAGGAATCGGAATGCCAAAGGCATACTGATTTTCATCGATAAACCCAAAATGAAAAAAAATGTTTATTGAGCCAAAAACTACGGTCAAATTTGCGAAAAAATGAATTTTTTGGTTTGGGTTCTCTATGTTATCGGTGTGTAAGCGTTCTAAAATATTTAATGTGGTCGCACAATTGTACAAGGGCACTCAGATCTTCGCATAGGAACCATATCCGCACAGCATAATTTATGAAAATTTTGAGTTTTGCTATGAATCTTTATTTAATGTATTTTATATTTTTCATAGAGCGGCTTGGAGGCTAATTGGCTTGGACACCGTTATCGGGGAATAAAAAGGTGTCTTCAAGAAACAAAAACCCACGCTACTTGCAACATCTAAGGCCACATCTTTCAGATATTAAAAAATTTTTGTCCCCAAAATCAATATTCATATCTGACCCGGATTTGTGGCGGGATAATTCGGAGAGTTGGTTTATAATACTGTATCCGTGTGATAACGATAAAGGCACTTAGTTTTGAGCCATGCAGCGGCATCAAATCCAAGATAAAAAATATAGGAATATTAACATTTCATATACCCGCTATTTTTAAAGATGTGGCCTTGATGTTGCAAATAGTGGCCAGGTTCTGCTTCTTAAAGACACCTTTTTATTCCACGATAACGGTGTCCAAGCCAATTAGCCTCCAAGCCGCTCTATGAAAAATATAAAATACATTAAATAAAGATTTATAGCAATACTCAAAATTTTCACAAATTATGCTGTGCGGATATGGTTCCTATGCGAAGATCTGAGTGCCCTTGTACAATTGTGCGACCACATTAAATATTTTAGAACGCTTACACACCGATAACATAGAGAACCCAACCCAAAAAATTCATTTTTTCGCAAATTTGACCGTAGTTTTTGACTCAATAAGCATTTTTTTCATTTTGGGTTTATCGATGAAAATCAGTATGCCATTGGCATGCCGATTCCATATATCATCCAGAAACACTAAATGCGAGGATACCTGCCTCCATCCCGAAGTTTATAATCACCTTCCAAAAGCTGTTCCAAACTTTTGACGCACTTATTTTTTAAATTTTTTTTTTAAATTCCAACGAGCTTTCTGATTTCCATGGCTATGTATTCATTGAGGTTCTTAATACATGGAGCTTCTAATAAAAAAGAAACGAAACTCCCATCTCAAGCCGCAAAGAAGATCTGGCCTGTTCCAAACTTTTGACGCGCAGTATAGGTGTGACATGTTATACGACGGAAAAAATTTTCAAATTGAGAATTTTTTTCAGTCATATATGTCATGTCACACCTCACACCTAATTTTTTCAATTTGAAAAATTTTTTCATCGTATAACATGTCACATTGGGTAACTATTTAGTAGCTTCCACAGTCAGACTTTGCCGATTCTCCGCCGGGACAGGACGTAGACCAGACGTTGCGGCATTTGAGGGCAACACTTCGGAAACACATTTGCGGGCAGCTGAGACATTTGCAAGCAACAATAAACACGAAGATTTTGTGAGCACATTTGCATAAACACGTGATTGTGAATGCAATAAAACTTCGTATCCCCATATTTTTGGCCCATATTCGCTGTCTGCATACTTTGGATTTGTAATCCTTTTGTCGCGGACAACGCGCCTCCTTGTTTCTGCGAGGTAGACGTTGTTGATGGCGCATGGAACCTCGGTATAAAAGGGCTCGCGATCCGTATTCAGAGAGAGAGTTGGAATGGGAGCAAGCATGGTCGTCTCATTTTGAAGACAATAAAGACACCATGAGATATTTGGGGTTGTCCTATAAGCTATAGGGGATGCGGAGAACCGGGTCGTGGAAGACGGTGAGATAACCGTGTCCTCATTAGGACATGGGTCAATCCATAGTACACCCACAGAAATGGGTGGTTACACTTTTTTGACATTATGAACAGAGTAATTAGAGGGAAAAAGGCCAAAACCGAGCTTGGAAGCCAGTTTACTCAACGAAAATGGCAGAAAGAGATCAAGCCACGGCTTTGTTGTATTCATTGAGGAACTTGACATAGCGGGGATCATTCGGGTCATACTTCTTATATCTCTCCACAAAGTAGAACAAGATCACACGATGGACAAAGAGGTACTGCTGAAAGCACAAAAAGTCATTAGCAAAACATACTAAATGAATATTAAAACAGGATTTTTGAGCCACTGCGTCAGCTGGTAGTGGTGCCCGGTCTTACAAGGGCTCGGCAAAACCTCGTCCCCTGGTTTTATCTGGAAACATACACCATTCGAAAGAGCGTAAAAAACTGGTCTAGGATCGCCTTGCATTAGCTGCTATTATTCACTTACGCGCTGGCTAGCGGGCATTTTTTAAAATTTCCAAATTGAATTTTGGAACTCTGCTTCTGAGACGTGAACGAGATCGAATAATCACTTTTGATATAAATATTAGTCATTTATGAGGTTGAACGCTTCAACCTATGTCAAAAAATACAAAAGGTTTTCTGAGTTTGAGACATTCAGGTCGATGTACTCAATGGGTGATTGCGCGATGTTTTAGGTCCTGTAACTCAAGACAACCAAAGATGTTCCAAACATGTAAGATGTTTTCAGACTCTATTTTTACGTACTTTCCGTTAGCGGGCATCCCTAGTAATATTTGGGATTTTGAAAAAAAGTGAAATCTGCGTAATAAAACTTCAAATTCCTTATTTTTTTCTAAAAGTCCTTCAACTTTCCTTCAGCCACGTCTACCGATTATCCAACAGTAAGCACCAGCCAGCTACCAAGTGGAGCTCGTCAAAATTGATTTGTAAATTTATATACTTGAAACCGCCGATTTTTTGAATAACGTTGTAATCAGAGATTGCCACGGCTCCGGAGCCGGGAGCCAGAGCCGGAAATTTTGGGTGCGGCTCCGGCTCCCGAGGCCAAAGTCGGAGCCAAACTTTTCAGCGTTCAGAAAAGTAAAAATTTCATGATCTTGTTAAACAAAATTGGCTGCAAAACGTTGGGTGTATGATTTCTCGCACTAACAAATTTTATATTTTTGGAAAACTTTTTAAAATTTTTTTGCACGGGAGCCGGGATTCGGAGCCGAAGACATTTTTTAATTTTTCATGGGAGCCGGAGTCGGAGCTGCAAATTTGGTCTCGGCTCCGCACGGCATTCTGTACTTTTGGGACACAACCGGTCTCCATGATTTTTTCTATTTTTTCAAAGTGGACCTCCTTCTTTAATTCACCGTTGAAGCTAGAGACTTGCAAATTGGCATGGATATAGAGTAAAGGCTCCGCTTCCAGAATATATAAATATTGTAATGAACCCCGCGCTGTAAGCTCCACAATAACATGCCAAAATATTTCATTCCTAAAACTTCCTGCACCTAAAAGGCCATTTTGCAAGATTTGCAAGATCGAAATGACAAATTTTAAAATGCTGATGTGTGCAGATTTTTTTTCTCTATCAGATACTTAAATTTCGTGGAGTTATATACGGGCATGGCTGTGCCACGGACGAAAAACCGAGTTTTATAATGTGTTTTTTGAAATTCTTGGAATATCTCTGCCCTCAGGGCACAGATAAATAAATAAAGTTCCGATTCAGGTTTGTTGCCGATGATGACATATGTAGCCTTGCCAAATTACAATGTTATATCTTCAAAATCAAGGGAGCTATTCGCTTTTCAACTTTTTTTTTATCAAAATGGGTTTGACACTGATGAATACATGCACAACAACCCAAAGTTATGCCCCGCCAACACCTTGAAGGTTATATGAAACTCAAATTTTATCATTCTTTGTCTGTCCTTGAGAAAATGGGTCGACCAAAAGCAATTCTGAAGGCGAGGAAGGCTTATTTGGCCAAAGCGAGAGATATCAGTCTGTCGGAAAAATAACGGCGGATCGTCGCAGCAAAATGTCTCGCCTCGCCGCTATCGCGCATCAAATCCCAAGTCGCCGCTTGCATCGCGAAGCGATGATGAGCGATTACGAGGAGCGACGATCCGCCGTTTTTTTCCCGACAGACCGATATTCAAAGGCAAGCATTACTAGTTGATGCGTCATCGCAAGGTTGCCAAGCCTGCAAAACTCATCAGACGAAAGCAGCAAGACTCCAGAGGACCGTAAACCAATTTGAGAAAAGAGAGGTATACATGAAGAGGAATCTGGATGCTGCCCTCCGGCAAATAGAAAATGCTTAAACAGGTTGGGTGTTTTATCAGATTTTGGGTGATCTTTAAGGCTTTGAACGACACTCCGGCGCTGAACGCTGAAGATGTCGTTGATGAAATTGAACACGAAGCCGCGGCAGATGGTTTACCGGTGGTCGCTAACGGCAATTGCGTAAAGGACACCTTTTCGCCCGAAAATGCACTAGGAATTCTTCTTGGTGGTCGACTCACATGCGAACAGTATCGTTACATGCATTCCTTGGCGCCCCATGTATTCCCCAGCTTCAGTGCCATGAATACTGTGAAGACCAACTTAAAAGAAAAATTAAAATATTTTGTGAAGTTGTATCGGCCACTCATCAAATACAACCTACAGAATTAGATTTGTTCTGCTGTCCAACTCATACAAGTCGAGAATGTTGCATCTCCACCCGGCTAATCACGGCAATAGAAGAAATTTTTCCCAGCGCCGGAGGGAAGCCTAAAGTTCATTTCATTCCTCAACATGCCCGACAATTGATTGAAACTCATGGATTCTGCGGCTCAGCATCGGAACAGGGATTGGAAAGCTTGCATTGCGAATTTGCCCGTCAGTCCGCAACCGTTGGACGCCGGGAAATGGAGAAGGCACTCATTACCTCGAGTTTACATGGTGTTAGAGTCCTTCTAGATGATTACCAACTGCTAAAACGGCAATACGCTAAGAAGTAGTTATGATAAACTCTTCATATGAACGCGTTGGTCTATTGGAAGTATCATTTCATTGTATGAAAGATAACAGCTAAAAAATTAACATCCGGAAAGCAAGGTTTAGTCATCACTGTCAAGCCTTTTGAAGATATAACATTGTAATTTGGCAAGGCTACATAGTATGTCATGATCGGCAACAAACCTGAATCGGAACTTCATTTATCTGTGCCCTGAGGGCAGAGATATTCCAAAAATTTCCAAAAGCACACTATGAAACTCAGTTTTTCGTCCGTAGCACAGCCATGCCCGTATATAACTCCACGAAATTTAAGTATCTGATAGAGAAAAAAGTTCTGCACACATCAGCATTTTAAAATTTGTCACTTCGATCTTGCAAAATGACCTTTTAGGTGCAAGAAGTTTTAAGAATGAAATATTTTCGCATCTTATTGCGGAGCTTACAACGCGGGGTTCATTATGATATTTATATATTCTGGAAGCGGAACCTTTACTCTATGCCCACGCCAATTTTCAAGTCTCTATCTTGAACGGCTAACGAGCAATGAATTAAAGAAGGAGGTCCACTTTGAAAAAATCGAAAAAAATTGGGGAGACCGGTTGTGTCCCAAAAGTACAGAATGCCGTGCTCCGGCTCTGGGAGCTAAGAGCCGGAGCCAAAATTTATAGTTAGTATTATAGTTAGTTGTATAGTACATTGAACCCTCTGTGCGATGAGTCTTATTAAGAGCACCAATAAACGTATTTGTTAGCGAAAGGTTTCACGGCACGGAGGTAATTCAGACTGGAATTGGCTCATGAGAACTGATATTGTTAGTTATTCAAGGTTCTTGTTTCGACCATAACTTAAATCCGTATGATCTTACCTATCATAATGTTGTGAATTCTAAGCAATAACTGTCGCCGAAAGCAATCCACGTGTACTATGTATTATAAAGAAAATTGTATGTATGGTATTATAACAGGCCATTTTCGGTTGGAGCCGAAAAGTGCACCTGACACAAACAGTGCACCCCGGCGAATTGTGCACCTGAGCGAACAGCGCACCTCAGGTTTTCGAACAGTGCGCCTAGAAAAAAAATATTTTTTGTTAAAATTGAACAAAGTTTGAAATGTTTTCGCTTCGGGACTTGCAAAAAAGTATTTTTTGGAGAATGTAAACAAGATTTGAAATGTTTTCGCATCAGGACGGGGGAAAAGAATTTGGTTTGTGAAAACATAAATATGGCAAGGGTGGGTCAAGGTAAGTCGCCTTGATTGATTTGTTTGATATTTCAAGAATGATGTTTTGGTTTGCCATAAGAATGACATGGCACGGGAAAGCCATTGTCATGAAAACAGACGCTATTCTTGACAGAAATATAAGTTACAAAATTAACAGAATTTTGTTCAAATTCTCCAAAAAATTCTAGCTCGCACTTTGCAGGCGAAGTCGAGATATCTAACAACCTTTGTGGCCGAGAGAGCACGCAAAACGCTGAGTACGGTCAGAGAAAAAAACATTTTTAGCCGTTTTTCCAGTTTAGAGAGAGAAAAAAGTCTTGTAGAAACATTTCCAAAAATAGGGATTTACAAAAACAGTGACTTATTTTTTCTCAACTTTCGGCGAAAAGATCTCGGTCGTTTCTGCAATGCGCGGGCTGGGCGTCTGGCATGTCTTGAAAAGTTAATATTTATTTGTACCCGGTCTCATAAAAATATGAGCGTCGCACTTGGGGTACTTTATTTGTAAATAAAAAATCCTAAATCTCGGTTTTTGAGAATAAACTCCAATAGAGTGCGTGTTCCCTTAAAGTTACATATCATTGAATTAGCAAGTTAAAATCTGAAAACATGAATGTGACATTCGAAATCAGGATGGTAAAAGTTTCTTTAACACTACTGCTTAAGAGAAACAAGTAAATATTCGAAAAATGAATGCCATTTTTGAAATCAGGATGATCAACCCCCTCCTCCTCTTTTTTTGTGAATCTTTTTGCTCAGCGTTTTTCAAGGTGAGCTGTTCTCCGGGGTGCTTCCTAGGTGTACTCTTCCCTAGGCACCCTTTATGTCCAGGTGTACTCGTCAAATTTGAGGCCTTGTTGGTGTGAGGTGCCCTCTTCTGACATCCTCTTTCAGATCAATAAATAGAGAGGCCTCGCGAGGTTCTGCATGTCGAACTTTCTCACCAAATATAGGATTCTACATGAAGTGTTGAGTTTCAATGTGAAGTGCTGATTGTAAAGACGACTTGATAGCACATAAAAACAATTCGCTTGGATTAAAAGTAATTCGGAAAAAACTTTGGAGTATGCCGAAGACGGATAGAGTGCCAAGTAGATCCAAATATTGGCGGTGAAACAAAAGGAGAGCCGCCTGATCGAGCGATTTCTCTGACCTGGCCACCTCGGGTCAAAGAAAAAACGAAGCGGTTTTTTGGGGAGCGGCATCTCGACTGTTGCAAAAGGAGCATACGGTAAATACTGATTGAAATAATCGGGACGATAATTTGTCAGCTTCCCTCGACTCTCGTGTCAGACGCGTGGCCCCGCGCGGCTTTCTCAAAGCCGTTTTGGCTCGAGATATGGTCTGATCGCAAGTTTTATGTTCTTTTTGGTCTCCTACTGGTGAAAGGGAATCGGGTTTAATGATAATATTGTTTTACGTTATACATCTTCCAAGGTTTATAAAATTTTTATTTATAATTTGTGTGTTGATGGTATTTGATTTTCGAAAGATGCCCTCCGCTTTTCTTCAAAGCCTCAAATTAGATAAATGATCCCTTCCCAAAAGTTGCGATTTGCGCGGAACGGCGGCCGTGTTTTTTCTTGAATTTGAAATGGATCGGGCGGTGTTTCTTTTCATCTTCTGCCTAACTTCGGACCGGGGGCATGACCCCGAACCAGACCTAAAAGACAGCCGCCACCACGTGCCGTCTTCTCCATGTACATCTTCAACTTCCTACAGGCAGCTGCGCGTCGGGAACAAGCCGGCTTGGCTGGGATTAGCCCTCTCCTTTGTGGGCGGCTTGATCGCCGCCTTGGGAACCAAATTAAGAGGACATGAATGTTGTCACCGACTTTCGTGTTATAATTCTCCAATTTACAGCGTTTTTAGTCATTTTGCTGTTATAAAAAATAATTTTACGATACGAAGTGAATGTTTATTTAAATCCCCTCCATTAACGTTATTTAATTCTTACGGTCCCTTCGAGGTGAATATTTATATTTATTTAATCAAAAGACAAGCCTAGTCAACACAATGAGTCTGACTCAGATTGGCATGAAAGGGAAAAAGTTGGCATTTGGGAGGTTTTGTAATTACTAAGACAAAGGAACCGACCGGCTCCACCAACCTCATGACCTTTGGCCAATTTTCGCTCAGAGGTGAGTAAAGGAAGGGACTCTCCTCTTGCTCAACTCAACCCTAATTTTGAGGTCAGATCGGAGGTCGAGATTGGATCTGAAATAATATTTGTGTCGTGTTACGCAAGTCCCCCATAATCAGTCGGCAGTTTTATTGGCCGTAAATCACCGACGGTGGTGTAATCGAGGAGTTTTCTGTTTGGGGTCTTACTGTATTTCCCATTCCTCCAGACTTCCAGCTGGGTGTCTAATAAAGAAAAAACGCCGCTGGCATTTAATTTAGAAATGTTTCTTTCCGTGACTGAAACTGTAAATTTGGAGTGCAATCAGCGCCCTAAATTCATCAATCGCCCACTTTACTAATTGCCTGCTAAATTTGTGGTCTGAGAACAAAGACGCCTCGCAACATTAGCCCATTCTAAATTTCATTTCTCTCCCCTTCCTGGCCATTTGGAATCTGAATTCAGAACAATATTCTACCGTAGTCGCGTAGGCTGATACAGCAGGACATTGCATTTATCTATTACTAATTCCCCAAGGTAGCAACATAGTATTGTGTAAATTAAGGGCTACAAATGAAAGGAGGGCGTCCCGAATACTCAAACAATCTTTCATAATAGCAGCGATGAATGCAAGGTAAAATTGCGTAGTTGCCTCAGAAATCAGCATTTTTTGGTTGGCGAAAATAATGGCGTGTCCCATTAAACACAAAAATTATGATATCCCAGTGAAAATGGAGTCAT
This sequence comes from Bursaphelenchus xylophilus, assembly GCA_904066235.2. Taxonomy (NCBI): domain Eukaryota; kingdom Metazoa; phylum Nematoda; class Chromadorea; order Rhabditida; family Aphelenchoididae; genus Bursaphelenchus; species Bursaphelenchus xylophilus. The sequence continues at coordinate 5,116,299 of CAJFCV020000003.1, read as the reverse complement.
AACCTCTTGAATTAGGTGATTTGCACGCCAATTTCGAACACGAACCCCGAGAAAAGTAAGACGATGGGTTGGGTGATTACTCGCCGCACATTCCTCGGTATTTTATGAGATTCAAATTGAGGCCCTCGGGGGCTGGAAGATTTGGCCGCGGCCGAAACCGAAATGAGCGGCCAATCAGCGGCCGGGGACTTTTTGGATCCGCGCACCAAATCTTTGGACCCTAAGGAGGAGGGGTGGAAGAGAAGGGAGAGCGCTGCACTCTCCCCCATCTTCCACTGAACCGCCCCGTCCCGTCCGTTCTCTTCTGTCCTGCTAGTCATTGTCGCTGAACACTCCTACTGGAAAGAAATTCAGTGCATTTCTTACGGGAACAGCTGCCTTCCAAGAGATCTTTTTCTTCTCTCTGATAACCTTTCATTCTTCTTTAATTCACCCTATTATCTTCGACCAAAATAATTAATTTTACGCCTTTAACCGTTAATCATTTGTCATCGATACCTCAACTGAAAGCCATTTATCGGGCATGCTTGATTGTCTGGAATAAGCAAAATTATTACCTTAACTCTTGCAGTGCATGCTCTTGTAGTTGAGCGATGAGTAGATCGTCTGAGACAGGATCTACTTCCCAGCCCTTTTACGACTACGAGAGTGTCCAAACACTCAATTTGACGGCGACCCAAAGCCCCCATCTCCAGAATAACAAGCCCTTCTATTCGAATTCCAGCTCTGTCGACTCGAACGCAACTTCTTTGAGTAATATTACGTCTTCGCCCACGTCGCAGATCAGTGCCAGAAGTTGTTATCCGATGGATCCGAGGACGTTTCAATTAAAGGTATTTTATATTTTGACTGCTTTGTTTCCTCTTTCGATTCTGTTATTTCAAAGTATGCGCACAATTCTTCTCCCAAAGTTATCGATTTCGCTGCCTTAATCTTTGTTGCGAAATCTATCAATTCTTTTCCACTCCAAACTTACCATTCACTGTCAGATTGAGTCTATTTCTTATCCAAAGGGTCCATGTTTGAGGAAAGGGATAGTTATTACAAAGTGCGTGTCTTTACCATCGCTTATATTGACTAATGACTTTGATCAGCCAGAGCGATCATTTCATTTAGTAATTCGAATCTCGCTTCCACGATCGTTGGAGAGTAACTTGAGATTATTGAGACGGTTAGAATCTTATTTTTTATTCGCCACTTTTTTGGATGCCGACCCTGAAATGTCGTGTGGTGGAGTGTCTTGGGGAAGCGTCCCCACCGAATCACAGAAACGCGTCAAAGCTTCTTAAAAAGCAACCCTGGAGAATTTCCTTTCTCATCTTTTGGGGAGTCACGTTTTTTAGTTTCAGAACAACTTGTGCATGTACGGGTCCGGTCTTCAGACGGCTTCCAGCTCAGCTCCAACAGCCCTGGATTGGTCGCAGCAAACCCAATTGGCCAGTTACAATAAAGAGGGAATGAAACAGGAGAATGAAGAGGAGGATGAGAAGAACAATGTCGCCGTGTATCCCTGGATGACACGAGTCCATTCCAGTACTGGTAAGTCGTTGTTTACTTTTTTGTTGGTCTTTTCCGCCTTTTCAAACATCTATTTTTACCGGGATCTTTTATTATTAAGATCGGGTTCACGTGCACCCATTTACATTCAATTAGATCGCCATAACTCTTGTTTTAATGGCTATGTCATCTTTAGCGAGTTTACTGTGATTTATATTTCCTAACCGAGGGTTCCCTTTGAAGTGTTGCCCATTCCATCCGAAGATACGGAGATGGTATCAGAGGGGGCGACGGCGGGGCTGGATGCAGGCACTGTATTTCCCCTTGTCAGACTTTTTAACCTGGGTTTTGCTTTCCTTTTATGATTTATTAGGGCTTCATTTATTGTAACTTTCTGCTTTAAAATGAATTTGTGGCAATCGGCGGTCCCACCTTGGCCATTAATTTTCGCAAAACACGAATCATCGGAGGCCTGTCGTCCTGGATTTAAATTCAGAAATCTGGCGGGTCTCAAAAAAGACTTGTGACCGATTCTCTGGGAAGTCGAGTCCCTCTGCCTCTGATCACGGACGTTTATTAATGAGCTCCGTGGACACCAGCAGATTGAAGGGAGGGCAAGGGGGTCTGTTCTGGGCTGAGACGAGCGTCCTTCCGGTCCCCGTTCCCGAAAAAAGGCCAACCGCTCTTTTCGGCCGCGAACTGTCCACTCGATAACGATGATAAATTGAAGACACCGACTTCTGGGAAGAGCCAAATCAATTCTTGTGTATATCACATCTTGGCAAATTGCATCGGGTTTCCTATTGCATGACTCTAGCGGTCAAACGGCGTCCCCGCTCTCGCAACATTCCAAATATTACACTTTGGGATGACGTCCAAATCCAAAGAATGAATTTTCTTTTCTTCTCAGGTCCTGCGGCCATAAATTTCCACGCAGTTGTTTTGGCCACTGAAATTGGCCAGAAGTCGGGATTGACTGCAGAATTTATGGCCTTAGAAATGTCAGAAACAAAAGGGTAAAGCTCTGTTTTCAGGTGGAAATAGAGGCGAAAAGCGCCAACGGACCGCTTACACTCGGAACCAAGTGCTGGAGTTGGAGAAGGAGTTCCACTACAACAAATATCTGACTCGGAAACGACGAATCGAAATAGCCCATTCCCTGATGTTAACCGAACGACAGGTCAAGATCTGGTTCCAGAATCGGCGGATGAAACACAAAAAAGAGACAAAGGACCGACCAATGCCTGCGGGTTTGGGCGAGGTGGGAGCGGCAATGGCAGCACAACAAGCGGGCCAGAATCAGATGGCTGTGGCCAATGCGGCGATGCAATTCCCATCGATGGGATTTGGACATCTCGGATTTCCCCGGAATCTCCTTTTAACCAACAATTACAGTTAATATCTTATTCCGTAGGAGCTTTGAAAGATTTTGAGGGATCCTGAAATGAAGAAACCGCTATGACTCGATGTCCTTGAAAGGTAGATGGTTGGTTTTAACAGACAAAATTTTACTTCGAGGTTACGGTACTTTGAGCTTTACATCTAATTTGATCCTTTTTCAAAAAACTTTTATTTTGCAAAAGGTGTAGTAATCTTAAAGGTCATAGCGGCCGTGTAAGATGTCCCCTCTATTCATAATCATAATTATAATGTCTTGTTGCAATGTGTTTCTGATGTAAGATCCTGTTGCCTTTCTCTTCCTCTCTTCCTTTCCCGTCTCTCCGTTCTTGGTGCTTTATCTGTCCTGTCGCTGTTTTGTGTATAAATGATGTGATTACAATGAACATAACACCCTTCTCCGAGAGTTTTATGTCCTCTTCTATCAGATATGTTTAACTTTGAAGATATGTTTGTAAGGCTCACTTTCTCTTCGATTGCACAGTGCTGGGATTCTGTGCATGTCCAACAATTATATACAGACGTTTTGGAATAAAATTCTTAAAATCATATGCCGAAAAGAGTCGATTAAGGGGCATTTTGAATGGAAGGGCTTTCTTTTTCTCCCTTTCCATTCGCTCTCTTTCGTTGCTGTCAGTCATAAATTTGAAGAGAGGGATACGGTAGCAGGCGAAGGAAAAGGGAAAAGCGCCCAAAACAATTCGTGTCCACAAAAGAAATCCAAAGGTTAACTAAAATTCTGTGGTATTCTGCATGAAATTTGGATGCTAAAGATGATACGTTTTGGCTTAATCATAAACTTGACATTGAAATTAAGACAGGAGTTTGTTTTAAAAAATGTAATTGGAAATAATCGTTCTTTGCTTCAGAAAGGTTGAAGAAATATACTTGATTGTTTTAAAAACATATACGATTGAACAACCAGATGATATTACGGAATGTCAAGGCATGGTTGGAAGACTGGAATTGCACATAACATGCAGAAAAAGTCAAGCAATTAAAAAAAATAAACGAAAACATCGGTTTCACAAGAACTCTTACGTTTATGGAATTTAAAGTTTTGGGTGAGCAGCCATGTTAATCTTCCGCCACTTTTGTTTGCTTAAATTTGCATGCAAAACAAAGCCTCATGTAAAAAATTTTGTTTATTCATCTATTATAGTTATGAACGTTAAGTTTCCAAAGTTCAAATTAAAAACGTTTTGTTGATTAAACAATCAGTAAAGCCGATCCGAAATAAAAGTTTTTGGCTCTTTAAATAACATCGATTGACTTATCAACACAGCAACTCATGTAGCTGGACAATCTGTAAGTTGGCATTGTGGAAAAGTAAAAGGAGCAAAAACACAAAGAAAATTCTGCGAGGTGTAGATCTAATTGTAAAATGCATTTATTTTTGCCTTGCTTCCCAAAAAATATGAAAAAATTGCATTAATCTAACTTTTCTGTAATCGGTTGATTACAGCTCAGCATTTAATGCATTTTAAGAATGATATAAATGGAAATTACTTTTAGGACCAAGCTAATGTAAGTTTAGCAAATGTAAACTTATTTTTCCTAATAACTTAAAAATACTCTTTTCCTTTATGATTACTACAATGTGATCAGAACTGTAGTCAACCACCGCAACAATCCTTCCAAGTCAAAACCCAACTTCCGATGCAATGACTATAAATTTGAGTGTCGACGGAATTCGTGCCAAAGTAATCGTTGAAAACCCATCGAAATAAATTAAAATCCAATAAAAGTTAACAAACAGAGCAGAAAGAAATTTTAAAACAACTTTTTGTTAACAGAGTTCCCACCTAAATGAGAGAAAAAAAGGCATCGCATGATGGACTGTTCAGCGTCTACAGTATGCCAAAGACCAATGGGAAAGGGTCCACGGAATGGTGAACCCCATGGGGGCTGGTGAGGGGAGCGACTTAAGGTGGCTCCTAAATCGAGCAAAGGCAATTTGTCATCGGACCTTCTCTGTCCGGAATATTTTGATTTGGAAAAGGGAACGACGACAGAGGGCATTTGGAAAGAAGCAGGGCCTTGGAAACAGTAGCCGATGAGGACAACACCTATACATACTTATCAGACTTTATCCACAGCGTGGCTCACTCGGAGCCTTCAACTTTATTTCAGGTATTTCTTCCCAAATAATGCGCCAATTTCGGTACAAATTTGTATTAATGGAAGGTGAGGTACCCCATTTTTTCATACTAAGCATGACTATTCTAGGTCTGATGCCCCGCTTACTATCCTTTGATTTGACATTTTCAATCCTAATCTTAGAACCCGAAATCGTTGAAACATTACAATTATTTTCAATTGCGTTTATCCGACATGAAAATTTTTTATATTTCAGGATAAATAAAAGTTGTTACGCAAATTCGGGATAAATGTCGTCATGCAGGCAGACAGCTCCACCCATTTACTCGAATTTTTCGATTAAGTATAATATTTTGCCAGATATAAAAGTAAGCGTCTTCACGGATTATAACGACTATTCTGTTGCCTGCCGTCAGCTTTTTCTGCTGCTTGTAAAAGTTACATTTATCGCTAATTTCGGGCTCCAAAATTTGAATTGAAAATTTCAAAGGCCAAGGCCGTTCGCGGGTCGGCGTAACCGTAGAATAGTCATACAGATCTACAATAAAGGGGTACCTCGGCTTCAATTTGATATAAATCTTATAGAAATCGGTGTATTATTTGCGAAAAAGTACCTGAAATAAGGTTGGAAGCTCCAGTAGAATCACCTCGTATTACCTTATACTCAACAAACAGCCGTGTGGCCGCGTTTAATGAAATATTATAAAAACTCGGCGTTTGAATTATCAACGTTGTCGTCGCAGTCATAAATTCTTCTTGTCGCGTGTCAACCCTCCCTCTCCCTCCCTGTTCCCTTTACACCCTCGAAATAAATCAGATCAAATCGATGATCAGCAATAATATTTATATTTACTGACGCAACCAGTTGGGTCATAAAACAGTCAGGGCACCGTAAATCTGCCAAAGATAAGAGGATAAAGTTGTTCGTACGGTAGTTGGAGACGGGAATGGGCGGCGGTCAGAAGTCTCATCTGATCCATTTCACACTCTCTGAATCCCTTGGCAAAAGGATTACATTCAATCTTCAATTCGGTTATCTAAAGGTGTTAAGGTTTGTTATTTTAATTAAAATGATTACTCTATGGTTCTGGTAGGCAGTAACAGCCATAAACTGAGTCTCTGAGAAGATAAACGTTCTTTGTTTCTCGGTCCCGTCATAATTGTGAAGAACTACATGTATCCGCGGTTGGTAACGATGCATGGAGTTGACGATTACCTTTAATCGACCTTATTAGACACCATAAAAACGCTTGACCTGTTCTACCACAAAACTTACCCCAAGTGCGACGTTCAGGTTTTGATGAAGCTCAAATTTAGGATATTTTTTTCTAAGCCAGTCTCCTAGCTCGCTTCTCAGAACTTACCAAGATTTTTTAGTCGAAAGTTTGAAAAAACGTGACCCTTTTTGCAAATTTTATCACAAAAAGTTTCGTATCTAATATTTCTACCGTAAACGGCAGTCCTCACAAAAAAAAAATTTTTTTTGCACAAAACTGGAAAAAAGTATGGCTAAAAAGTTTTTTTCTCTGTGACCGCTCTCCGCGTTTCTCATACTCTCTCGGCTTAAAGATCGTTGAATAGGTTGTTCCTGCAAAACGCATAGCTACGATTTTCAGTTTGATATATAGCTTATGTTAGACGTTTGTGAATAATTTAAAGAAAACTTGAGCGTCGCACTTGGAGTACTTCCCTTTTAAGTGCCTATCTTACATGTCCATTTTGATCGAGCTGGTTGTTTGTCAGTTTTATCCGATCAAATCCGATCGTTTGTTTCATCCAGTGTTTCCCCATATTCGGACTTTCTGAGTGGACATGTACTCGGCAAGGCAGTTCAGCATCACCTTTTCAATATTTTTCTTTTCCATCTAATAAGGCTTACCTGGTCCAGCAATTATCCATTTCGATTGATGAAAAGAATACCGATATCTCATGTTATCGATACAATTAAAATCAACCATTACAGAGTACTTGGCCTCGGGGTTTAATCCCGTAACCGTCAACTGTAGAGTCGGGAACATTCTTCTTCCTGATTTGGTGACAATCATTTCAGTTCCCAACTCATGAAAACGACGCCACAGATGGGAACTCTCCAATCTGACCTTCACATCCTTCAGATCTCCGGGGATTGCATCTTAAATATTGTCTTGTGCATCAAAGCAGAATATGAATTCAGGAGCTCAAAACAATGCATGAAACAGCTGAATTTACATGCAACTCTCTTGAATATTTCAGTGAATTGGTATAGAAACGGAAAAAGTGCAACATTATTTTCAGTCCTCAAACCTTGCAAAATAATGTGAATAACAGAGAAGTGTACAAGTTGGATTTGTATTAAAATTCAAGCGTCTGGCTTTTGTACAATTAGGAAGGAAACAGGAGAGATTGATTATTGTGGTTGTAAATACAAAAAAAGTGAGAAAGAATAAATGTCAACTGATCACTGTCCCAATTTTGTCCCCCAATCATTAGAAAAAAAATAATCATCAGCCTACGCGAATCCATTGGACTCGCGATATATTTCAGAAAGCGAGAAAGAGGAAACAAGCGAACAGACACATAGCGAGCGATTCCGGGAGATCAAAGAGAATGCGGCAGGGGAATGCACAGTGCAGTTGGTATACAGAAAATTAGAATTGCACTATGAAACTCGGATCAGAGATTAGCAGGAATGAGACCCCACTGATATACAAACTCTGCCTACCCAAAATGATCATAAACAATAATACTATCATATCAGATCACACAAAGCAAGGACTTACCATGGGATGAGTCTTCGCCGATTAGATGGGCGATGGAGAACTTGAGGTCGCTCATTTCCAGACTGAAGTGCCTCTGGCTAATCCGAGATCCGATTGATGAGACAGCTTTTCAGCCACATCTGGTACCGTAAACGGTCCTTTCGTCAAAGTGTCTTCACTTACGGTAAGGGCCACCACATTGCTCTCAAAAGTTTTAGTGCCCATTTCTCAACGCGTGTCCAACACATTTTCAATAAAACAGATGATCCACAAAGTGGTGGGAAACTGCATCGGTTTAATCTTCTCAATCAGCGATCCAAAAAAACCAATCGTGTTGCAAGCAGATTAAAGAAACAAGGCGGGGACCGGAGTAAGAATAATAAATCAGTTAACCCGCAAATACTACACTCCCAAGTGTTATGTTTTTGTTATTTTTGATTTGTATCCATGAAAGGAGGTTAATTAGTTTTCTATAAACTGGACATATAGTTTTGCCAATCCCACTACCAGCTATGTTGGAGAGGTCAGTGAACCGAGATTCCATCATTCGATTACTGTATCTGCCACCCATCAAGGATGTAATAAAGAATGCAGCTTAACCGCCCACTCTGATTGTTAGTTGAATCCCTTTTTGCTTACTTTGGCACCCATTTATATTCTGATATTACACTTACTCCGTAGGACAAATCTCATCTCATGCTTGAATTAAATTTCATCAAATCTGAGTTCCGCAATTCAATTCCCTTTCATGGAGCACATTTATACACAGACTGCCGATCGAATTTCCATAATATAATTCCGATGCTTTAATTTGAATTCTTTCCCTCTTTTATTATCACCATCCGCATTCGTCTCACATTTGGACGTGAGGATGGTGTATATGGGATTAAAAGAAAAAAGTTGGGCCGCCATGTAGGAAACGAGATGTAATAGAGCGGAAACAAAAAACTCCGAAAGACAGCCCACAAATGGCTGCCGCTTCACCTGTACATTTTTATACGTTTTGGTTTGCCATGGCTCATTCTGACTTTAATTTGCGGCCTTATTGTCAACTGTCCTTTACGTAAACCTTAAAAAAAACGCTTTACTATTGCTTCGAAGCCTCTTATCGTTAAGTCTCTTTTACGCTTGTTTTCGATAAGACTAAGATGATTCAGCCGCATTTTAATGTGTGGAGCGGCTTTTCGCGTGGAATGATGTCCTCGAAAAAAGCACATCTTACCCATGCCATAGACAGGGATTAAGGAAGTCCTGGCCTTAAAAGGATTAGCGAATGTAATTGTAGAACCGACGGGTAACTGCTGCGGGATGTAAACGAGCCTTGCTGTTGTCTTTAGTATAACTCTCGGAATGCTCGCATTTTCTCGTGCCAAAGGCCAAGTGAGCGCTTGTTCTTGTCCCAGGTCTTCTCATGGCTGGAACTTAACTTTTACGAGACTTTTCTCGATTGAGGGAGACGGTTATCTCGACCCAAAAGGTGAGGCTCAGATTGCATGGCCAAATTGGCGTGAGAACTGGGCCTCTAATTCCCGCGATACCAATGCCCATAAAGGCATTTGGCCTGCTCTTTTATACATTATTATTTCCTTCATTATAAGATCCTCAAACTTTCCTCCCGAAAATAGTTATAAAAAAGTTTAGCTACGGTAAAGCATAATTGCAGGCCACAAAGTTTCCATGTTTCGGGAGTGAAAAAGAGCTCTTGTTCAAGTATTTGCACCTGTCTAATATAATAAATGCTCTTTCTCGCTTCGGGGCTTTTGAAAAGAGCTGTTAAATAACGCCGTATTGTTCACGATCATGATCTATAATATCGCTTACGACTCGGGTTTACCCATCGTCAGGCAACTTGCAAGTTGCAACCGTTCCACCAGTTTTCACTTTGGCCAAGTGTTTTCTGTTTCCGGGTCGAGTCTCACTCTGTATTTTAATTCATCGCTTTTCTCGTTTTTTGGAATTTGTGTGGATCCAGACTCCGCGAGGGAACTTTTTTTTATTCCACCCCATGTTGCAGGTTTCCCCGAATTTGTCCTGGCCCGAGTTCTTAATCTTGTGACACTCGGAGAAAAAAGATCAATATTTTGCGTGCTCTTTTCGTGTGATTTTGGTTGTATATTTACCGATCATACATGCTGTTTCAAGATGGCTCAACAAGCCGAAATAACAAATAATGTTGAGGAAGTCCACAATCAGTTGTTTGGAGTGGGCCCGAGATATGTAAATCTAAGCTACATTGGAGAAGGCGCTTATGGCATGGTCGTGTAAGTCCTTCGAATAAATTATTTGAATCGGATTTAGATCGGCTCTGGACACGATTACTAAAGAGAGAGTGGCCATAAAGAAGATTTCTCCGTTTGAGCATCAGACTTTTTGTCAAAGGACATTGAGAGAGATCAAAATCTTGACGAGATTTAAACATGAAAATGTGAGTGTAACACTTTTGGCTTTATGGAAATTGGGCTGGCATAATTTTCCAATTTCTCCCAGCCCAATTTCACTCAGAGCCCAATTTTCATGAAGCCAAACTTCCAAGCTTTCTTCCAAGATATATCATTCTTTCTGTTTAGATTATCAATATCCAAGCCATTCTTCAAGCTCCGACTATCAGTGAAATGAAAGATATGTAAGTGATCAGCCATACTCTATGTGTGTTTCCCTATTGTTTTAGATATATTGTTCAATGTTTGATGGAAACCGATCTTTACAAGCTTTTGAAGACTCAGCGTTTATCAAACGACCATATTTGTTACTTTTTGTATCAGATTCTGAGAGGGCTAAAGTACATTCATTCTGCTAATGTTCTCCACAGAGATTTGAAGCCAAGTAATTTGTTGTTAAATACAACATGTGATTTGAAGGTATGACTCGTGGCTTGCTGAACTATGTTTTAGATTTGCGACTTTGGGTTGGCCCGCGTCACCGACCCAGGGCATGATCACACCGGATTTTTGACAGAGTACGTGGCCACCAGATGGTACCGTGCTCCAGAAATTATGCTCAACTCCAAGGGCTATACCAAGTCAATAGACGTTTGGTCCGTTGGATGTATCTTGGCCGAGATGTTGAACAATCGGCCTTTGTTCCCGGGAAAACATTACCTCGATCAGTTGAATTTGATCTTGACAGTGGTGGGGTCTCCTTCCCAAGAGGATCTTCAATGCATAATTAACGAGAAAGCCCGTTCATATCTCCTGTCGCTGCCTCAGAAGCCAAAACAATCTTGGCAGAGGCTGTATCCGAATGTGGAAGCCCGGGCTCTGGATCTTTTGGATAAGATGCTTACCTTTAATCCCCACAAAAGAATCACCATTGAAGATGCTCTTGCTCATCCATATCTTGAACAATATTACGACCCCAATGATGAAGTCAGTGATGTTTCTTTCGCAAAACTTGATCTTGCTACATCTTTTACTAATTCGTATTATTTTAGCCCGTCTGCGAAGAGCCATTTACTTTTGAGATGGAGTTTGATGACCTGCCAAAAGAAGAATTGAAGCGACTAATTTTTGAAGAAACTGAACGATTCCAAGCTCAGGTTAATGCCCAAGCTCATGATGGTTGATAAACATTCGAGTGTTCGTATTTTTTGCGCATTCTTTCAATTCTAATATTCTAGTTTTTATGTTGTTTCCGACCTATTAAAGCAGTTATTATGTTGTACAGAGATAATAATAAACGGTGACTTCTATTCATGATGGTTGTTTAGATGGTAGATCGAAAATCATAAACCCCGGTTTCTCTAGAAGACGGGCTGCCAATATCCTCGGCGTACTTGTATTCGTTTTTTCCGCCGTATGTACAATTATGTGTGCCCTTCCCAGAATTCAATGCGCCCATTTCCATACTGCGCCCAATTTCCATGCAACCTAAATTCGTTGTGCACTTTTCCGAATCTAGGGCGCACTTCGGCGTGAAAATATTCGAAAATTCTTTCACACAAAAGAACACTTTCTCTTATTTACTCGATCTCATGTGTACTAGGGCCGCAGAAATGTTAACTAAATGTAAGTGCGGTTTCTGCTACGTGTAATTGTTTTTTTAGATTCTGCCAGGTCACTCCGAATATACATGAAAGGGCGAAACAACTGTCAATCCCTCCTTCAGCACAGATTTATTTCAGAGAAAGCAGACAGTCCTAGTAAGATAATTTTTGTTTTTATTGTCTTGCTTATAGGCCATTCGACAACTGTAAAACCTGAAGAACCCCGGTCAAGAAGTGAGTTTGTGGCTTCGAAGATTGTTGGAAAGCTCGAAGATCACAGGAACCGATTATTTGCTGTTGTTTTCATAAATGGGCGTCAATACAAAGTTAGCGATGGCGATATTATAGTTGTTGAACAGTCTATCCCTCTCGATTTTGGAGAGCGAATCAAACTTGAGAAGGTAATTATTTTTTGGGCTATGATTGAACAGAACTGTGTCATGAACATCTATCCAGTGGTGGATGGTCCAGATAATAGTTGTTCCATCGGAGACGGTGTTGTGTTTGTGCAAAAATTGAAAATTTAAAGTTCAATGGGCCTTTGAAATGTAATTAATTTTTAAGGTCTTGTTGGTTGGTGGAAGCGAATTTACGTTGCTCGGACGGCCCATTCTGGATCCCCAAATGGCATCTGTTGAGGCTACGGTTGTGGAAAGGACAACAGCCCAACCAGAGATCGACTACTTCAGTAAAGATGGAAAACAGATTAGGATCACTAATTGTAAGTATAGTTTTCGCTTAATTTGTCCACTTTTTTCATTACTCCTATATTTGGATGACGATCGTTGTTATTCTTTTAGGGAAGAGCAAAGAACTTACGACATTGCGAATAAACAAGATCAGCGTCGATTCCACTCAGGTCCAGAGTGTTTAAATGATGATATTAGGTGTTTCATTTTGTTTGTTGGATTTTTCATAAATCATGTGTCCTCGTCTTCCCCGGCCTGGGAATCTTTACTTCAAGCCTGGGAAATTAGATTTGTCGTTTTTGAATAAGTCTGAACTGGATTTATATTCAAATGGGGTCCTTTTATGGATTCCAAGGTCCAGGAGGTTTCTGGAAAAGAGGAGAATTGGGTGGGTTTCGAGGGAGGTCTTGAACTCGATATGAATAACTTGATATAAACGGGGAAGGGGATGGTTGTCGCGGCTCGGAGAGGAGTGTCCATTTCGTTTAAGGAGCGACGTCTCCGAAGACGGATGGGATAAGATGTAGAGCGAACTCCTTACCTCATCTCTCGGCCGTCTTCAGGAGATAGTAATTGCCCGCGAAAACGCCAAATTGAATGTAATTTCCATACTTTGAAAAACGTGTTTTTCCGCGGCAGAAGGGGCGGTCTTTCGGCCGCGGGAAGAGTTCTCCGTCCCGGCTTGAACCCAGTTTATCGGACTTCAGGCTGACCCAGTCGATGGTCATCCTAATGACATGATGAAGGTAATTGTCGCCGTCCTGTTTCCCTTCTGTGTGGTGTCGTATCCAGCCAAGATACCTATACGTAGGTTGAAACAAAGTCGATTACCGCTTCCCAGAGTCGTTCACAACACCTGGGGACAGGGAGCAGGGTGTCAATTCCATCCTAAATTTCACAGTGACCCGTCTCAACAGTGAAACGCAGAATCCATTCCTACTGGATTATGCGGATAAGACATTGAGAAAAGCTGCCGGGGATGGATGGGGTGTGATGCAAGCAGGTAAAGCGCTGACAGCACATTAATTCTATTGTAGTATGTGATTCGATGGAAAACGGGTTTATGGTTATGGTGGTCGGTGACAATCAGCATCATCACCAGGCCTATGTAAACGTCGCCAATACTATGGAAATGCCTCTGATTAACTGGGATTTGTCCCACCAACCCAAACTGTACTCTCCAACCACGAAGTAACTCGGATTACTCATTAATGATTGATTTAATTTTTAGTTTTGAAGTTAGTCTAAAGCCTCCGAATGCAGAATTGTTAGCCGACTTGATTGTTCTTAAGAATTGGGACACGTTTATTTACATGCATGATGTGGATAATGCCGACGAGGCGGCACAGAATGTTCAACGAATATATGGTCATCTACAGAAAGTAACAAACAAAACAGTCACATCCGAGATACTCCAAATGACCAGAGAAACTAAGGACTTCTCTGACTTCCTGGTGCAGTTCAACATACGGAGGGTGGTCAACCGCGGAGATAGTAATGTGTGTATAAATATTTAATGTTATGTTGTGAATATCTTCTGACGGGTGTTTTTCAGCCTTGCCGGGTTATAATCGACGCTGCCAGCGCCTTCAGACAACAAGAGATTCTGAAGTCAATAAGGGCCGCTCAGTTTAACCAGGCCGACTACCATTATGTTCTTGCCAACTTTGTAAGTGGCTATCGAAAACAGCTATGATTTTTTTAGGACCTTCTTCCCTATGATGTTGAGAAATTCCAAAGCGCCAACATCAATATTACCGGGTTCCAGATCACAGAACGGGAGAGTATCGAATATGATCATTTACGTCGCTTCCTTCATGAACATGGTCATCTGGATGAAGAGGAGAATAACCAAGACCTCCAGGCACGACTCGCATTCGTTCATGATGCCATTCTAGTCGCTAAAACGGCATTAGAAGGGACGTTGAGAAGGAACGATTCGCTGTTTCATCACAACTTTCGACACGGCGAATTGTATAACCAGGGCTTTCCGGGCCTGTTCTGTCATCCACAAACAGACAAAAGAAACCCCGGAAGACCGTTTGCACCGTTTGAGCATGGCCGGGCCATTCTTCGCGAACTACATCAGGTAGATCGTTTGGCGAGTAAAAGCGCAAACAATTTTTTTAAGAAACATTACATAACCTTGCGTACATTTATAACCTCAATGATGACAAATTTTAGTTGCGCCTTACTGACGTTGAAGGCGCTTTGACTGGAACAATAGAATTCGACAGGAATGGAGAGAGGAAGAACTTTCAAGTTACAGTAATCGACCTTGTTTCGAATCTCAAAAGTTCCTTCAATAAGAAGGAGATCTTTGCTTGGAAACAATCCTTTGGATTCTTGAATAACCAGACAGTTGCTCAGCACACAAGAAAACAGTTGAAGGATATGGATCGAGCAAAGATTGTAAGGGTAGTCAGCACAATCGTGGAACCATTTGTAATGATAAAGCGAGACTGCGAAAAGTCAAATGCCACCGAATGTCTGGGTAATGCAAAATTCGAAGGATTCTGCATAGATCTATTGAAACTATTGCGTGATCGGATACCCGAATTCAATTATGAGATCCAATTGAACAAACAAAATAAGTACGGTGTTAAACAACCCGATGGCAGCTGGGATGGACTGGTCGGGGATTTGTTGAGAGGCGAAGCTGACGTTGCTGTAGCCTCACTTACTATTAATCAGGTGAGTAATTTAAAATTCATTATATTCTTAAATCTCAGGACCGCGAAAGAGTTGTCGACTTCAGCAAACCTTATATGACCACTGGAATATCGATCATGATAAAGAAGCCGGACAAACAAGAGTTTTCTGTCTTCTCTTTCATGCAGCCCTTGAGCACTGAAATTTGGATGTACATTATATTTGCATATGTTGGGGTTTCTGTCGTAATTTTCTTAGTCTCTCGGTTCAGTCCGTATGAATGGCGGGTGGAAGAGATGGCCAATGGGGGATTTACCATTTCCAATGACTTCTCGGTTTACAATTGTCTTTGGTTTACTTTAGCCGCCTTTATGCAACAAGGAACTGACATCTTGCCAAGGTAGGGGCCTGTTATGCTTTTTTCTTATGGTGTTTAGATCAATAAGTGGTAGAATTGCAAGCAGCGCTTGGTGGTTCTTCACGATGATCATAGTGTCTTCTTACACAGCTAATTTGGCTGCCTTCTTGACATTGGAGAAAATGCAAGCGCCAATCGAAAGTGTGGAGGATCTGGCTAAACAAACCAAGATTAAGTATGGTATCCAACAAGGGGGATCAACCGCTCAATTCTTTAAGGTAGTTCGATACTTTGTCCAAAAAAGTTATTTTAGCATTCCTCCGTACAAACTTACCAAAGAATGTGGCGATTCATGGAATCGCAAGTCCCCTCAGTATTCACCAATAATTATGCCGAAGGAATTGAAAGAGTCCGAACCCACAAAGGAAGATACGCATTCCTACTTGAGGCTACCGCCAACGAATATGCAAATACGAGGAAGCCTTGTGACACTATGAAAGTTGGCGCTAACTTGAATAGTGTCGGGTATGGGGTGGCCACGCCTTTTGGATCCGAATGGAAGTAGGTTACCTTTTAAGCATAAATTAGAGTATTCTGATAAAGGTCCTCATTCATATTTTTCTAGAGACTTAATTAACTTGGCAATCTTAGCTCTACAAGAACGTGGTGAGCTGAAGAAGCTCGAGAATAAATGGTGGTATGACAGAGGTCAATGTGATCAAGGAATATCGGCAAGGATACCCTTTCATTAATTATGTTTCTTTAGGATGGCTCGAGTGCTAGTCTCAACCTAAGCAAAGTTGCTGGTATATTCTATATCCTGATGGGAGGAATGATTATTTCAATGATAGCGGCAATAGGAGAGTTCTTATACCGAAGTAGGATTGAAGCTCGAAAAGGCCAATTGTCATCAATGGTAAAACGACATTTAATTAAGTGGCCAACTTTCCCATTTAGAAAAACCTGAAAGCCTCCTTTTACGGTCAATTACGCCTTTCGATGCAAGGTGGGGCAGTAGTACACGAGGGGAACAGTGTTCATGAAGCGTTGACAAAACACAAGGTCAGTTTTCCGATGCACAAAACTACTATTTGACTCTAGGCATCTTCTCTTTTGCCCGCAAATTATAATGAACCTCAACCAGTTGGAGCACTCCCATCCAAAAAAACCAACAATTCGGAGTCCAAGACGAACAACCTGCAGAACAACCATCGAAATAATTCCCTTCGGAAATCTCATCTCAAAACATATAATACGGCTGTATAGATAAAAGACATTACACTGCAGGATGAGCCAAGTCTTTCTCCCTGGGTGGTCAACTCTTCCTCTCAATTTTAGCAAGATTAAAATAAAATTTCTTTTGTTTTATTCTACATATAGTAAGATTCGTGTCCACCGAGGTCAATCCTAGATTGACTGAATTCGAGAGTGAGGCTCCGGCCAAGAACTCTTTGCCAGCGCGAGGACTAACCCAAGTCTTCAAATTTTACTATATATCGGCAGCACAATAACCAGGAAAGTAGGTTACACGTCAATCCAGCGCATTTCCTGAACCGTTTCGAAACTTCGTATCGTTTTCATTGGTTTTAAAAGAGGGACGAAATGTCGCGAAATTATCGGCACTTTTTCTCGCCCGAAATAATTGCTTTTTCTCGAAAAGGAAGAAGAAAGATAAGAAAATGCGTTTTATCGGATAGTGACATTTCGTTTTGACGAATCACCAAAAAGGGGCGGGAAATTTTTTCTTCTATTTTGGATTGACGTGGGTTAAAATATCCCTCTTTCTGACCATGCAATATTTTTTCCATTCCACGTTGTTATCCATGCGAATTTAGACATTGTAAGAATTTGAATCGGCGGAAGTTACCACACATTCTATTATGGCGTCGTTGTTTCTTTTATTTTTTTTTCACAAGGAAAGTACTTTTATGGGGGCTCCTACTTTTTGACGGGACATATCTCAAAAAATCAGAAAAAATGTGCTGATCAAGGATATATAAATCCTAGCTGCCCATTTTGGGTTTTTTGGCATGTTTTGGCCGTCGAAAGTTTTGAAATTCGCAAGAGGAAAGAATAAAAGACGATTTGAAAGGCAGGGAAACCGATGGGTGAGTGGCGCAGTTGGTTGCGCAGAAGACTGGGGTTTGTGCGGAGGGGGGTTCGAGTTCCCTTTTGTGATTTTTTTTTATTTTTTGTATTTTTGCTGTAAAATACAAGTAAGGATGTTCAAAGATAATTTAAGAGGCTTTTCGAAATAAAAAATGTTTTTTCTGGCTGTTCAGTTCATCTCCTACGGAGATTTAAGCCCTTCAACACGATAAGGAGGCCAGTCAAAGGGGTTTTTTTTTGGATTTTTTAATACTTAACCTAACAAATAAATCACCTAAACCTTAACAATCTGTATGGTTTTGAACAACAAAATGTTTAAAGCATAACAACTTTTCGCAATAACTACAAAATATCATCGACTTACCCTCACAATCCAGGATCTGACAGGGCCGTCGCACCGTATCGGGAAAACACACTTCTCGTGGGTTCAGAAATCGCTCTGGGGACCTTTGTTCAACGTATCCAGGTTTATACCACGCGTAGTTCCACGAATCCTTGAAGGGAATATTCAGGAGTTGATGGTAGACAAGGTCGATCATGGTGAGAGTGTTTTCGCGGTTTCCAAGAAAAAAGTCTGGCTCATGGCCGTTCACATGAAAATGAATTTTTTTTAAAAAATATTTGAAAAATCGATTGAAATACACATCTAGGGGCTGTAATTCATCAGTTGTTTTTTTGGGAATGTTGAAAATTACAACGTTTTGACCGGGATTGCGGCAATCCATTATTGACCTATGGTCTAAAAATGATGTCCACGAGTCAATCAAGACCAGCATGTTTGGACCACCTTTTGCAAAGACCAAATCTTTGAAAATTCGGACATTTTATGACTGCACGTCACAGGGAAATGAGTGTTTCTTGACACCCTTCCGTGATTTTTTGGCTTCGTTTATGTTTTTAAGTCGCGTTTTTGACTTCTAATTAATAGCCAACGGGAAATGAAAAGCCTCTATCAATGTTTTTTAACTTTATTTTGTATTTTACAGCAAAAATACAAAAAATAAAAAAAATCACAAAAGGGAACTCGAACCCCCCTCCGCACAAACCCCAGTCTTCTGCGCAACCAACTGCGCCACTCACTCATCGGTTTCCCTGCCTTTCAAATCGTCTTTTATTCTTTCCTCTTGCGAATTTCAAAACTTTCGACGGCCAAAACATGCCAAAAAACCCAAAATGGGCAGCTAGGATTTATATATCCTTGATCAGCACATTTTTTCTGATTTTTTGAGATATGTCCAGTCAAAAAGTAGGAGCCCCCATAAAAGTACTTTCCTTGTCAGATTTTAGGTATGAAACAATTTTGGCACGAAAAAAAATTCGACGCCGGTTCTTTTGTGGGGAAGACTTTCTGCAAAGCGCGAGCTAAAATTGTCTTACAAGGAAAGTACTTCTATTGTTAGAAAAAACTAAATATTATAAATTTGTGGCAAGTTCCATCAAAATCTGAGCGTCGCGACTTGGTGTCGCACTTCGGGTATGCGAAGTGCCGAAACGAGGAGGGAGACTTCTTGGGTTGCCGTGGGGTACTTCCCCTGTAAATTTATACGTCTACTATAATGTCTAAATGCGCGTGAATAACAATGCGTAACGGAAAAGGTCTTGCATAGTTAGAAAAATGGATAAATTTTGCTTACTTTTCGAGTTATTGCTCTGTCGATCTATATAGAACCAAACAAATTACTTACTACCTAGTGAACTGGAATCCCATCAGAAAATGTTTCCGGTGCGAAAACATTGAATTCCAACACTTGGCATTTCAACAGGAGGAAGAGTTGACCACACAGGGCGAAAGACTTGGCTCATATAGGTCATCTGGATGTTTTCTTCTTATCGCATTCTCAGACCCGATGACAACTGCCACGTCAAACTGAGATAAGCTAAAACAGTCCGGTGAATAGATTGGCAATTTGCCAAAAAAAGACGCGAAAAAACGTTTTGTCGGGGGAGAAGTCGGGGGAGGACAATTTTAATTCCCATCCAGACCTAGGACAACCCAGAAATCCTCACCACCCGCTGAATCACCACATCAATATTTATGGTACACACAGTTAAAAAAGTACGTAATTTATCAAAAAATGTCATTCAAAATCAAAATGCAGAATTATGATCCACCAGACAATCCAGAAATCCTCACCACCCGCTAATGAAAAACATGGTATAAATTCTTAGAAATAGAAAATTAGGGATTTATATCAAACACCTTGTATAATAGAAAAATCATATAAAATTCGTAATATTACATAGATTACTCGCATATTATATGTATATATGCTTAACCCTGAGACAACTCAGAATTGCAAACAATGATAAACAATTCTTTTACAAGTTATATATTTATTCTAAATCTTTTCGACTCAACATAATAATTTTATTTATGAAAATATTCTTTGACACGGCGGTTTCACACAACAGAAAAGCGGGAACTTCGTTTTGTCCTTTTTTGAAGCGGGGGCGCAGCTCGCGGAGGCAAAAAATGACGTTTTTTTACTGTAACTTTTAAACTAACAGTCGAATCGAAAATCGACCAGGGATTTAGAAAATAGAAGTTGTCTTTTATCTAATGACGTATTAAACACATTGCAGAAGTGGAAACGGAGACCAATTGTCTGTGGCGCTAAATTTGCCTATGTTGAGGATACTGTATCAAAACCAAAAGTCAAAATGGGAACTTGATATGAAGAAGTGGATATGTAAATACACGATTCCGAGTCGATAGACACCGAAAACGTCGAAAAAGGTTGACTGAGCGAGAAGTTATGACACCCAAAAAACATGCTGATTTTTGGCAATTTCGAAAAACTACAGTATCCTTCGAACAAACAGTCGGATCAAAAATCGACCAGGGATTTAGAAACTACTTTGTCTTAGCTATATTTTGGTATACAGCATGGCTAAGTAGGTGATCAAATGAAGAGACTTGTCTGTGGCCGAAAGTACATTGGTCATGTTGTAGTAGGTGAAAGTTGATCGTGAGACAAATGCAAAGGTGGTTATGAGGAGTTAGGGTGCTACTACAACTCAGTAAGCAATAATCGTTTAGAATCAGCGTCGATTTTGCATTAGCGAGGACTTGTGGTACAGTACCCACCATCACCGTATCCACTTCAACTATCAAGGCTTAAGCCAATAAAAGACCATATATTACGCTTAGACTGTGCTCCTCCATCTTTATGTTTATAAATTAAACATTTAACAATTATTTTAGCCTCATATAACCACAGCTGGTGTTCATCGGGTATGCCACTATATGTACAATATTGCTGTAAGCAGCGTTTAAAAAAAGTTTCGGTTTTTGTTGGTCCCATAGGTTCTAATGCTTCCTTTACATCTTTGAACGGGTTTGCTTCCTCTATTTAATTAAAATACGGCCTGATTGCTGTTTTAATATTCATTTAAGTAAGCATGTTAACCGTCACTTCATTTGATGATTTTAGAAATCTTAATGTGAATTCTGAATTAATTATTGGTCTGAAAAGATCAAGAAAATTTTTTTTATCCTTTTAGTATCAATTACATCACACTTCTGATGAAACTGTACGATTTCTTACTAAACATGTTTCATCGTATACCTTCCTCTGCAAGCTGCGCGTTTTTTATTTTTTTCCCACCACGAAAGATACCTTTGAAACCGCCGTGTTGAAGAATGAGTAAGCCACGGCGACACCGGAAATCGCTCCAAACGCACCGGACACCACTGCACAAGCGAACACAGTGTTTTTCGCCCAAGGTTTGTCCACAACCTAAAAATAAATGAAAAATTACACACAACGTTTAGAAACAACTAGAAAAGCGGAAGTCGAGCTCTAATTGCGCCATTATCGATCGAATTTTTGTGACACTTCGCTCCAAAAAGGTGGTCTTAAAGATACGATCTTTTCACCCGATCATCCAAAATTGAGCGACTTGATAAATGGTGAATTGGAAAGAGTAGACAGTTATCTCTCTGTTAGAGGTTCAGAAATTTGTATGTGTTATTCAGTCTTTGAGATATTCGACTTCAAACTTCCCAAAATTGAGAACTTTGCAATCGCCTAGCGGGCGACGTTTAGTCACGAATCCTACAAAAATGGGCGATCAGCACTACAACATCATTCTCAATCATCATGCAAAGTTTCAGAACGTTTTCTGGCTCGAAACTCGACTTATTGAGCTATCTTTCCTGCTATTATAATGATTGAAATCGTTGCCCGGGCTTTTCGCAAAATGACAAAATCCGTGGCATTCCGCAACTAGAGATATTTTAATTATCAAACTCATCAAACATGGTGTTTTTGAAAGACAAACCAGACCTACTATAACAAGAAAAATTCACTGATAGGGTCTATAGCTTTTTTCTGTCAAGATTTTGTTCAATACTGGGCTAAATTACAATTTTTGTAATTTCTCGAAGAAGCCAAAAAACATTATTTAACAGTACGCCAAACATTTGTTTTCGTGGCGTGACGCGACCAGAATTCCGTGAAAAAACGTTGTGACATAGCATGTATTATATATATTTTAATTTAGCTTGCCTCCGTCGTAACGTAGTAACTCGTGGCTAGAGCGTTCAGTGAGAGCAGAAGTGTAAGAAGAGCAATCCATTGAAGCCTATAAAAGGCTTCAGCCTATAAAAATAACTAAATAAATAAATAAGAAACTTACAGCCGTTGGTGCGGCAATCACTGACGATATGGGCCGTGAACGACGGGACTCGTCCCATTCCAGGTCAAAGATCTGGTCTTTCCAGTTGTGGCCCAGGACGAAGATGTCATCTTCTCCCTCGCGACGACATCTAAATTAACAAAATAAATAATTAATTCAACTAAACTAAAAAACAAGGCCAAAAATTAGTATGAACTCACTTTAAAACCACACCATCCTTACGCAAAGACATTGGAAGGTCTCGCTCCAACAAAAAACCCATCCTGAGAGTATTAACTCCGATCTCGCCAGGCGTATCGACTTCCACCTTCACCACTTTTCCATTTACACGAACAAAGATCTGAAAATTAGACAGTAATAAACGATTAGTATAGAAAACGTACCGAATCCATTGAATGAACACCAGGAAAACGGATATCTAAAAATAGTAAATAAGTTTACAAATCAATTAACAAGGGAAGTACCCGAAGTGCGACGCTCAGATTTTTATAAAAATTGGCATAGATGGAGATTAGAATTTTCTTATTCGATTGCGAACATCCTAGCTCGCGCTTTGCAGAATCCGCCGTGAAAGAAGGGCCGGAACATCGAAAAAAATCTTCAAATGCCGATGAATTTCCCTGCAAATTCTCTTGATCTTGGCATTCCGTTCCAAGAGAAAAATATTTTTTCTCGCAAGAAATTTTTTCTTGATAATTTTCAAGACTATTTTGTTGCTTTTATGTGGAATATTGTGTGTTATTTTCACTTTTTTACACTCTGGACATGATTCTAGTGCTATTAATTGGATTGTCGCCATCCGAGAGGTAAAATGTTTCGTCCTTTGACGAATTTATACAGTTTTTCCTCTGCTGATGGGCAAACCACTCTAATAGTTGCTTTAAAGCTGTTTAGGAGAGACGCAAACTTTCTATGGTCGTGTAGGAACGTAGTCATAAGGTAAGTGTTACAAAAATTTTATTTTTTCACTATTTTTCCGTTTATGTCATTTCAGAAAACAAAGTAAAGGTCCCAAGGAGTTCCGTCAGTGTTCCGATGGTGTACATTCGCTCTTGTTGTTGTTCAGAATTTGCTCACTGAAAAATAATAAAGTTTTTGTAACACTTACTTTAAGATTATGTTCATACACGACCGTAGAACGTTTGCATCTCTCCTAAACAGCTTTAAAGCAACTATTAGAGTGGTTTGCCCATCTGCAGAGGAAAAACTGTATAAATTCGTCAAAGGACGAAACATTTTACCCCTCGGATGGCGACAATCCAATTAATAGCGCTAGAATCATGTCCAGAGTGTAAAAAAGTGAAAATAACACACAATATTCCACATAAAAGCAACAAAATAGTCTTGAAAATTATAAAGAAAAAATTTCTTGCGAGAAAAAATATTTTTCTTCTGGAACGGAATGCCAAGATCAAGAGAATTTGCAGGGAAATTCGTCGGCATTTGAAGATTTTTTTCGATGTTCCGGCCCTTCTTTCACGGCGGATTCTGCAAAGCGCGATCTAGGATGTTCGCAATCGAATAAGAAAATTCTAATCTCCATCTATGCCAATTTTTATAAAAATCTGAGCGTCGCACTTCGGGTACTTCCCTTGTAAGCTAAATGTTATAAACACTTTAAAAACACGAAATTTTAAATCAATTAAATCAACACATGAATAAGGAAAATAAGAAGCAAACGTAACGCACAGCAAAAAACGAGATGAGCAAAGCAAAGCTGACACGTAATGCCAAAAATAAGAAAAATCGCGCAAATTTGAATGCGCATAATTAATTTGAATGTCAAACAAAACACTGACGTCAGTTATTTTCAATATGTTTTTAAATCTCATAGTGGCCGTGAGCTAATGTTTCTATTTTATTGTTACAAATATATCTTTTAAACTCTTCTTTATTATCTTCATTTAAAGCAACTTTATTTTGTTTCAGAGTATAAATCTGGTGCCTTTTAGCTTGAATCATGAATTGCTCTTTTCGAGTAACTTTTCCTTCCAGCAAACATCTTTTAAAGTCGTCCAATTTTAGAGTTTTGGTTACATTTTTCTTAACTCCTTTTGATTTCTTTTTCTCTTCTCCATCAACGCTGGATGCATATAAGGCAGGTGCGTTAGTAATTCGCGCCGAACTTTCGAAAAATTTTGCCAAATCCTGACTGGGAGGCTCCCAGTCAGGAATCCCGGGATTCCTGACTGTTAACCGAGTCAAAAAATTCCTGACTGTTGGTCCAGTCAGGAATCCCGGCAATCCTGACTCTACGTAGAGTCAAAAAAATCTTGACTGTTCGAACAGTCAGGAATCCCGGGATTCCTGACTGTTCGAACAGTCAAAAATTAGGAGCCCCCATAAAAGTACTTTCCTTGTTAGGTATGAAACAATTTTGGCACGAAAAAAATTCGACGCCGGTTCTTTTGTGGGGAAGACTTTCTGCAAAGCGCGAGCTAAAATTGTCTTACAAGGAAAGTACTTCTATGGGGTGTGGAATTACCGGTCGAGATATATATCAAAAAATTCGCAAAAATTTTCTGATTCAGAATATATATAAATTAGCTGCCTAATTTTGGTCTGATGACATGTTTTTGTCCTCAGAAGTTTTCTCGCGACACAATGCAAGTGTCTTTTTGACCGTGTTCTTACCAATAAAAAAATTTTGTTTTGTGCTAAAATAAATTTTGAGGCCTTGACAAGCCTTAAAATATCAAATTGGATTACAACTACACCTTAAAGGTAATTCCAATGTAAAAAATGGGTTCTAGTGTGGCAAAAGGAATCGAACCCGTCCCCTTCGGATTCCCAATCTAGCGCTCTAACCACTCGGCCACACCGCTCTCTTCCGAAGGAAGAGACCGAGCGCGCTTTTGTTGCCGCAGATTTTTTTCCTCGAGAAATACATTTCTTGATAAAACTCGTTAATAGACCAAAATTAGGCAGCTAATTTTTATATATTCTGAATCAGAAAATTTTTGCGAATTTTTTGATATATATCTTGACCGGTAATTCCACACCCCATAGAAGTGCTTTCCTTGTTAGAAAAAACTAAATATTATAAATTTGTGGCAAGTTCCATCAAAATCTGAGCGTCGCACGTCAAACTGAGATAAGCTAAAACAGTCCGGTGAGTGGATTGGCAGTTTGCCAAAAAAAGACGCAAAAAAACGTTTTGTCGGGGAAGAAATGGGGAATTTTTTGGGGCGAGAGAGTACGGTTTTGCGTGTCTTTTTTCTCTCTTTCTCTGCGAAATCAAGGCGAAGTGTAAAATACCGATAGCGAAGAGTCTATTCCGGTCACCGGACTTCTCAGTTTGACGTGCGTCGCGACTTGGTGTCGCACTTGGGGAATGCGAAGTGCCGAAACGAGGAGGGAGAATCCTTGGGTTGCCGTGGGGTACTCCCCTGTAAATTTATACATCTACTATAATGTCTAAATGCGCGTGAATAACAATGCGTAACGGAAAAGGTCTTGCATAGTTAGAAAAATGGATAAATTTTACTTACTTTTCGAGTTATTGCTCTGTCGATCTATATAGAACCAAACAAATTACTTACTACCTAGTGAACTGGAATCCCATCAGAAAATTTTTCCGGTGCGAAAACATTGAGTTCGAACACACGAACACCGGCATACAGGGGTGGTCAGTGGGCCGGCCCGGCCCAAACGGGCCGGCCGGGCTCAAAAATGGAAAATTACAAACGGGCCGGGCCCGTCTAAATTACAATGCCAAACCGTTGGCATTCATTGTTTTCGCGCCGGGAAAATTAATTGATGTTGTTATAGTTGCTGTTTCTCAAGTTCTAAAACGTTTACAAGTCTATAGTTCCATTATAAAACCACAAAACTATCACATTGATCCTTTACTAGCTATATCAACGCCTTTTTTGCCTAACAGGGGAAGTACCCCAAGTGCGACGCTCAGATTTTGATGAAACTTGGAACAAATTTAGAATAATTTTTTCTAAGATATATGCGAGAATCCTAGCTCGCGCTTTGCAGAAACAACCGAGATTTTTAGATCGAAAGTCGGCGAAAATTTAGGACTTTTTGCCGAATTTCGGCACGAAAAGTTTCATGCCTATTTCTACCGTAAAGGATAATGTTTCTACAAAAAATGAAATTTTTCCGCACGAAACTGCCAAAGTTATGGCCAAAAAGCGTTTTTCTCTCTGACCGCTCTCCACGTTTAGCGTGCTCTCTCGGCGGCAAAAATCGTCCGATATCTCGGCGGCGCCCGCAAAGCGCGAGCTAAAACTTTCAGGAATTGATATTTAGTCTATTCCCGACGCACATCAACCACAAACAGAATGCCAAGATTTTTGGCATTCGGTTTTTTAAGGGTCTCTAATGTTTTAGCTTACTGTGCAGTGGGTAATGAACAAAATAACATGAACCTTCGATTAAAACATTGCCAAGGACCCATATTTTTTAAATTAATGGATTTTGGCGTTCTTCGGCCACCAGGTTAGCGACAAACTGCCGGAGAAAATCGAATTTTTGCAAACTTTGCGGCCGAATAACTTGTCTAAAACGATCGAGACACGGAAAGTGATTGCAACGATCTTCAGAATATTGTATTCTAAGGTAGTATGCGAAGTTTTAAGCAAATCGGACAGATAATAAAAAAGTAGATGCGATTTTAAGCTTTTTACCTTATGGATTATATTACTTTAGGCAACTTTTAATGTCCGACAGCGTTGAATAGTCTAATTAATTAACTATATTATCTCATAACATCCTGTTAAGGGAGATTAATTACAAAAATTTTAACTCTCAGGCCGAAAAAAAGTTTTACCTTATAGTAGCTTACCTGATCTTATACCAAAAATAATGAAATTTTATGACTAAAGTCAAAGTTTTAAAACTATCTATGTGAATTGAGATGGCTTTCTAAGGCTATACTGAGCTTTTGGAGTTGGTTTCAACTTCGCTGCGCCAATTTCAAAAATGGCCAATATCACCTAAAACAAGGTTCTTAGAACAGCTTCTAAACACGTGCGGATGCCACTAATTATGCTCTTATTGTCTTCTTAGATCATAGTGGACCTAGCTGAGTCAAAATTTAGCGATTTATAAAATATTATTTTAGTCACCTAAATATCAGTTTTTTTGGAATTTTGACTGTGTAAGCCAGTATATGACACAGGGTTGCTTATTGTTCTCTAAAACTACTCTAACTATGCTCATAGAAAAAAGAATTTAGGCAATTGCTTTGTTACGAAACGATTTAGAAGCAAAAGATGTCTAAAACAAGGTCTTCAAATCTACTACTACTACTATTTTTTGGTCAGTCCGACTCGTTTCCAATTTTTAATTTGAGCTACCCTTGGGCACCCTAACAAAGTTATGCAAACAGTTTTCCCGATTTGAAACTTTTTTTTTTGTGGTTGATGTGCGACGTGTGTGCAAAATTTAAAGAAAATCTGAGCGTCGCACTTGGGGTACTTCCCTTGTAAGTTTAGATCCCAAGCTTGGGCGCAGTTCGCAGAACCCTCTATAAACGGGCCTGCACGGGCCGGGCCGGGCCAGGCCCGTCACGGGCCGGGCCTGGAAAAAGACTAGACGGGCCGGGCCGCGGGCCGAAAATCGGAAAAATAGGGTCCGCTGACCACCCCTGCCGGCATATCAACAGGAGGAAGAGTTGACCACACAGGGCGAAAGACTTGGCTCATATAGGTCATCTGGATGTTTTCTTACTTATCGCATTCTCAGACCCGATGACAACTGCCCTGCCGAGAGCACCTAAACCTTATGACGTTCTGAGAGTCAAAAGAACGAATTGGATCAAGGACAGGCCCCTCTCCTCGGTCTTCTCGTTTTCCCGTGAACAGGCGCTTCCATTTTATGTTTGTGCTTCGTCTCGGTTTATGAGAAAAAAACAAAGGAAACCGAAGTCATGTAGTATTCCACAGTTTACTCACTAAAAATATGAAACTAAGGAAGAGAGACCTTAGAATCGGGAATATTAGATCAACAATCTTATAAGGTCCGAACTGCCTAATCGCCAACATGATTATGATAATAATGTCAGCAAATGAAACATTGTAAACATGGGTGAATATGGGAGAGGGATCTAGATGAATTTTTGGATTTCGTCGTAGATGGCCAATACCAAGGCACCACCAGTTCCACGGAAAACGTTGGAGAGGGCTCCCTTGAACATGGCTCCCAGACCCTCGTTTTTGACGATCTTGACGGCGCAATCCCAGGTGTTCTTGTAGAGGATGTCTTTACGGCCAGACTGCATCATCATACGTCTACGGACGGTATCCCATGGGTATGACAGAACTCCAGAAGTGATAGTGACAACTTGCGCAATACCCCAGGCGGCGAAGAAGTTCAATTTCTTTCCATCTGCGCTGAAGGCGGACTTAGCGGTATCGAACATTCCGAAGTAAGCAGCACGGTAGATGATGATTCCTTGGACGGAAACAAAGAAACCACTACAAATATTGAATTATGCCGTTTGAAACGCGGAAAAAAAACATTTAGGGAAAATAAAGCCTACCGGTAAAGTCCAATAGGTCCATCAGACTTGGCGATCTTCACCAAACAATCTCCGAGACCCTTGAATTCACGGGAGTCAGCCTTTCCGATATCGGCAGCCAAACGGGTACGGGCGAAGTCAAGAGGGTAGACAAAGCAGAGAGAAGTGGCACCAGCAGCACCACCGGAGGCCAAGTTACCGGCGAAGAACTTCAAGAACTCCTTCTTCTTGTCAACACCGTCCAAGAAGAGCTTCTTGTAAGTGTCCTTGAAGGCAAAGTTCAAGGCCTGAGTGGGGAAGTAACGGATGACGTTAGCCAGGTTACCACGCCACAAGGCAGCAAAACCTTGTTCCTTGGGGACACGGACGAGAACATCGATGATACCCTTGTAACGCTTGTCAGCAGTGATGGAAGCAGAGGCATCTTGAACCTGAAAACAACGTAGACATAATTTATGAAAGCAGAGTTGCTAATTCAACCGATGAATAAACCTAAATTTGGCACCGAAATAAAAAATTTTACCTGGAGAAGCAGTTTCACTCGCTCGATCGGAGCAACGGCGGTCTTGGAGATAGCCGCGGCAGTACCACCGGAAGCCAAATCAATGAAGAATTTTCTGGCATCAAATCCCTTATCTCCCATGATTTCTATTTATGAGATTTGCCGGCGAACTTTCAACCGATCGAGGCTCAGGCAGGAGCTAAAGTGAACAGAGCGGGCCTCAGTTCCTGAAAGAAAAAACGAATGTTCTAGGGCGGGGAACGAACGAAAACGTATGAAACATCACACAAAAGAAGAGAGTATGGACGCGTAGATGCATGAGAGACTTCGACCCGGCACGACGCAAAAAATTAGTCTGGCCTTTCCCACGAAAATACAGAAATCACATTTTCGTGGTGGGACGCCATTTATGTGGAAGTGTATAAGCAAATCAGAGGTGCGACAGACTGTGTAGACTGGGCCTGCATGTGCCCTTGGGGGAACGGATTAGTGACCTACACACAAAATTTCAGTCATACGCCGTCTCGCAGCAGAATGTCTGACCACGGCAAAATGAAAGATCATTTCGGAATCTGTAACCCCGGAGACGTCCTTTTGCAAAAGCTTTTGATAAAAGGTGGTTAAAATGATCATACCGCAAAGAACGAGAGATTACACTGCTAATCGAACGCTGTTTTATGTTGCAAAGTACATAGTTTCGGGGAATGAGAAACGCCAGATAATATCAATTAACATTATAGCACAGCTCTAAATAAGGGAATTTATTTAAACAGCTATTAGCAAACGTTTAACGAAATACTAATCCAACTGAAAGCAAAGATCACTGTAAGACAAGTCCGACCTCTTCTGGTGACATTTCTGGAGATTTCCAGTTGTACAAGTAGTACTGCAGATTGCCGTCACCAATTCCGAATTTCAAATCAGAAAGGAAAACTTTGTTGTCCATCAGATCAAGGGCATTGAATACATCAAAACCGTCCTGAACAAAACACCATTTAAATATAAAGTCAGTTTTACCTGGTGAGCGCAGATGAGGGCGTCTCCCATGAGTTCGGTCAAGGACACAGAGGTGGCGACATTGTAGAAGGAATAGGCAGCCACAATCTTCTTGTGTTGGGAGTTATTGACCACAGTAGATGGCAACGAATAGAAGGAAATAAAATCAGTGACTACGTTATCCTTCTCAATTACATACGAATAAATTACTTGATCGCGGGGAAGGAAATAATGATCAAATTCCTTTTTGGAAAACACTGGATGGAGCAAAAACTTGCTGAGGTAGTTAGTAAGTAATTGGTATGCGCCTTTGAGATGTCGTTTTTCTAGTCTTATAACCTTGTGAACGGGTTCCTAAAATACATAGTTTTATAGAGCTCGCTTACATTTCGGAGTTTATAATATTTTATGGTCCGTTGCATAGTCATGTTCCTTCCTAGGCAAGAGAAACGACATTCAATCAGCTTCTTGGGATTTAAAGACCGATGCCAGTACCTCGAAGTGGTGATAGGCTTGGGTAGAATAACTCCAGCGGTGTAAGCCGCCTGGAAAATCCCAGTGAGGTTGACCCGTCTTGTAATTTCCTTGACTAGAACAGGGGTGAGTCTTTTGGAACGTAAATTTTTATGAACGCAAAGGAAATTGATCTCCACCATATCAATCTCAGCATCTCGGACCTTGATCTTGCATGGAACGGCTGCAATGAAAGCTAAAAGCTTGTTGGTCTTGCTGGCTCGGACTCCGCAGTGCCATTCAGATTTCCATCCCGGCGGTAACAAAGCCCTAAAAGCCGAAGTTGAACGATAACTTTAGCTTACCATTTAAAGAACTCTTTACTGTAATCAAACCGGAAAAGGCTCTCATCATCTTCAACATAATTATCGCTCAGTAATTTATAGAGTTCAGTCAACTCATCATCGTTTAGGAGATCAACATTGCACCATGAAAAGCCGGTTGGAAGTGTATAAGGCTCCTTACGGATTTTATCAAGTGGGATCGGGGCTTCGATGTAAGTGTTTTCGGTCACATTTTCTTCTGAAAAAATGCATCAACACCAGACCTCCGTTTTAAGATTCACAATATATAAACTGGGATACCTAGTTTCGGAACAGGCTGGGTTCCCCAAAAAGCATAATTATGATGCTTGGCTTCACTGAAATCCCGATTTCCACTCATGGCCAACTGAAGTTCTTGAATCTTCTTTATTAGCTCAGCGTGAGTGTCTGGAACAATGGCCGAAGAGTTTGTGGGGACATCCTCATTACCGCCATTCTTCTCCTCAACGTTCTTCCCATTTTCGGTAGGATCGGACATCTGCGAAATTAATAAAGAAAAAGAGGAACATAGATATAAGAGGAAGATTAACCAAATTACAGAAACCACGGTCTTTATGATCTTTTATTTTGTATAAGATAACCTAATTCAAATCTTACAACCCGCAGTCTCGGTGTCCATCGGCAGAACCCCAGTTTCCTTGAGTTTCCTTAATGCCGGCGTATAATAATTTTCCGGCAACCGCTTCAATTCAACCAATCTCTTTGTATACTTCGGATTATTGTCTCTAAACATCAAGCTGAAACATCCAAAACAAATCGTACCTTCTCCAAATCCGTTCCTGTTTTGTACACTGCCATACTGCCTCATCCCAATAATTGCAAGCGCCTAGATACTTCTCTAAACCATAAATCAGAATTTTTTACACCTACTTACGCATCTTATTTTCATTCCAACAGTTGTGCAGCAATTGTATTAAGAAGTTACATTCGGCTGTGTGGAGATGTGGAGAGAGATCTGGCAGCATTTTTCATCTACACAAAAAAAAATATATAAAAAAAAATTAGTGTGAAAAACGTATTTTTTGGTTCTTGATACGAATTCATTTTTGGCATTCTGTAAATTAAAAATAATTTTGTGAAAAAACGTGGCGAGAAGTTGAAAGAAAATGAGCAGAGGTACGCAAAAGTAGTGGTAGTAAGATATTATTATATGATGGAGCCTAAAGTCGAACAGGTAAAGGTCACAAGAGATATTTTAATTGATCTAGTTTTTGAGAAATCAGCTCAAGAAAGGAAATCTGGTCGACCCAAATATTTTAAATGCGCCGGAGGTTCGAGATCACCTACAGGAAACTGAGAAGATAGTAGACCGATTACTGGAAGAATTGGCAGTGAGTATTAGAACAACGCGGACTGAAGTTGCGTCTCCCAAAATGTGGGTATATTTTTAGGTATCAACAGAATTTTAGTTTGGGGAAGCTGAAAGATCTTGGGAATGCTAATCAGAAGCTGGACAAGCGACTTCAGAGCCATATCCAGAAGTTGAAGAAGAATGAAGGGTCTTTGGTTGGGACTTCTGATGTCCTCGAGTTTGATTCTGCCAAAGGAAGATCGGATCGGCTTATTGAAGTGATTAATGTATGTTACCGTATTCTTCTTTCGTTTTATTTTTAGGCTAAAACCATGTGGGAGTCGTCTCTGCGAGTTGTGGATATGATGGGAGAATCGGAACAGAACGAGCTTTTTGGATATCTTGTTAATTTGCAGAAATCCAATCAGATTCTGAAACGAGTAAGTATGACTCGGCGAAAAAACGATTTTTTGCAGTACGTTCCTTCGGAAGAGCGAGATCACTTATTGGAGACTCGAAAAGACCTTTTTTTGAGTTGGTTCTCATCGGCAATTCTATTTGCGATCGACTCAAATGACATCAAATTGCTTCAGAATCTAAAGGAAAAGTTTGATGCATTAGATCGGACTGAAGGTAATCCGTTTCTCATCCGTAATTACTGGTTTAGATTATAAAAAGACATTTGGTGCGTTTATTACAAATACAATTTGTACATTTATCGAGGAGAACAAAGAAGATTTGACATTGATAAAGTTGCTTGACGAGTCGTTTAATTTATGGAAGAAGGCCAGCAGGTATATATATAATCGCTTGCCTGATTTTCGCCTTTAGAACGGCGTCACATCTATTTGGCGAAGATGGATCTCGGTTTGTAGCACTAAGTTTTTATGAGGGTATCACATCAAAAGACAATATAATTAAAGGGATTATCAACAGAATGGTAATGGAATCAGAAGATACATTTTCGACAGCCAGACAGCTTTCCACGGTATGTTTTGATGATTGAGTTTATTTTTGTTTTAGTTGAGAAAAGATTTCGGCGGCTATGTAAAAGCTGAAGGCGATGACGCCGTTTTCAGTGTGATTAACACCTTCTGCGATGATTTATATGAGATTATCAGCGATGACCTTTCTAAACACGTGAAGTCTCAATTGATGGTGAAAGTCAATGAAATTTTGCAGGTAAAATGGATTAAAATAACTAATTTTGTATTAGACCTTTAATCAGAAGGCCCACAAGAGTCACCAATGGATTCTCCCTCTTCTTGAAGGAATCCATTCTTTAATGAGGGATCTAATTACGGAAGCCGCGGACATCTTCGGATCCAAGTTCTCCAAATTTATTGTCCCCACTTTTGAGAATGCGATTGACCAGATATACTCGATATTCAAAAAGTCTGATATACTAGGTCTGAAAATTCCAAAAAGTAACGTTAATTTTACGTTGGATGAAGTGAATGACAAACTGATATGCATGTGCACTGTGGGGTATATTTTGAACATGATTGATGACATGAACTCTTTTATTCATGATGTGTATAATTCGAATAAGGATGCTAACGGTAAGTAATCAGAAAATGTCGGGCAGTGTTGTTGTAGATCCAAAAGAACCATACGTCATTAGAAATCGACAATTAATGGAGAAGTACTCGAGAAAGGTTGTTCAGAGCAAGGTCGGCGATCTCAGCAAGTTCTTGATCTACCCGATGACGGATGAAATGAACAAACTGGTAGGCTCTGTTTGGTGCGATTTTTTATATCATAAATCCTGTGAATATACGATTTTTAGAAGACGGAGATGGGCACTGCCGATTCAAAAGTCTCTCTTCCTACCTTCTCAATTACACCTCACAATTACATAACTACAGTAGGGCACGGTCTCCTAAGTCAAGTAAATAATATCGCGGCTTACAATAATGACAGGAACTTTAAGACTGCTGTGGAAGTAGCCTCGGGGGATGAATATAATGGTTAGTCTAAGATTTATTAGTTCATATCTGTTTAGAGGACGAATGTGATCTGTGGGTTCTGAAGGCAATTGTGATCTTATTGATGGAAAGTTTCTGCAATAATGTTGGAGATCCTGTCAAGTTGTCCCTACCTTTACTACGACAGTTCAATGCGGATGTCGGTATGTTATTTTGTTTTCGTTGTTCTAACAGGAAATTCAAAATTTATGACGCGTGTTTTTAGTCTTTCTGCTTGAGGCGTTGGAAGATCTACGCCTACAACCGTCGGATAATCTTACCAGTCTGGCTGATAAGATCAATCAACTAGCTGTGAAAAAGTAAATTATTATTATATATGTAAATATATTTATTTAAGTAAATTACGATAAATATTTCTATATAAAGAGAATTATGCAGACTGTAATCCCCAGAAAATACTAATAGCCAATGCAATCACTGCTATGCCACCTATAGCGCCTACAACAACATAAACTTGATTGTCCTGTATCTTCTGGACCGATCGTTCCTCACTCAGATATTCCAATTGAATCTCCGTGAGTTTAGATCTTATTCGATTGTTTTCGATTGTCTGATTGCAATCCGCCTTCCATTCGACAACCGAGGAATGTATCTAAAAACATATTTTTTCTAAGACTCGAGCAAGTCCACACTGTGGTGTCGAGTGAATTTTAAACTAGTTCAAATCAAAAATTTTCAAATATTTGTGCCTAGCACCCAATAAGTAATTTTATTTAAAAAAATCGGAAAGGTTACCGTAACCGGGTGTACTGTACAAAAAATATTTTTACAAAAAATTGTTTTTTTGGATGCTGAGAATTTTTTTTCTGATTTGAACGAGTTTGAAATTTACGTCGACACTGCTCTCCAACCTTACAAAACCGTGTTTAAAATAAAAAGGATACTGTAGTATTAGAGGGACTTACTTGACTTGGGTGGGCATTGGAATCTGTTTCGTAGTAGGTTTGACTATTCAAATAGATGGTCATCTTGCATGCATCTGAAAGTGAAGGCATCCTCCATTTGAGAACGGCCTCCATCTCTGATGTTAATGGTCTCTTCATTTCGGCGACTATTATATTAGGGTTATTCTTCAGTCCTCGGGCAAGATTAGTGACCGAATGGAAATCCGGGCATCTTTGCTCATCTTGCACCAAGATTATTAATTTTTTATCGGGTTCATTACAACTGTCGGCCATGTTTAGTAATGCCTCCAATTCCACATGATCTTCAGGTCGATAGACTTTCGGATTTTCAAAGAATTTGAACCATTTCAAGACGGAAATCTAAACAAAAAGTCGAATTACAATATTCAAAACATACTTTGTTGGAGTAATCACCTTCGTAAATAAATGTTTTTCCCCCAACGTGGTAGAAGAGTCCGATTTGTTTTTTCTTCATGACCTCATCTACTTCAATTAAGTCGATCGGTTTCTTATAAGGAAAGAATTGAAAGTACAGACGGTCATCCGAACTGTTCACGTTGTTTTCGTTATGACTTCGGACTATGTTGGATATCTGAAAGATCCTCCAGTTATTAGATTTTGGAATGTTTTTGAGATTGCGCAATCTGAATAATTTACTTGAGAACGGATTTTGAGACACCTGTTCCGACAGAACAAGGTGATTGCTCGTCCCGTTTCCGCCTCATTCCTCAGTCGATATCCAGTTTTGGAATTATTGTCCAATTCAACATCGAAGAAATTCAGACTAGTTAAAGGGAAGGAAGTGTACTCTAGTGGGAATAGTAGAAGAAGGAGGAAAGAACATATCCGCAGCATTTGATCGGTCTCTCTTCTGCTCCATTCCCGTTGATCTCATAAACTTTCAAACAGCTGTGTCCCAGCAGACCTGACAATTCAATGAAAAGGTGGCGATTTGTAATCTTAAAAATTAATGTGATGTGTCATGAATATTATTATGCTCTGTACAATAAAAAGAAGCCCGACTTGGCCTGTTTTCTTTTCCGTGGCCACTCGACCGTCATAATTGAGGGTAAAGGTCGAGCGGGGCTACCCGGCCTTAAGAAGATGGGCCAAAGAAGGTGCGCGACAGACGTCTCCCATAATTAGTAGGAAGCCCGGGAGAGGATAAGTTTAATTAAACTGGAGTGCCGGATTAAGACCAGTTTTTGAGGAAGTCCTTGACGAGATTCGGAAGCCCCAAGCTCGGCGACCGTCGCTCAAATCGCTGCTGGAGATGTCAATCTGTTCTTCTCGGTCTCCCTCTGGCTCACAATTTTGGGATCCGACCGCAAGAGAGTGGCGGAATTGACGCCTGCCATGATGACACAAACTTTGTGACTTCTCGGCCCTTAAAACCCTTTCGATCCGTTTTCCGGCTCGTCAACTCTTATAATAGCCCGGCTAAAGTTACTTTTATGTGCATATGGATACGTTTTCACGGTGGGTGAGGGATTATTTTTTTACCTTTAACTGGCATTTTCGTCATGCTTGAAGCAGAGTTAAATTTTTTTTGCATTTTGGAAAAGTTAAATGACACCTAGTTGTGGGTTACTGTAGATTATCGCTCATGATTTTATCGGGATCGTGATGATTAATCCCCAGCGATCCGTCTTCTTCTTCTGTAATCGAATCTTTATTTAATTCATCCTCGCCGAAACCGAAGAAGCCCTCACGCAAAATAAAAATAAATTTTCTCAAGATTTCGGAGATTTCACACCTCATCAGATAGACTTTCTTTGCTCGAGGCCGACCGACAGGTGGATTCAAGAGAGCCGCTCGCTCGTAAAATCGAAAAGTATTCCGGCGCATTTAATGAGTTCGCCCAAGGAATTGTTAAATCATTTCGTGGCATTTGGAGGACCGGTCATTAAGAGGTCAGAACAAATGGCAATGTCCTCTTTGTTGCGGGGTTTCGAGAACTTGGAGCGGGAGGACAGGAGGTCCGGCCAAAAGAACAATGTCTTTATATTAAAACTTGTCATATCCTGTCAGCATTTCTTCTTCATTCGAGGACAATTTCGTTGAGTGATCCAAGGGTCAGGCTCGATATTAATCAGTCTTGACTTTTCCCATTGAAACAGATAACAGTATGATTCTGCAAGGTTGCGCTTGGTTGGATCATAGAGGCCTCTTTTCTTGCATTCATCCTTTTTAATTAGGCTGTGTAAGTAGTCTCGTTAATGTCCCATTTTATAAGTATAATATTGGAAATGAGCCCTGCCTTATAGGACATATCCGGCGCCCTCGAATTAATCCGGGTTATTGCCTTTAACGCACCCACCAATCTTTTTTTACGTTCTCGCTCTTTATTTTCCCATCTGCCAATGTCGGGGGAACAGTAAGAACGTTCCATTGTTTGCCGTAATCTGCATTTTTATTGTCCGGATGGGGCGCCTGGACAAGCGGGGAGGGGCAGGAAGGAAAGTGAAGGGTAATACCGACGTTCAGGACCGAGTACATTCGTCTCATTGCCAAGTGAATGAGATGGTTTTGATCTCCGGGTGCGCGAGAGTTTTGTTTGAAGAGCTTTGAAGAAGAAGAGGCCCCTCCGGCTCTGTCTCTAATTAACGTGTGGCCAAGGCTCCTTAATCGGCTTCGATTGGCTTCGTTTTCTTGTTGTTCTCGACTTCTGAAGAGCTTTTTTATTCTCTTTTTTCATCACTTCAACGCAGAATTTCCGCTGGAAATCCTGTCCAAAAAAGGACGCAAAAGAGGGCGGGTTAAGCGTAATAGTAGTGTAAAAGAAGTAGAGGAAGAGGCCGGGGTGCGGCCGAAGGAAGTGGCCAAAGGCGATCAGTTTACGGCATGCGCACTCAATGTTTTGTCCCAGTTTGTTTCTCTTTGGCCGTATATTCTCACCCAATAGAATAGAAGGTACGAAGGCGCCGTGAAAAGCGTAACAGATGTCTTAAATTGGATGAATTTTGACGGTATATTTTGGCGAGATGAAACGTTTGTTGACGCACCCAATCCGCCTCTATTTCCCATTTTTGGTGATTTTTTGGACCGACTTTGTGGCCCGAGGACGGACACGCGCAAGTCTGTTTATTCAGCCGGCATACTCCCTAATCTCGCTCGGTCTTGTTTTCGGGCTGGAAGAGTGTTCAGCGCCGATCCCGGATTGTTTTGACTTGTGCTCCAACGGCCTAATACCAAATTATCGGCTTCATGTTTAAGTGTAATCTTGAAAACAACCCCTCTCCTCAAATGTTTCTTGCTTTACTTTCCCTGATGGCTCGCTTATCTCCTTACTACACAATATCCACATCAGTATCGTGAATAATTTATTTAGGCCGACTTTTATCGATAGTTTCCGAGTCCGTTTGTCAGCATAATAACTCTTTCAAAATACAGCTTGGAATTCCATTTTGCCACACGGAAGAAAGAAATGACGGGTTTTTCGGCACTCGGGGCGAAATTCTATATGGCTATGTTTCTCGTGGATGGGTTTAGCCGATGATTGAGCGGTAATACAGAGAAGGCGACGCGACCTACCATTTACAGTCGGATTATTCTTTGCGTAAAACCGTCCCGGAATTCGTCCTTGGATTTGGTAATGGCATCCGACTCCCGACCCGGTTCCCAGGCTTTTTTAAGCGCGGAATTATCAGCCCAAACTGGGTGCAAATCTCTTCCGTTTTGGGCCAAATCGTGGCCAAATAATGTTTGTAATCAAGTTTGGTCGCGGCGTTTTTTCTGGGGAGCCGTGAAGCGGCAGCCAGCCCCACATCCGCTCCGAGCTCTTTTTTGGAATCCGATTTGCCGAAGCCTGATGACACTCCAGAATCCGGCGGCCGCGTCTTCTCATCCAATTATAAAGCCGGCACGCTCTCATTAATTTATCTTTTTGATTTGTGGCCGTCCAGACCGAGCCACCTGAGGATAAATCTCGAGGACTAATCGACTAAGAAAAGCCCTCACTTCTTTCGTACTCTGTCGGCACGTCAGTCCTAAACGAAGGGGACTGGCAAAAGACCGGGGGTCGGTCCTGTCCAAGTCTTTTTTTGTGTTCCGTTTTGCTCTTTCGCCGCGATTCCAAGGGCGGGGTTGGATTCCTCAAGTTTGACTTTAGCATTAGTACTGTGTGAGCATCGATCGAGGCTTGCGTCTTGACTCTTTTCGTACGTTCCGCGGCTTTCACGTATCCAGATTTTTTGGGCCGCCGCAGGGTTTCTTCGGGTCGGCCGTGGAAAGATTTTGTTGGCAAGGTGTTTGTTATGGAGTGCGACCCGGAGGGCAGAAGCCGGTTCGTCCTCCTCCTACTTCGCTGTTAGCGCGCATTTTTCAAGTGTTTCGCGGAGTGCCGCGCGGTCCAGTCCGCATAGCCTTATTCTCCTATTTTTAAGACAAACACAAACTACAGCATTGCAGGAAAGGCCAAGCCTTCGCCACTCCACTGCCTTATCATCGCGGCTGGGATGAAGTTGCCACTTTTTTGGATATCGTTACTTTTCCTTCATGGAGTCCGTTCGCAGGTTTGTTTCTGTTTTTTTTGCGTCTTCCAAACTTTGTTAGGCATTTCGAACGGCTTTCAAAACACATATATATTCCCCAAAGGAGGGTTGACAAATTTGTCCCCAGGGTAACTCTTATTTGTTTCCGAACATTTTTTAATTTTGCGTTTGATTTATTTCAAAAAACTTTTCCAGAACTGTAACTACGTCACTCTGGTCAAATGCTTCATAAATATTTTGGATGATTGGACTTGGACTCTCTACGAATTGAAAGAAAACGTGGTCACAATCAACGAGGATCAATGCAAACATTTGAAGGAGCTGGACAGATGCATTCAGGTCTGTTTCTTTTAGATAAGGGATTACTCATCGCGGGGATGTCAACCCCAGTTTTGACCGTATGATGGATTTGGTTTCTAAATGAATTAATTAATAAGGAGAAGGGAAGAGGGTCCCGTTCGACCGGAAATGGCTTTGCCGCAAAGCCGGATCTCTTTCGGATATGCAAATTCGGGGCTTTAAACAAACCGACTACAAAGCGGCCTTAAACGGCGCTCGAATAGGGCTCAATTAACGATCCGTTCGAATCATTAAGTCCAACTCTTCTTCCAAACACAATTCCCGATTAGATTGGCCGAGGGCCAACAGAGTGGTCACTCGGAAATAAGCGGGGACCATTGGCATGTTTTGAGGACAAATTGAATTTGAAAATTTGCAGGACGACGGCCCCATCCCTCATGAATGCAATCACAACGAGATTGTGGCCGCTTCTAACACCGTCAGCGATCTGTTGACCCATCGCAAGAACTCGGGCAGCTTCCTCAAAAGTTATTATCTCCTCACTTATGCGTGCTCCCCCGAAGGCCAAGAACTTCTGAACGAACACAGGAGTTGTTTGTCAGCAGAAAAGATTGGAGAAATGACTTTGTCAGCCGGAACGTATCTTAGCGAGAAGTTCTTGGAGCATCCTGACGATCAAGTTTGCACCGAAGTCAACAACAAACTGCAGGAATATATGGATGCGATGAGCGGATTATGTCAGGAAGAAGCCTCGCAGATTATGTGCAAGAGCTTGGTTAATATGTTCAAGGTAATGATTTATTCATTAAGGAAAGCAATGTAATACATTAAGCGTCGTACTTGAGTTGTAACGAATACATTATCAAAAACTTCAAGACCCGAAAAGTACTGTAAAATTAACCAATATCAACTTTCAGGGCCTTCATGCCGACAAATTACATAACTGTGAATTCACTTGTCTCCGACAATTGACAACTCCGTCTCCTGTCCAGGGTGAAGTGGTTGATCAGATGAATGCAAACAGCGACCAACTGGCTTCAGGGTCCTCGACATATATCACATCGACCTTGATTCTGGTGATGGCGACCTTCTTGATCAGATGAGCTGGCAGTTAACGATGTTCTACCACCATCCTCTTCTGCTTGGAGTAGCCAAATTCCGGTTCATTTTTGATCATTAGTACATAGAGCTTATTGTTGTAGCCGTTAATTTCGTATAGAGTAGTTGTAACAGGAATAATTTAACTGTGCTTTCCGTATTTTCAGTCTTATACTGCCACTCGTTTAATTCTCGTTTTTGGTAATGTTCCGAAAACATAATCTACTGCAAGATGACTCACCAATTTGTTTTCATTGTGTATTTCTGATTTATTGGGGTCCCCGCTCTTCGCAGCTGATCGATGTTTTCGGACATAACATTTCCCTTTCCAAGAGTTTTTCTCCAGGCTCAATTCCCCGATTTTTGTTTGTACAAAACTCTCCTCAATATATTGATCTTGTTTCATGTGATTTCTCTGTTTTCTCCAAAAGATAGTTACTCTTTTCTTAGTACTTTGGGTAATTGTTTAGGCCGGACATATGCCATCGTTCTTGAAAATCCTTTAAAAAGACCTGTTCTAGGCCCAAATTCTTGTGCCAAAACCTTTTTTATGACTTTGGAATGTCACGATGACATGTTTCCGGACTTTTTTATCTCTGAAAAGAAAGAACCTCTGGCTTTAAAAAATAAATTTATAAAAAAGAGGCATTGAGAGTGTTTGAAGGAATGTAACTGAAAGAGCCCGAGGGGGTAAGCTGTAGAGCGAAAGCTCCTCCGGCTGCAGCCCATTCGCAGAGAGGCCACCGACTATTTTTTCGTTTTTCCCGCGGGCAGTATTGAGGAAGGAGATTACAAAGTCAAATTTGAGCTTTTTCGTATCATACGGCATGGATTTTGACGACTTGAAGCCGGTTAACTTCAATACGGTAAGTGGTAAATGAAATCACATGTTTCATTAGGCCATGGGTAACTTTGCGAGGATGTTTCCACGATTGGAAAAGCGGCTGATCGAACAGATCTTGAGGAAACACAATGGAGATGTGGCAGATACAGTGGACGAATTGCTAAAGATCTCGGAAGAAACCGAGAAACAGGGGCATTCGAAAGAAAAGTAGGCAATTCGAGAGTTGTGATGAGAACAGGGTTGGTCATTCTACATTCAATTTCAGCACGGACAACGACTTTGCCTATGCAGCCATGTTGCAGAACCAAGAGTTTCTGAGCTATCTCAAGACGCAATCGGCCTTCCAACAAGCCACCCACCACCGTATGCCTAATTCGATTATTTTTACAATATTGTTTCAGGCCGTCGGGCACGAAGACACGGCTCATACAATCGATACGAGAACGAAGAATACGAGCGTAATTATGATTACTCGAGACCTTCCAGTTCCCGAGTTTCATATAATGAAGAAGATTATCAAAAAAATTACATTCCGAATGGACCCTTGGTTGGTGAGTAATATTGACCCCTTCCGCACGAGTCGGAAGGTGCGGACTGAAACGAACAGGTGTACAGTGTATATACATTGCTGACTTACTTTTGACATGGAGTTCGCTCAACTCGGCTCTGGCCGGCGGATATGGAAAAAATTCATAAAAGTGCCCGAACTTCACTAATGTCATTTACTCTTTTGTCGTTGCAAATTTGATCGGGCAGTACAATGGAAAAATAGTGTGACACTCCACCTATTTTTTCAGTCCAAGCTCACCTTTCGGCGACAAAAAGTCTAGTTACTGTGAATATTTAGACACTTTGTAATCTTTAGTCATCTTTTTGGCCTAAAATCAGGTCTAAGGGTCTTGTAGAAGTATTGATACATATACATATCTCACTCTTTTCAAAAATTGGAAATTTTCGGATTTTAATGTTTTTTATCGTATAAGATGTCCTCCGTTGTCTAATTGTAAATCTGACCTGACCAAAAGTTGATTACTAGTTGAAAACGCTCGGAACGTAAAATTCAGGTGTTCTATGAAGCTTCCACACTTTAGGTCAAGTTGCCTCCACTCGTTAGAACAATGTGTTATACGATAAAAAGGCTCAAAATTCATATCTTTCTGGTTTTATAGAAAAACGAGAGGAATGCATTAATTAAAAATGCGTTAAAAACAACAAACATGATACAAAGGATCACATAAACCACATTCAGTGCCGCTTTCTATTTCTATGAGACCTACACGCCTGATTTGAAGAAAAAAGATGACTAAAACTTTGCAGAGTAAAGTTTGAAAGTTCACCAGAAATAGCTTCTGTCAAGAAAGGTGCAGTGTAAATCTCATTATCTACACTGTTTCAAGTAGGGCGTTTTTTATGAAAATTTTTGCTGTCGTCTGCCGGAGCTGAATTGCGCGGAATTACCGTCATAATGTTAATCAGCATGGTACACTTCAGGTCCTCCCGACTCGTTTGGAAAGAGTTAAATATCCGGGTATTTGTGCCCGAAAAGGTGTTACGCAATACGATGACAGTTTTATAAGGGGCCATTCTAGACCCGTGTGAGACTCCGCGCTCGAGACTTCTGAAGAAATTTATTCCCAAAATAAACAAAAAACAGAGTGCGACCAAGCCCGAGGATCTGTATCCTCACACAGTAATTGTTGATTATGTCAATGGAGATGAGAGATCGATACAGAAATTGAAGAATATGGGAGAAGGTGAGTTTATCCCGCACCTCACTCATCCCTTTCAGCCTCCAAACAACTTTTGTCATCCGTCGCCAAGAAATTCCTTGCCGAAAAAACACTTAAACTAAGACCAACTGAAGATTAAGTCTTCCTATTCTTGCTACAGTATTTATTTCTAACGTAATTAAAATGCCAGACCATCATTTCATTTGTTCCCATCACTTGTCATTGTAATATAAAATATACCTGTATAAATCTGGTTTTTTGACAAAAGAGGGAAAGGTAAATTGGGCATGGCATCTGCTCTGGAGAGCAGGTTGGAGGCGACAATCGGGGAAAACGATCCGAAGAGAATTCGGAATGACCCCTGAGGGGATACAAAGGGATGAAGGGGTTTGAAGAGATGTTCTCCAAACAAGGGAATCGTCGCTCGAGAACCTCTTGGAACTGAACTTG
The DNA here is from genome assembly GCA_904066235.2 of Bursaphelenchus xylophilus. Lineage (NCBI taxonomy): Eukaryota > Metazoa > Nematoda > Chromadorea > Rhabditida > Aphelenchoididae > Bursaphelenchus > Bursaphelenchus xylophilus. Next base: position 5,072,227 of record CAJFCV020000003.1, on the reverse strand, counting down.
CAGGTCTTTTGAGTGACGTCCCAATTCGTGACCTTGTCCCACGCTTCCCGTTGATTACTCTCCCTTTCTTTGATTGTCCAGTAATCCCTGATCGTCGGCGATTTAAGCCCTAATTCCACTGACGTTATTTCGTTTTTTGAGATTCGTTTCGTTCGAAAAAACATTGCTCTTCGAACTGCAATGAAGACCTGAGGATGAGATTTGATTGTGTGGAACGACGCTTCTCCCGGCTGTTCTCCAGATACATCCTGGTCGTGAACAGGAATCCTCTTCCTTTCCTGGTCATCCCCTTCTGTCTGACCTTATTCTTGGGTGTTGGGTTGAATCGTCACACTCAGGCGTTCGTCAAAGATGAATTGGATCTGTATACCCCGACGGGGGCCATGTCAAGAAGCGAATTCAAACAACTGGACAGACTGTTCCACATCAATGACACTGACCCATTTTATGCGAGTAGGAGGTAAGAGGACATTAAATCACCAAACTGTTTAGATATGACATCAAACGGACTGGTTATATTATCATCACCGGCAACGAGGAAGATGAGGATATCCTAAATCCATCAGTATTAAGTGAAGCGATGCATTTGTGGACCATAATTCAGAGCATGACTGTGGAATCCGACAAGAAAAAGTTTAGTTATTCATCAATGTGTGTCAAATTCCCAATGCCTGCGGAATTCGGGCAAACCTTGAGTTTATTTTTGTCATCAAATCAGAGGTATGGTATAAAATGTCATACAAATTATACATCCTTCAGTGCGGATCAGATTTGTGTCAGTAATCCGATGATTGAGATTTTCAAGTTTATGTTGAAGCCCGGCCAAAAACTCTTAACGTCAGCGTTGGATGAGAATCTGTTGACTCAAATCGGGGAAACCATGGCCATGAATACGGCCGAGATCTCCCAATTACTTGGGGGAATCAGTCTGGATAAACAAGGACGAATCTCTGGAGCCAAAGCCATTCTTCTGCCTTATGCCCTAAGGCATGCTACAAAAGAAGAGGATACGATTGCTGAGAAATGGGAGCTCAAATTAGCTAATTATCTGTTAACTTACCAGTCTCCTTTAATTAAGACTTCATGGTGGACATACGAAACCCTGGCCGAAGAATCAGCCAGAGATCGAGAGCAATTGATCCACATGCTGATCCCTTGTTTTCTGGTGGTCTCATTGTACACTGTAATGTGTTGTTGTGTCAAGAGTTGGATCAGATCTCGACCTTGGTTGGCCATCGGAGGAGTTCTCAACGCAGCTATGGCCATCATAAGTGCGGTTGGACTGTTGTTGTTATTGAGATTTAAGATTACCAGTATCGCCTATTCAATGCCGTTCATTGTTTTTTGTAAGTTTCCGCTTCTCGAATTTCGTATTGATTGTATTTATTTTCAAACTCATCTACTTTTAGCTGTTGGTGTGGACAATGTCTTTATAATTTTATCTTCATGGAGAGCTACAGATGAGAAGCTTCGATTCGAAGACCGATTATCCGAAGCTTTTGGTGATGCGGCTGTCTCCATTACAGTAACCTCTCTGACGGATTTTATCTCTTTTATTGTCGGTTGCTTTACCCCATTCCCATCGGTTCAGATGTTCTGCTTGTATGCGGTAGTAGCTGTTGTCTTCACCTACTTTTATCAGCTCACATTCTTCGCTGCCACCATGGTTTATACCTGTAAAAGAGAATGCGAGCGAAGGAACTGTCTGACGTTCCAACCGACTGTCCCAATCACCACCAAACCTCTTCCTCCTAATATGCCACCTCTAAAATATTTTCCGTCCAATAAGGAGATCCTCAAAAAAGAGACTAACACTTGTTTGGCCATCTTTTTCCGTACAAAATACACTGATTTCGTTATGAATCCTTACGTCAGAACGGTCATCGTTTTCGGATTTATTCTCTATTTGGCAAGTTTACCTCGCAATGAATTAACCCTATCTTAGATGACAGCAACTTATGGATGTCTTCATCTGAAGATGGGATTGGAACCATATGACCTTCTTCCTGATAATTCTTATGGAAAAAAGACGCTGAAAGATGTCGAGAAATATTTTTCAGGCAAGCAATAAAAAATTATGTAAACTCCCCTTTAGAATACGGAAGTTATCTTCATGTTTGGATGTATAATCTGTCTCACCTAAACACTGGTCATAAAAAGCTCTGGAGTATGATATACGATGAGATCCAATTGTACGAGTTTACTGAGTACTCTGGAGCTAGCGACTGTTGGTAAGCGATTTTAAAACTATAATAGCGGTACTGGTCCTTCCGGAAAGTCGCCGGCCTGAAATCGGCGACACGCACTGTGAGAAAACAGGAAGGACTAGTGTTATTATAGCCACTACTACGGTATTATAATATAACACTTTAGGTTACGATCCTTCCTCGAATTTATGGACAAAAACGGACTAGATCTAAATTCGACCTCGTTTATCTATAATCTCAAAAACAATTTCCTGAAGCTCCCCCAGTTTTACAAATACAAAAGGTACGTACTAATAATGATAAATTAACCCTAGTTTCAGGGATGTCAGATTCACAGCTGATAAAGGTTATCTTGAAGCCACCAGAATCCCAGTCCAACTTCGATTTGTGGGCTCGGCCAACCAATCCAAGGCCATGCATCTCTTCAGACGACTAGCTGAGACCAGTGAAATTCCTACAGGAGTTTATGCGGACTTCTTTCAGGTAATCTACTCTGTCTTAAATTAACTCTAGTTAGTTTGCTGAACAATATAACGCCGTTCTTCCTGGAACATTGTCATCGATTGCCATTGCTGCACTTGTGGTTATACTGGTCTCATTACTCTTGATCCCTGAACCAATTGCGGCTCTTTGGGTGACATTAAGTATCGGAAGTATTAATCTGGGCATCCTCGGTTTCATGACTTATTGCTCGGTCAGATTGGATTTCATTTCTATGGTCACAATTGTGATGAGTATTGGATTCTGTGTGGACTTTGCTGCTCATCTAACGTATCATTACGCCAAGGTAATCACTAGAGTACGTATGATTGATTACTTCCAAATTTAGAGCCCTGAAGAAGATGTGAAGGAGAAGGTCCGATCGGCCTTGTACGCAGTCGGTCCACCAATTTTACAAAGCGCATCGTCCACGGTACTGGGGGTATCGTTTATGTCATCCACAGAGAGTTATGTGTTCCGATCATTCCTAAAAACCATAATGTTGGTCATTACTTTAGGTGTTCTCCACGGTCTAGTTATTCTTCCCGTCTTCCTCTCTATATTTAATTTCCGTCGATCCAAAAGAGATGTATTAAAATGCTTTCCAAGTGAGCCTATCTACATTCCTCGTGTAAATTCACACAACTTTGTACCGCGCGAAGATGGGTTCCATAATTTATATGCACCTTCCTCTTCAATTGTTACGATTTCTCCTCCCGTTCAGGTTCTAAGAACGTACCCCTTATCTAGACAGTCTTCTCAAACCTCCACCACTTCCAAATACTCTGAATCCACTTCAGAAAATAACGTCTCAATCAACAAAATGGGTCTCTAGTTACAGGTACAAGTAATAACTTTCTATTAGGCTGTCCCAGTCTTGCTTAGTTTTGATGTTTATTTTCTAAATACACACCTTTCAAGCAACTCTTATGGGGCACGTTATTAATAAATTACACAACATTCTAAATATAAATTTTCTCAAAATGAATAAGCTAACATTCTACGTATACAAAGACCATCATCGTCGACGAATTCTACGACCTCTCACGTCTTGATCCAAAAAAATAATAAAAGATTGTGGACGTATTTATTTATTATGACCAGGGGTGGTCAGCGACATTTTTTTCGAATTTCCGGGCCGCGGCTCGGTACGTCAGAGGACGGGCCCGGTCATTCTAATGTTTTTTGCAGGCCCGGCCCGTTACGGCGTCAGCTCATTTGTCAAATTTCCATCTGCCCGTCCGCTGACCAACCCTGTCCATAACGGAAAAATCTTCGTATAAAAATCAATTAGAAACTGGAGGAACCCCGGGCGCAGATCGTCCAAAAAACTTATTTTCTCAATTGGTCAAAAATTGGAGATCTCATGAGAGCTCTTCTGATTCTAGAACTCAATTTGTGATATTTTTTGATTCTTCGTGCCTTGTGACTGATGTCGTATTATGGTAATAAATGTTTTTTAGCACCCTGGAGCCTTGTATTCAGGCCGAGATTTGTTGGGTTCAGAGTCACTCGGCCCTCCAAGTTCTCGATCAGCTCGAATCTATTTTGTTTGACATATCATGTCGTCTCAACGCGGTCAAGAAGTTGAATCGAGTTCCGCCCTTGAGGCAGTCTGAGCCAGAGCCAAAAACGGCCAACCTGGTGGCTCATGCCAATCGAGATGCCCTTTCAGGTCGGGTTACACTCATTGCGGATACCCTTACATTGGCAGAGGTGTCCATGAAACATATTAGGGCCAATGGAGGCGTGTACAAGTCCAGATGTGTCAATCACTTCAAGATCCCTCAGCTTCAGGCATGCAGTGCATTAGTGGTTAGGACGATGGGGACCCTACAAAAGGTGAGTGACAAAAGAAACGTTTTATTTGTGTCTTTTAGGGAAGGGCCAGTTATGACGAAGCGACGAAGGGAGCGGTTTATACATTAGAGACCTCTCAATTACTGTGCAACGTTCTCAAAGATGTAATCAAGCAACTCAACGAGTGCCTGCAAAGTCTTTTCGCTCCGGAACTTCGTACTTACCAAGAGCTCTTCCATTCAGCATGTGTGGATAACTTTGAGCCCGCTCCTCCATCAGATGTTCTCTTCAGTTTCTACGTGTCCATTGATCGTCTATTCCTAACTGCATATCAAATGACACCAACTCCGAATAACTCTTATTCCATTGCCAGTCTTCATGCCGAGGCTCGATTGGATTCATTGACTCAACTGCATCAGTTGTTAAACAAGGCTCGTCTCAATGCTTCTTTGCTTTGTTCCAATCTGGAGATGTTCCACAACTACCTAGATTAACAAAATATGTGTATATTTACTAACGAAGGTTATCTTGCCATGCATATCGTAGGAATCACAAGTGTAAATAGTGCGGTGTGATGTAAAATAAACGTTCCAGCAAGCTATTGTGTTCATGCATTTCAGCGGTTTGAAGAGCCGTTAGATTTCTCTTGTATTTTTAGTTGTTATGTCGTTTAGGTGTTAGCTTAAAAGTTTTACTGTGCCGGAAAGTCGCTCAGCTTTCTCATGAGGTCTATTAATGATCGCATAAGATCTGGCTATGATAGCAAATGATATTGATTCGATCAAGGACATTTCCGTTGTGTGCCAAGAAGAGTAAGTTCTCCTTCTCATTCATAAAAATTTTTAGTGATGTTCGGAAAGACGTAAGTTGGCCAAAAAATTCTCCGAGATCTCACGGAAGTCGACCAAAGCGACGGAATTTGGACAACAATTACTTATTGGTAAGCACCAGTTGTTATGAGTTATGTCATCTTTTTTAGCAACCTGAATTTGCTCTGAATTTGTTTTTCGAACCAACTGAAACGTCGCTGTGGAATGAGAGTCTCCGTTGGCGATTAGAAAAGGTGTTTTATTCGACAGATGATACTTCCAAAGCTCTTTTATTTGATTTCCGGAACTCTCTTGTTGTTAGTAAAAGATCACAACTGTCCGCAAAAAGCATCTACCCGGATCATGTACAACTGAGCGATAAATGTAGAGATTTGAGGAAACAAAACGTGACTGTTGTGAAGTTCAAGTAAGTGTCGTTGTTTTTCGAACCATTACATTTCAGTGAGGACACTGGAGAAAAGACAATCAGAGTTTTGAAGAATCCCTTGCGGAACAAAGAAAAGAACAAGATAACTTTGCTGCAGAGACCGGGGAGATCAACCGAAGATGTTGTGGTTAGGTAATATAACTGATTACAAAATATATGATTTATTGTTTTCAGTGAGGTCAGTAAACTGAAGATAAAAACTCCACAAATTTCATTAGAATCGGAGACCGAGGAATGTCTGAGATTGCTGGAGAGGGCAGGAAAGAACTCTGATCGAGCTGACTTCAAAGAAGCCACTAATAAATGGTAGGTTTTTATACATCTATACAAAACTATTTTTATGTTGTTTTAGTCTGAGGGCTCTCTCACTCATATATACCTGCGTGATCGAACTTGTGAACAGTAGGGAGGATGTGAGCGGTTTCAAGTTCAATATCCTTAGCAAGTTTGCGTCGGCTTTTGAGAAACTGTTCCTAAAAGTAAGCAAACTCCAGGATAGCATATGTTTTTAGCACCAGAAAGAGAAAGCTTTGTCTCCGGGAAGCGACGGAGATCATCACACGGAACTACTTCAGACACGTTTCAAAATCTTTGCCTTGGAGTCGCTGAAATTACATGATGATTTCATTTCCAAATTGAGGCTAATTGTGGAAGACCGAGATTGGGACTTCTTGTTGCCCCGGGACTTGTCCTCAGATCGAATCGGATTGATTGTTCTGGATGAACCTGAAAAAAAGTCTAATGGGAAACAGTCGTTTGACGTAAGAATATGTTTGAAGATGACTGCAGAAGTAGATGATTGCAGAATGTTACATAAAAACAATCTGTTCTCTTTTCAGCTGATAAGTTCCTTCCTCTACTCGGACTTTATGGCGCATGGCTACATTCACTTATCGTTGGCCAAAACATTCCGTGTGAAGGTCCGTCCTCCCGTCGAGAGCGCCTTTCCTTCTGATTTTTTCACTATTTATATTAACTTTTTCGTCAAAGCCTCAATGATTAGACCGGATAAGAGTTCGCCTTTCCTTGCCATCAAGAACTCTTTGGATGTAAGTCTCAGTAGATTTGTGATATGATTTATTCTAGACCAATCATATCGAGAATAATCTGCTTGCCTTGTACACTTACATGAGAGATGATACCAACAACAGAAGTATGTCTCTGGAATTGCGCAATCTAAGCAGACTGGTAAGATTTTTTATTTAATAATTTGTTTTGTCTATATTTTTATTATTTTGCGTTTTAGTATTCATTGTTCTACCCCATTTTTGCGGCTTCGTACGATGATGTTTTCAATGCCAATTGTAGGAAAAGGAGCCCTATAAAAAGTAGTGCTAAACAAAGATGGCTTCTTCCAGATGGAGTAAATGATCCCCTATTTGACCCGGATACGGCCAAAAGATTGGCCAACAATCTTCACAAATATACCTTCAAGGGACAGGAATTGGAGTTCAAATACTTTGTAAGCCATCATATGACAGTTAATGAACCTGTGGTTTCAGTTTTATTGGAGTGGCATTCGTCTGCTTACTTTTATGGGATACAAGATCCTGAACGGTCTGGACCTCGATTCCTTCGAGGAGAATGTGATCATTGCTATGGGAGGTCTGACTTGTGGGATTGCTACGAAAATGGTCGACTTATCTCATCTCGTACATCTCTCCCGATTCCTCATTTCTGTGGCCACTGTCTGTGCGGGTAATATCGCAACAGATGAAACGAGGATTAGACTTCGAACAGCCGTCAGATTAATAGTCGAATATTGTGCCGTGATTGTCAAGCAACTAAATATTATACTAAAGGCAACAGACCTGAAACAGAGCATACTAAATGGGAATATAGAGACAGAAGCAATCAAGTTCCTTATTCCAACTCTAATATTAACTTACTGGATGTCTCGGTTTTCTCAGTTCTCTGAAGTCGCGGAATGGAAAAGGAAATGGTCATTAGACACAAATTTGTTGGCGGATCTATGGCCAGAAATGGAAACACTCGGGAATACTATTGGGGAGATAGAAAACGAGCTTTTGTATATTAAAGTGGAAGGCAGGTTGATATGGTGGGTGTAGTAAATAGTGTGATTTTTTTAGAAAAGGACAACGCGTTGATAGCACTGATCCCTGAGCTTCTGAATTCGTATGGTTCCTCCCCCATCTTTGCCTCGAATATCCCCCGATTCTACCTAGAAATGGACGAACGGACGACTCCCTCAATGGACGTAAGTGTCTTATTATGTTATTTGACTTGGGAAAGGAGAAGAAAAGGTGTTATTCGGGCCAACTGGCTCCTCCTTCGACTACCATATTCAAGCTGTAATTGCAGTCATCTTTAAATAAGTCAGTTGATGAATCTTTGATTTCAGATTCAAGTTGATGTTCGTTTGTTTTGTCTCCACGACTCGCTGAAAAAGTTGGCTGGATTGAATGATTATTTTACCTACAAAAATGGTCGATTCCGAGGAGTGTCCGATGCTACTCGTGTCCTCGTTCCAGAATCTGAATATATTGATTTACCGTCCATGTTGCCAGTGCCTCTGAACGAGATCATTGAATGTGTGAATCGAAGAAGAACTGAAGTCCCAACTGAGCAGGCAAAAGAACTGGCTGAACTTGTGGAACTGGCTCGAGGTCTAGAAGATGCTGAAGAGGGCGAAGGGATAGTCAAAAACATTGTGATCGTCATCAAACCTCAGTATCTGGTTATAGACACCAACGTCTTTATTGACGCGTTACCTCATGTGGTGGAGTTGATGAAGGACATGGCTCTCACAATACTGATCCCCACACCGGTTCTGAGTGAATTAAGGGGACTGAGAAATAAAACAGCTCTCCCTGGAGATGAAAAGGACGAAAGAAGGGCCAAGGTTGTGAGTGAGGGAGCTCAGAAAACGCTGGATCTCTTCGAAACAATCACTCAGTCAAATGTAAAGGTGTTGCTTTGTAATGGAGTTGTGGACGACTTCCATCCGGACTATTATGAAAGGCTGGACGAAACTGTAAGTGGATTTTAAAATATGATAAACGTTTATTTCCAGAATAATGACCGTCTAATCATCGATTGTGCAAGAAAACTAAGCGATCGGGTATCAGCCAGAAGTCATTACGTACCCTGTGGAGAGATCTGGCTCTATCGCAATGTACTCCTCATCTCCAAAGACCGAGTTATGATGCTTCTCGCCTTTGGCCATCGTATTCCCAGCCTCGATATAATCACTTTCTCTAGATGGGCCGGCTTCAGAAAGCCCTCTGATTAACCCAGCATTTCTTATCCGGTGATACACATATTACCACTTTGATGTTATTGATTTTACTGGTAATTCCTCTGTTCTCCGGGTAGTCCTTTTCCATGATATCAATTTATATACATTCGAAGATTCTGGCTAGCGAACATAAAGTTTTATTCTTGAGTTGGTTTCCTTTCTTTCGCCCCATTTGTTTATTAAACCGTGGCTAAAGTTGTAATTTACAAACTCTTTTTTCGATGGTCGCTTCTGGTGTTGCTTTACAACCGGTTCCAAACTTTGCCCCCACAATTTGCTCGATCACCACGTGTGATGAATTCGGGGTTGGTACGGGTTCGATTCATCACCATGTGATGGCCAGGCGTAATTCTTCAGCTTGCACACCCGATCGTTCCGCCTCCCCTTCCAACCGCGGCCGTTGTAAACCAAACCCAGCGCGGGAACATTAACACATACCAAAGAAGTCAGTCGAAGAACCGCGCCACTGTCCGAAAATGGTGTTGCAAAAAAGCCAGAAGATTGTTGTTGTCACCGGCGGAACCCGGGGGATTGGCTACGGCACTGTGAAAGTGCTGGCGGAGACATTACCCAATGACGTCATCTATATGACGGGTAAGTTGCGTCGAAAATATGGATGACATTTGCAGGAAGGGATATTGTTTTTGGAGAGAGAGTCCTCAAGAAACTGGATTGTGAACTTATGAATAAAAAACACGCAGAGATCCGTCTACATCCCTTGGACATTACTGATGAGGAGAGTTGTCAAATCTTTGCAGAGCATTTGGAAAAGGAACATGGCGGGCTTGATATTCTCATCAACAACGCTGGATTTGCCTACAAAGTCGGTTTCAAAAAAGTGTTAATTCCTTTTTTTAGAACAATGATCCTACACCTTTGGAAATCCAAGCTGAAGTCACATTGAATATAAATTATTACGGAACCAAAAGAATCACCGATTATTTGGCTCCAATAATGCGTCAGCGTGGCCGGTGAGTACAGAAGTATAGCTTCTAATCGTGAAGTTTAGAATCATCAACATCTGCAGTCAAGCGGGAGTAATGCGAGGGGCCTACAAGAACGAATACATCGACCTGGTGGCAAGTCCCACCTCGACCTATGAAGATGTTGATAAACTGATCGAGATCTATAAGGAGCATTGTAAGAAAGGGCTTCCCGTTGGAGATGGGACCTTCGCAAAAACGGCCTACAGTGTTTCGAAGGCGTTGGAGATCGCTCTGACCATGATCCAAGCTCGCGAGTTCAAGGCCAAAAAGATCCTCGTCAATTGCGTAAGTGTGCTTGTTGGCACAATGACAATACAATTCTATTTTTAGTGTTGTCCTGGTGCGGTAGCGACACGAATGACCGGTTTCAAGGGGATCTTCACCCCGGAAAGAGGGGCTGATTGTGCAGTTTATCTAGCAACGGCTCGATTTCTTCCTTCGGGCATGTTCTTTTATTTACGGAAGCCAATTGATTGGCCTTGAACAACTTGCACTTGCCATAGGAGAGAAGGGGGTCGAGCAGCTTTGTCTGATGTACATTTTTGTTGTAAACGGGGAGTCTTTCCACATGTTTGTTAAAATAAATAAATTTTTTTAACTTTACACTGCTATCATTGAAATGTGGAAACACAATTTATGAAATTTACAAATAAGAAAAAATGCCGTAAAGACATATATGTACAACTATATACATAAATATATCTGTAGCTAAATTAAGGTGATAAGTCAAACAACAAAACGATCGATCATCCGTAATCAAAGCCTAAAACGTTGAGAGAAGACAAATGGACGATAAAAGGAAACTGTAAATAATGATATGACCTTAAAACATGTACGTTTCGTAGTTTGTGAGATTGAAGAATGCAGTACCGAACTTCAATTGAACCGCGGATTCTTCCTGTTTGGAGATTGACTTTGGGCCTTGATCTCATCCTCTTGTATGGATACCTGCTGTGTTGATTTTGAAGGCAATCTCGAAGGTTCGCTGACTTTTCGTTGGACTTGTTTTGGAGATCCCAACTTGTTCCTAATATTCTGAAGATCCTTCTGCGTTCGTTTCTTCTGATTCTTTCCATGTTCGCGAGCTTCGTTATAAACTCTCTGATTGTATCTCACCAATTTATCCACTTCTTTAAATTCATCCTCATCTTCGGAGGCGCTTGAAATGTCTCCAACTTCATGGGTCGCATCTGTCCACTGCAGTCTCTGAGATTGTTCAACCACTTGATGTTGTTCCACTTCTACTTGTTCATAAATTGCTTGGCTGACAATTGCTTGATGAAGTCTGTTTCGTTGGATACTTGTAGAATATCCCGATTGGCGTTGCTTCTGAGGTAGAATGAAGATATGCTCGCTGAACTTGGCATTAGCCGGGGCTTTCTTCGCTTGCACAAGTTTTTGATTAACCGATTTTTCCTGACTCAGATTGTGCCCTCCGGGTAAATTCGGTCTGATCTGGGATTCCGTGGAGACAGCAGATTTGATGGGCCAGAAGTTTCTTGTCACATATGGCCATTTTATATACCCGGCGTTCTTCTCCTCCAAGGAACTGTTACTCCGCGGCTTCGTGTCCCCACAGCTCTCATCCGTAATGCATTCACTGATCGACCTTTTATCCGGCACTCTTCTTTTGGGTCTAGCCAAATCTAAAGACGAAGAAGGTTCATAAACTTCATCCCGAGGACTGTCCGCCTTCAAAGTATCGCACTCGTCGTCGGTTTCATCAGAGGATAAGCCCACATTTGATGCTGTTCGTTGTACTTCTTGAGCAATAAACCCAGATAAAACAACTTCTGGGATCATGGGATGATAAAGAGGAGGCTGAGACTCTGGATCAAGTCTTTGAAGAGGCTTTGTGCTACTCTTCCGTCTGTTTCTTTTAATGGTTGATTGACTAGAAGGCGCCTTTCCTTCCCTGGATGCCAATCTCTTCAGAATTCGTAACTGTTCTTCTTCTACATCCTCGTCATCGATCGGTTGGAGATATCCCGTGATAGTCCTCAATTTAGTTCCCTCAAGAATATCCACTTCCTTGGCCACTTTCTTCTTTGATCTCACACTTGCTTTGAATACCGTATCCAACTTTGGGCACTCACAATCGCATCCCCCTGACGGACAGAGATCATAATTGTCAAACCATTCCCTTAGATGCTTCAAGTGTCCACCATGGCAACATTTCTAAAAATCATTACCAATTAAAATAGTTTTTAACTTACAGTACACCAAATAAACCAGTCATCCATGTGCATAGTAATCGAATGGACGTCCACTTGTTGGTTACAACTCTTCTTACAGATGGTGCAACATGGAAGAGGCTTGGAGCAATCGTGATGGGGACATCCATTCGTCCTCGGAGGTGGGGGATGGGCATTTCGTTGGCCAGAAGTTGATCCCGGAGGACCCATTTTCCTTTGATTATTCGTTTTTTGGACAAACATTGAGTCTTCCCCACTGATATAAGGCAAGATGGGCTTACCACAGAAATTGCATGCAATAATGCTCTAAACAAAACTTAAAAATAAAGAAGCCCTCACCTGAGCCAACTTCGCTTTGACTTCCACATCAGTTTTGGGGAATTCTAATTTCTTCCTCAAAAAAGTCATAATGAAAGACTTCTGAAGAATAAGTTGAGATGCTTGAAGCCATTGCATATATTGCAGAACAATTTGGAGTGAATATTTACGGGTATTCTTGAGTGCATTCTTCGTTCTGAAAAGCATAGAAAAAACAGTGGGCATGCTTACATTGCAATTGTTATCCTTTCCCTGACACTTTTCCTCATATCATAGCTTTCCCAAATTTTACTTCTTCTAAAACAATTTCCGGCACAAAGCAATAAAGCGGCCGTCTGGATGTCATTAGTTTGCTCGAGGTATGTCTGGATTGCAATATGAGACTGCTTGTGATCATCCAATCCACTGATAAGCAACACCGAGAGGGGATTGTCACTCTTTAATACCATGCTGTTAAGACGAGATAAGGATTCCTTAAAGACTTGATCGTCCATATGGATGGCGGCAAACGCAATCCTATCCGATACGGACATCCCATTGATCGCCATGATCTCTCTTTGCATTAATAAATAGGTGTGTTGTCTTCGTCCAATAAATCTGACCATGGCCATGAGATATGGCTGGTCAATCTCCCTCAATAACGAATCGTAGTTTTGAATTCGGATGCCGTCATAAGTTTCCAAAGCCTTGATCACGAGGTCAACCATGTGTTGATATCGCTGGATCATAAATGGGGAATGATTTGCAGTAAATTCAACCATACGAAGATATTCAACGGTCTTGTTCAAGTACTAAACTACATAAAAATAAAACAGAATACACCTACGGTTTTACAAGCCGGTCCTTGTAAGGCAAACATGGCCATGGTGGCAGCCCGGAACTTGTCCTCAACATTATTTGTATTCATTAGTCTTTCCAATCGAGTGGCCAGTCCATTATGATCATCCAAGGACGTCCATCCGCAAGTTCGGAGAATGTCATCTCGGTTTTTACTCAAATAATATCTATTTCTGAAAGTAACGGGGTCATCTTTAACCATCGTTGATGACTTCATTTTTCTGGCCAGCCGATGAACCCCAGGGAATCTAAAAGAAAAAATTAAGACGTTAAACTAATAAACATACAGCGTTCCGTATTTCTGTTGTACACGATGCGAAGCTTCGATTATGTAGATCCGAATAAGTAACTTCCAGCATTCCTTGAGACAATCACTTTCATCTTTATCATCTCGTATAGCCCGATCACTGTTCTCAATCAAAGCTCTGGCTGATCCCGCCGTCCTTCCAAATCCATATCCCTTCAAAGCGCGAGAATAAGAGGTCCTATTGATATCACCTCGCGCGAACCAAAGCTGAAGGTCTTTCTCGATTACCGTATTCGAGGCGCCTGAATGAGTACCCCGGAAGGGGAGATGATGTTGAATATCTCTGACACGGACCCGGCCATCCTCCGAATGGAGTCTACCTATGCATTCTGCTTCTATCTTCTCACATTCCGTCGGACTTTCAGGATCATTTGAATCACAAAACCCAACCGCCTTCTTTCGTTGAGTATGAACCCTCGGCTTAGGTTTTATTCTCTCAACAGAGTTCGCTGAGCAGAAAACAATAGATCCATCTGGAGGGAAACAAGCATTGTTTCTGTTATGATCTACAACAACTGTCTTGAAGAGTAATTGATCTGGAATCTCCTGATCTTCAACTATTTCCAATTTTGGTGGGATCACCAACAGAAGATTCTCCTCATTGTGAGACCAGGTGAAGTCTTGCACTTGTTTAAGTGATGTATTCTAAAATCATTAAGAAATAATTTCGAAACCATACAATTTCATTGACTCCATATGAAAACTTTTGGGCGTATCTGGTTACGGCCTGCTTCATGGCATCCACAGTTTTTCCTTCGGCCATATGATCTGAATAAGCAACTGCTGGAGAGACATCGAGATCATATACAATGCCGGAAGAAGTGGACGAACAAGATATATTACAGTAGCGATTGGGGTTGTAGCTAATATTTGTAATCTTCAAGTCTTTGGGCTACAAACCAACGATTAAATTATCATCCGTATAGCTTACCCCAACTTCGAATTCATAAAGAGCTTTACTCAGGAATCTCCGATCATAAATAGTGACATCGTTTCCATTTACACCAGCGAATTGCACGTTATTATAAGGTTCAAACGCGACCTTCAGCAAAGGCACGTTCACACTGGTAATATTCATAAACCCCGTCCTCTCCCTAATATCGATAAAACGGAAGTTCTTCGAACAACTGACCATCAATGTTGTCAACTCAAGACTAGAACAAATTATATTACTCTAGGTATACTTACTCCAAGAAAGTAATGTCATGAATAGTCTCCGAAAGCTGCCGTTCGCAAAAAAGATCCCTCTGTTGGCCTTGATTAATGTCAAATAGATTGATCAAATGTTCATTTCCACGGCCCCTGAATTCATCAACAATTAGGTAATAATTCTTACCTTTCATAAGCAGCACAAAGATATCCTTTTCCATTCTTGGACTTATCCCATGCTAAATGGACAAGAGCTTCGCATTTGTGATTCATCCGGATGTGATACTCATTGTACCAACTGAAGAAAATACAACTATTTTGTTACACTTACTCTCTTCCAGGTTCTCCTTCAGAAAAAGCCGAGGTCACAAAAATGTCCCCATTGTTGAACCCAAATGCAATATTATTAAACACGGTATTGTCCAGGGCAACACATTGGCAGGTGTACTAACAGAATAAAAGATAAGAAAAGAAGGCTTACCTCGATTGGATCAGTTTGACAACTTCTAAACTTTTGTTCTCTGAATAATTCCACAACTGGTTCGTAATCAAGTTCATACTCCATTTTATAAATCTGAAAGTCGTCCTTGGAGACAATGAAAAAGTCCAATTCGGGGCTGTTGAAGAATTGAACTGTGGAGTCGAAAGTATTCACAATCTTCTTATTCCTAAACAACAGATAATATAAAATAAAAGTATTCGACCCACTTCTTGTACTCATAACTAGCAGGGCTAAGAACTTCCGGATTTGTAGAATCAGAAAAAGGTACATTCATAAAGAGTTCACTAATAGAGGTGGAATGATTAATTGCGGTCGTTTGTACTGACGTTAGCGGATTCGAATGATTGTTACCCGTCGGAAATGGCAGTGGTTTATGATTGACAAAATTCGACCTATCCTTCAAGGAAGATGGCCGTTTGTGGTCTATTCGATGTATGGCAGTCGAAGAGGATGTCCTGGGGATTGTTTGAGATAGCTCGGAGGCAACCATCTGTGCTGGAGGAGTTGACGCCGAAGATCCAGCATCTTGTAGTTCTTCTTCGATCGGATCCATCCTCCGGGATTGTCCCGTTGGCTGGGCCGGAGTCTTTGCAGTTACAGGCCTCTTCGACATTCTTCTAATACTACAAACTAAGGTACAAAATAATGGAAAAATATTTTTTATTTTCAGTCAATAGTTGAAACGCGTCACGACAAAATGTCAAAAAAATTATCGGAGGCTGCATGCCGCCATTTTTGAATCTCTAATGATCGAATCTTGGCCAAATCAAATATTGGTTTATTATTAAAATTTACAGTATTAGTACTAATATAGTTACAGTTATAACTGTAACAGTACTACCACAAGATTTTTTCGAGTAACGGATTCAACTTTTGGATTCCTCAGGGCGTTCGGTGTAATCAACGCTGAGAAATTTCACTCAACTCGATTTCCATGCACCAGATGGCCACTTGTAGATTACCAAAAAAATTAGCTTATGCAAGCCGAGTTTATTACGATATATTACTGTAATATATATACTTGGGAGTGTAGTCGATTACGTTCTCATCGGGGTCGTCTGGTACTCTTCCTTTTCCGAACAAACAATCGGCATAATTAAGAGGTGGATCTAAGTAAATAGAGCTCTGATTATTAGAGGACGGAGTTATACCTGTTTCTGAAGGAAGAGAGGGTTGCGGAGGGGCCAGGTAATTCCTCTGTGGGATCTCATTTGTACTCAAAGTCGACCTTGATGGTATTGTCCCAATTAAAACCGGGACTTCACCACTTACGGTGTTAGATAGCTTTCCTTTGGCCACAATCTTCACCTAAACATCTATCCAACAGGTCCAACGGCACTTACTTTGAAGTAATAACTGACTTGTATAATCTCGCAAACGTTAAAAGAAGGTACCACTGGAGGAACGGCCAGCATTCTCTTGTAAGAACTTTCTCCTTTCTTTGGTATCTTGTACTCCTCAACATATTGGACAACTACTCTAGTCTCAGTTTTATGTTCAATGTCCTTATTCTGAGCATGGCCATAATGTAATCGAGTAGCATGCCGATGAGCAGTGTAATAACTATGTTGGACTAAAGATGACTCGATCCGAGTGATGTCTTTATTCGCATTGTTTTTGATCTCCACTTGCAGGACAATACTCTCACCGGGAACAAATCCACTTTTATTCAGACGGATCTGAAATAAATTTGGTATTCCGGATTGGATAAGAGGTTCTCTAATTTGTCAGTTTGACGTGAACATTCTCGGGAAGAGACAACAAAAATGACCTTTCAGTTCAGCGAATGAACTTTGGTCAACGAAACAATCCCTTCACGAAGTTGGTGTGACCAAGCAAAACTTTTATTTAGAAAAACAAAATTTCTTGCCTTCGCCTCAATGGTCCCATGTTTGAACCAAAGTGTCCCCAGTTGTTTGCAAACCGTTTTGTAAATGGGAAGTGAGGCATAAGTCAAGGAAGTGAGGTCAAAGTGCGGAGTTACAGTAAACCCAATGTATGTTTTGTGGTCGAAGAGCCATGGACGGTCAATCTTTACTTTCAATGAGTAGCGAATAAAGCCAACCGTTCCTGAAAACAAGTAAATATGATATATGAACATCTAAAGTGTAAATATGGTTACCTTCAAACGTTGGCGGAGAATTTGATGGTAGCAAGAAGCTGAATGGAAACTTCTTTTCGCCCGCGGGCAAACTGTTGGAAGTCGGAGGAGGCGTCCAAACTGTATTCGTCAAATCCACATAGATCATCTCGGCCCAATAAGGGACTGCTTCGCTTTTTGTACTTCGATTGCTGTAACTGTTGTAGTGAATGTAGACCTTCTACCTACGCACTGTATTGCTCCCACATCGTCCATGTTGTTTTGGCTTTTCCAGACATTGAGATGACTACTTGCCTGGCCTTAATTGGTTCTCGGAGTCTAACCAAAACGTATCCTTCGACCACCTCACCTGGAAAGAAGACCGGCTCCGACCTCGACAACACGATCCTGAACTCTTCCATGACAAAACATTAAATGTGAGTCTTTGTTGATATCTCACCACGTTCCGTGCCCTCGAGGGAAATTGGGGACTATGAATTTTATCCGTCTCACTGGTTTTGGCACCGTCAGGGGTCGGGCGGGTACGCACGAAAAGTGTGACCTTTCGCGGGAAGAGCATCGCTAATCAAAGTAAAACTTTATTTAGAAAGAAGACAGGTATATATAATGCTATCTAGTTCTTATATTTATAGAATCCTTCTCCAGATTTTGCTCCTAATTTTCCTTCGGCTACCAACTTCTCCAACAGCGTAGACGGTTTGAAAAGCGGATCATTGGGATATTGTTTGGCCCAGCCGTCTTGGATGAACTTCAATGTATCCAGACCAACATAATCAGCCAATTCGAAAGGTCCCATGGGATAACCAGCTCCCAATTTCATGGCCACGTCAATATCCTTGACCGAAGCATCACCTCTTTCAGCTAACCTTAAGGCCTCGTACATGTAAGGGACAAGGAGTCTGTTGACGATGAATCCGGGGGTGTCCTTGCATGCTACAGTAACCTTTCCAACCGTTTTCCCGAAGGCTTCGAGATCTTTAAATGTCTGGTCGGAGGTCTTGTCGTGTCTCACGACCTCCAATAACTTCATAACTGGAACGGGGTTGAAGAAATGGAGACCGCCAAAATTGGCCTGGTTTTTGATGTTTTCACCGATGTCAGCGAGACGAAGGGAAGACGTGTTGGTCGCCAAGATAACATCACTAAACGCAATTTTACATCAGAATAGAGTGTTACACATATAAAGACCGATTTGTTTACAAAACTTACCTCTTAGCACTTTGCTCCACTTGGCTAAACAACTTCTGTTTGGCAGCAATGTTCTCAACGATGGCTTCAATCACAAGGTCAGATTTCTGGACGGCAGTATTCAAATCTGAGTTCACTTTGATCCTGCTCAAAGTTTCATCCACAAACTTTGTTGCCTCTGCTTCGTTGTCGGCAAACTTCTTCTTAGCTACCCTTTGTAAAGACTTCTGAATTCTTTTTTGAGCTGCATCAAGAATCTTTTCATTTTGATCCACCAAAACAACATTTAACTTTGCTTGTGCCGACACCTAAATCAAGATAAAGGTAGGGTACAAAGTCCAGACAAACCTGGGCGATTCCTGAACCCATTAATCCTGATCCAACGATTGTTACATTTTGAATTGGACCGTTACGAACCGATGAAGTACAAAGAAAACGAGAGGATCTGGCAGAAACTGAGAAGAGCTTCAACATTTCGGACAACGCCACTAAAAATATTATTATCTGACGAATGGAAAAAACAAAATGACCCTTGAACAGAGCTTTCTTCGGCGTTCCGGGGCGGAGAGACTTTGTGATCAAAGCCTTTCCTCGTTCACTACGAAAAACGTACTCTGTTATAAACACTAGACGTTTATAATATTAGACAAGATGCAACTCTATGCGCGAATTCAACGAAAATTAGAATAACACAAAATAAAAAAAAAACAAAATAAAATCATCGCACTGACCAATTTCTTAGATTCGTTTCGTGAAACTTTGGCGGCAAAACGTCCTTTCAAAAAAAAAAATTTATCAAAATTATGCGAAAATTCGCAAAATTTTCATAATTTTTTTATTCGATCGAATTTCGGGACTTCGGAAGAGCTATAGAGCCGAAAATTTGTGTATACGAGTCTTAATGCTTGCTTTATCTTCATTTTAGTTTTGGTCTTTTCCCAAGTTTGTAAGTGGATGATCTTTTCTCAAAAAAATGAAGATCCTCATCGCCTCTGATTCCCATTGTGGGTATGGAGAGATAAAACAATATCTGTACGAAGATTCGTTTCGCTCCTTTGAAGAGGTCTTACAGAAAGCAAAGGAAAATGAATGCGACTTCATTCTGCTGGGTAAACCTTCCTTATCTTTATATACCTTTGTCTATTGTAGGTGGAGATCTCTTCCATGAAAGTGAACCGAGTCGTCGTACCCAGATTCGATTGATGAGATTGATCCGAGAATACTGTATGTCAGGTCCAAAGACTTCATTGAAGGTCACTTCGAATGGAGAGGACAACTTTGGAGTCTTCCAGTTTAAGACAGCTAACATTGATGATGAGAACCTGACGGTTTCTCTACCGATTTTCACAATCAATGGCAATCACGACGACTTCTGTTGCACCGTAAAGGCTTTTAATGATACTGTTATTTTTTAGGACAGCACTGCGGTGGATATCTACCATGAAGCGGGTGTTTTGAATATTTTTGGTAGATTCAAAGACATAAAGTACTTCGATGTGAACCCAGTTTTGTTGGAGAAAGAGAATCCTGATGGATCTGTGAGTAAAGTAGCCTTATATGGAATCGGCTCTCAGAGGGATGATCGGCTGGCTCGTGCTTTCATGTGTAAGTTTTGGTAAATTTAATATGAAGTTAGTTTAGCTGGTCATGTCAGATTTAATAAACCCTCGAATTATGAAGAGTACCTAAATATTCTTGTCCTTCATCAGAACCGACCGCAGAGATCTACTTTGAGATCAACTGGCTCTTATATTTCCACAGACCTCCTGCCTGGCTTCATTGATTTGGTTGTGTGGGGCCACGAGCATGCTTCTATAATTGGTGAGGTCTTTTTTAGTTTTTGTATAGTTGTTCTAGAACCGCAGAGAGTTGTTGCCAAAGACGGGCAAGAGTTTTTAATTCTTCAACCGGGAAGTACCACAGCGACATCGCTCTGCCCAGATGAAGCCATGCAAAAGCATTGTTTTCTTTTGGACTCACAATATGATATTAGAGAACCAGTTATCACGCCTTTGAAGTTGGAGACTTGCAGACAGATATTCTATGAAGATATTGATCTCGATGGGTTACATCTGGTACCTCCGTGTGAAAGTGTTCGGACTTCTGAAATGGAGGTGTGTAGTTTTTATTATTTTAATTTTCGTCTTACGAAGGAAATATATAGTAAGTACATTTATTATTTTTTTGTTAGGATGAGCAATATTTGCATCGAAGGATGAATGAGATTCTCAGACAAGCCGAGCTCAGTAGAACAGCCAGTCAACCAGAGCTTCCTTTGGTCAGGTTCAGATTACATTACGTTGGGGCATGGAGGCGTATTCCGGTGAGTGAATAATCGTTTGTTTACTCTATTGAATTCAGCCTATCATGCCACGGCGATTTGGTCGGTTGTACAGGGATAAAGTTGCCAATGCAAACGAAATCATTTGGGTGCACAGATCTAAAGATCCCGACGTTGTGAAAGGCGTCAAGACCCAGAATATTAAGAAAGAACTGATTCCTGCCAATGTGGAGCTTGTTGTGTGTGTTATTCCTTTTCCGTTATTTACAGTCTAAAGTTATTCGATTTATATTATTTTAGGTACAAGAACACTTCAATAATGTTCGCGGTGAAGATCAATTGGCAGTTTTGGAGGTGGATGTCCTGAATAAAGCCCTTGAGGCATATGGATCTAATGAATCTTACTCATTCGCGAATATTAATAAGAGAACGAAAGGAACTTTGAGAGAACATATCAAGATGTATGTCAACAAGATAACCGAATTAACTTCTGGATCCGAAGATGACATGACAATTCGGAATTACCAGGACTTTGAAGAAAGAGTTGGAAAAGTCATCTACAGCAAGTATGCGGAGAAGGCTAATGTGAAGAAAGAGGTTGAAGCGATGGATGTAAAAGAAGAACAAAAGGAGAATATAAGTGATGATGATATCGAATGGTTGGACAAATAATGTCGAATGTGGATACTTGAACTACTGTACTTTACTTTTGTTGATAAACCTACTGTGCTAACTACTTATCGGTTTCTGTGAGCGTAATTTCCCGCAATGTCTCCAATAAATTGAGTTTAATTTATTATATTTCCCATCGAGTGAGAGGTGTCTCTTTTTATGATGAAAACATATTTGGGAATTGATATTGGGACGACCAACTTAAAGGTTGGTATTGTAAATGGCGAGGGAGAGTAAGTGACATATTGATTGGTAATGCTTTGAGGGTTGTGTATGAGGAGTCTTCCACTCATAATGCCCATGTGAATACTACGTTCAATCATGATGAACAGGACCCGCGGAAGATCTTGACTGACTTGGAGTCTATTTTCAAGAGGAACAAACATTTTTTGCATGAGGTGGAAGGGATTACTGTAACTGGTCAAATGCACGGGATCCTTTTTTGGGACAGCACGGCGGATGTTTGGGATGGAAAGGATAAAGAATCCACGTCAAATCTAATTACTTGGATGGATCAGCGATGTGATGAATCCTTTTTACATTCGTTGCCACTGTAAGATAGAGTTTGTTGATACGGTGAGGTAATAAGTTATAGGTGGGAAAATGAAACCGGAGCCAAAGAGTCGAATGTTTCCACGGGATATGGTCTAGCCACTCTGATATGGTTGCATAAACATGGATTAATTAACAAAAGATGGGATCGATGCGGAACGATAATGGATTTTGTGGTGTTTTCCCTGGGAGTCAAAGAGTATTTTATATCGGATCAATTGGCATTCAGTTGGGGATACATGACGAATAAGGGGGAATGGCAAAAGGTACTTTATTAATTTAATGTTATGTCGATGTTTTAGAACATCCTCTCATTAATTTATCCCTTGGCTTTGCCTGAAATAAAACCATCAGGCACGATCTACAGTAGTCCAATAATTTCTTCTTTTTTCTCTAAGGATGTCAAGATCTACGTGTCTGTCGGAGATCTGCAAGCCAATATGTTTGGATTTGTCACAGAACAGACAGCAGGTAGGGCAACATCTGTAAAAAATTTTACTTTGTGGCACTTCATCTTGGAACATCGGCTCAATTGGCATACTGTAGCTCGTCGAAAATGGTTGCTGATGAGTTCAAACATCTTCTGAGGGTTCCTTATTTTAATGGGAAATATCTCATCGTGGCCGCCTCATTGAATGGAGGGAATGCGTTGGACAATTTTGTAAAAGTAAGTGTTGTATTACATACAACACAATTTTCAGTTGATTTCGACATTTCATGATCAATTGTTTGGAGCTACAAAGAAGACCTTGAATGAAAGAAACCTGCATCAACTGTTGGAAACCCCTGATGGCCAGGGAAATCGGTCAGATCCAATAATACGACCCCTATTTTTGGGCGAGAGACATTCTAATCAAAGGGCTTCTATCAGCAACCTCTCGGCTGATACGCGCTTGGACGAAGTGAGTTGTTCTCTGATCAGATCATAAGACCACCTTCTTATAAATATTTAGTGCGTGCGTGCAATCAAGAAAGGTGTCATCGAGAATTTGGCAGAAATGTTACCAGTTAACCTATTAGAAAGTAATGGAATTCAAAATGTGATTTTATTGAACCGTGCCGCAAATGATGAAATTTGTTTTACAACAGCAAAGCAGACATTTGAGCCCTTGACCGTCATCAAATCGACCAAGAATATATCGGCTGCATTAGGAGCTGCAAGACTTTGTATTCAAAAATAAAAAAGGATCAAAGAAATTAATTTCCTATCTGAATCTAACTTTATTAATACCTGCAAATAATGAGACTGTATAATATCACAGTGGGGCTACCCGTTGTTCCCATGGATAGGAAGAAAGAGGTTCTGAATGGTAAGTTGGTAAATCAACAAGTTATACACTAATAACAATATAGAAATCTTAACAATCTAAAGGTCTTTATATTGCCCCAATTGGTCTACTTGGTTGGCAATATAGTCAGAAAGGGGTTGACGTTTCCCATCCATCATCAGATTGGTTTCGGCCGCTATTTTGATTAAGGTTTGGGAGGCCAGAGGACGGATCATGGAGACCCGGAAACTCTCCTCTCCCCACTGTCTTATCGATTCCCTCATCTGTTGTTTATTATTTCCTGGATGGATCTTTCTAGCAAACGCGTCGATCATGGGTTTCAACATAGTCGCCATCTAAACAACCGCATTGTACACATGATAAATAAGAAAAAAATTATTGATAATACTGATGATAAATAATATCAACTCACGACAAAGAAACGGCTGTCTTCTTTAGCTCTTTCTTTTACATATCTGTCCACAAACTGATGAATCTCGTTTTGCATCGAGTCGGAATCCTTTGAACCGGACGATTGAGACACAGTGGAGGGGAGAGATGATTGGACAAGACTAAAGCAATGGGAAAAAGCAATCCGAAACTTACATTACTCTCTTCTGAAGCATTTCATTTCGTTTCTCGGCCTCATCAAGAGCCCTGACGGAATCATTCAATTTGTTCTGCAGGTTTCTGATATGCTGACCCGCTCTGTTCAAGACAACGGCATTCGTGACTTTGATTCCGGCTTCGTCAATTACGGGAATTGCCGAGACCAAAGCATCGAATCCATCTTTCAGGGCCTCTCTTCTGTTCTTTTCCGCATTCAAATGAAGTAATCTCTTTCTTTCCTCAGGATTTAATGTGCTATCAGCAGCCTCGGAACATGACTGATTGTATCTTCTCCTTTCTAAAATAATAATGTCATAAAAATCCGAAAGTTTACTTTTCGCGGGGATCTTTTCATCACTTCCGTCGCTCTGGAATCCTTCAGTTGTGGGTGTACTGCCCTGTGGAGATAACAAACTATCAGCACCAAATGATTGCACCGAAGCTGGCTGAGACGAGATCTGGCTAGACCTTGTCCGAACTCCCTTTCTTTGATTCCGAAGTCGTTGAGGAGCAGGAGAGGACTGAGTTGAAGTAGGATCTCCAGCGGCAATGGGTTCAGTAACGGCCAATCGTTGCCTTTTCTAAAAAACCAATTTAATTCACAATAGCCTGTAAAAACTTACCTTTAGACCAATCGCCGTGCTTGCTAGATCTTCGAATTCATTCAGAAAGTCTTCCTTTGTTTGTCTGACATCTGACTTGATTTTTCCTGCAGGATGTACAGTGCCATTTCTTGTTGATTCGAAGCCCCGCTCCTGTTGGTTATCCCGAGGTTTTGCAGTCAACATCGAAGCCAATGAAGCTGAAGGCGCCGCGGATTCATTGTGGGGAAGATAGTGAGACAGATCTGTACTTGTTGGACCAGGGGGGAGTCTTGTTGTGGATGGGTGAGAGGGGGGATGCATGGAATTTGTAGGAGTTTGTACCGTCTGAAAAGAAGATGTCATCTAATTGTTTTCCTTACATTTTGATGTTGCGCAAGGTGTCCCATGGGATCACTCTCTGCTTTCATCTGAGTAAAATGGTGCGAAACCGGGATCAGGCTGAAGTTCTGTTGATTTTGCTGCATTGGCTGGTTATTCAAATTCAACAGTACATTTGGAAATCCATTTTGAGAATCTTGAGGATTCCGCAGTACCTAAAACGAGAAAATCAAAACAAAAAATCCTACGATACCTGTTGTTGATGCTGAGCTTGAAGTTGATTAGGCATCCACCATGCAGGTGCTGATATCAACTGTCCTGGCTGATCCATTACAAAACTCTTAAGACCGTGTCCACCATTCTGGCCGTTGATCACGGAAAAGGAATTGGTGTTCATAGAAGCTGTAAACTGAGGCATATAATCGAGATTGGTCAATGAGGTGGTGGGAGTAAAGTTGGCCGAGCTCCGAGAAAGTTTGTCCCGACTTATCACGGAGGCCACAGGAGATTCAAGATTGGAAGCACCAAGTGTTTTGTTTTCATAGACCGCTTGCGAGTAGAGAGGTTGACTCATATGAGCATCCATTATACCCGGAATTGAGGATTGGCGAGTGGGCTGACTTTGAGTGTAATTAGAGTTGTAATTCTTGTTGTTATAGGCATGTTGGGAACGTTGTTTTGATGGCTGAACCTCCGAGTTCAGGGGAGAACTCATACCAGACATAGACTGGAATTGATTATTATATCCATTACTGTGAGATGCTTGATTATTCATAGTTGAAATAGTCGGTTCCAACATGTCCACATCTGCTTGTTCTTGTTCTCCGGCTACAGTAATGATTTTAGGTATATGTGTAACAACTTACTCATAATCTCCTCTAGACTAGGTTGTAATGCGAAGAGACCTGGCTGCATAAAATCTGCATTCCCATTGAATCCTGAAAAAATATTGTTTATATCGAATCGCTACATATTTGCAACGTAAAACACATGACTGGAAAATGGTTCGAAAATATTAACTTACCCATTTCTCTAGGATTTGGAAACAAAAATGGTGTTCCTAGTTTGTTGAAGAGCTCATTTGTGAATTCATTTTCAAATTCATCATCGTCAAAGTAATCGTTACTAGTATTGTAAATTACATTCGGCGTTTGACTCTGATTCGGTCTACCGACAATCTGATTAGGTTTGCATTCGCAGGCATTCTCCTGCAAAAACTTGGAAGCTTCTTACAATCCACTTACAGTCTTAGGACAACAAGTCTTCTTGATCTTGTGTGGCCGATTGTAATTCCGCCACCGCTTGTATTGCGCACAAACTGCCTCCATCCTCCTTTTCCAATACATCCCTTCCAAGACGGTACCTTCGATCTTCTGATGTGTCGTATCTTCATCCGGGACGGCAAAGTAACAATACGGTGTCTTCTTTTTCCTGTCCGGTTTTCTGACTAAAAACATAAAACCAATAAATTGAACTTACATTCCATATAATATGCCCTCCAAATCACATTATTTAGTCTGATTCTGTGCTTCCATTGTAACTTTAACCCTTTGAAATCCTTCCATTTTGGCGTTGTCATTTTCATGTAAGCGATTTTGATACATTTATGTAGTTTGTTGAGTGAGACATCTATAGCAATAGACTGCTGCTTTTGTGGACCAAACTTGTAGAACGTAACCGGATTCTCGTCATTTTTTATTCGGAATATCTAAAATCTGTTTATGTTTTATAAATCAATTACCTTGCTTCGCGTCTCTTGTAAACTTGTTTTGCTCAATCTGGGGACCTCGGGCTCATTCTCGTTGTCGTCCACATCAACAACGTCAACCTGAAAATATTGTTATAAAAGGAAAATAAACATCTTTTGCTTTACAATAAACCTTGTTTTTCTTACCTCGACATCTTCATCTTCGTCGTCTAATTTATCCGAATGTGGATTTGAGGTCATAAAATGACCACTGTGGATCTGTTCATTTGGCATTTTGGCACCTGTAAAATATAACCCATAAGAATCAACAGCAAAATCTCAGAATTCTCCAAAAAAAACGTTTGGAAAAACATTTTTTTCGGATTATCCCGTGACACTTTGGCCAAATGTTTTGGCAAACACTACGCGGAAATGTAATTTGGGAGAGGAAGTGCATAACATGGGTAGAGAACCTCCAGCCCGTATCTATGATAATATTTTCGAAGATGCCATGTTTTCCTCCCAAAACCAGTTATTTCAGGTTTCTTCACAGAAGTTTGCAAAAAAGCGCTTATATTTTTTTCCGAAAGGCCAGAAACGCGGAAAATCATGTGAACACGAGGTTGCGATGCCCATAAATAAGGGTTTTAATTGTGTTGAACAATCCCAGAGTGGAGTGGGAAAATGTAAAACGATACTGGCAAGGTGGAGGTAGGTTTATTTACAATCCGCGTCCATTCTGACGTCGGAAGAGGGGAGTGGGCCGCCGGAATGGGAGCCAATATTAGAATAATATCGGGGGGAGACGCGAGATCAAGAACCACGTGATATTAAGTTTGAAGCGACAAAAGGGTCCGATTGATAAGCCCCGTTGCAGGGGAAGGAAGAGGGGTCAATCGATATATTAGAAAGTATCTCCCGGTATGTTTTCTCTCGCTCTCTGGTCCCTCCCATCGACGCCTTGTTGGGCTCGACCGTCGACGCTTCAGACGTCACGTATCACGTGGGGAGAAAGAAACCCGACTTCCCGATCCCCGCGTCCGATCATCCGTCAACACGTGCCTCCACTTCATTTGTCTGACAAGAACGCACCGACCCTGAGGGCTTGTGTCTCGAGGGCAGGGACAGGTGTTATAAGAACGGGGCGAAAAACAACGTTTATTCAATTAAATTACAATTGGGGGACTGTTTGAGCCAGTTGAGTGAGCGTTGCGGTCAGCGAAGTGGTCATCCGATTCAGATGTTTGGCTTCATCCGAGAATCGGGGCTTGTCGAAGGCATTGAACACGGCATTTAAGACGTCGCTCAGGGAATTAAGCATCTAAAATACAAATATTAGATAGTTTTAGTATGAAAGCAATGCGTTGACAAAGAGAAGACGTACTTGGTCTGCTTTGGCATTAAGAAGTTGTGCTTGATAGATGGAATTACTTTTTCCGAGGAAGGATTCACAGAGATTGATGACTCGATCCGTTGATCTGAGAACATTCGAGACCGCCTGCAGTCTGTCCTTTTGTTCCAAAACAGAATTTACAGCTTTGATCAGAGTTTTGCATCTAAAATTAGAGTAAAAAGTAGAACTTTGTGTACTTACATTGATGACAATTTGATCAGTTCTTGTAGTAGATAGACCTTTTCGGCGCCGACATCGAATCTCCTTTTTGGAGATTCATTCGGGACCTTGTCGATGGATTTAGATAACCGGGATTTTATCTTATATAAGCTAAAAAATTTGATTATGTAATAATATGAAATGCTTTATTTCGAGATTATAATTTTACTTACACTGCATTCACTGCGTCTGAGTCCTCGATATCCGAAACATCAATCAGATTCTCCGTGAGAGGTTCATTATTTAGGGCCATACTCTGACTTGCCGTAGAATGTTCTTGTAGTCGATCAAGTTGTAGATTGATCTCATCGATGGTCTTATCAAAGGGATCGCAGGTATGTTCTCTGCTTCCTCTGCGAATGCCTCCAGGCGATATACTAATACGACCAATTCCTACGGATGAATGTCTTTTGTAATTGTATTTCTCAAGGAAGGCCGAGTAATTAGACTGCTGTGATGAGATGGACATGGAATGAAGGCGATGGAGAAGAGGAGAGTCAGTACAATATGGAGTTGAGGAACTGTAATCGGATGTGACATTATTTTTTGCACTTACTTGTGTCTTGGAACATCGGGTTTTGTGGCTTCTTCTAGACCCGAGAACTCCTTTAACGACATCCTCCGTATGTTCGGTTTCTGTGGATTGACTCCCATGTTTGGCTGTTGGTATGACCTGGGCACGAAGTCTTCTGTGAAGTCTCCGTTCAACCCGCGACTGTCCATTGGGAATGTCTGAGAAGTGGGCAGGAGTTTGGACGTGGAGATGAATTCGAATGATTGCTCGGTATCGAAATCTTTAAGAGTGACAAAGGCTCGCGTGGAGGCCTCAACGTCTCCAGTCAGCGTGTCCAAGGAAGGGGTGGGGGAGGGCGGCGGATGATGAATGAGATTACAGGAAAAGTCAAATCGAACGTGTTTCCGTTCTAAAACCATCACCAGTCAGAATAGTCAGTGTTACAGTAGACAATAGTATCATCAAAGGGCATATGACCGACAACTTATATATGTTGCAAAAATATTTGTCAGGCTTGAAATGTTTTTGGATGGTAATGCGCCTTAGGCAAAACAAAGAAAGACAGGAATCAGTGCATTCAACCAGAGTCCTCCCCAGAGAGTTGCGTGCGCAAATTCGAGCGGATATTTTTGGCCACTTTTATGTTTTAGTGGTAAATAGATGGAGCCCGGCTAGAAGGTGCTACAATACTATGACTAAAGAGAAACAAATTGACACACAGTCAAATTTTTTTATACGGTTTCCAAGAAAAAAAAACGAAAATAAAGTTGTATTGCGCAAAATAATAAAATTTTACGTAATTGGCGTTGAACGTAAAAATGAAGTATTGTCATCCGCAGGATTCGAACCTGCGCCCTCCGAAGAGGACTGCGACCTGAACGCAGCGCCTTAGACCACTCGGCCAGAATGACACGAGAGAAAACACAGCAATTTCACCAACAGACAGGAAAAAGGAAAAGCAATAGAGAAAATTGAAAAAGGAAGGAGCGTTTTCATGGAAGCGGAAAAACTTCATAAAAAATACATTCATGGAACATATTTAAATACATTTCGAATAACGTCAGGTCAAAGAGCATTAAGCGTTGTTCAAATGGGTATTTCGAAGACCGGTGACAAGACACTGAGGCTACAGACTCATGGAACGGCGCATTCCTTTTTGGGGGATGCCCGTTACTTTCTATTGTTCAACATGCTCTTCGATGCAAATTAATTTTTAAGCCTGAACGGCTTTGTGAGAAGCCAGACGGATCTGAATGAAATAACTCACCCTCGTCCAACGAGAAGGCACGTCGGACTTGTTCCAGGGGTTTCTTCTGTTGCGGATAGGTGGATTTGCGGGATAATGGAGATAATACTTGGGAGATAGGGAGAGTCTGGAATAAAATACGGGTTAGAGAATGGAAACTTGGCCAAGGAAATCTCTGAGGAAAATCCGGGTGTGTGAAGACAAATGTCCACAGATGTCATCAGGTCAGGCTGTCACATAAACAAACGCAGAAAAGGAACGACATAACATTTCCCGAATGTTTTTACCAAAATATTAATAATGTCGGGGCCAAACGCTGAACGCCTCTCGAATTGGCTTCTATTTTTACTGTTTCTAAAAAGAATTCCCGGGAGGCATGATGAGAGGAATCTTCATGGGATGGATGGGAATGTTCATGGGTAGGCTTAAGTTGGCCCTAATCCATTTTTCGTCGGCATTTTACTGATGTTTAGAGTAGATTAGGAGACCTTTCAATCCGGGTGCAATCGAATATTAAGGAATTCAGTTCATATTTATGTCATTAGAGTTGGAATCGGGGAAGCCGTCACAAGCTTCGAATAAACATCAAAAAAAGAACCCTGGATTACGGTAGACGTTAGCAAATCTCCCGACAACATTTAAAATCATGGAGAAAACACAGCTCCCATCATAATCTGGATCAGATTTAGCATATTTTAAAAACAGGCCGAGGTCTTATGGTATCGTAAACAACGATTTGTCTAGAAGGCGCGAAAAAATAAGATTTTGTATGAACGGGGAATGCCTCTTCCGACAACAACAACACGGGCCATTCGAGAGATTGGGGCCCCACAAATTGGCTTATTGGTAAACGATTTCCGATGTATGCAAAAAATATTTTGGCATCATAAGTGCATAACAACTTACATTTTTGATGAGACGGAGGGAAAACGGCCGTCGGGATTCCGAATTCCTCCTCGGTTTCTCCATATTATTGACTTCGTTAACGCGGAACGGCGCATTCAGATGCCCAGGATGCGGAGGAATGGCCGACCAACGGCGATCTTCGAACGACACAGTCGTTGTTGCCGTTGCCGGTTGCCCATTCGGAATGGAATGACTGAAATTAAACACAATTAATAGACGAATAGAACCGAGAATAGTTCTAAATGATCCCTCACCGTTGTCGATGTACTCTCAAAGAATCCCGAAACTTTTTGTTTCGATGACTCCAGAAAGAACTGGCTGTCCCGACCAAAAGTTCCTTAAGGCGCTGCTGTTGAGAGGGACGTCTCATATTCAAATTGGACCCTTTTGGTGATATTAATCGGGAATTTGAGTCGATGGGAGATGAGTTTTCATCGATATAAGTTGATAACTCTTCCTTTTTCCCTATCATCGCGTAGTTTTTATTTTCAAGTAACTTCAAATCTGGACTTGGATAAGTCGCGCTTAACAGCATGGCCTGCTCGTAGACAGGCGGGTCCATGGCGAGATTGATGGTCCGTTCCTGATTCTGATTGGCTTCCATGCTGTAATTCCAACCGGCCGGGCAAACAAAATGAATCCCACGATATTCGGGGGCTAAATTGGATAACTTGACGCCATTATCCATCCCTTACCAGAGTTCCCATTCTTCTCGCGCACATCGCTCTCATGACATTCGATTTCTTTTCCGCATAAAACTTTTGTGTATCCCAGAATATAAGAGCTGAAGTCTTCTGAATCTTCTTTCTCGACCACGAATTCCAAATTGCGCGGGGTTGAATTGGTATTTGGTGCCAATTTCAGAGTCAAAAGCTTGGTGGAGTCCGTTTCGGGACAAATATAGATCGACTCCAGAAGGTCCAGATTAATCGTCATTGCGGGTAACGTCGTTTTTCCGGGATATCTCACCACCAATCCCACACTCGGGTCAATCTGATGTTATATATGGTGGTAAACTATAGTAAAATCATACCTGCATGATCATATCCATGTTTGTTGGTTTGTAGCTAACTCTAAAAGACTTCCCGCCAAATCCAGGCAAATGGCTGAGAATGGTAACGTATTTAATACGCAATATATTTGATAAATTATTGTCTTCGTTGAACTTGTAACCTGATTTCTGTTTGGATAAAGATTTGAGGCTATCAAACCCATGGTCATCTTTTCGAAGGAAGAATCGGAGGTGTTTTCGGACTTCTTTTTTCCTCACTTTCTCCAACCAAATGGTAGGTAGAAACGTGGCCAGGCCGTAATCACGTCTAAATCAATAATAAAACATGTTGATTTGGGTGACTTACTCTATTTTATTTAAATCTACCCGTCTTTTCCCTTTCGAATCGAACCAAACTTGTCGAATATGAAGAGCGGCCAACCTGAGACACGCTTCGTATCTCATGTCCACGAATCGGCCATCAACGAAATCGTTTACACATTGGTGATAAAAGTATTCGAATCCAGTGGGATCATCGACTGAATAGGCTATCACATCTCTGGTTGGAAATACGACCCTGAGGCGAAAACGGAGGCGGGAAGAAGAGGACTCGTTTATCATCTGTGTAGGTGTAATTTAATATTTATCAGCACTTACTTTCTCTATGAGGCAGCTATTTCTAAGGACGTGAAGTTTGGCCGGGGACAAGGTAATCGGCTGTTCAGTGGCCAAAGCGAATAATTCTGGCTCCTTTATGTTTAATTTTTCGACGAAAATTTGAATGACTTCCTAAAAATGATGATTCAAAAGCGCGCAAGACTTACATTAACCGTTGTGAAAGAATTGTACTTGAAAGACTTGGTCTGACCATTCTCTAGATAAACCCGGAATACATTTGGCAGTATTGTCAGTGAATTGAGCTGAAATTGAACGTACAATAATACTTATTATTCGTGATTGACCAGAAGTTACAGTACCCTTACCTCGACAGGTGAACCAGCAACACAAACCCGTTCTGTGAAGCGAACTTTCCTTGGAGTAGTTGTATTTTCCGTCGAGTCTACAACTTTTTGGGCGACTGTCAGTTTGAGAACTCCCTGAGCGGATCTAATCATATCCACCACCTCATTCTTGTCGCTATATCTGACATCTTGATCATTTATTTGTAAGATTTGATCGTTCGGAAGCAATCGGCCATCACTCGGCCCTCCTGAATCGTATATTTCAGAATGTTATTTTATTTTTTTACGGTTAACAAGGGAAGCACCCCAAGACGCTAAGGGTTTCTTTAAATTTTTCACACACGCCGGGCATAAACCACATCAATTAATAAAAATTTTTTATTTGCGCTTTGCAGGGGAGCCATATTCAACGATTTTTGATTTTTGCGGCCGAGAGAGTATGCAAAACGCAGAGAGCGGTCAGAAAAAAACTTTTTGGCCATAGCTTTGATCAGAAAGAAATTGCTTTTTTGTGGAAACATTACGCTTCACATTTGAAATAGGCCACACTTTTGATACCAAAGTTCGCAAAACAGTATAAAATGCTCGGCTGTTTCTGCAAAGTGCGACCTAGTACTTCTCGCATATGTCTCAAAAGTCTAAATTTTTTGCCAAGTTACATCAAAATCTGAGCACTGGGGGCCTTCCCCCTGTAAATGTGATTTCTCATTTCTTCATCTTTTCATTACTCTCGGAAAACATAAACCAATTCGGATGCGGTTCCTTAATCGTAAGAAAACTTGCGCTGACCAGTTGTAAAATGTGAAAAGGGGATCTTCAACGTTTACGCAAAGTCGTCATTAAAAACAAGCTTTGCAGTAATTACAAACTTGAATTCTTTGAGGAATCCACGTAATTTGTAATGGTCAAGAATGGCGGTAGAGAATGTAGCACAAAAACAACAAAGGAAAAAAACCCCCACCTGGTGTCACAAATTGGATGACAACCGGCTTCTCGGACGCGGCGACGAAGCCAAAGCCGAGATCCGGACTTCTGCTGAGGTGACAAACTCGCGCGGTTGGCGGCATGGCCCCAGAAGTCAGACCATTGGACAGACAACGCGGGTCCTCGTAAGACGTCTCTTGACGGATATGGCTGCAGGGAAAAAGAATTATAAAGAGTCACACTTATAATATGGCCCGATTCTTTAACATCTGTTATGCCCTCAGGGTCAGGAACATTTTTGTTTGAATTAGGGTTAATTGAACACCGAGAAAGTAATATATTTTTGTGTCTATGAAACAAATTCTCTGTTTGTTAGCCTCGGGCATTGAAGGATTACTTCGTATTCATAAATGATTACACAGTATTCGCGGATTTCAAAAGGGGTAAAAAAAATTTGCACGATTTTTTGGTCAAGGAAAGTGTAGGTAGAAACGGCTTACTTGACATAATAACTTGTTCCGAATTCATCGATCGCTCTCTCATACCCATAGGGTAGCCCAAAAGAACATGTCCAAGCGGCCAAAGGGGGCTCCCAATACGATCTTCTGGCTGGGGAACTAAAACATTACAAGTGAACAATAGGCACTTACTACAGGTAAAACAATCTCTTGTCGCTCAAAACACATCGATCACAGTCCTCAAGAACCCGGGGACTGGTACTGAGATGATAAAGGTCTTGAGAAGATGGGGACCCTGCCATTGCAAGGCAGTTGGGAAAGACTTTACATCATCTGAAATCGAGAATATCACTGGTCCCTCGTATGAATCGAAAGAAGGGATTCCGTGATCGTATACATGCCACAATGAAACCAAACCCCACAACATTATATTATAGATCTGCATGGAAAGGAGGAAAGAGAGCCGTTATTAACGCCGTGCATAAAGCAATTTAATTTCTGAAAGGCCAACTTATAAAACGTAAGAAGTTGGCCTATTGGCCCATGAAGTATGTAACAAAGAGAGGGCCCGCGACCCCAAACCCGGAGGTATTTTTCTTTTCCTGCGGTCATTCCGTCAAAAAAAAGACAAAATACTTGGAGACACAAGATTAAAAGGGCCAAGGATGGGCCGAAAAAAGGAAGCAGCCGTTCCTTGAGCATGTCCATTGAGGTTACAAACATGTCCACACCTGCTTTTGTTGAGTGGCAGGGCAATTCAAAGGATGAAAAAAGACGTCCAACTTGCCCTCCGCCCTTCTTCCTCGCCACATAATTAAAGCAAACCAGGCTCTAAAATCTCGGAGAATGCGCTTCCTCCCTCAGGCACTTCGTCCGGAATTTCGCTCCGATTCTCACGTTGATACCTGCATTCCGGTGGCCTTTCGAAAGCGGCAAAGTACTGGAGAGCACGGAATGGCCTTTTAGAATCCAAAAAATAATTACAGAAGGCTTTTAATGGCTATAGAAAACAAAAAAAATTTGTTGGAGACATATGCTTAGGATGCCGGAA
This sequence comes from Bursaphelenchus xylophilus, assembly GCA_904066235.2. Lineage (NCBI taxonomy): Eukaryota > Metazoa > Nematoda > Chromadorea > Rhabditida > Aphelenchoididae > Bursaphelenchus > Bursaphelenchus xylophilus. Next base: position 5,036,985 of record CAJFCV020000003.1, on the reverse strand, counting down.
TCTGCGCGGACACGCCATCTCCCGGCCTCCGGAAATCTTGTTAAAGGCGTCCGATCCCATTCTTCGACCCATCTGGACATTCCGGAGCCCTTAATCGGCCGCGCCCGATATGGCTTTATTGTTGGTGAAACCATCCCAACTTTGTTCCTCCTCAAATATTATGAAAGAAACCCTGAGATGAGATTGGCGGCCGGATCGAGGGTTTTGGAGATTTCCCTGCACTCACTTCCGTTTCCGTGGAGACTTTGGAATTTTTTTGGATTTTGTTGTCAACATTTATAATAGCAAAATGAAAACATAATTGCAACCGGTGACTATAATATAATGTTTGATCTTTGAATCAGCCAACAAATCGTTTAAGTGAGAGCTTGAACCCTATCCGTTCGATGTTTTCATTGAATGAAATCCCTACTGTAAAGTCGGAAAAACAAACATACGATTACTGCGGAACCCGACGATTGGAGACCTCTTAACCCGCGAGGTCCGATTACATTATAAACTCGGTTGAAAGGCAGCAATTACAGGGTTTTTTTTGAATAGGTGCGTTTGAACCGGAAAGTGTGGGGCTAATCGGTTCTGTTTGTGAGGAATTGCGTAAATGCAACAGCACCAGGAAATGAAATCAGTGTTTTTGAGAAATGCCCGTATCTTCCCTTCCGGGGAATGATTGATTCGAACGACGCCATTGTTTCTTTAAGTCTCGGGTTCAGCCTGATGACGCGCGTTGAAATCGAAAGTCAGAATCCCTTATTCCTTTCGATCCGCCCGAGAAGAATGACCGCCCCTCTCCGTTCCTTCGAGGGATAATTAACGGCGAGATATAGGCCACTCGAGTGGAGTCGATCCTCGCAACCGATGCCGTTGAAGGGAATCTGAATCCTTTCCCTTTCACTGCAGCTCTCGCGCGCATTAAGGACGTCCTGAGGATCGTCTTCTTTGTCGTCGTCACTCCTTGTGCAACGTATTTAAGATTCGATGACCAGCCATCCTTGCTTCTTAGCATTTGTTTTGATCTTCTTGATTTGTTCGAGAGCTTTGAAGCCTTTCAAAACTTAGAAATAATTTTTTTAGGGTATGCTGCTAAGGTTACTAGTGGTGTTTGTGTTGCCATTCGCAGAATCCGCCAAGTCGTGTGGAAGAGAGGCCATCCCTTACATCCTCTCCGTTGACCTCGCCGGGAAACCAGGTGGGTTTTCTAGTGTCTGCTCACTTTTACTTTTTTAATTTTCAACTTGATTGTTGTGGTTCTAGAGTTAGCATGTGATACTCCGGCTTGTTTTGGACCCTTGAAAAGTCCACTCATAGATGATTTTAATGAAGATCAAGGACAATTGTCGGTCCTTCATAGAACGGCGGTATGTTTTGGCATTTGGCGATCTTGACGTTTTAAAACCGTTTAATCATCCCTTTATTTGAAGTCATGCTCTGGAAAATACACGAATATCCCATGCACTGGCAACGATGAATGGACTGGAGGAGTTGCCGAGTACAATAATGGAACTCATATTTCCCTTACAATGGAATGTTGTCGTTTCGAAGGGCTGAATTACGCAACCGAACACAAGATTGCATTGGTTCGGCCCGGAGAGCGTTATGTGGGTGGAGCGGTGAAGGAGAACGGTAGACTAATCGCCTTCGATCTGGTCAAGGAAGTTAGGAAGAATGTCGCCGCTAATAACGAGTAAGATTTCTCACCTTTTTTCAATATTTTTATTTTTAAATTATTTACCCCGTTTGTTGCAGAGTTCATTACGTCGCTCATGTCTATCGAATGAGTTGTGTTCCCGCTCCCAGTCATCCTCTGAATAAAGTGGATCCAACTATGACAACTGGAGAATATCTGAGTCGTCGATTGTCAGCCAAGTCTCGGAATCCAAACAAACGAAAGCAACATTCATCCAGACTGAATAGATATCGAGGACAATATGATTACGAATATTACTCTTATGAAAGACCCATGTATCGAAGAGGACCCGGTCGAAACACCTACAGAAGAGGAGGAAGAAGAAGATACAAGCCTTATATGGACGATTACGAGTACTATGAGCAGGATATGAGACCAGCAAGACGTCAGAGTTATCATCAAGATGTGCTCTGGCCGATTAATGATGACAAGAAATCAAGTCCTCCTTCTAATTTTAAGGCCCATGCGTCCAAAAATATTGAGACAAATCAAGGCCCAGACTATCCAATGAACGACGCCCAAAGGGCCGAAGAACTTCCATTTTCGTATTCAAATTCGGTCCCAACAGCCGAGAATACAGTGACAATCCCTCCCCAACATGACTCCTCTTATGCACAACCCTCCCTAGTAGCTCCTGCTGCTTCCCAAGACACTTATAGCATCGCTTTGCAACCTTCGGTATTGCCGGTAGGAGCGACATAACAAATTACAATATAAAATACCCTTTTCAGAGTTATGTCGTTCCAACTCAACCCGAGAATTCCTATGCTCTGCAGCCTTCGTCCTATCAACAACCCAGCTATGTTTCCGAGACAGCCCAACAACCACAGCCAGATGTATCTTGCACATCCACTTGTTGCACTCCAAGTTGTTCCATGAATAGTATGTTCTCTTCTTTGCAATGTTTCAGTGGGGATATGTTGGTGGAAACACCCTCAGGACACAAAAGAATGGATGAACTGGAAGTGGGAGATCTGGTGATGTCAATGGACGGAGCGTTGGTATGTCATCATCGTTACTGATTCAATTACAAAATAATTTTTAGATTACCTACTCTAAAGTGGTCATGTTCCTTCATCGGAAAGAGAAAGAAGACGCGTTATACAGGCATATCAGAACCAGCAATGGAAGGGATCTCAAGATAACGCCCTATCATTTGATGTACACTACCAAGTGTAAAGCTGGAGATAGATTGCGTTTAGTTAAAGCGGCGGATATTGTCATTGGCGATTGCATCCATTACAAGGGCTCCCAAGGACTGAGATCATCAAAGGTTGTGTCCATCAAAGATGTAAGTCGTGTTTCATTAAAGCTCGATCATGTTTCCCTTGTTAATGAACATCCTAGGTAAATGGAAATGGAATTTATGCCCCATTAACGGCAAATGGAGACATGTTTGTGAACAATATATTGGTAAGCTGTCATAGTAATATGGCTGCTCAAACTCTTCAACAAACATTCTTTGCGTGGTGGAGGCAATGGACGGGATACATCAAGAAGATCACTTCTTTCGTATATCCATATCAGAAACTTATCTCCGATGATGGAGAGCTCCCATTTGGCGTGGATTACCTAACCACCGTCATGGATCTTTTTGTGCCTCAGAATTTAATTTCCTATTAATAAATAAATATTAATGTATAAAGTAATAGAGCATTGATAAGCCACTGATAAGACGGCACGCAGAATGGGTTCGTCATTCTTTTGTGAGCGTTTGCAAAGAAGTAGGAACTAGGTCTTAAATCTCCTAAAACACCCGCTATTTGGAGAATGGCTGCAATCGAGGTGAGTGCAATTTGCATTTTTAATAGGGGCGATTACAAATATGAATTGACTTCGTCCCAAAATCAGAAATGAATAAATTTCAGAATCAGCTGAATGTCCCCAATGGACGTGAACACGCCGATTCATTACTTGATAAAGTAAGTACTTCCAATTGAAAAAATTTCTTCCCTATTCTCTTATCAATAAAGGGTTTACAGGTGTTTTCGGCTGTAAAACTCCCAGAGACCGATCACAATAAGATAAATCACGATGAAGTCCTAAAGGAGTTAGACCACGTTTTGAGCAAACATTGGGACGAGGATCCCGTAGCTACAGTAGTCACTCAGCATGTGTTAAGTGAGCATGAGAACCATGAGCATCTTGATGCCAAACCACGAAGCCGACATCCTTCGATGTTAGAAGAAGCTCTTCAGAACGCAAATGTGAGTTGATCACTTTGCGCAATTTTGATTTTAGGGAGTGTCGAGACTCTTGACTGATGACGTCGAAGAAGAACATCGTTTCGGCGTCTTCCCTTCGGATGGCCCTATAGATACAACTCCGATGACATATGTGGCGTCATCAGAAAGAAAGATCCGAAGCATGACAGTTGATAGCCAAGTTTCAGCTGCCGAAAGTCGATTTGGAGAGTTCGATCTGACAGAAACCAGCGAACTAAACTTGAATCATCCTATTGTCGCGTATCAGGGAATAGAAAGCAAGGTAGGAAAGAAAACAGAAGCCCTTTTATTATTTAGGGACCAGAAGAAGTCGGCTTAGTGGACGAATCAGAAGAACAGGAGATTGCTCCCGAAGTCCCTCCTCACAAAAATGAATTGCCCCTTCCTTCTAACAACTTTACTGAATCCTTATTGAGAGAGATTCGCAATTCTGAATTCAATGAGATCGAGTCCCAAAGATTAGAAACCAAGGCAAGAAGTCCTACTTACGACTCGATTTACAGTCAAAGTATTAATGAAAACGGTAACGGGAATGGAACCAACGGATTTGTTGTCGCATCACCAGTTCCTGCTCTTCAGATGCACCAGGAAGAACAACATTATATCGATATTCCTGAGATCCACAGTCCTAGATCAAAAGCAGAATTCAACAGCTATACTCAGAGCGAGAGGGACTACCAGCAAGCAATTGAACGGGACTTCCAGAAAATACAATTGAACAGAAAGAAAACACCCTTCAACCCTTTACCCAGAAGTCTATCTACACTCACAGTAGAAACCAAACAAGGAAATGCCGCGGAGAAGAAAGGACCTCTGCAAATAATTGAAGAGGTTATTCCTGTCGGTCCTCAACTCGAATATCAGATAAAAAACGCGGAAATCATTGGAACTCAAGCTTCCGTTACTTTCTATCAACCTTATTTTGAAGTGAACGCCCATCCAAATTTTCCCGAAATTATTGTTGGAGGTCCTACTCGAGTAACTGACGAAAAAGTCTTGTTTTTGATTGGGAAAACAGGAGCTGGAAAGACCTCATTGATTTACTCTCTACTTAACTTCGTCTATGGATGCAAAAGAGAGCATGCTTTTAGGTGAGTAAGCTCTTCTATATTGTCATCTTTACATTAGATTGGCGTTGGAATTGCCCGAAAGATTCGAGAAGATCCTCGATCGGGTCATCACTTACACCTTCACGAGCACCATCTTGCCCTACAACCTTACTGTTATCGATACTCCTGGTATTGAATTGGAATCAACTCCGCTTCTGATTGGGAAATGGGTGAAACATCGATTAACTCGAGATTCCCGATTGCGGTTAGATGCAATAGTACCCGTTATTCCCACTTTTGACGATGCGGTTGATCCCGGATTAAGTTTGAACTACCGAAAAGTGAAATATTTGTTTGGAGATGACTTGAGAACAAACGTATTGCCAATAATCACTTATGCAGAGGTAAGTTCTGCGCCTTATAAAAGGAACTTCTAGGGATTGGACTTCCCGGACGCGCTCAAGGCATTAAAAACTCTGAAACTGCCATTCACAAGTTATTACAAGATCAACAACCTCGGATCATTGCCACATTCTGGGAAGACCTCCGGTCTCAAACATTCTCTCCTTTACAAACACAATATTGTGTCATTCGAAGAGTTGGTAGAGGTAGGTGTAATATAACTGACCGACGAAATTACTTTTAGGATTTGGAATCGGTGGTCACCCCTCTTCTCCTTTCCAAAAGTGCTTAAAATTATTTCCAAAAGACTTTACATTCAAGTTATTTTATTAAAAGTTACTCTAAAACAACCAGTAATCGGTCACCACAACCTTTTGACATCTATACGTTTCAAGCCTGATTGGCGAAGGGACAGGGTTCGTTCTGGCCGTGGACTCTGGTACATTCGAATATATGTTGAGGCATATGACTGCTCCATTGTTCCGTAGAAGCATCATGATCCATCAAATCGGCTAATGTACACGGGATCCGATCAAGACGATAAAAGTTGTACAAGAGACCTCGGGCCTGAGAACATAAAATAAAATTGATTGAAGGCCTTACCTTCTTTAAAACAACTGCAGTATCCATGTGCATAGCCAAACTCGAAAAGTACAGTAAGATCTCGTCGTGTGGTAAGCCCTGAGATATGACGTCAGGCCCGTAGATGCTGACGATGGCGACAGCCACAAACAAATGAAAGAATTTTGTCCTGTACATCGACCAGCATGCCTCCCAAATATGGAGAGCATCTGATTCCGGGAATTCTCGTTTGAAGAATAGCAATAACCAGCGATGAACAAACATCAATTGAAGAGCATCGCCTCCTAGATAGACAAGATATTGGAAGAATTTCGGCTCCAACAACTTCATCAATTCCCTCAGATATTCCAAATTCATTTCCATGGCATTCGTTTCGGCATTGGCAGTAGTGCAGAAGAGAGTTTGATGCATCAAACCAGAAAAACACCAATAGGAATCTGATTCGTTCTTCAAGGTGGCCAGGATTGGAGCTAGGAGATCCGACATACCCTGGATGTAGTTGATCTCTGGGTAGACTGAAGCATAGTTCAGCAAGATGTCCCTGGAACAAACGCACACACAGGGGACTCGGATTTACTTATATGTACGTCTTTTTTACTTATATGAAATTGAAGTTTATATAAGTAAATAAACGTACATATAAGTAAATAATCGTACATATAAGTTATTCTGAAATTACTTATATGTAAACTTTATTTTCGGCGCTCCACAAATTTACTTATATTTACAAATAAGGATTTTTTACTTATATTTACCAATAAGGATATTTTACTTATTTGTAACCCAGAATTATGCACAGTGCAAATTATATTATAAACGTTTATTTTGATTCTCAAAAACAACAAATACATGTGGATAACGCATCCTGTGTCTGTTTTTGTCCTTATGAGGCATCAATTGCTTGCTTTCGTGATCTTCTATGGGGACTTCTGCGTCTGCATTCACTGAAAATAGTAACAAATAAAGAAGATAAGGTCGCTCGACGATATTTACTATAAGCCCTTCTCAATTGTTTGTGCTTCTTCACCCCGAAAAAATTAGTTTTAGGTTCACCAAGTTTGTAAATGAAATTTCGAGACACCAAGTTTTTCATGTTGTACTAGGTCCAGGTGAATATTCTCAACATACCTGAATCATCCGAGTGCCATTTTTCCGGGATCGTGTGTATTGTCCATTTACTACCCTCCACGACCAATTTTTCGATAATCTGAAACCTAGAGGCTTCACCTGGACCTAGTACAACATAGCAAAACTATGTCTGGAAAAATCTTTGGATTTATGAAATGTGAAAGCAGTTTAAAAAAACACCTACCAAGTTTGAGCAAACAATTCTTCATCCAAATTCCTGCCTCATAGTGCTTGTTTATAGATTTTTTGGAACTGCGTGAAGTTTGACGTTATCATGCTCCGTGCTCTGGAAGGTTCTCACGTTCGCGACTTTTGATCTGAGTACTCTGTCCTCCTGTAAAAGAAAAAAAACTGACTACAAGCATCTTACTTTATTCGGTCCGAGGTTGAGATACGTTCTTTGGCGCTCCAAAAACTAGAATTTTTCTAAGTCCGGCCAACGCGTGCAGAAACCAAAAAGCGTCTTTGACGCTCAAAAGTTTTCTTTTCAAGGCTCATATATGTACATATAAGTAAAAATGAACGAGCTCCGCCGTTTTTTACATATAAGTACCGCTATTTGTAAATATAAGTAAATAAACGTAAATATAAGTAAAAATAAATAAGCCCCGCCCTTTTTAACTTATATGTAAGTTATTGGTAAATATAAGTAAAAAATTTTACTTATAAGTAAATCCGAGTCCCCTGTGCAGTAAAAAGATGGAAATCTTCAATTTGTAACAAAATGCCAAAAAAATATTTGTTTACAATTTTTCACGACTTATCTACCATCGATTTTTTTCATTTGACTCACTTCATAACTTCCAAATTTGGATTATTTTCTCCAGCAAAGTACGGATTACATCTGTCCGTTCGTACTACATCCTTCCAAATTGTACTTTCAACAGTGATCAAGGAGCTTTTTGGATTGGAGTTCATCTTCTTCATGCTAAATAAAGGGATACCATAGGTTTTCCTTCACTTACCGCTTCTTCTTTATTTTTTGATACTCCAAGAAGAGGTCATTCCTGACCGTTTCCCTCTGTTCAAACGTTGAATTCCAGGTGTAGACTCTTAGCAAAAACGGCCACACTTCTTTCCTGACTGAGGCGTCCATCGAAGCGAAGTAAATAGCTTTCCTAATAGTGAAGTTGTCGTCGATGGACCCATCTTTGTTCATGTAAGTCTTCCAAAACTCTAAAGTGACCCGATCATAGAGTCCGTCTTCTGGGTCCAGTTCTGTCCGACTGACTTCAGGTTGAGATATGAGTAACTGTCTGTCAGGTAGAGGAGATGGGGATCCCTATGAGTCGGAATTTCATTTTTGTGGTAGAAACTTACGTCTTTCACTGACTTAGATTTGAGAGCGTTCCATTGTTCGAATAGTTTGGCTAGTTTGTCTAATCCTCCATGATGGAAATGTAGAATTTTATATTGAGATTCATTGCTCGCTATGACCAATTGACCACTCGTGCAGTCGGGATTGGAAAAGAACAGTCTCATTGATCTCATTTTCCCGAGATTTACAGAGAAAAGGGACGAGTTGGAGGCCGGTCTTTGTTGGAACATGACCTTGTCCTTGGCGATGGCCAAGACACTGGAGTCGTCCATCTTGGAACCCGTGTTCAATATTAGATTATGCTCTTGGGCGAACTGTTCTGGAGTCTTGTCCATAAAGCTTTCGCAAGTTTTTCGATATGTATCCATATTTAGCGATTTAACTGGAAGTTATTTTAATGTTCGGGGTCACTTACTTTTTTGAACTTCCTCATCAGATTCATCGATTGATGAGGCCTCGGAGATGTCTTCTTTATCGGAGAATTCATCCGCACCAGATGTGTGTCCAGAGCCGGTCGACTCCGCGTCACGACTTCGAGCAGATTCTGAAGCTTTCTTCATGGCATCAAGCTCATCTTCGTCAAATCCTTCTAATAACTTGTTTTGGCCCGGATCAACTGGAGTGTTTGGAATAACGTTAATTGAAGGAACTCCGAGATCACAGTCGAGCTAAACGCAGATTGAAGTATGACTTGGTCTTACCGTATTCAGAGTCTGAGGTCTTTCGTTGGATGTCGAGGCTTCTTCCTCGAATACAACAGTTGGTTCGACCATGATTGTTGGGCCGTTGTTATTGACAGTGGCGGGCTCAGAAATATCCCCATTACTCACTTTGGCCCTGCTTCTCGGGGACACGCAACGGATGCTGGAACTAATTAGTTTTTTTTTGGAGTCTGGAGAAGCGAGGTTATTTTGTTGTTGTTTACCTGCTGGGGTTCTTTTCGAGAGTGGCATTGGGAAGCCATTGAAGGACTAGCGTGACTCCTGTGTGTTCATCATTGAGACAATGTATCGTCAGATAACCGGGAGTATGAACCACGTTACTTTCATCCACTTCCTGAGTATTGAATAACATTTATGCAAATTGACTTACCGGCACACCTCCCACCGAGGATTCATGAACACAAACATTGTTCTTGGAATACACAATCTCCCCGTCTTTCCCGAGAAACATATTATTCTGGCCTCTTAATGTGGCCAAGGCCCCATGAGCCTTCTTGAACAAGTCGTTGAATGTGTTGTTCATGGCTACAATACACGAATATATAATCGTGATTATCGATTAATTTTTAATTACACCAAAATAATTTTAAAAAGCGAAGAACAGATATGTTTTTGGACTCAAGAATTTAGTGGGATTAACAGCCCAAAAAGGAGATTATGGGAAGTGGCGTCTGGCGGGAAGAAACAGATAGATGAGGCCCCTCATCATGATAGATGACCGGCTTCTGAACGGAAACAAAACACATTACGCGGTACTCTAACTAATTCGGTGTGAGTTCGTCCTATTTCTTCCCCAGGCACTTTGACTCGCCTTTTTTATGGGGCCGCAAAAAGTGAAGGCACTACCCAAATTTGGCAATTTCTGGATAAAACAAAAAAGAAAAGTAAAGGGAGCGGAGGAAGGATAAGATGTGCTGGAAAAAGAATCTTGGAAGAGGAAGGGTAACAGTAAACCAAGCCCGGAGGGAGGTTAGGCCTTTACCTCTTCACAAGCCTCGAGCTATGACCACAAAAGCCCGGAGGGGAAGAGAATGAATTCATGGATCCGAAGCCAAAAACGGCCCGCTCTGCGGGCATGGAAAAGGGGGACAGCGAAAGCAAGCCATTCCGACGCCGAATTAAGCACGAACGAAGCCGCTCTGACTCTTCTGTCGGATGTCATCGGGAAATGCCATCGTTCAGGGCGATTTTGATGTTGATGGTCAATTAGAGGACTAATTGAATCCATTACACGATGGTTGCATGACAAGTCAAGCGTTTCCGAAAACTTATACAGAAAAATGTGTTGTTATCAACGTGATTGCAACAATTTAAGAACAAGTTTTCATGCTTTTCATATTGAGGAAGTCTCATCCCATGTATTAAGGCTTCAGTTACACCGACTCTCACCCTGCGTGGCGCCAGTCTTCAATCTGAATAATAAAGTTGTAATGATGATTATGATCGGTTATAATTATGCCAAGGATCTTTCAACCAAATGGCGATTTTAAACTCAGAAGTCTGCCCAATGATGCATCACTTGTTTCTAAACGTTGCAAACTCGATGCGCATTCTCTTGGGGTTATTGAAAGCCGGAGGGGATCTATTCAGGTGGACTGGAGTGTTTATTTCCATCCATGTGTATGGTCAATCGCGGGAGAAGGGCGACGAACACAATTTTGCCGCGATTTCCTCCGCAAACGGGGAAGAGAGAGAGCCAGTCCACCTATCAATCCCTCCCCCACCTGGGATCGTCATCCCCATTCCGAGCGCCGCTTATTTTCCCTTTTCATACCCCGAGGGTTTATCCCTACCATGTTGAGTCTGCTGTTGGTACTGGGAGTGATTCCTTTGGTGTGTACTGGTAAGTTTGGTATCATCATATGGTGTCTGTAAACTTTTGAATCAACATTTGTTTTGGTTACAGTATGACTTTTACTTTTGATTTGTGGTTTTGTCCTTCTTTGTTATGATGATAACTCGACATCTTAACTCTTTTTTGTCCAAAATTTATTTTTTGCTTGCTAAACGTGCATTTATCTTGTTATTTATTACTTTTTTAGACGTAATCTCTCCGAATTTTGTTGCGCCGATATCAGAAGGTCTTCGAAAACGCACCGCGATCGTTCCATATTCGGAATACGAGAAGGAGACCGAGCAAAGACACCGTCAGATCTTCTCCAGCACCACGGCCAAGCCAGAAACCGACCCCGTTCTTCTGTATTTGCCTCCGTTTGACCGTGCCCGAGGCGATGAGATCGCTGGAACGAATGCTTTATCTGAAAGGTGAGAGGGGTCAGTCATGGGGAAAGAACAAGATCTAGGTCATCCTCAGTAACCGATTTGTCCTTTCGAACGAAAAAGGGAAAGTGAAAATGAAAAGGATAATAAATCGTCTTACAGATCCTCGTCCGCTGAATCAAAGCAAACAAACTCTCGAGAAACCAATTATTCAACCAGTAATCGACGAAATCCATTGCCCTACAAGAAATCTATGTAGGTGAATCGTTCTGATGTCCACGATTTTTATGATGTTTAATCTTTTTAGTTTCCGTCCAAAGACTACACAAATAGCCAAGAACGCCGAGCCCAGATTTCAGGCAAGTCGAGCGCAGAAATATCAGCGCCCAACGGAAACAGAGAAGCCACCCTTTATTACTCCCACTTCTGTCGTCGAACAAGTCCCGTTATTGAACAACGAATTGGATCTGGAACAGCCGGTATATAAGAATGTCCAGCCAGCTCCCTTCCCTCCATTGTCCACAAAGCCTTCCAATAATATCGTCGAGAGTATCTTTACCCAATCTCAATCCAATCTGAGGCATGCTCCAACTTCATTCGCAGGGCTCCACTCTCCTGTCAGTCCTATTCAAACTGGCATTGCGGGTAGTCAACCTGAGGCGCTTAGTCCGCTGACAGCTCTATTAGGAGGGGGCTCACCCCTTGAACAAATCTCAAAGTTGGCCAGAAATCTGTTGAGTTTACCGGCAGGAAATAAAGATCTACTCACAGCGATGACCAAGGCACTGGGAACTGGGACGGCGGCTGAGGGATCCAAACTAACGAGTACTGCCGTTGGAGGCCTCCCCAAATTGGGTGGAGAGATCGGTTCGCTTCCGGATACTCTGTTTTCTAGTGCCAAGGACGAAGAGAAGAACAGTAAGTTTAATCTTTCAATTTGAATTCTCATCATTCAGGCACTGAGAATGCGACAGACTCTTCCTTGATCAACATCACTGATCCAGAGCGTCTTTTGGCTGCCGCTGTGGCTGCCGGAGAAGTCGATGCATCTCTTATCAACGAAGCCAACAAAACGCGGAAGCCTTCGGCCAAGATTGTGGATTGGATTCAACAGAATCGCCCTAAACAAAGCGTTCTTACGGCCAATGACAAGTTGCCGTATTACGGGAAATATTGTGGAAGTTTAATTGAGAATCATAAACTGGGAATCTACAATGTGAGTGGAGCTGTTTGGGCGCTGGATAATAAGCGATTCCTCATATCCAAATTTCATTTTAAACCGACTTCAAGCAACGGTGAGTGTAGCTGAATTTTTAAATATGGTCTTAGATAATGTGACATTCTGGGCTGGTCCGGCCAAGCCAAGCAAAACGGAGTTGGATATGGTCCCAACAGAGAATGGATTTTATTTGAGCACCGATCCCGTGGATATCAAAACATTTATGACGCAAACGGTAGAAGTAAGGAAGAGAAAGGTTATATTTATTTTATGATCATTGCAGGAGGTGGAAGCAAAGATCAGAAAAGATGCGAGCGTTGTAAGACAAGCCGCAGAAGCCGAAGAAGAGGATGGAACGAGTAAAAATACAGTAAGACGGATGAAAAGAGAAGGAAACAGTACTATTCCATTACATTTTTCAACCAGCTCTGATGACACTAATAAAGTGAACCTTTCGATTACGGTAAGAAAATTGCAATATTACGTAACACGGTTTGGTTTAATGAGGCTGATGCTGATTTTAGATTCCATCAAATGATTCCAAAGATGTCTTTGTTCCTCCAAAGCCTTTGGATTGGTATGCCGGTGTCCAACCTTTGTTGTTGACACTCCCAGATCAATACACTATAAAGGACATTCACTGGATATCAGTATTTGATCATAACGCCCATGAAAATGCAGCCATGGTGCTCCTCTCGACTGATCTGGAATATCAGATACCCGGGCTGGTCACTCTAAGGCCTTTCACTCCGAACGGACCGTACAAAATATCTTCGGGAAAGATCAGAGTGAGTGAAGTTGTAACTTTTTGCTTACAATTAATTTGTGGTTTAGCTTCTGAACACGAAAACAATTGAAATCGAGAACTTCACTCTCCAAACGAAAGGAGTTCCGACCTGGTTTATGGTGGGGAAAGATATTCTGCCCCATAAAGGAGGAGAGATCTTACCCGTCTTCAACAGGTAGGCCTTTTCTGTTTTATTATAACTTTTGATTTAGCAGTTCCAATCAATTTGATTGCGACTCCCTGAGGGATTACGAGAATGAAACAGTTTCGCTGAGATTGCCCGGATCACTGAATATGAAAGATGTCTTCTGGTTTTCCGTCTTTTCGATAACTAAAACAACATCCTTTGCCCACATTTACCTCCCGTACAACGATCTGCAACTTCCACCCGATCTTTTAGGTGTTACTGTAAGTTATTTTTACTGTATTTCAAAACAATTTTCTTCGGGTTTTCGATGTTTATTAACAAAAAAATTTAACTTTCAGGCTCCTCGATGTGTTTACAAAAACTGATTCTCCTGGTTACTGTGTTTATTCCTCTTCTACGGGTTCCGGCGGCAATGGAGTCGGCGCACGATGAGAGCGTCGATGCTGAGCTCTTTCCTTCGAACTGCCATTTGAGACCTTGCATTCGATCAATTCGGGCATTTCCTGATCTGATTCATCGAATTCGAAGTCCAAATTGCTCAAGATTTTTGTTTTCCCTTTCTGTTCTTCCTAAATGTATTGTTGTTTTCACTTTTTCCATGCTTGACATACCATAATCATTCTTTTCTGAATTCCTGGCAATAGATCTCTTATCTCTTGGATTAATGGATGTGTCACAAAGATTCTTTCCAAGCCCTGAAGGCATTCCACGTAATATTTGACACTGTCTTTGAAGAATCCGGCTCTGCAATTGTTACTTTACTTATTTATATGACGTAAAGGGGTCACAGAAGTTCTTTTATTCTTGCTGTTGGGTCGAATTGATTGTAAGGTGCTAAAATGGGTTGACATTGATTTTGAAAAATCAGTGCCCACTTTTCGTCCTGGAACGATTTTCCAAAATCTGAACTGGTTTTTCCCACAATTTCCAGCTTTTGGCACTGATTTTTCAAAATCCATGTCATCCCACTTTTGCACTGAATTTCGATGCAACAGCAAAAATAAAAGCCGAGAACTTCGGTGATGACCTTTACATATCTCTTTTCCTTAACTTACTGTTTACAATAAAAAGCCAAATCTTTGAGGAAGTATGAGAGACCGGGGTGGTTCTGGGGGAAACAATGCCTCAGGCAATCTTCCACCGACCACATTAACATCGCCTTCTCTTCGTCGTTGGTTGAAATCCGACTTGCATATTGCTGTTATGTAATAAATGTTATTTTTTATATTTTTAATTTGATTACATTTAATGCCTAAAGCAATATAACTGATGCTTACCAGTAGAAGTCTGGCTCTGTAGACATTCTGTTTTGGCAGACAATAGACTCCCTTTTGTTTGAATAACTCGAAATGAGCAGTAATCTCATGTTCCGGGATCTGATCCATGTTATCCAAAAAGAGGCCGATATCCCTGATGGTATAGTTACACTCCATGATATGGAAGGGTTCTTGGATGATATCACAGTTCGGACAGACTAGTCGGCCCTCCTTTCGAGGCGCCAATGCTCCTTGGACTATGATTGTACTCTCAACATCTCTCTAAGCTCGTTATTTATGTTAATTTACCCTTACATTTGCACAAAATTGGCATTTAATGGATGTAAGAATGTGATCCTTGGGATCTAAACATCTTTCGCATTTACACTCAAAGAACCAGGTATCCCTCAACTGTTTCTGCCGTTGATCAAATGTTCTGTAATGGTTTAACTAACGATTTGCATGGTATAAGCTCACCCAAGAAGGTCGATGTATGAGTAGAAACTCTTGTTTGGATCCGAGATGTCTTTTGTTTTGTGTAGTCCAGCCAAGATAGATTTGAATCCATCGGAAAAGAATACTGTATCGGGTTTACAGCTGTGATCGTAGGCACACAAATCCAAGTAGAGGCCCTTCCCGATTTCCTGAACAGCTTAGGGACTACAACATTATCTCCTACATTTTCATAATTCTTATCGCAAATGGCATGTCTGTTAATGAAATCGCGGCAATGTAATTTGAATACGTCTTTCTTGGAGGGCAGGTCGTCTTTATGATAGAATCTTATCAGTTTGTCATAGATTTCTGAATGATGACAATAGATTAAGCGTATTCGAATTAAGAATTTTCTAACGGCTAAAGTATCCTACCCATGAATTGAGTTGTGTAATCTTGATGTTCTGCGAAGTCTTGTTCATGGGCCCAGATCTCCATCACCGATCGTTTGGATGTCCGTTCCAAATAAAAGTCCTTCGCCTTGTCTTCTCCTTTCTTTATCATCTAAAACACCTTTCATTACATTGCATTGAACTTGCATTGTATCGAGAACAGATTCTTCCTAGAAGCCGGACTTCAATATTGGGGTAATCTTTATTTTTGGATTTCTTGTATCCTCTGCACTCTGGCTGATGGTCTTTTTTTGCTAATTCCTCACATTTCTCAGAACAAAAGCGTGCAACTTTGCAGTTTGTGCAATAACTAAAAGTGTCGGATTGCCAATTTGATTAGGCCCACCTTAATTGGACATTCAGCTGTAAACAATACCAACAAGCCTTGTCTAGAAATTTCTCCGAGAGGGCATAGGCGAAGGGATAAAAGGTGATCCGGGGATACTGTGCTTCTTTGGGGATGGGTTTGGTGGCATCTTCGATCTGCTTCTTCCTCCTCTCGATTTCGTTTAACACTTTTTTTCGTTTTTCTTCTCCCTAAGAATCAAACAAACTCAAAATAAACTTACAGTATCCTTGTTGTTTGTTACTGTAGGTTCGTCTTTAACAACATTACTTCCATTCGAGGGTACCTTGGTTTCTACCGAAGATATGGGGGTTTCATTTTGATTCCTCTTTTTCTTATTCTTCCCCATTTCACAAAACAAAAAGAGAGATCTGGCCGCCTTTCCGACGCTTTTCCTCGTTCACCTTCTTCTTTTTCAAAAATCGGCCAGATCTGAGATCTCTTTTCTTTCCTCCTTCTGTCCATTTTTACGATTCGTATTATCTTTTGTTTAATTAGAAATTATAAACGGGCATTTTTAACAACAGATTTAAAGATTTGGCGGTACTTGAGATTTGATTACACATTTTGGATTACACTTGAGCAAAGGTGATGTTGTCGATGAAATTGTCCGAGTTCAAGGTCCATTTCATTTTCTGAAAGGCTGAACTCGCTTGGTTCTCTCCACAATGTCATGCCAGAAGCAGCCTTTCATGTTCTCGAACTTGTCGAAACAACTCATATAACTCAGATCCAACTGAGTTGTGTTCCCCGGACGTTGATCGCAGAAGAGAAGACACTTTTGTCCAGCCACAGTTGCCCCAACTCCATTCCTAGCGCAACATTCACGATGGTCCCGGCCCTGAGCAGCACAGAATTGGAGATCAGCAGCAGCCTGCATGGGACAGCTGTCGGCCCGGAAGTACATGTTCTGCAAATATAATTGCATTAGACTCCATTTTAAGTAGCCAATCAGTCGTCGGACTTAATCTTCGAGGTCTGCATGGGCCAAATTAAAACTTGCAAATCCCTAACTATGTCCTAGAACCTCCAATTTGTGAGAAAAAAACAAAATAATCATCTGGATAACGTCCTCATTAACAATTGACGTAATATCCTTACTTGGAGAGCATTTCGATTGTAAGAAGAGAAGCTGCACTTGTTGAGACATTGATCTGGGAGACGGCGGGAGAGACAGCAGGCCATGAACTTCTCATCCGGAGTCTGCGGCGCCTTCTCAACCTCCTCGGTCTGTAAATAACGATTAAATTAATTACACGAGTCAACTCTTCTAATTATATAGTAGAATTCGAGACGTAAATTATGACATGAGCAGTAAATAAAAGTGCTCGTAAATAACAGTAATTAGAGACGTACCTCGGCATCGTCGACATCCTTAATCTTCAAAGTCTTGGAGCCGCGGGCCTTCAGCCGGGCACAGCCATAAGGCCCACAGCCATAACCACCCCCGCAACCTCCAGCACAAACGGGAGCGGGAGGCGGAGGGCCACAACATCCAATTCCTGAGGAGAAACAGGCATTGGCAACATGAACAAGAAGTACCAGAAGGGCTGATCCGATCAGGAGTTTAGACATAATGACTGAAGGTGCCTCTCTCTGGCTGCCTTCTGTATATATAGGATTCCGGAGAATCCGCCCTGAGACCTGAGGCGGGAGCTCGTTGCTCGCTGGATGACGTTCCGTTTTATTTTTATTGTTCCACGACTTTTTCTTCGCGGTTTGGTCACGGTTCCCATGTGACTCATTCGCGCAATGTCGTTCGTAAAATAAAAAAAAAACGAATTACGACGAAAAAACTAATAAAACGAGGAATATGAGTCAGTAAAAGCATTCGGCGTTTATTAATTTCATAATTATCTACTGGAGAATACCCGCTGATGTCACAAAAGTTGGGCCAGGACTTTTGATGACAATTCGATGATGATTTCAAAGCACTGAGATAATCGTATCTTAGTCGGCAAAACAACAAAACCATGGACATCGGGTGCCCATGCAATTAGGTCGTTCCACCTGACTCCAGAACGAGACTAATGTCACGAATGACATTAATGACGTCATAGAGAAGCCTATAATTTGAAGGGAGATCAGGTGTTGGTGATCACCATGACTTGAGACGGACTTCTTCCCAGCTCTTGTGCCATGTGATTCAAACAATTCTCGGATTCGGTCTCTCTCAACTTGTAGCCGGTCTTTTCCGTCGATGGCATCGGACTGGCCGGCTTCTGATTCCATTTGAGCCATTTATTTATTTGGTCATGCAGTTTTCTGGAGAGGCTGATAAACACTCGGAGGGAGACACTTACATTAATCCCAGACTCTCAAACATCGCCACAAATTCGGTCCGGAAGTTTTGGTTGAAGAAGGCATAACTGAGGGGATTTAGACATGCCGAGCAGATCGCTGTGACATGACAAAACGCAAAGGTTGGCACGGAAAATCGTTGCACAATGTTGAATGTATTGATAAGATGGAAGATGTTCAAGGGAAGCCAGGCACTTGCGAACACCACAACCAGGGTTACCATCAAGAAATGGGTCCTTCTGTGACGATCAGCGATCGATCTGGAATGACGGTACTGTATGTTTCGATGATTTTAAATCTGATGTAATTGTAATCTTGCCCTCTAAAGACTGTATTGACTGTACTCTCTCTCTCACCCCCAAACCCTCGAGCCTAATCCCCTTTCTCGGTATGTATGCATGAGTGGAGATCCCAGGTATTCGTCTTCTACGTTCAAACATCCCCAGGACGGGAAAATTTGTTTTTTTGGAAACCAATTCAACCATCTGGATCCCCGACAATAACCAGAATTAATTCGGATTAGACGTAATTGCATACAAAACTTCAATTAATTTTTCTTACTTCCGTCGCTGATTCAACAACGAGTCGTTATTGGGCAGTAACGAGTTTCTGGCTGCAAATCGGGCGCCCATCCGTCTGGCGATCCGCGAATACGCAAACGCAATGGAGGTGAGGGGGAAGGCGTACTGGACGAACAGAACCCCCACTGTGTAGACCTCCTTCGTGATGGCCATCTGAAGGTGTTTGTTATTAGTTTTTAATCGTCCGAACGACGTATGTCTCTGATAATTGTCAGAAAAAATGGGAATGTGTACTCGGCCCGGTTGAACTGACCTTTTGCCATTTCTCGTTCTGCTCATGGCAGATGGTCAAGGAGATGCCGCAGTTCTTGTCTTGAAAGATGATATTCAAATCCGAGGCGTCGAAGAGCGGCAAGGCCAACAGGATTGAGATTAACCAAATTAAGGAGAAGAAGAGCAACGACAGATTATGTTGGCGCTCTCTTTTTGTGGGAAATATCACCAGCACGTATCTGGAAATGGCTGATTAAATAAACATGACAAAGACAACATTAATCTAGTATGCGAGAACCCCAAAATTTAATCATCCCGCCTCACCTGTCCAATGCGATGGCAGTAATGGAAAAGGTGGACAAAAATATGTTGAAACCCTGCAATGAGCCGGCAATCTTGCACAACGCCGTCCCGAACGGCCAGAACATGTACAGCACCGTGTACAAGGTAATGGGCGCTGTAACCGTGCAAATAAAAAAGTCAGATAAGGCAAGATTTAGGATGAAGAAGTTCCTGACATTCCGCATCTGCTTGTTCCTCAAAATAGCCACGATTGTAAGGGCATTTCCAAAAATACCCAGCGAAATAACCAGAACATAAGCTGCAACTATGACGTATCCGCTCTAAAATAGACGGATTAGGACCCAAATAGAACCCAAGGTGAACTTGATGCATTAGTAATGAAATTAAGACCCACTTCGACCGAGGAATGCTCGCTTCCTTGAAGAATATCATCGTCCCGAAAGTAGTGGTTGATGGCCGAGAAAAGGCGCTCCCATTGCGCACAAGTCCGCGCCTCCGACGGCTCGGAACTGTTGGATCTGTTGGGGTCCGCCATGACATTAGCACATCTTTAAAGAGCGGACAGCGGTTAGAAAGTTTCATCCGGAATTCCCCCCAACAGTTCGGAAAAGGGAATTACCTGCTCAAGCGCGAGTTAAAAAATAACGTATGCCCAAGTTCATCGCCGCAAACCCCGCGCCGCCGAGGACTTGTTTAGGAATTGGGCCAGTTAGGACCGGGCAGAGTTGCAGACCCAAAGAAGTCAAAACCTTAATTATTTGGAGGCCGTGCCCGCACGGAGTGTGGACGGGGAAGGCGTGCAATGAAGTCTCTACCGCGACAATTGACACGACCTTTAATCTCGTCCCGCGCTTCCCGGTCTTATAAAGACATATTGCATTCGAAAGGAAGATGGGAGGAGAGGCCGTCATCATAACGTGTTTTATGAGACATTCGGGATTATTGGAGCGGTTTTTACAAACAAAACAATTATACTAGAACAACAAGAGGAAATCAGTAACACTGAAGGAGGTAAGCAGATTAGGCATGCCCTCGGGCATCATGACTGACATTAGTCATGATAAATGGGAGTTTGTGGGGCCAGACCAACTTTATTTACCGTTTATTTCCTTCTCAAAATTCGCGGCTCAAGCGTTTAATTTTCCGGCTCGTAGAAAAACATCAAAATCCGTTTATACGGGCCATAAAGGGGGCTGGAAGGCCTTGGGGAAAGAGGAGGGGCGGCCGATGTAATTGGCGGTCAAACCCACCGGAACTCCCGAACCCATCCCGCGAATGGTGCGAACTGTTAAATCCTGATCTGAAGCAGGATTCCTCGGCCCGTTTCTAATAAGATTCTTTTATTTGGAATGGAAATAAAGATGTGCCAACTTCTTCCCTTCTCCTATTGCAGTCTCTTCACACCCTACCGGAAACCCAATTCCGCACTCTCGACGGTCTCCAAATTTCCTAATTTAATCTTGGGAGCGTTCTCGAGATAAGGAATCACAACTTCTCGAGGACCACGAGCTCTGGTCTTGCTGTTCGTAAGTCCCAGTAAATTTCTCCTACTGTAACAAGAATTTTTTTAAACATTATAAAAACCGCAAAAACAAGAGGAAGAGGCAAGTCAGGTCTCGGACAGTGATCATTGCCTCAGAAATATGTCGAATTAATTACGTCTGCGGGCAATATGTAAATGAAAAAGAATAAAAACAACAAGTACAGTGCCGAATATCATCCGAATTCTCTTCGGGCGAGAAAATTGTGGGCAAAAACCACCTGCCAATAAACGGGGTAATATTCATGGGCATCCACCTCCAGTGAGTCGAGTAATCCGAACCCGCAAACAAAAAACCGCAGCGAGCAAATGTAACAGTTTTATATTCGATTCAGCGTGTAAAGCGGATTTGGACCGGGCCGAGTGATAAGGACGGCGGATTAGGGCGAGGGAAGTAAGGCCCTTACTTTCGAGATTACTCCCCCCTCCCAGCGTTCTCCTCAGTCGCCGAGAAATCGTCGCTTTTCATATTTGTGAATTCCAATTTCTCCCAGCAGGGCGGCCGACGCCTCCTTCAATGCCATAAAACAATATACAGGAACGGGCGGAACGTCAAGACCAGAAAAAGTTGCAGGGATTATCGTTGGCCCATTATTTTTAGACTATCTAATGCCAAGGAAACGCCCGGAACGGCCGTGACAATCGACCAAAAGTTACGATTCGAACTTTCTCCACTCCGCATTTGAAAGTGCGTGACTTTGTGTTCTGCTTGTTTTTTTCCTACTGTAGGATTATTAAAAAATTAAAAAAAAAATATTTGTTGAAAACTCCATAAAACACTACGAATAAGTTATTATTATGTCATGGACACAAAGACGCAGCGAAAAATACATGTATGATTCGTCCAAAATTCGAATATTCGACTTTTTTCCCCAAAAAAATTTGAGCACTGTCTGCATCTTATCCAACGTACCTAAAATAAGCTTAATCCTGCATATTCCGCCCATTCAAGTCATCACCGGCCATTTCCAGTGATTTGCGCCCACCCGGACTCGAACCCGGGACCACAGATTGGTAGTTTTCGTCTAAATCCACTATACCGTGAAAAGAGTCCCCTGGCGGCTTAAGACCACCTCCGTTGGATTTCTATTTAGCACCTCAAAGGGTATACAGTAACAGTTTCACGGCTCTGCGTACACTCCGTTTTCAGTTATTTGATGCTACTGTAAATTGCTTAGATTGTTTAAAACTTTACTTCTTTCTTTAAAAACATTAAAATATCGTCTCTAAAGACTCATCAGACATATCGTCGAAGTATTTGTCAAATTTCTTGTTGGTTTTATGAAGCTCGGCGCTAACTTTGGTCTCCCACTCAGTGATAAAAGGTTGGAACTTCCAGAGGGTTGGCTGGCCGTAGTGAGGGGCAACAATATCAGTTGTATTCCAGCTAAAATATGGCGGAAAAGATCATGATTTGGACATATCATCAGTTTACTTTAAGAGACGTACCTGAACGGAGGTAAAGGATCGTAAGTAGGTCCTCCAACGGTGTGAATCTGCAGTTTCTTAAACAGCTCGTAGTTTGTGCCCTTATAGTCCAGACTTCCATGATTTCTGTGCCCCATTCCTTCGATAACATAGGTTCCGTTGGCTGGGTTAAGGTCACCTCGAGAAGAGATGGCGGCCTCTGCAGTGTATGGGGGATTGCATGCACATTTGCTGAACTCGTCCTGCGTGTAATTATTGTATCTCATTAACTTGAACAAGGTCGGAATGTCAACAACTTTATCGTGATCACGTTCGAGGATCTTAGCTCGTGGAGAGTAGCCCCATCTCCACCAGTCAAGTTGGCTGCCCTTCTCGTCGAAGCCACTGATCTCAGAGACCTTGGTCTGGTAGGGAATGTTATAGGATGGCCAATAACCAAACTTGCGGAGGAACCAAGTTACATCGCGCGATTCAGTGTAGCCAGGGGTTTGTTCGAGAATCCACAAGACGTCGTTGTTCGGCAATTCTTTTCCTGAAAAGGGGATAAGAATTCCGTACAGACCATACTGCACAATTACAGCTCGTGTTAAACTTACAGGGGAAGTACATCAAGTGTGACGTTCCGACCTTACAAGGGAAGTCACTTAAATCACGGATCGATTTTGTAAAACGACTGTTACAGCGATGGGGAGGGTAGGACAGAGATATCAAATCTAAAAACCGCTACCTCCACCGGCCTCTGGGAGCCGAGATAATCGACCAAAAAGGTTTGACCAAATTCTTCCGAACATTTCTTCCTTCCGAAAGAAGAGAACCCAGCGAACCGAATGGTTCAGTGGTCTGGAAGCGCGATTCCGGGCCTTCACCTTTTCAGGTTCGAATCCGCGTGGGTTTCGAACTTGTGAAAAATTTGTAAAGCAGTTGCTGTGATCCAGTAAATTTGCTAATTTATTTTTGATTTTTTGCCTATTTCACGGTGAATTTTCAACCTTGAAAATTCAAATCGTTTGGAACGCGCATTTAAATTATTACTCTGAAATTTTATCGTAAAATATGCAAAAAATCTAAAAATAAATTTACTGGATCACAGGAAAAGTTTAATAAATTATTTGACCCATGCGGATTCGAACCTGAAAAGGTCATGGCCTGGAGGCGCGCTTCCAGACCACCGGACCATTCGGTTCTCTTCCCTCCTTCTTTCGTAAGAGAGGACTACTCGGGGCAGCTTTTTTTGGTCAAACCTTTTTGGTCGATTATCTCGGCTCCCAGAGGCCGGTGGAGGTAGCGGTTTTCAGATTTGATATCTCCGTCGTACCCTCCCCATCGCTGTAACAGTCGTTTTTAAAAATCGATCCGTGACTTAAGTGACTTTCCTTGTTAATAAAACTTGTCGCAAATTTAGAAACATTTTTTAAGAGGCATTCCTAGGTCGCGCTTTGCAGAAACGACAGAGATTTTTAGATCGAAAGATGTAAAAAATGCAAATTTTCTGCAAATTTTGAGATTAAAAATTTTGTATGCATTTTTTAACGTAGAGTATAATGGTTTCACAAAAAATCAATTTTCTCCATGCGAAAGTGGCGGAGATACGGCCAAACAGTTTTTCATTTCTGATCGCACTCCGCCTTTCGCGCGCTCTTTCGGGCGCAACGATCGTTGAATATCTCTGTTGCGTCTGCAAAGCGCGAGCTAAAACTTTCAGGAATTAATATTTGGCCTATGTCAGGCGTGTGTACAAAATTTAAAGAAAATCTGGCCGTCGCACTTGGGTCCTTCTCTTGTTAGTTTCATATAATATTTTAAAAAATAGCCCACCTGGACTGAATTTATTGTAATCCAAAATGGTCCATTGGTTATTGTAAGTTCCGGAGTTGTACTTCCCAAACAGTTTTACCCATTCTTTTCCTGAGGTTGCCAGTTGATTGGCAATGGTTGATCGGACCCAACAAAGGAGCTGTCCCTTAGGGTTCATGTAATTGCTAGTGTAGAGAGATTCATTGAAGATGGAGATGGTCGTTTCGATAGT
This sequence comes from Bursaphelenchus xylophilus, assembly GCA_904066235.2. Lineage (NCBI taxonomy): Eukaryota > Metazoa > Nematoda > Chromadorea > Rhabditida > Aphelenchoididae > Bursaphelenchus > Bursaphelenchus xylophilus. The sequence goes on along the minus strand of CAJFCV020000003.1, from coordinate 5,012,620 downwards.
GGCCTAAAAGTTTTTTCAATTACAACGGTTCGGTCAGTTCTTCTCTGGTGTCCAACTTTGTCAATTTCCTTACCAATCCAGAACTGATAAGAGTGTAATCATCCTGAGAGACGAGAGCACCAGCGTATGAAGAGAACGAGTAGGTATGCCCGGGTACGACGGTCTTGTCTGAAAAAGCACAATTTAGCTGATAATGAAGCGATAAACGGCGTGTAAAGGACGACCTTATCTTCTAGACGAATGCGATAATTAAATTTGAGGCATCAATTATTCTCACCATAGGCAAACTTGTAGAGCTTCATCAGTCTGTTCATGGTGTTATAACCGGACATGGAGACATGGGAGATCATCAGATCCTTGTTTCCCTTGGTCAACTTGACAAATCCAGTGCAATGTCCTGGATCGGGGTCGTCGGAGACTTGTTTTGGCTTCTTCAGAAGATGAGCGAGGTCGAAAAGATCCCCTGCGATCTGCAACATACTGAAAGAGAGGCCGATCGTTTCATTTTGAAACCACTTACAGAATAGGGGTGATTTCGAATTCAACGGCTGGGTCTAAATCTTTGTTGTTGTGGTAGCCATGGTAGATGCCAGTGACTTGAGTATAAGTTAGATTAACCTAAATCATTTCCAGTTGATTAAACTTTTCTTTCACCCACTTGTCTCCAGTACGGATCATCCTTCAGCGCGGGATTCAGAACTTGACTTTGAACCCAATCAAGATTAGATCTCAGGTATCTGTAAAGCCTCTTACAGTAATCCCTGTTGGCTCCATTGCAATTCCCCTCAATGGTATTCCGAAAATGGTAATAGATCTGGAGCTTGGTCAACGATCCTTCCACAACTCCAGCTGCATAAGCTTGGACCTCATCGGTGAATTCGGGGAAGGTCTCCACTTCGAGAATACCCCAACCGGTGGAATTGACTTGGTTACTGTATTTTCCGACTGCGATCTTGTTCGCACAATCAGATCCTTCGATCAAATAGACCGAGTTGTTCTTGTCATTATGACAAAGGGTTTTGACATGGTATTGAAAGGACGTCTGAAATATATTTCTTCAGTCCAATATCAAAAATAACTTTTGTTCTGTTGATCAAGGAAAAACCAACATGAATACATTCTAAATCTCTTACCGTGTCTAATTTCTGATGGACTTTCCCATGGATTTCCTCCTCCGATGAATCGAATAATCTCTCGAAATGTCGATAAGATTTGGCTTCCAGACCGACGGTCAGGAGCACGAAAAGAAAGGCGACCGTTCGAGGCCACATCCTGTCAGCCGCCCAAAGACAAGACTACTCCGCTTCAAACACCGACTTCTTTCCAAATTGTTATCAGTTCGCTCCTTTTTTTGCTGATTTCTCTTAAATCTAAAAACGAAATTTTTTGTTTAAAGTTTGAGAAAGACGACTTAATTGACCTTCAGAAAACTCCTTTATTATATACATAGGAGAAAAACATCTTTGGGAGAATAAAATACACCGTATTTTACTTGAACGAAGTCGAGATACATCTAGCACAGAACACAGCTCTTCGCGCAGTTATTCTTCATATATCCGGCGAAAAGAAACAACTGGCAGAGCCCGGAATCAGCCCACCGTTGGCACCAAGGTTTGATGTCCTGACATGCAGAAAGCCGAACAGAATTATCTGCACACAGTCCGCAACTCCTCGGACAATTCTCGGCCATGAAATATTGAGCAAAAGATGAGGTGCAATGCCCCCGTTCGGCCAAGAATTGGCAATCCCTCCGATGATCAGCACAAGAGTATTGAACTGCATTGTCGGGTAAGGTTGAAAGACTCACTGGGAGCTGGCCAAACGCAACATTACTTGCTTGAGCTTAAAGAAGATGATAAAATACTTTTAATGTTATAAGAATGAGATCATCGACTAATGCAAACGGACCTTGAGGTTGACAAGTATATAACTTGTTGATCTTTATGGCGTCCGTCTGGCTGAATCCGATTCTCTGTCCAATCTTCTGATTTGTTGGTAGAATGGGCTCAACTGTTGGTTTTCCATTTTTGGAAAATGCCAAGGGTCCGTAATGCATGACAGATCCATAATCATACTCAGTGTTCAAATGGTCGATCATAGCCAAACTGTACTTGTCAAATTGATCTAAAACAAATTATATTTTCGTATTCCAATATTCTTATACCTTGAAGTCCCGATTCCACATTTGGCCACACTATCCTAACATAACTGTCTCTGTCCGCTCGGCTTTGTTCGTGGAAGAATCCCACTGCATGCATGAGTTCGTGGATGATGATTCCAGTGACCATACATCCATTTCCAAGACTTACTGGCTGTTTTCCTCCTAAAATAATATTAATTAAGCAATGCCTTCCGCAACTTTTCTCTTACCGACTTTTCCCACCAATGAATAACATCCGTCTTCGGGCAAGATGTGGACATAATCCAGATCAGTGGTGGTTTTGGGGACGAACCTGATGCAAGTCCGTTGATGATACTCATCGATGGCTGATGCTACTCGCTGACGTCTTAAATAGAACTTCAGATGGTTTTGCGCAAAAGAACGAAGTTTTATGTAGAAACGATAAAAATTGGCTGCAAATTTTTCAGTTTTTCTTTCATTTTTCAAAGTGCGTTTTGCCAAGCATCTAGAAAGAAAGCAAATATTGCGACATTTTTAACGTTTGAATTTCCTGATTTCCTCGGTTTCGGGATTACTCTAATATGTTTTTTTTTTGAGCTTTCCGGATTTACGTCGCATTTTTATTTATCGGAAGAGCAGCGCTTACTCAGCGAGTCAGTGTTTCTTCATCTTCTATGACTCAATCATTGTTGATGCAAAGCTCTTTGCGACACGTAAAAGAGCATAACATGATAGTAACCCAGTAAAAGAGACATGAGATCAATGTCAAGGTCCCTTCTAACCGGTTTTACGAAACATACCCAAAAGTTGTATACTGCGTCGATATCGTGTACGGAATACGACCATTTGGCCATTTCAAGTAGCTCTGTCGAACTGCATTCCTCATTAAAAACGAAGAATTTGAAACATCAGATGAGACTGTGGGATCGGATGATGGGGAGATCATGGTCACTGAAAATAAAAAAAAGAGGTGACGTCAGTTTATAGGTCAAAGGATTGAGAATTCAAAAGAAAAGACATCTGACGGAGAAGATAAACGGAGGTTAAGGACTGCTGGAAACATTGAACAGTGCACTAAACAAGCATTTCTTGTCGAAAGATCTCACCGATATCCCCCTCGAATCTGTCCTTATTATACATTGCCGAGTCATCCACGTCTTCATCGACATTCTGCCGTTTCCGACGAATCTGGAGGAAGTCTGCATCAGTTAGTGTGGTCTCCCCCTCAGGCACTGTCTTGTCGATGAACTGTAAACAAAAACAGTTTGATCTAATATTGAAACAGGCCCAGTTATGAAAATATTTTAAAATTAAATTATAAATAATTAACGATAGCTACCGTATCCAAATTTGATGACTTACTTGATCACACCGTGCAAACTGGGTGATGCAAATTAGAATAATTGGAAAGAGCATCCAACCGAGTCTCGAGGGAAGTGATGGACTAACCCAACAACGGTTGCGTTCAAATATCACCAACTATAATGTTTTTAAACCCCTGTTTTGTGGAAAGAGCCCTCTTCCCCTCGCCCCAAACCTGCTGGCTGTTAAGCGGCGGAAAAACGGATTTGGCGCTGCCTTCCGAACAAAAGGAAGCGACGACGATGATCCCCACTGTCACTAATTGGAACACAATGTAGTATATATACATGTCATGATTTATAAGTTCGTATGCGACGCCGGTACAATGCGGCCCGCAGACAAAGGCGTCTTTTCCATTTCCAACCACTGTACAAATTTCAATAGTTTAAGAGCAAAATTTAACAATGAAATCAAGGGTTTGAAAACATGAAAAAAATTTGGGTCGCTAAACACACTGTCATAGCAATAATTAAAAGTTTTATAATCGAGATTTCAAATCGCTGTTAACTGTGAGTAAGGAAACAACTGCCTAATCTAACCAAAATTAACATTACCTCTTATAGGTCAATCACATTTCAACCAATCTATTTTTAAAACGAGAGAAGTCACAAAATTACACTAAAGGAGCTTCTTGAACAGGAAACGCGCAATTGGCGAAATGATTACCTGTCTTAAGGTCAATAAAATTATTTGATTCACATTTCCATGGAGTCCCTAACCCACGCGATTTTACGTAACATGAGTCAATAATGGTTCCTTTAAAGTTGCGTCTTATTATAGTCATATGTTGATCATATATCTCTTCCTTTGCTTATTTTATTTTACTCATATCTCTTATCAACCGCTTTTCCAAATATTTTTTGAGTTATAAACTTCAAAACAAGAGGTTGCAACGACGTGGTCTGTACTCCCGGGCAGGTGTAATCTTAGGAAAAGTAGGAGTCCCATTTCACAGCGTTTTTTCCGTCACAGAAATTCCTTCCGCCGTTTATGCCCGTTTGGGCTCGTCTCTTTAAAAGTGGTGTTTTATCTGAATGATCTTTAGACTGATCATTTGTGCGAATCAAATTGGATCAAATCATCTTCGAATAATCATTTCGGTTGAAGCTGTTCAAACACAATAAGAAGGTAATATTATTTTCATTTTTGATTTCACTTTGAATTTATTATTTTTTAAAGCAAGCACTTTAGCTGCATTCTAAGATACTTGTAGCCATTTAAAAAAATTTTTTCGTTTATCACTTGCTTATAAGAAAACGTTGTTTTCAACAGAAATCTTACAATCTACTTCCCTTTCCCGTCCCTACCCAAGTCTACTGTACTGATTACTTTCGCAATTATTTTTTCCCACAAACTATTAATAGACTGTTCAGTTAAAATAACCGAGAGAACATCAGTGAATTCAGAAAACCCATAATGGAAACTCCCCCATTGACCATTCGGAACGCTTGTTTTCTTCTCCCTTCACTTTGTTATATTGATCCACGATTCCTCGCGGCTTACTCCTAACTCCACCACTAATAAGAAGATGACTGATTTAGCCTCCTTGTATTCCGTGTGTAATCTAGTGCCATTGATCTCAATCGACGTCGAGATGCGTCGTCTTTTGTTGTCCTTACCTCAGAATGCTGACTACTCCAGTCATCCTCAAGTAAAAGAGGCCGCTCACAGTTTGTGCAAGAAATACCTGGCCAACCAATGGTCCAAGGCGACGCCGGAGAAAGTGAAATTGAAACAAATAACCGGAGGGACCAGTAATCTGTTGTTTCTGGTGAGTGTCGACCATCCAGAGCATGTCAGGCATGCACCAAATCAGGTGCTAATCCGAATAAACTTTTCCCCAGACGGCGCTAATCAGTGGCTGACCGAGAGTGTCATATTCAGCCAGCTGAGCGAACAGCAAATCGGCCCCAGACTCTATGGAGTTTTCGATCAAGGACGACTGGAAGAGTACATTCCAGTAAGTTTTGTGTTTTTTTGAGTTTTCTTGTAGTCCCGACCCCTGACTACTCTTGAATTGTTCCATGAAGAATTTAGCACAGAGATTGCCTGTAAATTGGCCAGAATTCATAAAATAAATGCTCCAATCGAAAAGGATCCCAGCTTTATCATGGCTTGCATTGGACGGTGAGGTTGACTTAAACAAATCGTATGATTTATAGATGGTTCCAAGGGTATCTTCAAGTACTTAATGGTGCAAAAGTGAAAGTAGAGGTCCCCGAACAAAGTCACAACAAATCTGCCACGGTATTGGAAGAGAACGACTTCTTGAAACAAATTGAATTTATCCGGTAAATACTATATATCATATATATGTATTTCTGTAATGTCATCAAAAGCGAAGAGCACTAAACTTTTTGTATTCAGAACAGCGTTATCCCGAACCAATAGTAAAGTCACTTTCTGTCATAATGATCTACAAGAAAACAACATCCTCCACTTGAATACACCCCATCGGGAAAACGAAAAACTAATTTTCATCGATTTCGAATACTCATGCTATAATTATCGGTAAGCACAGTACTCCGTTTACTAGGCATTATTTCCAGAGGTTATGACATTGCCAATCACTTTGACGAACATACCATCAACTATACTACTCCCGAGTACCCTTACTATCATGTTTATCATGACAAAGAAGTCGATGAAGAGCATATGTTAAGGTTTTGTAAGAATTATCTTGCCGAATATGATGGGATCGAGCCATCCGAGGATGAGGTAAAGAGTCTCGTAGACGAAACGTTACCTTTCATGCCTGTTTCTGACTTCTTCTGGGCCATATGGTCGCTATATATGGGGGAGACATCTCCAATTTCTTTTGGATATAAGGTAATTTTCGACTGTTAAAGGACCAGAAAAGGTATTTTTTGAACCGATTTTTTTATCGGCGTAATCAGGCAATTTCGTGGCGGGACCATCAAGGTATGTATGTGTTCTCGATTTTTAGAATGGAGAATAAACTTCTCCTGTGAATTTTTAATGGCTGATTGGCCCAAAAACATTGCTTCACATGTTGAATGAGCTGGGTCATTCCAGGAACTCGATGAAAAACATCAAAACCGTTCATGTAAGTTGTTTTTTTGCCCTTCAGTTACTTTTTTAGGTATCTCTCCATGAGCAATAAAGATTGGACAATTAGAATCGATTAGATTGTGCATCCGGGACCTGTGGAAGGGTATGGTCGAGGGAAACGTGGTGAACAGGTGAGAGTTTTACATTTTTTGTTTGTTTTTTAGACCGGGATCATGGATAATATAATTTTTATCAGTGAAATTAGGGCCCGAACTTTAGTTAAGAACTGTATGGAGTAGTCCAGGCGTTGATGCACGTTTTACAGAACAGAGCATGTTTTTACTCCGTTTTTATCAGAAGTATGCACTTTTGCCATGGATAATATCAAAATTTTGGCTAAAACTTGCTTTTTGGGTAATAATCTTGAACTTTTTGGCAATAGATTGTTTGTATTCATTTTATTTCAGGTTCCTGGTATGTCCGGAAAAGACTACGATGCTGGAGACTAGAACCACAGCCATCACTACGGACAATTATCGCCTCACGATCGTTGATTCTTTTTTCCATCAATATTTCAATCTAACCTTAATAATCTAACCTCAATAAGCAATAAATCTTGTTATTATGCTCTATTAATAGTGTTTGAATTCGTCAAGGCACTTGACGCCTTGTTCAGAGTAAATCGATGGAAAGAGATACCTAAAATTGAAAATTCATGAAGTACAACATCATTTTCGCACTTATATGAGGATTTTCCATAGAATTCCTGAGACTGCACATCTTACTCAGCACGTATATTAAGGTTTCTGGGCCAATCGGCCATTTGAAATCCACTGGAGAAGTTTATTCTCCATTCTAAAAATCGAGAACACATACATACCTTGATGGTCCCGCCACGAAATTGCCTGATTACGCCGATAAAAAAATCGGTTCAAAAAATACCTTTTCTGGTCCTTTAATGAGGATTCCGAGGACGATTGTCTTGTGATCTTATAAAGTTTTTTTTATAAATAATTTTCAGACATACGCACAAGATCGACTAGCCTCTTACTTCAAGAGACGACATCTTCTGGAAGCTCTGGCAGTATAATGCAAACAACAATAGACATCAAAATTGTAACAAAATTTATGTAATCATTATCGCTCAAATAAAAATTATTCGATCTTAATTTATCTTATCTTCGCCCCAACAATTATACGATGGAGAATTTTTTTATGCCTGATCATAGTCGCAGGTCATAAATCATTTTACGCCCGTCTCATGTCCGTTGTCCGGAATAAAAACCACCTTATCTGTGGTAGTGTTACTGAAAAGACAGCTGAATTATTCGGTCTACTCAAAGGGAATTTTATATAATTACTAGGTCAATTAATCCAATTGTTGTTGCATTCTTGGAAACGTTGGTAACGTCCAGCTCAAAAATAGACCGCATAGTGATTATAGTATAAACCAGTTTTTTCCGTTACTAAGGGATAGTGTCGCGGAAAGAGCATTAACAGTGCTGATCGTCCTGTTAATGCAATATACCTAGTGGTCCTTATATCTTCGATGACCGGACAATCTAATATGATTTTCAGTGGAGCGATGAATTGAAAGACATGAATTGTCTGCGAAAACAACTACTTTCTTTCCCTCTTTGTACGCGAATTCACAAAACATTTTAAATCCTGCAAAGGATCGGGCCTGTCGTGGACAGCCTTCCTTTTCTCTCCATCCAAGTCCCAAATGCCCCTATATAAAGGGAAATGGCCTCTGTGTTCTCTTTTCGATCAGTTGGCCATCGCTCCGACACTTTCCGAACGTGCCAGACCAATCTTTCCGCTTATCTTTTAGGTCACTTCCACTTTCCACTTTGAAATTAAGACAAATTTAGATCTCGTGGGCAAAGCAACCTTTCTGTTTGCATTCCACATTCCAATCTTATTAAGAGGGGATCTGCGTCTATTAGCATTAGATTGTTTGAATTTTTCCTTTCCTCTGATATTGTAATACCCTGAAAAGACCCTGGCCGCTTTCCAAATAAAAAAGTTTGGACAAAGCTTTGCCCGCAGATTAAAGGTGCATTTCGAATCTCCAGATAACGCTAAAAGGTTGGAGAACAGCTGCGCGAGAAGACTTGCGGACTCGCAGAATTTGGCGCCAATTTATTTTTATTTCTCCGTTTCAAAAAAATATTTTTTTGCATCGGAAAATTTTTGTTTTTGTTGTTGGTCCTGCATGCACGAGCCATGTTTTTCTAAAGGCCGTTTGACTTTCGCAACCCTAACCATTAGTTTTTTACTGGATATCCGTTTGTCCTACATTTTTCAGCCTCAATTTGCATCTTTTATCTCTTCCAGACTCAAGAATAATATCGATACCTGTCTGTTTTTGGTCGGTCGAAAAAGTCCATTCTTTTTAGAACTGATAACCAAGTGATAATGCACTATTTGATCGAATTTTTATTTTTTTTCGAAAGGGGAATACAGGAAATGGTCTACCGACTGACCATTCAATGTCCGATCCCAATAGTTCGTTCTCAAAGGATGCGTCTGAATCGCTGAATCTGCTTTCAGAGCCGGTTTTCGGACCGTACGGTGCCGTCAGTGGGTTGAAGATGGGTGATAGCAGTGCTCCGAGCAACGATGTCACGCTTAATGTATCCGGTATGTGGTTTATTACTTTTTGCTTTTCCTTTAGGTATGCTCCTTGATGCAAATGACCTGAGGAGTCTTCTATAAGGCTAATGAAATTGCTATTTCGATGCAATGTAGTTGTTTTGCGCGCAGATTGTGGTTCGTATCATATATTATCCAAGATTTATTACCTAAATTAACTGGTTTTTATTAGACTTCTCGGCATGCGCAGAAATTTCTTACTTACGAGGTCATTTTGGATTTGAGTGATGAGAAGGACACGATTTCGGAGCTAGGTGTAGGATTCTTTGCTTGCTCAGCTGGGTTTCTTTTGACTTTGTCCAAGTTTTATTTTGTGTGTTCGCTTGGCGATTAGTTACAAACTTAAAAGATGGATGTGTTGAGAGGTCTTCTGCGTATCCTAGGAGGTATGGGGAGACTATAGTAAATCTATGAGTTCTTATTTTTAAATTAACTTTTCATTATGTTTTTAGTAGAAGAACGCACTCCATTTGTCCAGGCCAGTCCTAATGGATCTTCACCATCCTCCAAGACAGAGCCCGATGAGAACACCTCCAGAACAGCAACTTTGGTTTATTGGATATTCGTTCTGCATGGAATTGGCACGCTGATGCCGTGGAATATGTTCTTGACAATCGCTCCAGATGTAAGTTGTATTATCCATGAGGGTTCATGTTTTGTTATGTTATTTGTTTTCAGTATTTTATCGGCTACAAGTTCCATCCTTTGAAGAACGGCACCGAGCCTCCAAATTACTCTCAGAACTTCTTCAGTTATCTGGGAGTCTTCTCTCAACTTCCGAACCTGATCTTGAACTGCTTGAATTTATTTATTGTTTTGAAGGCAGATCTTAATGTTAGGATCATCTACTCTCTTGTTGTTGTTGCATCAATTTGTCTAACCACTGTCGTTTTTGTCTTTATTCCGACTCATGAATGTAAGTTGTATTTATTTAGGTACCTTTTATATTTTGTTTTGCATTACGATGACAAACTTTTATTCTAGGGATGTTTGGGTTCTTCATCTTCACCATGATTACGGTAGTTATATTGAACAGCGCGAATGGAGTGTACCAGAACAGCATCTATGGAATACTGGCTGATTTTCCCGCCAAGTTCACGAATGCAGTTGTTATTGGGAATAATACTTGCGGTATCTTCGTTACGGTGATCTTGATGATCACCTTGTCAGTCACGGATAACACTCTTTTGGTGGCCTTTTCTTACTTTTTGGTGGCTCTGCTGACCGTTCTTTTATGTTTGGGCACCTTCTTTTATCTACCTAAACTGGTAAGTTATCATCAAGAACAATGCCTTTTTGTGGATGAAGCTTAGTGCCTTATTTTTAGCCGTTTTACGAGTTCTATGTCTCCAAAGCAAAGCAGTCGCGGAGTGAAACCACTGAACAAAAGCTCAATTTGGATGATTTCAAATTCGTTTTGAAGCATGCAAGTCCTTGTTATTATTTTTGGTTGAGTGGTTTTATTTTATTGATTATAATTTTTTGTTTTCAGGCATGGGTTCAAATGCTGAGTGTGTTTCTGACCTTCTTCGTGACTTTGGCCCTCTTCCCAGCGGTCGTCGCATCAACTGGACTCTATCCTAACAACAGAAAGTACGATGTGTTCATCCCACAATATCTCTACACTCAGGTCATCATCTTCCTCAACTTTAATGTGTTTGCGACTGTTGGGAACGTGATCGCCAACTACGTTCAGATCCCAGGACACAAGAATTTGATCTGGTTTACCGCTCTCAGGCTTCTTTTCCTCCCATTCTTCTGGTTCTGTAATTATGGAGGCGCCAAAAGATTATTCCCTGTTTACATTGAGAATGAATGGGTTTTCATTGGAGGAGTGACTTTGATGAGTCTCACTCATGGATACTTCAGCTCCCTGTCTATGATGTATGCCCCCAGGGCAGTCCCCAATTCGGCCGCCAGAACTGCTGGAATGATGTCCGCCTTCTTCTTGGTTCTTGGTAAGTTTTTTCATGAATATCTGTATATTGTTCATGACTTATATTTAAATTATTGTTAATTTCCTTTTAGGTATTGCCGTTGGGGTTGCGTTTACATTCATCGAAGCACGCATCTTTGTCGCTCAGTAATTCAAACATCTCATGGAAGGTTACATATTATTTTATTTACTAGTTGTTATCCTGCATTCCTAACGATGACTTTCGATTCTTTTTATTATGAACTCACTTTCTGTGCCTTAACCTTAAGTTTTATATCCAAATTGTTACTGACGTTTAATAAACAGTATTAAAAATAATTATTTTGTATTGATGTGGGCATTAAAAGAGGGCGTGTGGGCCATCATACAGGGCTGGAAAAGGTAAGAAATACATCTTGTTTTTTGTGCGCAGCTAAATCGAGTCTATGGCAAAACATGTTTTAAAAAAAAGTAACAAAAAGAAAAAATGAATACGATTTCTGAAATCAGCGACATTGACTATCCTAATTCCAACATAAAAAACAATATTTTTCGGTTTCCCCAATTGTCTTTTCCCCAATTGACGACGTTGAACCTCCGGAAAAGGGTCTTAACGAAACCTTTATCGTTTCGAAGGACATAAAAATACAGTAGCGGACCTGATACACTTTCTGTGGCTTAACTTTAAATTTTATAACCAAGTTATCACTGCATGTTACAACAAAGAGCCTTACAATTTTTTTAATTCGATATTGAGTGATTTCTTTATCCCGTCGGGCAAAACAACATTGTTATAACCAAGCGACAATTGGTTGATCGCATTCCTGGGATTCTCGAGTTTTCTCTTTCGCTTTTCCCCTGAGGTCGTCGCAAATACCTCGATGTTTTGCGTGCTTGATAACTCGAATACATAAAATGCTCAAGGCGAAGGAATGACAGGACATATCAAACAGATTTTTATACCTCCGGGCGGAATGAAAAAGGTGCGGTTGAGCGTCGAAATTGATAAGGCCGGCCGCGCCGCCGACCCCCAAAAACCCGGGAAATTATTTCGCTAAATTTGGTTGGAAGATGACGGCCATCGACTCCTTCTCCACTCCCGACCTCTATCGCCGGATTCAGACCGGATTCGCGCCGGGTAAGCTTGAAATGATTCTTTACGATAGTCATCTTCAATTACTATTCTTTTGTCATCATTTTTTTGGACTTCTAACATCCGTATTTTAGCTGTCCGAACCGTAGCACAGACTGGAGTTGACCTGCAGACTCATCATACCGGTAAGCTGCTGAAGTTCGGTGTTTGTAAGAGAGAAAGTTTGATATTTCTTTGTTTAATTTGTAAGACAAAGGTGAAAGGTTGTTTTAATTTAAAAGTGATTAATATTCTGCCGAAATTCTTTGTCACAATATGTAGGCGTAGTTCTGGAACGCACTCCTTTTTACTGAAAAATTTTTATTCGGGTGTCAAGCTATTGTTTCAGAGTATCAAAAATCGATTGAAGTCCATCTAAAAGCCCTCAAATCCCTCGCGGAATCTGGGGAAGGGCCCTTCGAGCAGGCCAATCAGTTCTGCAAAGAATTATCCGACATTACAGTTGTCTTTGAAAAGATGCAAATATGTGAAGAGCAATGGGTAGGTTTCATTATTTTGATCTCATCTTTTTTAGTTCAAAGCTTTTGTCAATTTACTGACCGCCATTGTCAGATTCAGTGAGACCGAGAAAGAAAGGGTTAAGGAAATGACTCATAGATACTTTAAAGATGAAAAGAATGCGGCCAAACACAGCAAGAGGACTCAGGTGAGTTGAGATAACAAGGGAAGAATGTCTTTGCCTTTTCAGAACCCAACAGAATTAAGCGCATTCCATCAAGAACAGTACAGACAAGCGCAGAAACAGTACTGTCAGAGATACGCTTACTTTGCAAAGAACTATCTCGAACTTTTGAGGAAATTAAAGGAGTCCTACAAGGCCAAGATTGAAATCGCAGAGAACCAATTACTCATCTCCGACTCAGCAGAAGCTCTTAAGAATCTGGAGGAAGTTGTGAACATTAATGACACGTTGAGATCCAAGATTTCTGTCGCCGTTTTGGGGGAGAATAGAGATAATAGAAGTGAAATTGGACAGAGTTTGAAGTCAAGACAAGGCACGCAATACTCTGCTCAGACCCAAGAAGTGAAAGCAGACCAGCCGGAAGAAGAGGAGACCATCTTCAGAGTGTCGGAGGAAGCTGTACCGGAGAATCATAGAATTAATGTAGAATCTAATGAAGCATACCACAACGAGATTATTGCCACACATGAGGATGAGGAAGAACATCCCGTAATTGTGACTCAAGAAGTGAAAGAAGAAGTTACCGAAAAACCGAACAACGTTTATGTTGTTCACGTAAGTTGTTGCAGGATTTAAGTGTTGTTTAATTCAATGTTTCCTGATTTATTTTCTTTTAGACCACCACTACTTACACAAGGTCTGAGAGAGGTTCGACCAAGAATCATTCAAGTCCGAGCACTCCCCATTCAGTCCGTCGAGTTGAGAGAGTTCCGAGTATCCCGGCAAGTGTCCAGACTGACGACAAAGTCGTCCCGATTGTCCCAATCTCTGTCAGATCAGAGGCTAAGGTAGTTAACTCCAACGAAGTCAAATCCCATAGCCCGGTGAACGAGAGAACGAGCAGAAATTACTTGGAAGGTAAGGATTACCAAAGTAATACTAAATGTACAAAAAAATTTCTTTGAGTCAAATTAATTTAAAAAAATTGCTTGTAGAAGAACGCCCAGAGACCCATGAATACGAATACCTCGCCGGTGGTGCTAAGCGTCACAAGGTACTGCCTCCGGGCATTTACAAACCCACCCCGATCATGGGCCTTGTCCCCAAGGAATCGAATGGATTTGATAAATATCCGGATAGGTATGAGAGGTTCGAAAATAAGTATCAAAACGCGAGTTATCATCCCCAAGTAGTTCGACCAAATGTCTATGACACCGACAGACCCTCAGGGCATTCCCGACAGAACTCAGACTTCTTTGCTTACCACAGTCGGAATCAATCAACTGATAGTGCCAATGTTTACAGTAAGTATTATAAGGGTCAATTTGAAGAAGATGCCCATGTATTTGTAGATCCTATTCCTTTGCCAGGCCTTCACAATTCTCGACAGCCACCTCCAAAGTATATTAAACCATCTGAAGCTCGTAAGTCAATCATTTTACAGCTGCTTGACTTCGAAATTTGCCCAATATAAATTAATGTTGGGTTTCAGCGCGACCAATATTTTCAACGTCAAATTATGGTCGTTGGCTGGAGGTTGTGACCAGCTACGAAGCCCAAGGAGAACATCAACTGAGTCTGACTGCAGGGGATCGGATTAAACTCATCAAATCAGGAACGCGAGGATGGGTTTTGGGAAGGACCATTGAAGGGCGGTAAGTGGTTTTTTGTACTTTAATAGGTGAATAATTTCCTTTTTACATCATAATACATGTTCTTCTTTAGCCAAGGTTGGTATCCTGCCAAATTCCTCCGATTAAATTAACGGCATCAACTAGTGACGCAATAAATTTTGATGACATAAGTATGTATAAGATATGCGAATAAAATCTGTCTGAGTTTTGGAATGAAATTATATACATTCTTGAGGTCGTTCATTTATTTTGGGCCATTAAAATTCTGAAGTTTATTTCATATTTACACCTCAAAGAAACAGAATTGGATTATGTTTGATGTCGCAAAAATATTTTAGAATCGTATTTGTGGTCGGAAATACCCACGTCATGTCCTTAAAACACCCCCCGAGCACCTCTAATTGCCTTATTGATCTGTCAAAATAATAAAACCGCCAATCAGGTTAGCGTCTACGCACTATTTTTAATCAAAATAGGTTAATTACATTTACTTTTCGAGTAGAAATAACGTCCAAAGAACCGGGTTTCATAGACTGCCAGCCTGAGGATTTAAAAATAACCTAAGGTATTCAAGAAGGCGGGTGTGAGAAAATGAATATGGAGGCGGGAAAGAGGCTCTGATTACACACCCATGTTGCATCTGGAGATAAAGCTTGAGACATCTACGGCATCTGCTCGCATCTGGTGTTGTTCAGAGATCTGCAGGTATCAAACGATTGCTTTAGAGGAGCAATATCAAACTTTTGTTTCCGGTTGACACCGTACTTCAAGCAAAAGTTTTAGTTGGTTTCCCTGATAACCTTTTAAATATCTCGGATGCACTTGGGAATTCCGTTGGAAAAGTTTGTTAAATCCCTACTAAGTTTATGCCAGTGATGTTAAAATTATTTTCCCATCCATTATTTATCCAAATCTACCTGCAGAATCTAGATTTCCGTGATATCCTGTGCAATTTATTTGTTGATTAATTCCCCCGAAGTTCCGTGCTCCAAAGAACCGAGATCTCAATTAAATAAATACATTACACGGTACTAGTGGTCTTGTTTCAGGCCTTCCGTATTCCAGATATTATTAGGAATGGGTTCGGCTGTAAAGTTTTTATGAAATCATTTTCGGGTCGTATGTGTATTAAGGGTGGCAAATTGGATCCAAATTTAGGTTCAGTATTTGTAAAAAAAACAAATCTATTTGTCATCCTATTTTTAAGGGAAAATATTGGATTAATTTTTATGATTTTAGTTTATGCAATTAATTTTATTTTCCGGCTTGTAGCCTGAGGCATAGTTGTAAATTTTCGACCAGAACATTGCATAAGATCACCCAAACCTTCTATGACATATTTTAGTTGTCCTGGACTTTCAGCTTTGTTTAAAATTATTGTTTTTGAGAATGGATCACTCTATCTATATGTTGAAAACATTGAACATAACTTTGGAACAGTAAATACTCATACTTTTACCGCCAATTTCCTTGTTTTTGCTCCCTTTGGAACTTGTTTCAAAATGAGTTTCCCTGAAGTCATTTCGATTACAGTCTCCCTCTTTTTCCACTTATTTCAGCTATTACGCGTGTTTTGGCCACTAATTAATCTAGCATAACGGATTAGTCTGTCCTTCCCTCCTCCCGGACCGTGCCAAAAGTGCACTTGGGACATGGAGATATACAACTCATTACGTAATATTTGATCCCAATTCTGTATGATGTTGGGTGCAGGAGATTACATTACTCTGAGTCGTAATAGTTCGATTAAATCTGCTCTACACTACTTTACAAGAGCCCTTATGCCTTATTGCTTCGTCGGGAAAATCAAATTTGAATGCCTGGGGGCATTTGCCACTAGCCGACTTCTAAAATCATATCTATGACCGTATTTTACAGTATCCCTTTGTTCTCAGCGGACCAACGGCTTCCAAATTCTGCAGAATTTTACGTGAAAAACGTGAGAACCCGGCATTTCCTGCGCTCCTTAAATGTAATGCTGATTCGCCCGCCGTCTGTACATTTGTCCCTCGAGTACGTAGCCCCTTCCATTTTATGGGCTGGGAAAATCTCGTTAAGAGATTTGTAAAGAAATTACTCAGTCATTTTTTCAAGCGGCTTCTGCTGGCACTCGATGACGTTCTCGATTCAATTACTGCAAATTTCGGAATTGAATTAACACAACCTGCTAACATCTTGCCTTTGTATCTCCCCCAATCCCTTTGGTCGCACTTTGTTCTGTTAATAAAACACGCAACAAAACATTACGTCATGTGACTCGTCTACTTTCATATGTCTGCTGCTTTTGTCAAAATTTTTGGAACCATTTTTTTGAACAGACAAAGGATTACGGTAGGATGTCCCGATTGGTTTCACGGGGAATCGGATACGCAATGGGACAGAGATGTCTGTGTGGGGGTTAGATGAACCAGTCATACATCCATACATGATTCATGGAACGGGGTTTCTCACGTATCAATCATCAATTACATCCATTTTTTTGACAGTAGACATCTTTTTTTGTATATTTAAACGACCAAGAAATTATTTATTTTCTAATCAGGCGCTTATTTATGGGTTTGGAGGACAATTTGATCTGAATTCAGACAAATGTTTTTCTATTCACTTCAAATTGCCATAATCAAGTCAGAGAGACGCGTCCGCAGATTTTTTCTGGAGGGGGCTACCTGTCCGCCCATGTCAAGGTATTCTTGACCAGTTATTGAAGCCCAAGGTCTGTTTCCATCTTTATTTGCTTTCAAATTTAACTTCCTTTTTTATAAATAGAATTCTAATTGTAACCTAACGTCAGTTTTTTGGGTCACGCAATGGACCTTCATCCCAACTATAATATGATGACTTATTTCTCTGATACATCATAAAATGAACAGAACTTTGGATGATGATGCAACGGGTTCATGTTGCATCGCTCTTCGGGCATCAGTTTGCGTAAACCGAGTCAAAGATTAATTGAGGTTTCGCAAATTTTATAGGGTTTGCAGTCGTTCTATGGGTGTTACAGTAAGAGAATGACCTTTACCGTAAGCTAATCCCTGGAGAGATAGATGTTGTTATGCCCTTGCAACCCTCATTTTGACAAGTCTGACCACATTACTTCAATTCTTGGGCCAAAAACTTCCTTTTGTCCACGTGCCAGCCGCATGCCCACAGGGCGTTTTTCCAGAATCTGCACTCTGCACAGCTCCGCCCGCTCAAAAAATATGTTGGCCTGTACAAATGATCAATTAGAAGTTCATCAAGCCATGACGATGACGTCCCTTCCTCGTTTCTTTATTCCGCGCCCCCACGAAATTAGGAAATAGGATTGGTATAAAGACTGGGCCGCTGAACGGCGTCGGGGACTTGCTGATCCCCGGGATTAGTCTGTGGTCTCGTTCAGACATCTCCAAGGACGGAAAATAACTTTTCTTTCGGCTTCAGCTAGTACATTGTGTGCTGATCTTCCAGTTTTTGGTCGACCTTAACTATGGGTCGATAGTATCTGTTTGCTAACTGGTCTATCGTTCTATTGTCAGGGCCTAATGGAAGTGCAAAACAAGCTTGTTCACTTGATATCCAGTAATTTTATTGTACTCAGTTTATGAAATTACTAGTTGTGTGGGAGTTCGTTTTAAACTCGGTAAATACGCGTCTATCTGGTTCGTATTCGCGAGAGGACTTATTTAAAGTCGGTACATCCCTCTTGTTTAATTTGATCTCACCTTTATTAATTTTTTATCTTCACTCCTTTTTATACTGTGCATCAACTGTTTTTATAATTGTGAATTGTCCGAATTACACCGTTGTCCTGAATTCTCAACTTACAGTTAACGCAGTGAGCAAAGATCCAAGTTTTTTTCACAAATGACTGCTTGGTATGTTGCTCATGCTCCAATTCCCGCACGGTGCAAGGTTCGGGGTGTTTTGTCGGTCATATCCTGCTTGTAAACCCATTAGCTAATCTAATTTTGACTCTTGGCATCTTGAAGCTTGAGATCCTTGAATTCTTTATTGTCTATACATCACATTCAAGTCTAAATATGCGACATTTCGTATTTAAATTCCGAACCCTGAATAGAATGTAATTAAATGAACTGTTCACCCAGAGGGTGTCGTAGTATTCGCTTGCTTTCAAATTTATTTATTTTTTCTGATACAAAACGGTAATTTATGCGGCTTCAAATTTTTAGTCACCTAAATTGTGATCTTTCTAATGCAACCAGAAAGTTTTGTTCTTGTAAAATTCAGAAAGCATACCGTATTTCTGAAAAGTGATAATTTTTCCTGTTCGGCCTTACTTTACCTATACGACCTTTGTTTATTTGTTGTTGCCGGGTTATGGTAGTTTTTGGAGGGCCTTGTTTAATCTATTAGGCCAAAAAAGAGAGGGCACCAGACCGACTCAAATGAAGTCATCAGCTCCATTCTTCAGGCCCTCAGGGGTTTATCCGCCCACTTTTTGTAAATTAAGATAAAAGAATGGACAAAATAGCGACCGTTTATTGGCAAAATTCTGACGGGATTTGAGGGTGGACTCGTTGCGGGAAATGGGCCAAATCTGGCTCGTGTTATTTTGCAGCAGTTTATGCGATATAAAGTTTATTTTAGAGGGCACAACGGTCGCTTTGCAGTTGTTTTCATCACCCACATTGATGTTGTGGGAGTGTGAAATTAGCCTTTGGATGTTTTCAGACCCCATTTAATGTGATTACTAAATAATTGTTTTATCCAACGGCCTTTGAGCGTTGGCATTTCCCGGTTACGATGGCCTTTTATTTCTACAGTTCTATTCGTTTTTGTGGATTCCGTGACATTCCCCCACACCGGAAGTGTATTCCTAGACATGTTCATATCGGATTGCTTAATTATGTTGGTGTTGTAATCATTCGGGGAGGTTAATTTACTCGTTTTTCTTCCATCCGACACTTGCATTGCGCTAGCCTTGAAAGCCGAGGATTCTTGGTCGATAAGTTTTGGTGTGAAGCAAAGTCTTTTGTTTCATAGCGATCCATGATGTCATCTACAAAGTGATGCTGCTACATTTTTATGTCTGACATTTGCATTGATAGATGTTTTGGCCAAAGTCTCTTAAATGTATTGTATTTTGTGTCTTTTATCATCTTGCGTCGTCTTACTGATATAAGCTAGACATCATCCTCATTTATCCGCTTTTCTCGTGAACTTATGACATCTCGATGTCATTTGTCAAGTTAGACATCCAAAGGGAATTTACATTATCGTATTCACGTGCATTTTAGCATAAATAGTCATGAGTATACAAAAAAATGTTTTTTGCGGGCTAATTCGTCATCTTGTTTGTATATGTAATAACAGCAGTTTAATGTTGCTTTTCAGGATATTGTTGCCTTATTCAACCCATTTCTAATGCAGAGCACGTGGACATGGAATGCACTGGTTGTTTTTGTTATGCTAATCCTATCCGTTCATTCACAACAATTTACGGTAAGAGAATTTATAGATTTGGGGGAGTGAGGTTGAAAAACGATAAATCTCGGATTTCAGGACGAAGATAATGTCATAGAGAGTCTTTTATTGCGACGACTACGACGAGGATTGGGCCCCCCGGCCGACCGGACAGAACAGGAGATGCCGAGGTTCGTCGACATTATCATCGAACCCAAACGATACACCAGAAATCGTAAGGAAAAACATTTTCTGCTTCCAATTTCTCTCTTCCTTATATCAGCCCGTTTTCAACATAAGATTACTGTAATTTCCAAAAGATTTTGGCGTAGTCGGAAGTCTGTTTACGTATATTTTTGGCAACATTACCACAAAGGTCTGCAAATGACGGCCGTTCCAATTACTAGTTGTTCCTTTTAAACCTGTAAACGACTTCCCACGCCTTTCCTACACAGTATCCGTTCATTTTACTTATTAATTTCAGTAGGACGATATTCAGACTATACGCCAACGCCTTGTCGATGGAAGTTGTGTGCCTCGTTGTTCGGCTACTAATAACTGTTTCCGGTCACTAGTAACTTCACGTCCGCATCGCTGTTGCAGCCACCCTTGAAAGGCATCTGGAAAGCTCTCAAATATCCTCTCAAGCATCATAAAATTGGGTTTAACTCTTTTTCTCTGATCTCTCTCCCTTCAGCGTTCACTTTTGTGTCTAATAGATGTATTTAAGATTGTATTTATTTGTTATCTGTATAGAGAACTCTTTTGTGCACGCCATATAATTAACAAACAAATATAATTATTATAATTATTAAAGTGAGATGTGTTGAGAGTGACCAAAAAAAGAACACAATCTGTGAATTCATCGTATTTATGAGACATTAATCAAGTGGAGGAAGCAGCGAGCCTAACGCATTGAAAGTAAAGGATTCCTTGTCCAAAAAAGTATCATTAGGGAAGTCAATTGCGTCTGTGCTGCTTCCTTGTATTCCAACTAATGGTCAACGGCCATAGAATCAAAGGGACCAACCGTCCATCTACATCCAGAGGACTAACACGTGATTCAATGCACTTCTTTAGCAATTCCAGTCCCTCCTTATCAACACCCTCGTCCCAAAATTGACCTCAACTGCTCTCTCATCCTTTGTTATCATTCTCGTTGTATGCAAAAAGAAATAGGGTGATCTTGCGATGGCTGCAGGCTATGTGGACTGGCTTGAGAAGGTAGGAAGAGATGGTGGAGAGCTATCCTGGATCATAAGAAGAAAGAAGTTCCATGAGAAGAAACATCAGAAGGCTCGGGGAGATCTTCTGGATATTGTTTTAAACTCGGACAATGTTAAGGCAAGCTAAACCTCGAAAAAAATGATTTGTTGTCCAGGGAGCCATTGACATCGTCGCTAGAGAAAGCGAAAGATCTCACGACGAGGTATTCGCCGAAGCGAAGGAAATCTTGGATAACATGGCTCACGATTTTAGCCTCCACTCCACAAGAGTCGTTGGGTACCCTGTTTTGAAAGTAATCAAGGTAAAAAGACAAAATTCACTATGACCCAACATGTTTCAGCG
Source organism: Bursaphelenchus xylophilus (assembly GCA_904066235.2). Taxonomy (NCBI): domain Eukaryota; kingdom Metazoa; phylum Nematoda; class Chromadorea; order Rhabditida; family Aphelenchoididae; genus Bursaphelenchus; species Bursaphelenchus xylophilus. The sequence continues at coordinate 4,991,170 of CAJFCV020000003.1, read as the reverse complement.
ATTGTTTGACAAGATATATGTCAACATGGATGCTCTTACAACCCTCAGAGAAACGTGTCGCAACGACTCCGTTGTATTCGTCCCTACGCATCGAACATACACAGATTTTTTACTAATTTCGCTAATTTGTTTTGAAGCTAATATTACCCTACCAGCGATTTGTGCCGGATCAGATTTTCAATCGTCTCGAATAGTTGGAGAAGCCCTCAGGAAATGCGGAGCCTTCTTTATCCGGAGGCAATTTGGAAACGTAAATATTCCTCTTAACCTTCTCTTTGATTGGTAATTTAGGATGGTCTTTACTGGGCGATCTTTTCCGAATATGTCCAAGCTCATATAATCGGAAACGAACGACCAGTCGAGTTCTTCCCTGAGGGCCAAAGAAGCAGAGTTTCGAAATCGTTGGACCCCAAACTTGGTCTTCTAAAAGTAGTGACAGAGCCTTTTGTTCGCAACCAAGTATATGACACAATCTTGGTACCAGTTACAATGAACTACGACCGTTTTCTGGAATCAGTTCTTTATGGTCGAGAACTTTTGGGATCACCGAAGCCAAAAGAAGACATGTCAGGTATCCAATTACCCTGATAGGATCCTTTAATGATGACTTTAGGCGTTCTCAAAGTCAGAAGTATTTTGAACCAGAACTTTGGCAACATTTTTGTCACGTTTGGGACACCAATATCACTCCGCAACACAATGGCTGTTAATCGTGCAGAAATGTCCTTCATGGTATGATATTATTCATCATTGATGGGGGGTTGAATCTCTAATTTTAATAGTCCTATAACAAACTAAACCGCTTCAGCCATCCAAACACTTCGTTTACACACTGGCAATGAAGAAAGCCGTTTACAATCTTGCTCATAATATTGTAAAGGAACATAACAAGAACAATATTCTGACTGTTTGGAAACTAATGGCACCGATTATCCGATCTGAAATAGATAGAAATGGGCATGCCAATCTGGGAACAGTCTTCATACAGGTGAATCAACTGATCGAATTATGTGCAAAGTTCGGAATCAGAGTAAATCAGCAAGGATCAGTCGAAGACGACGTCAAGTGAGTAATCGAACAAGTAAAGTACCCCAAGATCAGACTGCGAAAAATTTGCAATGTCCCATTTTTGCCAACTTTCGATCTAAAGATCTCGGTTGTTTCTGCAAAACGCGAGCTAGTAGTCTCGCATATCTCAAAAAAAAATTAACTTAATTTTTTGCCAATTTCCATCAAAAAATGAGCGTCGCACTTGTGTACTTCCCCCTGTAAGCTTGTTTCACAAGGAAAGTACTTTTACGGGGGCTCCTACTTTTTGACAGGACATATCTCAAAAAATCAGAAAAAATGTGCTGATCAAGAATATATAAATCTTAGCTGCCCATTTTAGGTTTTTAGGGGTGAAAACTCGATCGGAAGTTGACTTAAAGTCCTATATGAACCCCTTTTCGCTTAATTTTTCACAGGTTTACAATTTTTATTTTGGCTTTAAATGATGTTTATTGAGTTTCTAAGACGTAATAAATCAGTCTTGGCCCAAAATTTTATTTTTTCGACCTTCAACTTCAAAAAAAGTTGATTCAGCCCAAAAGAAATCGAACCCGTGCGGCGTCCCCTCTCTTGATTCCCAGACTACGGCACTAACCACTCGGCCACACCGCTCTCTTCCGAAGGAAGAGACCGACTGCGCTTTTTATCGTATCGAATGCCTGCGCCTTTTGTAGGGAAATTAAGCCAGTCTTTGGGCATTTTCACCCCTAAAAACCTAAAATGGGCAGCTAAGATTTATATATCCTTGATCAGCGCATTTTTTCTGATTTTTTGAGATATGTCCCGTCAAAAAGTAGGAGCCCCCATAAAAGTACTTTCCTTGTCAAAACTGTTTCTAGTTACTACCTGGCATTGTATTCTGATATTATCGAAAATGAAAACGGAAAGATCTGTCTGAAACCACTGTCGGCCGAGAAATCGAAAGAACTGTCCATCTCCGTTCTGCAGAAGGCAATCCCAGCTCTAATTCTTTCGAATGCCACGAACCTAGTCACCTTCTCGTTGTTCAATGCAGCTCTTACTCTCCTTATTTGCAACTCCAACAATAAAATTAAGACGGAAGAACTCTTCTACCGATTCAAGTAAGTGCAACATAGGGGAGATACCTACGAAGAAAAATTCCTTTTTCCGTTTGAATTTTTTTTTACATTACCATAAAGTATGAACTCTAAACTACAGAAAACTTCGATACATCTTTCACAAAGAGTTCGTTTCAACCCCAGACACAGACACACAGGACTTTGAAACAACCTTTGACAAATTGATTCATCTCAAAATCCTTGCTGTGGATGGCGATTACATCCGAATCATCAACTATGATACAGCACAATTACTCATGGGAACATTGCAGGTAAAGTTACATAAAATAATAATAATTATCACCAATACAATTTTAGCCATACATCCATGCATACAAAAACATCATGGAACGAATCACAAAGAACGCAAACATTACACTTGAAGAATGCCGGAAACAGCTCGCACCTTTCTCACAGCGATGTTCTGAATATTTACAATTGTCCGGAGCAGTTATTCACAACGTTCTCTCATTGAAAAACAAGGTAAATCAACCTCGAAAATCATTATGAACGACAATTTCAGAATTCCGCGGAGATTTCGAACTTCAAATCCGAAGTAGAAACACTGCTGTCCCCAGTTCCAGACCAACTTCGGTCAAGGCTGTAGACAACTTATTGTTACAGAAGAATCTATTGTTTAGGTTGTCCAATAAACAATGTCCCTCTTTGAAAAATTTACTTTTGCAACAAAAATTACCGTAATAACAGCAATCTTTTTTAATTAATCAAATTAATTACCACGCTGGTGGCTCAAACCGATGAAACTTTTCAGCGGTTTCTTGATTGTTGGATTCCCCGCCACGGATGAAACTGGCGAACGTTCGGGTTCGAACAGCTGCAGCTGTTCTGTACGTACAGAAGGTTGAAAGACATGCTTTACCTTTCTTCTGCGTCCCAACGCGTATACAATGAATGCAAAAAATGTTTGGCTTTCTGTTGATTATTTTTCGTGAATCAACAAATTTGTTTTTGCAAAATTGGATAATGAAATAAATCCCACGAATCTGAACGCCCGATGACACGAATTTCTTATTTATAAACTCTTGATAAGAATATTGATTATCAGCGACCCCGTGAGCCCGCCAATTCGATGGTTTGCAAAGTGAGGAGAAAATGGAAGTATCCGAACAACAACCTCTTATAAATGACAGCATTATCCTTGACGATGAAGAAGAAAGGTTGATTCCAGGCTCGAGTAATGAAGGTTTGTTTTATCTCTTATTTATCCTTGACCGATGATCGTTATATGACCATGATCACTCTCCCGTTCGACGCGGGTAACGCTGTGACGTCGCTATCACTTGGTAGTTTAGTTTGCAGGATTAAAAGCTTTGTTATATAACAAAGCGCGGTTGACAAACACTTTTGATTCGTGTGGTTGCATGTAAAGTAATATTTGAAGCGTAATGTGCAAACACATACTCATTGTACTTTGATGGGGGAAATCAGAGAGGAAAGAGTTTGCTCCTCGATAACGACAGTTGTTATTTTACTGAGTGACTCATGTTTATTGTAGAGCTTGGTATTTGGTTCTGTGCGGGTTTTCCCTTTCAGTCTTCAAAATTCAGGCCGGTTCGCATAAATTTAGATGAGAAAAAGGGGAAGAACTGGTCGAGCGGTGAGCGTGATATTAGATAAAGGCTTGTTTGGTTGACTAGCGGGCATTTTTTGATTATATAAATTTTTATCTTCTTATAAGGTTTAATTAAATTAGGTAATAAGTATAAAATTTTCTTGTGAAGTCCACGTCCAGCCTTACAGTAATGCTGATTAATTGTTGCAGCAGGCTATTTGATGGATAATGATCTCAAGAGGACATCAGAGGAAGAAGGGTCGGTCGAAATAATTCCCGATGAAGAGACTATCGAATATTTGGTGGAGATTCCCGATGACATTGAACAGGTATCAGAAAATTGCTAAAGCTGAGGTTTCATATTTTCAGACTGGATTCAGCTTTCGAAAGCTTTGGGCGTTTACTGGGCCCGGTTTCTTGATGAGCATTGCCTACCTCGATCCAGGAAACATAGAAAGCGATCTTCAATCGGGAGCGACGGCTCGTTATCAGGTAAGTAATGTTATCTTTTAACACCCTGGTAGTTTAAAGTTGTCTTTGAGTGCCTTATCAGTGATTGTTTTAGTTACTATGGGTTCTATTGTTTGCTCACATCCTTGGATTTACATTACAATTGCTTTCCGCCCAATTGGGAGTTTTTTCTGGTCGGCATATGGCAGAGATCAGTCGAGAATTCTATCCAAAAGGCCCGAGATTATTCCTCTGGATTATGATTGAGATTGCCATCATTGGAAGTGACATGCAAGAAGTAATTGGGACCGCAGTAGCCATTTACATGTTGTCGTATGGAACGATCCCGCTTATAGTTGGAGTTTTAATCACGATGGCTGACACTCTGACCTTCCTATTTATCGATCACTTCGGATTCAGAAAACTTGAGGGATTCTTTGCCGTTTTGATTACCGTCATGGCAGTTACTTTTGGATTCGAAGTGAGTTTTTATATTATTCTAAATTTTACATTATCTGTTTTTAATTTTTTTAGTTCTTTACTGTTAAACCGGATGCTCTGGATCTGGCCAAAGGAATGTTTATCCCTTGGTGTTCTGGATGTGGCCAACAAGAGTTTCTTCAGGGGATCAGCGTGGTTGGGGCTGTTATTATGCCCCACAATCTTTATCTGCACTCGGCTCTGGTCAAAAGTAGGAGAATCGACCGAACCAAAAAGAAGGCGGTCGAGGAGGCTAGTTACTACTATTCTATCGAGTCCGGGGTTGCTCTGTTCTGTTCCTTTATCATCAATATGTTCGTGGTTGGAGTTTTTGCACATGGATTGTATAATAAAACGAACATGGAAGTTGTAAGTAACTTAATATTTATTTATTCATTTACTAGTCAATGTTTTCTGAGTGTCTTTCTTTAGAGAGAGTCCTGTAACAACAAAGCTGTGCTGGACCCAGATATTTTCCCCATGGATAACAATACAGTGGAGGCGGATCTCTACAAAGGCGGCATCTTCCTGGAATGCACATTCGGAAGGTTGGCGCTGATTGTTTGGGGTCTAGGAATTCTTGCTTCCGGGCAATCGTCCACTATGACAGGCACTTATGCCGGTCAGTTTGTGATGGAGGGCTTCTTACACATGAACTGGCCGAGATGGAGAAGAGTGATGGTAACTCGAATGATCGCCATTGTCCCCACTTTGGTGGTCACTCTCTTTGCTCAAGGTGTAAGGTCTCTGACCGGAATGAATGATCTTCTCAACTGTGTCCAAATGATCCAGTTACCCTTTGCTTTACTTCCCATAATCACGTTTACAGCTAACGCGAATGTAATGTTCGAGTATAAAACCAGCAAGTAAGTATCATATAAAAGTTGTTTATAGTTTCAGGAAGACCCAATATGCTGCGTTGATAGTGTCAATCATTGTAATCGCCATCAATTTGTATTTCTCGACGGATACGATCTTTGGTTTCTTCGGAACATCATGGTCAACGTATCTTCTGATGGCTGCCCCCATAATAATATATGTCGTCTTTGTAATATATTTGTTCTTTGTTTGCCTCCAAGTGATGGGTATTTGTACTCCGAGAATATTTGATGTAAGTTTTCAATGAATCGTTTAATCGTAGACATTCAAATGGCCGATTATATTGTTTCAGATCAATTTCTTGCGAGCTCAACTCGGTCCCATATCAGTGAAACCCCTGTGGAAATTGGCCCCATCAACCTCGGACTATGGATCAACGACTCACTCGAATCCCACTGTATCTTAACACCCTCTCATGTTGCAATTATTAACCTCCACATATTTATATTCGAAATAATGAACTCGGTTTGAATGAGAAATAAAAACTTGAGAACAATTAAATAAAAAGTATTGATACAATGCCTGAGTAGTAATATCTTACGGTGTTTACTCGATTTTGAAACCTCTTTTGCGTACTTGAGACTAAACGACATGAATAATATATATTCGAAAGGAAGAAGTCTCCCCTTCTGGAAGCATAATGTCCTCACAATATATGACGTAATCCTACTTCTGTGACGTCGAAAGGTGAAGTTGAACTTTAAGAATGTGTACAAGTGAGTGAATAAATCGGAAAACAAATAAGAATTCAAATAATAATGGTATCTGCAAATGTCTGAAAGCTTTCGAAACTTCAAATGGAAACATTTGCAGCGGCTGATATTCAAAAGAATACGTGATTTACCTCTTAAAACCAAATTATTCATGAGTTCCGGCGTTGTTGATGAGTTATTTTTATTTGGAGATTATGGTACGGTGATATCCGAAAGCGAATGGAGTAAAATTTAAGATCGTATGACAAAGATACGTAAAACATGAAATGTATTTTACCTCCGCTTCCCGAACGCCCTCAGGCAATAAATTTTTGTACTTTGTTTTTATCTTTGGAAGGTCGGTGACTAACTGCAGTATCCACTTTCAGACCTCCTTAACCAAAGTTAAACTTACAAATCAACATAAAAGAAACCGGTTGTAATAGTATGTAGTCATTGTAGTGTCAAAAAGGGAGCCAATTAACCTAATAAAATTAGATCCACCTACAAATGGCCATGGGAATTGGCCCACCCACCTGAGCGCCTGAGGGCAAGTGCGGGAACGCCCGCCTTTCTGCGAAACTTTTAAAAACTTGTGCCCTCAGGCAAAAGCCGACTATTCAAAATGGCGGGCTTTCAGCGGATTTTTGTTATCATTTTCATTTCTTGTGTCGTGATACAAGGTGAGTGATGTCATGAGTGGACAAATTAGTTGCCTTTACCGGAATCAAATCGAAATTTTTCAAAACTTGTGGAAGTCTTGGGGGAACTACTCAATGCGCTTCGACAAAACTAGGCATAAAAGAAAATTAGCTACAACAAGAAATGAATCTTTTTTTGACCAACTCTTTTTCTGCGCAATCCTCCGCAAAATGGTCGAACTTAATGGGTCCCTATTGCAAATCGCGATCTAGGATTTTCATGGATTGACACGTAATCCAACTGGAGTAGCCATACAAAATGTTTAGAAAACTGAAGCACCGAACTCTTGCACTTCTTCCATTAGACTACAATGGTTTTTATTTCGTTTATTTTTACGAAACAAGGCTGCTACAGAATAATAATGCACAAATTACTTGCATTCAGTCATTATTTTGCACTTTTTTCCAATCTTCCCTGCTTTCCACACCGATTCTCACGTTTCCACGCAGGTCTGAATGTACCCATAATTAGGTCTGCCATCAATGGATACTCATGATGTAATAAAAAGTAACCTTACAATTACTTTCAGTTATAAATGCAATAAGCCTGGACAATGTTTCATTGAAAATATTGGCCAAGGAGAGGAAGGAGATGTTGAAGAGATTGCATTACAATAATCAGGTGGGTTCTCCAAGATTGTATTAAATTTGATTACAATTTTGCAATTATTGAAATTACTTAGAAAAAAATTAAACTTTTTGAAGACGTTTAAAAGTGTAAATAATAATTTTTCGTTCATCGTGATCAGACTTTTATGAATAAATTATTAGTTTTTTGATAATACTGAAATTGCTTCAGATATGGCGTCGATTTAAAGTGCCCCGATCAGAAGAGATCGACCCGAATGACGTGATTGTCACCTTCGACTTGCCCATGGATCGCCTTCGTCGTGCTCTCAATTAATTTTTCTTACGAATAAAGTTGCCCATTGTTATGTATTCTAATTTGCATAATTATTCACCCGGTTCGGTTACCTTGTATTGTTCAAGAAGTAAATAAATAAAACTTTTCCCGTCCTTGAGTCCCCTCCCGAGCCCGCATATTTCCGGACCTCATACTTGACTGATTGAAGAAGGATAATGGGCGATTCTTCTGGGAATGAATGTAGATTTATTCAAGATGATTACTGTCTTATTAAGTAGACTCTCCAAAGCAAGGCCGTTTTAAGTTCCGGCACCCGTTTTCAAGGCCTTTTCCTTACTGTTTATCCAGTTTTGAGTACCGTAACAAGGGAGAGTGTCTGCGCTCTCTTCAAATGGACTGTTTCCTTCCCCCTTTTCCCTCCACCTTTCTCCTTTCCGTTCTTCTCTGTCGTCTCTCCGTTCAGAACACTCTCTTCAAGATCCTTACATTTCCGAAGACATTATCCGAGAGCGAATGCGGGAAGAAGCTGTGGATTAAAGAGGAGCGGAAATGAGGATCGCGACCTTGAGGGATCCAAATTAGAGGAGAAAGTAGACCCGGCACCAGAGTTTGCACAACATTAAGATGCGTAAGGAAAAACTTGAGGGTTTATGTGTTGGGCAAAGGAAACGCAGGATACCCAAATAAAGATGGACAGGTTGAACGAATCCTCGGTTTCAGGCGTACCTTTAGAATAAATGGAAAACGTTTGAAGACCGAGATTTAATTTGGAACCGTTGTAACCGAAGTCAAAGGGAAAGTTTAAATCTTTGATGGGGCTTTGTGAAGGACGACGATCAAATTTGGCAAGGAAAAGCCGTGTGGAGCTCTGAATTCTTCTGATTTATTCTGGCTCAGTTGTTAGAGATAATATAAATTGTGCTGAAAAGTTGAACAATCTTTGCATGAAATCCGACAAGTGATCTCCTCTCACTTCCCATGAGCGATCCCCTGTTCATCCGTCTTTGATTTAAGCCTATTAACCGAGCACTTGGCACTTGCCCCTGTTCCGGGGATTACCCCAAAATGGTCTCCCATCTTTGCCCTTTTTTAGTCCCAATCCGATTGAGCCAGCTGCGCGGAACGGAACGGCGGAGAACGGGCGCTTCTGAATCCAGAATCCAAGGCCCATTAGCGTTGATTCAAAAAGAGGGGGCGTTTATTTGTCTTCCCAGCTACCGTCTTCAATAGCGGTGTCGCGGATATGGCTCACAAATCTCGGTCCAAACAAAGCGCCGTTCGTCGCTGCTTCTTTCAGAAGGTACCCTTCCCCATCGTAAATTATTTGAATGAAACAAAACTTGGATGATATTGGAAAGTGGGGAAGCGGGACAAGGGCATCTATGGTCAGAAAAGGAAAGATCTTTTTAGTTTCATATTGAATAAGATGTCCGAGGTATGCTCGGTTTCAATGCTTTGAGTTAACAGTTTCTATAATTTAACCGTTGGGCATTATGAACCCTTATGAAACTGGTAATATACGTCGAGGAGCTCAACAAAGTTTTTCTATAAATACGAAATTATTTTAAATTCTTTCGGGGAGTGTACAACTTATTACTGTAATTTACTCTCCACTCGCTTGATAACTTAACTATAGTTTTTATGGATTCAATTGCAAAAACCTTGAGAATAACTTGAAATTTCACTTTTTATTATTTTTTTTGAGTGCGTCTGACTACAGTCCCTTTCCCTCGATTGGAGACTTCGGGCCGTTCAGAAGAGGGTACCCCGCCTTCGGAAGACCCCTTCCACAATTCGATAACAATCTGCTCGCTCTGACTGTACGAATGTTTTCTGGTTTGGGGGTTTAATCCGCTTTTACCGTACCTCTTTTCCTTTCATTCGCATCTTATCCGCTTTTGGGTTGATCGCTTGCGCAACCGATTTGATCCGGAAGCTTTTATGTCATCGGTATATAAGCGCGGATGGCTATGTTCAATTACTTTATGTCATTGTTTTCGGATCGAGTGTATTTGAGGGAGAAGCGGGGAAAAGGGTAATTATAATTACGGTGGTCAGTGTGCGGTAAAAGTTAATATCGGCTGATAAATGGAACGCGGTTACGTCGTCTTAGAGGGGGCTAGTTAAAGCAGCGAGGTTTTCTGATTTGTAAAATTTATCACAGGTTCATAGCAAAAGGAAATCAGCCCTCGCTTCGAACCAAATCAGTAAGAAAGTCTGGCCTCGATAACTTCGGTTGTTTTTATGTCATCAACTTTAGAATAATGATTTTAGGATTACTGTAATTACGTGACATACTTATGTCATAAACTCTCAAACTGTTTTATTAGTATTATAAACATGGCCTTGTTGCTGAACGTATCATAGGTACATCTTGCACTTTTGTGATTACCTTTAAAACCGGCCGTTAACTCCATAGGAGCACGTACGTACAGGACCCAAGATACTGCGGGTAATTGCATGTTAGCAACAGACATATGCAACTGTTTAGTTTACAAACATCACTTTTATGTTAACTGTGGTTACTTTGGACTTTGTTCTTATTTTCTGTCAACCCCTTCTGGTATCTTTAAAAGTCTTCTGAAATGTTCTAAAGATCAGCTTGCTGGTCATGATTACTGTAGTTTGAACAAATCGGTTCGTACGTTCTGGATCCACTGGTCGAATCGAGCGGATTCTCGTGAGCAAAGGTTAATTAGCCCCCGGAGGCAATAAGATTTTATAATATTATGTGATGTCTTTCTCGGCGCCAAACTTTGTAGGCTTCCACTCGGCTCCACTGTGGGTGGGGATTCTGAAATTCGGGCACAATCTCGTTGCAATTACTGGGGGTGATACATGAACCAGTTAATCGAATACTCGTTTGCATATGCGGAAAAACGCATATTGAGTGTGCTCTCAGTTCCAAACTCCAAGCATCCAACGCGTACGTAACGAATAATTATCAACTCCCTTTTTCGACTTTCATTACCTTCCGCCCGCTAGAGACGTCGAGGCGGAGGCTCGTGGCGCCTGCCTCAATCCCGCCCATCTTGTTCGAGGGACAGCTATTGTAACTGGCAAGGGGAAAGGGGCTGGTTATTGGTGCGATCGGCAAAAGGCCGTTTCATTGGTTCGAAGACCACTTCTCAGGTCAGTTGAGGTGAGACGAGGGCAAACGGAGATTAAGAGGACAAGCTGGGTGGTGGAGATTGCATTGGGGCTTGAAATATTTTGAATTGTAGCTTCTGAACTGGAAGATTAGAGTAATCTCGAATCACTTTATCTTTGTTTTTATTTGTATCATTTTGTTTGAGATATTCAGCTTTAAAAATTGATCATAAGGCTTCTAACTCACATCTAGAAATCAATTTCTCTGATCCACCGTTAGACTCGTTTGAAACCTAATGATGACATAAAGCAAAAGGAACCATATTATATGTGTTATAACGTGTATTCACAAGTTAGATTTTTCGGATCTCATCCAACGTTTGCCCTCTTCCGTTGATGACATGATCGGTTTTTATTACGGTTTTGTAGAGGTTTTTCCGCTGTTCTGAAGTGTTACCGAGGGAAGAGGAGCCCGTCCTTCCGCACCTTCCCACGTCTCTAGCCCCTCTTACCTGGGTTGTTTCGTTTCATTGCGCAACCGTCTCTTCCTCTTCTCTTCTTGTTTGCCCTTGTGGCGGTCAGGACCGGTCCCCTCTTTCCAATCACCGCAAGTGTTACGGTAGTCTTAAACATTCCCCATTTCCGCTTGATTCGTTTTGAAAACGAATTGGATTCCCGGCCGCCGCTGTTATTTATGATTGGGAGTATTTATTCGTTACCGTGTCGGCGTGTAACGTTTGATGAAATATTGAGCTTATAAATTGTTTTAGGATGAACGGCCAGACCTCCCCGTTCAGCTGTTTCAACCCCTTCCTCTCCATTTACCCGCCATTGCCTCCGGTTTTCATTCCGCCTTTAATTCCGGCCCAGTCTTCTTCGATTTCATCAATTTCAACGGGTTCCAATGACTCTTCAACGGCCTCAAGCACTCCAAAAATGAAAATGGACTCGTTCAGTTCACCAATCAAGCGAGAAGAGTTGAGCAAAGAGAACAAGGCCCAGATGTTTCTGATAGAGAAACTGCTCCAGTTAAGTCAAAATGCCATAAATCAAAGTAAGCGAGCAACCCCGGAGATGCGAACATCGCCCGAGGTAATGGCCTCGTCGTCTCCTCCTATCATCCCACCTGTAAGTCGTCACTTTCACCAGAGTTTGTATTAATCTAGAGGTGTATTCATTGTATTCTCAAATTAATTCCTTTTAGTTATTGCCAGTGCTTCGAACAATTCCTCAACCCTCAGTGCCTTCTGTAGAATACGTAAATGGTGGATATGGAGTCAAGAATCCTTTACTCCAGGCTGTGGGGACATCTTCTCCGACCATTGATACCACCCCCGCTCCGACAACTACACCCGGGATTTATCGATGTAGGATTTGTGGGAAGGTACGGGAAACTGTGTTCATTGACTCTCACGTAGCTTGGCTCAAAGATAAACAAAGACTTCTTTGCAGGAATTCCATCTACAACGTCTCCTCAACCGTCACGCCAAGTGTCATTCGGATCTGAAAAGATATCTCTGTACATTTTGCGGGAAAGGATTTAATGATACATTTGATCTGAAGAGGCACACAAGAACCCATACTGGTAAGTTTTAACTTGATACTTGTCGTGCACAATTGATTTCGGATTATAAAAGTTTTTCCAGGAGTCCGACCTTATAAATGCGAGATGTGCGACAAGTCATTTACTCAACGATGTTCCCTTGAATCTCATACGCGAAAAGTTCATGGAAAGACGCATTGCTATGGGTATAAGGAAAGGCGGAGCAAGGTCAGTCTTAATTTTACAATCAACATTGATTCATTGTCCCATTGTTTACTTTTCAAGTTAAAATTCGTATTTTTAGGTGTTCGTTTGTGAAGATTGCGGCTTCACTGCTCCCGCTTATGACGAATATACATCCCATTTACAAGCCAATCATCCGCTGAGTGCTGTTCTTCTGAAATTGAATCATTCGAAATATAAGTTGGACCATTAAAGCCCCAGGGCAATAACTTTTTTCACCCCCGTGCTTTCGCTTGATCCATTTATTTTGTAATAAAAAGTAGTTCTTTATTTTGTATGCTACTGTCACTAAACGTAACGTTAATAATCGTGTCCGTTGTCCTTTCCCTCGTTATAACGGAGGAGCCAATCGGAGATGAAATCGATGGGATCTGCTGGACGCCGTAATAACACCTCGGCCAAGGCCTTCGTTAAGACGGGAGCTACAGTTCGGGCAAGATACAGGCCATTGTCACTAGTGGGGATGTCCATCTTGTCTTCGACCAACTTCTCAAACTTTCTGCGGTCCATATTCTCCATGTCATCATCCATGGGATCGTCCAGATCGTCAATGTCTAGTTCGGGTTCGGTTTCGGCTAATTGACCAATGTCGCGACGTCCGGAGTCCAGAATCGAGCTGGAAGAATTTCAGGTTTTATAAGATTGGGATGTTTGGATTCCAAACAAAGATTTCGTATGCAAAGTCAATGCAGATTTTATTTTTGAATTCAGTTACCTTCCCAAAGACATGGTTTCTGGAGAGGGAGGAGAATCGACCGGGTTCACTTCATCTATCATATGCTCTTGGAGAACATCGAAGTCGTCTTCCCTCTCCTTCAACAGTTTCAAATCGAAGACTGCATTCCTTCTGTAGTAATCGGGAGTTCGGCCTTCCTATATGAAAAAGATTATTAAATATTAAAAAAGTTTTTGGTTCTTACATTGTCCACGGCCATCGGATCAGCTCCGGCTTTGCCAAGGATCTTCAAATAATGGCCTCCATCTCTGGCCGCTGCTGCATAATGCATGGCCGTTCTCTTATTCTGAAAACATTCTCATAACCTTGACTCTCAACTACAAGCCCAATTCAAACTCAATCCCCGTAACTGAAAAGATTACGGTATTCAAATCTTACATAGTCAGGAGCATTCAGAACGGAAGGAAACTGAGCGGCGATAAAGCGGATTATCTCCGTCTGCTCGTAGATGATGGCGGTGTGCAATGGAGTGCAGCCATGGCGATCGCGGGCCAGGGCTAACCGTTTGGTGGTCATCAGACGACGCACAGTGCCGATGTCTCCGTCTTTGATTGCCTTGTGGATCTGGCTGATCGTGTCCTACAAACACAAAAATAAATTTTTGTTAATGAAAATCACAGGTCTTTGTATTTTTTAATCAGCCAATATGTCAAATTTTCTTCGAAAAATGGATTTTTGGTCATACAGCTTGTACATATATCATATCTAATCTTCTTTGTCCTCAATCTCCAAATCCGTTCCTGTTTAGTTGCCCTCATGTAAAATAGCTGATCTGTTTTATCCGTCCGCCCTCCATTATCCTCTTTTTTCCCTGTTTTTGGCCTTGTAAACCAAGAAGCGCAATTTTTTCTTTTCCGCCGCCACCTTGACATTCCAAAATTGGTTCGGAAGAGAGGAAAAAGTGCGCGAAAGGTATTTCCCCCACTTTTCAGTTAATTACGGTATAAGGACAATGCCTGAAAGACAGCGACTATCAATTAAAGGATGTTCAAGATGCCTCCGACCTCCAAAAAAAGAAAGTTTTCGGGATTCAAAGACGCACCGACTGTATTGTTTTAAGGGAAAGTAAATGGCGGGTACTCGAGATCGCATGGCCAAGATTGAACGGCCATCAATGAGGGGACGAGGGCGGGAAATCTTTTGTAAATTCGTGGAATAATAGGGTATAGCTTTTATAGCCAATATTTTAAAGTCATCATCTTATTATAAGTAACCAAATAAAATTTACCAGTAGCCCAGGCAGTTCGTTGACAAATGCCATGGCATCGCTGTTATTGGCCTTCTTGTCAATCAACAGATCCCCACATCCAGATAATACCAGTTGGTCCAATTTGGCCAAATTTCCTTCCCTCATCCATTGTTGGATACTGTAACAAAATCAAGTCTTTTCACCCGATCTTACTTTGTCTCCAAATAACTCGGGGCTACCCTATTATGCAGCACTTGTTTCAAGGCTTGTTTTGTATCCATTTTCATTCTCTCCAGATTAATTTCTCCGGGATATCGAAGGTAATATTTGGCCGGTCTTCCATTCTAAAAGTAATCGTTTTAGTGGAGATCAAGGTAGAGTCATTTGTCAGTTACAGTAAACATACACAGTCAAAAATATTGGGGTCGGCGCCAGCTTTTCTCATTAATTTATACAAATAGCCGCCATCTCGGAGGGCTGCCGCATAATGGAGGGGAGTTCGTTTGTTCTAAAAAAAGAAAAAAGTAATTCCAAATACAGTAACGCAATTTCAACACGCAGTACTCACTTGATCCATCGCATTAACTGATTGGGGATAGTTTCGAATCAGATATTTGGCGATATCAGTCCTCCCAAACACGATCGCCTTGTGCAATGGAGCTAGGCCCCGGCTATCTCGGCACAAAGCCAGCTTCTTTCGATCGGTTAACAACTTCACTGCGCGGATATTTCCCTGCTCAATTGCTTTGTGAATAGCGCCTATCTTTGCCTAAAAAATATCAATACTGAAAAGTCAATGCATTTTTGAACAAGGATGTTCCTTTAGTTTACCTGATATTGAGGAAGAACTTCTAAAAATCCGACAGCATCAGCATCATCAACTTGATGAGTTCGGCCCAATAAAAGATCCGCGTATCCATTGAGAACAAGTTCCTCCAGTTTACCCACATTCCCCGTGTGAATCCAATCGGAAATGTCTTCCTCGAGATCTAAAAACATTACACATTACACAGATCAACATTGAAGCCCAAGAGATTTTTGCGAATTCACCTTGAAGAAGAGGTCTATTCAATTGTCCCGAGATTAGTTGATTAATGACGGCATTATCCTTCAGCGTTCGAATGTTCAAGCCTTTTCCATGTGTCCGATAATAGAATGGGGTGTGACCATACTACAACATAATATTTCAAGTACTCCATGTCACACTTACTTTATCTTCGATGAAAGCATCACCCCCACTCTTCTGCAGAACCTTGATCATGTGTTCTCCATTGGGATCAGCCGCTGCATAATGCAATGCCGTTCTTCCGGCCTGAAATTCCGATGACATCAATAGTCACAGATGAGGGGCTTCTGTTCGGGTGTTATCATGAGGTTTCCTTTTCTCTCAACGAATCCCAAATCCCTCGAGTCAAGAGATTAAACGCCAAAGTGACGCCGGATATAAGAAATGGCTTCGAATCAGTGTAACGTAAGAGTATTACAACCTCTAGATACAATCGATAGAATTCCAGAAACGAAATAAAAAAAGTGCAAAATGCTGGCTGTAATTACCAATTATTATCCGTTATTAATACTCCGTTTCTACTTTTTGTTTCGTTATCTAATCTTTAGTTCTCTTAAATTCCCCTGGCCATCAATTACTCTAAGTACTTCACTTCGAACATACAACTCCGTTTAAGAATTGTGTTCGAAATAGCATCGTGAACGCTTTTATAATAATTCCTCCAGAGGAAGTAGTTAGTCAATGAGCGACAGAACGAAAGATGATAACCATAACACGCTATGCCATGATATCATAACCTACTTCAAAAATTAATTTTCCTTACGTGATCAGTGCTGTTAACACATTGCGGATACTTGGCCAACAAATATCTGACCGTGTTGGTTTGGCCATAAAGGAGGGCCTTGTGCAATGGAGTCATCCCATTTCGATCTCGGGCGGTCGACAGTTGCGACCGGTCTATTAAACTCTTCACTCGACGGACATCTCCTTCTTCTACGGCCTTGTGAATGGCATCAATCTTGGCCTAAAATATTACTAATCAACTTTTACACGACCTGATAAAATATGAACTGATATGTGCCTGATCGAACGCTAACGCGCTTTGCAGAGGCAGTCGAGATATTCAACGATATCTTTGCGGCCAAGAGAGTACGCGAAATGCGGAGAGCGGCACAGAGAAAGCACCCTTTGAGCTAATATTTGTCAGCTTTGTGTGGAAAAAATATATTTCTTTTGTGGAAACATTAACACAGTAGAAATAAACATAAACGTTTTCATTACAAAATTCGGAAAAAAGTGTCGCGTTTTCGACAATATTCAACCTAAAAATCTCGGTCGCTTCCATAAAGTGAGATTCAGAAACCTCGCATATATCTTAAAAAGAATTAGCCTAAATTTGAGTCAAGTTTGATCGAAATCTGAGCGTCGCACTTGTGGTACTTCCTCTGTAAGCCTAATGCAAGGCTAAGCCTGAGCTCGCAGCGCTATGCATAGGCCAAACTTTTTGTAGTTTAGTTATCGTTCAGGGGTTCTGTCTCCATACCACGCAATATGTCATTCTACTCACCTGATATTGAGGTAGTCCATCCAAAAATTCGGTGCTTGACAGATTAATGGCCTTCTTGTCCATTAAAAGGTGAGACCGTCCGTCCAAAACAAGCTGTTCTAATGATTGGATGTCGCCCACCGCCAGCCATCGTTCCACTTTCTCTTCCGATGGGGCATCTGCATCAACAAAGCGAAAATAAATATATAATTCAACGGATTATCATCATCATCGTATGAAATAATATGGCCAAATACGGTAAGGACAAAAAAAATACAAGCACATTACAATGGGAAAGTCATCGCTGACATTACAAAGAACAGTGGTACACACAATGATTTCAACGGTAAGTGACGTCACTTACCAGTGTCTTGAACCGTGTCATCCAAGGAGGGATGCTTGTAGACGGAGCTGTTGGACTGGCCCAGCTGGGGTGAGGCTGGACGGAGATTCATGTCCGGATTAGTACGATAGCGACTGGCGGTGAAACCACGCTAAAACATGTTGTCTTAGGGCCTGTTATCAGGACTTGTAGGGCTTCTTTAGGCATTCGGGCCCTCTCCTCCCTCTCGTCGTTGCTGGGGCCCGCAGGGGAAGTAAATACGGCGCCGTAAACACTCCCCCCCCCTCTCTATAGGCCTTAATTTGGAATGGCTTCGAATCCACTAAATACCTTATTGTCAGATCGTGAAGAAAGTCTGGGGGATAGGATTAATCTTCATGTTTACGGATCAATATCAGTTTATCACTCCCACACCCACTTAAAACTGCAAAGAATGTGATTTCCGAGAGAATTCTAACCATTTTCTGGGACAACATAAGCTAAGACTGAGATTAAATACCTCAAGAAAGAATAAGGCAAAGATTACTTCTTATTCTCCCTTACTCTTTATCATCCATTTAAATCATCTCAAATGCCTTCGTTGTCAGATTTCGTTTGAAATTCTTACCTTATCCGCAAAATAAACGTTCGCCCCACCGTCCACCAATGTATCGTAGATCGCGTTCTGTTGGACAGCCGCGTAATGAGCAGCCGATCGGCCTTGCTGAAGGATCGTCATATTCTCCCAATAACTTTAATTAACCTACCTGATCAGTGGTATCAAGCTGTTTTGGATAAGATTTGGCGATGTGTTCTACCATTTCATGCCGCTCTTTTATCACGGCCCAATGCAAAATGGTTAATCCTGCAAAGAAAAATTAAGGGATTACTTGTGGAATGATGCATCATGATGTTATCTTTTCTCTTACCGCGATTATCACGGATTTGGACCAGCTCGAGGTCGAGCAGGCTCTTCAATTTCCTGAGGTCATTTTCGTTGACGGCCTGGATTGCGGCGACCAATCGGTTCTAAAATAATGCATTACATAAATAAGTGTCAAAATAACAAAATCCTTCAAAATCATTCGATATAAATCGCGCACCTGCACTTGTCTATAAGAATATACGTATCGAATCAACTTTTCATTGCCCAGATGTTTCTTGACCACCTTCCAGATCTCATCGTTCTTCCCTTCGTACTGTAGATCCTCCAATTCTCGATATAATTTTTGATCAAAGTTGATGGCCAGGATTCTTTGTTCGATAGTCTCATCCACATTCTCGTCCTCATCAATGTCTAAAATTACATATATTTACCCGCCTTACACTCGGACCTACCAAACATGTCGTCGCTGGTTGAATGGACTGAATTTGCGGCCATTATAGTTCGAATCGACTCTGACTTCCGGCGTTTTTGAGAGGAAATCAAATGAACCGTGGCGTCCTGCAAAGAAGTTGGAGGTAACCGTTGCATAAGTAAGGTTCAACGGGGATTATAGGGTCAGATGGGCACAACGGAAACCCTCAGCTTGAACGGCTAACAGGAAACGCGAAACTTTGCCAAAACTTACTTCAAAATCCATGTAAAGCTCTCTTAAAAATCTAAAATTATTATCTGGAGTACTGTAACCCATGACCTTTAACTAATACTATATCATCATGCATCGATTGTACCCTGCCCTCTAATTAGTTACCACCTCCCCAGTTCTTGGCCTTTACAGTTTACTCCCCTTCTCTACGCGCCGCCGTAAATAGTAATACTTGGTCAGAAGTCAGAAGAAGGCGGACCGTCCAATAAACAATCCCATAAGTATATATATAACACAAACCATCTCTTCATTGTCCATTTGCTCATTGGCTCCGGCTTTTCTCAGGATCTCCAGCATCAGATCCCGCTGATTCTGATCTTCCAGTTGATTCGCATAATAAAAAGCGGTGTGTTTGGACTGTAATTACACTAATTAACACTTTCGGCCGGAGACTAATGATAATAGTAAAAACGAGAGAACACCTCGAGAAAAGAAGACACCATGGTAACGAGCCGTTGACTCGGTCTAGTCTCTCGAGTAAACAGAACATCATTAAAAACAATGCCAGTACCGCGTTTGCTCAGTAATTGTCATGTTTTGAAAGGATTATCGTCAATACGCCATGAGGGTATCGCTCGACAAAAGTAATCATTATTAAGTATTTTATCAGCACCTATGCGCAAAATGACAATTTAGATAGCATTACGCTTGTCTTAGGCTACATGACAATTGAAAATGCCAAATCTCTGCCGTAATTTCCGCAATACACCAAGTTAGATGTCTCTGCAGGACATTACACCCTGTTTTTCAGCAGTTTTGAGACTCACATTATCTACGAGATCCACTGAATTTGGAAATAAAAGCAAAATATATCTGACGATCTGCTCCTTCCCATTAATTACGGCGATATGTAAGGAAGTTCTACCTTCCGAATCTCGACACGTCGCCATTTCTTCGGAATCGATGAGTTGTTTTAGAAGGATAAAGTCGTCGTCCAGTATGGCCTGATGAACAGCCCGACATCTCATCTTAATTTACATTGTACTATAAAAGAGGGCCCACTTACACTCAGATTCTTCAGTATTCGGGAAAGATCTCGACTTTGTGGTGGGAAGATACGATTCTCAATTTTGTCGTATTTCCCGGCTAATATAATCTTTGAGAGTTCATTTTCATTCCGTTCGGAGATGAGCTTGTCAATGTCATCCCCGATGTCCAATGGATCTGAAAATATTTTTAGTCAAAGCCTAATTAATTAAATTTAAAATTACTCACAAAATGCTTGCAAATTCTGAGAAAGTCATAAGTCTCACTCTACAGTTAAACAAAAACAGAGAACAAATCTGAAAGAATCATCGGCAGACAGAAAGGCGATTATAGATGGCCGTTACTCTTAAATATACAACCATATTTGTAGTTGTATTGCTAGTGCAATGAAGTCAATGTAAAAAGAAGTCCCTTGTCATATTTAGAGGCCTAAAACAGCAGAGCTTACAGCGATTCAGCCCCTTGACTTGATCCATATCCATCAATTTGGGGGTTCTTTTGTAATCCAAAGCCGTGTATCCCTCCATATCTACAGTCATCTCCAAGACGCCGTGCTTTAGAAGAAGTTCGTAACAGTTTAAGGCTTCGGAGTCGTTGGGAAAAGAACCAGCGATGGCGCCAGCGTAATGCAAGGGAGTGCGGCCTTCCTGAAAATGGGATTGACGTCTGAGAAAGTGGTTAATCCCCAATCAAAAGATAACAAATTCCGCCTCTTTGCAACGACACTACCAAAAGCAGTACAAGTACAGAGGGTAAAAATGTTGTGAAAGGAAGGGAAGCCCCCAACTCACAATATCCTTGGTATTAAAGGGAGCGTCGGGGTGGGAGAGGAGGAGGTTCATAATCTCGTATTCTTGATGGATAACAGCCAGATGAATGGTCGAACACATCGTGAAGGGATGACGGGCAGCCACACATTTCCGGTAGGACATCAGATCTTGGACGGCACGCTTATTCCCGATGCAAACAGCCTCCAACATACACTCAATATTGGCCTGCAACATGTCAATGATTAGGTTTATAAGACTCTAATGTACATGGTCGCATCCTAAACAAAGATGACACATAATTCCCACCGTTAAGAATATTTATGTACACACAAAAGGCCGGTTACACAACTGCGTTATATCAGAGACCATTAAAAAAGTTCTTACCCGATAAATTGGCATAAGTCGCAGAAATCCAGAGGCCTTACTGCTGGTGACATCCTTATTTTCAAGCAAGTAAGCCTTTCCGGTCAGAAGCAACTCCTCCAGGCTGGCGATATCTCCATCTTCTATCCAATGTTCCACATCTTCACTCAGAGATACTCTGCTTCTACTGCGATCTCTCATTCGTCTGAACCTTTTTCCTGTAAAAAGACGTTTATTACGTAATACATGAATTGAAAAAATATACTTTTAATCTTTATAACACAAAAGGACAGACTACAAAATTGAACCAAACAATGCTACAACTCCTCAAGTTGTGCCTTTAAAGTGATATATCACGCTTGTTAGATATAATAATTTCTTAATCCGGGACAATCCCCAACTCTTAGGTCCTAGTAATCCGTCTCCAGTGGAAGAAATGTCAACAAAAAAGGCCTACATTATTGCTAAAGCCCGGAGGCGATGTTATAAAATGGACTCACAAAAAATCCCGCTCAAAAAAGAGGGGAGTAGCGGATTTCAGAGTAATTAAATCCGGACAATGACCAAACATACCTGCACCCCGTATCATCTTCTTCTTCCCAAATCCGGCCACCAAGTCTAATGCAGAATGTCCACGCAAGGTCGACGGAGAAAGCGAGAACGAGACTGAATGACCGTTTAATTGTTGACCAGGCTTATTTACATATTTATTGTTATTTCTTACATCAATCCATTATCTTGATGAGGCTGACGGTCGTCATGGCAACCGATCATCCTGTTGGTGGCCAGGCGGACCGGCTTTGCCCTCCGGGGCTGATCGGGTTATCTGGAGGGGTTTAGGCCGGCGGGATTGTTACGTAAACGAATTTAGAATTACTTTTACAAAAACAGAATTAATTCGGGGAAGCCTAGACACCCTATATTTCCGATATACATAAATTCCCATTTGTAAATTACATCGCATTTGCCTTAAGGTGTTCTCTTTCGAAGAGAATGCATTGTAGTTATCCCTTCAAATAAAAGAAAACTCCAATTTATTCGTAATTTATTCTCATTCACCTAAAAATAACGATTTTAAGCGATTTATACAATTTGTCCATACATCATACCCATTAATTTTATCGCAGCATAGAACCTCGTTTCATGATCAACATACATTCTAATCTTCTCTTATGACCTGCAATGGCCTTACATCCAGAACGCAGAAGTTTGAACGGCAGGTGGGGCATCTCGCCCTCCCTCCCATCCAAGTTTCCGGATGTTCTTGATCTTGTTCGGTGGCAAATATACGCGCCAAACAGGAATGACACCATGTGGGACGGCATGAACAGGAAGAACAATCATTTGAATCGCATGATTTTGTAATCTTCACATTTGGGGGAACAGCCATACATCCAAAACATACATCTAGATCTTCGTTGGAACGATACTCAAACATCTGATTTCCCGATATCACACTTCGGAAGTCTTGAACAAATCGATCTTGGAGGGAAAAGTTCATTCGGACAGTTGAAGGGATTCGGAATTCTTGCCCAATTTTATCTCGGATTAATTGCATTATTGTGCGTGACTGGAGACTGAAAAATAAAATAAATGTGGGAGGGCAACGATAAAATTGAGCCATAAAAGGTGTTACATACTGGATGTTAAAAGACTTGAAGGAATTCGTAAGACTGTCTACATCGACCAAGATTAATTGATGATCATCGTTCTGATGTCGTAACTAAAGCAGAGATTAACAAACTAAAAAATATATATACCGGATGGTCCAGAACTTTACGCACTGTGAATCTAGCGTCTTCCAATTTCGCTATCTCTAGGTTATATGAACTAACACGAACGAGATAGTTGTCAAGAACGTAAACGCCACTTTCATCTAAACTAATAAATAAGCCAATTACCGACTCACTAGAGTCAACGAGCTTTATAGAAAACGGATCCATCATCTCTCGGCTCACATCTCTGCTGAGCAAATGCCAATCTGCATTTACTTTTTTAAGCTTCTTCATTACATAATGCCCTTCGAAATCGTTTGACATCAAGTACCCAACAAATCCAAAGCCAGCTATAAACGAAAATGATATCGTAAAGTCATTCCAATACCCACCTGATGTAAAAAGAACCGAAACCATCACGAAAACCTCAACGATGTTTCCAGGGGTAATCGTAAAAAGGTTCCGTCCACAAACAATTCCCAGTGCCACAAAGAACCCTAAATATATGAAACAACAAGTCAATCAGAAATACCTGGGA
The DNA here is from genome assembly GCA_904066235.2 of Bursaphelenchus xylophilus. Lineage (NCBI taxonomy): Eukaryota > Metazoa > Nematoda > Chromadorea > Rhabditida > Aphelenchoididae > Bursaphelenchus > Bursaphelenchus xylophilus. The sequence continues at coordinate 4,967,764 of CAJFCV020000003.1, read as the reverse complement.
AAAACACAATGTGAACCATCATTGTCAAACAAATCCTGTGCAACTGAAAGTTTAGAAAGTCTAATCTGGGATTCGGCAAAAGGAAATGCAAGATGTTCTCAATTGTGAACCCAGCTGATCGGAACGCTTGCGGCTGAATGAAGATGAACATCCCCACCATGGAGTAAATCAGAATGGTTCTGAATAGCTCGGAAAATTCCACACCCAACTCCATGGCTTTCAATTGGCAAGGTCTATGGGGCTTCTAATGGGATGCTAACCAATCCAGACATAAATTTACAAAGTTTTGAATATTGCGTTTATCGATCTGAAATATAGAAATTGCGTGAAAGATTACTACCCGGAAAGTATTACACGAAGCTGAAGGACTTGGGGTCTCAATCTTATATTCCAAAAAAAAATTGGCCAACGAACAAAAATTGGGCGCAGCTTGGACTTTCTCGTCCATGACTTGTAAATCCCACCACGAAAAATTGGAGTATCTAAAAAATGTTGGCTTTCTCTTTGGCCGAAAATGAGGGGAAAGGTTCGCGAATAATTCGAAATCTTGGTGGACAATATAAATCTTCGTATTCACATCAAGTATTTTAAGCCATGAACCGTATGCCAATTATCTTGTTGAAGGAGGGGACTGAGGAGAAGCATGGAAAAGGGCAGGTGGTCAGTAACATCAATGCCTGCATGAACATCGCTGACGCCGTCCGAACCACACTGGGGCCTCGTGGCATGGACAAGCTGGTTGTTGATGGAAAGGGTCAGTAGTTATGCCTAATCTTACTTTTTGGCTTTTAGGTAGTACTACTATTTCCAATGATGGTGCCACTGTTCTTAAGTTGTTGGATATTGTTTTCCCTGCTGCCACAATTATGGCAGACATTGCGAAAAGTCAGGATGCCGAAATAGGAGATGGAACAACATCTGTTGTTGTTCTGGCTGCTGAATTTTTAAAGAGTGCCAAGCAATTTATTGAAGATGGAGTCAATCCTCAACTGATTATCCGATCATACACCGCCGCTTCCAAGGAGGTGAACCAATCATTGTTTTATAAATTTTGGTTTTAGGCCATCAAGAAGTTGAAGGAATTGGCCGTTAAATTGACGGACGAGGATGAGGTTAACGAGTTGTTGGTCAAGTGTGCTGCTACGACACTCAGCAGCAAGTTAGTATCCAGTGATCGTGAACACTTCGCTCGAATGTGTGTAGAGGCCGTTAACTACTTGGACGCCGATCTTCCGCTAAACATGATTGGAATCAAGAAAGTCAATGGAGGATCTCTTACTGATTCCAAGTTGATCAAGGGGGTTGCCTTCAAGAAGGCATTCAGTTATGCTGGATTTGAAATGCAACCTAAAAGATACGATAACTGTAAGATTGCTTTGTTGAACATTGAATTGGAGATCAAGGCGGAGAGAACAAATGCTGAAGTCAGGATCTCGAATGTCGCCGATTATGAAGAGGTAATAATTTTAATATTGGGTCATATTCAATTTAGGTTGTAAACGCCGAATGGACCGTTCTTTATCGACAACTCGAGAAGATCCACGAGAGTGGAGCTAAGGTTATTTTGAGCCGGCTTCCCATTGGGGACGTGGCCACTCAATGGTTTGCCGACAGGTAACTTTATGCGTTCTTTTTTGATGTTAAGTTAATCAACCGGAAAATAAATCCGTTTTATCTTTAGGGACTTGTTCTGTGCTGGTCGTATACCTGAGGAAGATCTCCAAAGAGTTCAAGCTGCCTGCGGGGGAACCGTTCTGACCACTGTCAACCAAATAAATGACAATGTTCTCGGAAGGTGCACGAAATTCTACGAGAATGTTGTTGGATCTGAAAGATTTAACATCTTCGAAGGTGGAGTAAAAGCCAATTCTTGCACCTTGCTTTTGAGAGGTGGGGCTGAACAATTCATTGCCGAAACTGAAAGATCTCTTCATGATGCCATCATGATCATCAGAAGAGCCAAGAAGAACGATGCGATTGTTGCAGGAGGCGGAGCTGTTGAGATGGAATTGAGCAAACATCTGAGAGATGTATCGAAGACAATCGCCTCCAAGGAACAATTCTTCTGGAAGGCTTATGCGAAGGCATTCGAAGTAAGTAGTATTAATTTGCGATCATTGCACTGGTTTAGGTGATCCCTCAACAACTGTGTTTTAACGCTGGTTTGGATGGGGTTGAGATTCTCAATCATTTGAGGTCGAGGCATCAAAAGGGAAACAAGTGGGATGGAGTTGACATCCACAAGGAAGCTGTCAGCAACAACTTTGACGGTTGTGTTTGGGAACCCGCTATTACGAAGGAAGTATGTTACATTTATGCAATTGTTTTTATCGTGAATAAGTTGTCTTACCAATTTTTATTTTTCTTATTTTTTCAGAACGCCATCATTGCTGCTACCGAAGCCGCCTGTACAGTGTTATCCATCGATCAGACAATTAAGAATCCTCGACACAAGAACGAAATGCCTGGAGCTCAACAAGTTCTTCAAGGCCAATAAACAACAACCATCTTTTTGTTGATTGTTTGTTATTTTTTTGTTGTTGCATTCTCAGCGTTCTTTGTTTTGGCTTCAGCTTTGGATTTCCCGGCTTTTTAATCTCCCAAATCTCAGTTCCTCTTGTAATGTCCTAAACGATTCTCTATTCTAAACAAACGATTGAATAAAACCTTGCTATATAATAGTAGACTTTTACTTCACTATGGGACGGTTGAACATTTAATAACTTGATTTAACTTTAATGTGGTACTTATTCGTTATTTTTATATTATCATTGATGAAATTCCACTCGTTCTCGCTTTTCCAGTGCTTTTTTGAAACGAATTCTCTTGTTTCCAAACCAATTCGACACCTAAAATGCATTTTTGGAACTCATGATGTTTTTATAAAAGTTTACCTGTCCTACCGTAACCCCGCACAAGTCGGCCAGCTCTTGTTTTGTGGTTTCACTCGGATAAGGCTCGTCCATGTGCTCTTCAAAATATTGGTTCAGGATTTTGGTAGCCTTTTTGGGGAAGTTTCGTCGCTTCTGTCTACAAATAAATTAAGAAGGCGCTACTCTATCCTACTTTCTAAGAAAGAAGGTAGAGGAAAGTAAAGCAAAGTTGCAGAAATCGTTAAGAAGCTGATTCCCATAAGACAGTTGCTTCAGCTTCAAGTTTTTCTTTGCATGTTCCACGTCTTGTGGAGTGATTGGTCTAATCCGGGAGTGCTTCTGTAGGATCTGCTCAACGCTTGATTGGTAACTCCACACTTCCTGAAACATAGGTCCCAATAAACAGAATTCATACCTCGGCAATGTTCTCGGTATGCTGCGGAAGCTCTTGTCTGGCATGTTGAAGGTAGTCGTGGACAACTCGTATGGAATCGTTACTTATGTCTTTTTCGATGTTACTGATGGCTTCCAGACAATCTTCCGTGCTCTTCTTTAGAGATTTGTTCTGATCTTCCAACTTCGCCCATTCGAATGACATAAACCGGAGAGCTGGAAGAGAGTAGATAACAACGGAAGGCTTACATAATTCGCGCTTTCGGTCTTCTAAAACACTTCTAAGAGCAAGGAAGTAATTAGAATTCACAACTTCCTCATTCACCCGTTCGTCTACGTCATCGTCGACTGATTGTCGCCAAAGAGAATCCAGCAAGTCCTCGAGACAATTGCTTTTTCTGTTTACTGGTTGGAAGAGTGGAGGATCTTCCCCAACGAGGCCTCGCATCTTACAATTAGAAGGGAATACGCTCGTTACACGGGAAATGTTGCGTTTTATGGTCGGTTTGCATATCAGCGACCGTTCTTTTCCCAACCAAGATTATTTTTTGTCAAAGGTGTCCAAAACGGTGCGATAAGGAAGAGGCAAGGGGCAACCTGCTACACTCCCGCTGCGATGATTAGTATGACATACTAATCATCGTTTTCGTCAGTGTAAAAATAAAATCGGATAACAGCAGGATTAGTTTATATACAAAACTTACAAGGGAAGTACTTGAAGTGTGACGCTCAGATTTTGATGAAACTTGGCACAAATTTAGAATAATTTTTTCTAAGATATATGCGGGAATCCTAGCTCGCGCTTTGCAGAAACAACCGAGATTTTTAGATCGAAACTCGGCGAAAATTTGGGACTTTTTGCCGAATTTCGGCACGAAAAGTTTCATGCCTATTTCAACCGTAAAGAATAATGTTTCTACAAAAAATCAAATTTTTCCGCACGAAACTGCCAAAGTTATGGCCAAAAAGCGGTTTTCTCTCTGACCGCTCTCCACGTTGAGCGTGCTCTCTCGGCGGCAAAAATCGTTCAATATCTCGGCGGCGCCCGCAAAGCGCGAGCTAAAACTTTCAGGAATTGATATTTAGTCCATACCCGATGTGTGTGCAAAATTTAAAGAAAATCTGAGCGTCACACTTGAAGTACTTCCCCTGTTAATAAATAATGTGAGAATGTGAAGAATCAATCTTTATACATTGCGCCGGTATGGGTCATCAGTCACTTCGATATTCTCCTTGCCGCAGCTCACACAAATTCCATGTACAGCGTAGCGAGATTCCTTGAGATCCTTGAGACTCCTGTGCGTCGACATAATCAATTTCTTTGATTCTCCTTTCCTAGTTCCCTTCTTGGTATGAATAAGTTCGCAAATTTCCAATAAACTAAAATTGTATTCAAAATAAACGTACAATAGAACTTCGACTTGTTTTTTATCCTAAAATGCTTACTTTGGATCGATTATTGCATTCTTCGTATAGATCAAAATCTTCCCCTTGCATTGAATGAACGACGACTGATACTTCATGACCGGATACACATACTTAGTCAGGCTTTCAAAGTGCCTTTCCACTTCATCTTCGTCCAATTCCACATGACTATATTTTTCCTCATTTTGAAGTACCGTGCAATAATGTAGGTACTGTAAATAAGGAAGAGGGATCATGCAAAAGTTCCTTGCATTGCATCCTTCACATCTGGGTTTATAACTTTTTGTGTCCACAGCCAACAATTCCTTCTTCAGAAACATTTCAATTTGCACATCGAGTGGTTCTGAAGATGACGCCGTGTCGATTACTTTCTCAACTCCACAAAACTTTCTAATCGCTTTCCCCGATGTCAAAATTCTATAATTTTTGGAATTTCCCATTATCCATTCGGGTAGCTCCTCTTCTTTCGGTACCTTGATAACACTAATTCCGAGACGGCGGAGACAAATGGCCAGTTGAGTGCACATGGAATCATAGGCATAGGTGACTTGACCCGGGGAAATGGTGGAAAGTTGGCGATCGTAGAAGAAGGAATTCACTCTCTAAAACAGGCAATTGATATAGACCATATATATTGCCGAAAAAAGTGTTACCTTTACAATGCCCTCCAGCTCCTCTTTGCTGATATGAGAAGACTTGGTTTTCTTTTCGGCCGCTCTTTCTCCGATCTCCAACTCTTCCATCAAAGACTTCTTCGCCGCCGTTTTCGTCAATTCCAAAGGTTTGAAGATCTCATTTACGTCTCCAAATTTAGAGCCAAGCCTCGATAAGGTTAATCCATAGATCCCATAAACAGCCATAGAATCCTTGGCAGCATATCTCAACTGCTCTTTCCTCAATGGTCTCGCACTCCACACACTGCTCTGTTCTTCCTTGCTCAACTCGTAGTTCAGCATGATTTTTGAGATCTGAGCAAGGTTATTTTGTGGTGCTTTTGGGACTCTGTAAACAGCCCGCACCTTCTCCTGATCAGCATTGATTACATTGAAGGCAGCATAAAGACAGATCATGTTCTTGGTGACATTGGGGACCTCTTCAAGAAGGAATGGGAACTTATACTCCAGAACCTGGAGATCCGAATGCAGCGCAAATCCTAGAATTTGACCGTAAAAAAGGCCTTAAACCCTAATTGCATCACTACAACCCTCAAGTCAACTCACCAATTAACTTTTTGTCTCCATCAAATATAATTTTGAGAACTTTAATCCATTGTTCATCGCTCAGAACGCCCGAGAGTTTAGTGACATCCACAACAATAGTCTTGTGTCTAGACGATAATTGTAGAATACAGAGATCTCCCTGTTGCCCACAATCAGAAGCATCCCATTCCGCGTCCATCCCAAGATAACCACCTTCAGTTGGCTCTTCCATAAAAGGCCTCAAAATCGTGTCAATCTTCTCAATTGTGTCCACAACAAATGCACGGTGATCTTTTTGTGTATTGATGACCACCCCTGTTTCAATTTGACTCTGTTCTATGTCCATTTGTTCTCTCCTAAAACACGGAATGGGCATTAAGGCTATGTTCCGAATTCCGCAAGTGTCACAATACCGCAAATGTTGTAACAGGAAATAATTCTTATCCCATGAAAAATAAACTTACTTTTTCTCTACCTTAGCACCCACCAAAGCCTTCAGATTGCGTTTATTTTCTCTGAGATCGGGAGGCCAACTCCCCTCGGGTACGTTAAAAAACATCGCATAATACATGGCAACTTCCAGCCCCTCCTCTCTTGCAAGAATAGCAAGAACAGAATATTGCAACCGATATCCTTTATTGAAAGCCTTCGCAATCGACTGTTCTATGCTGTTAATTTCGCCTCTTTTGTATCTGTTGAGTACGTAGATGAAGTCGTTCATCTGCCTAATGTAAATGCAATTCTCCACTGCTTCCCTCGGCAATTTGAATTCCTTGAACATGTTGAAAGCTACTTTTACAACAGTACTGATTTTTTTCCGAAGCTGTTCATTCAGATGTTTTTCTCCAAAGTCTTCTTCAACAACCACCGGATCTGTTCCGATATGCTCATCGCCACAAATATAATTGAGATATTGCACTACGGAGCCCCGGACCAGAACATCTTCCCGACAAAGAGCGTAGAGATTACTTAAGTCATCGTTGAGAAGCGCTCGGGCTGTTAAAACACTGTAATCCAATTTACTTTTGATGGGAAGAGCCGAAATCCACCTGCACACTTCTCCCACATAACGATAACTCTTTTCCTAAAAATAAATTGAAAACAACGACCAAAACACACCTCCAGAAAACTGATCAGTTCATCGATTGTAGCCATAGTTAACATGCATTGTTTGAAATCTTGTATACATTTGGCCTTGAAATAAATCTCCATCACCTTCTTCTTAAATCACAAAATTATAACCGTTAAAAACAATATTTTAAAGAAAACTGGGAAAACGCTTACATGAAGATGTGTGAGGTTGTGTAAGCCAGTGGCAGCCGTATTTATGAAATTTTTACCTTCAGCTGATTCCCGTTTGTATTCAACAAACTTGGAGAACTCGGTGATCAAGGATTTACGAATAAGATTAGCAAATGAATCCATCTTGGCATACGTGATCACTGCGTCGACATTTAGCAAGATCTCGAAGTAAACGACGTACAATTCTCTTTCCGGACTTGCAGTCAATAGACTCCAGAATCTGGCAGCGACATCTTTCTTCAATTTAAGGAAATTCTGGTTGTTGCCCAAAACCACATTCAGATCCTTAAAGAATGCCTCGGCAGTTGTCGAAAGAACAGCAGATTCGGAAGAGTTCTGTGAAGATATAGTTGAGCACCTAAATTTTAGAATATATAAGAACGTCAAACCAACCTACATCTTCACAGAAGAAAAAACAAGGTAATTTACGCAACTGGAAGCATGGTTTCTTTCTCTTATATTACTGTTTTACCATAAGAAGCCGACAAAAATAAAATTGTAAATTAAAAAAATATTTTCAGGCAAGAGAACACTTGACACATGTGCCAACTCTGACATTATTTTCAAAAACGCTTTCGTACTGTACAGGGGTGGTCGGCGGGCCGGGCCGGGCCGGCCCGGCCCGGCCCAAACGGGCCGGCCGGCCTCAAAAATGGAAATTGACAAACGGGCCGGCCGGCCTCAAAAATGGAAATTGACAAACGGGCCGGGCCCGTCACGGGCCGGGCCGTCTAAAATACAATGCCAAACCGTTGGCATTCATTGTTTTCGCGCCGGGAAAATTAATTGATGTTGTTATAGTTGCTGTTTCTCAAGTTCTAACACGTTTACAAGTCTATAGTTCCATTATAGAACCACAAAACTATCACATTGATCCTTTACTAGCTAGATCAACGCCTTTTTTGCCTCAGTTTAGATCCCGAGCCTGGGCGCAGTTCGCAGAACCCTCTATAGACGGGCCTGCACGGGCCGGGCCGGGCCAGGCCCGTCACGGGCCGGGCCGGGCCTGGAAAAAGACTAGACGGGCCGGGCCGGGCCGGTGATTAGACGGGCCGGGCCGCGGGCCGAAAATCGGAAAAATAGGGTCTGCTGACCACCCCTGGTACTGTATCTCAAACAATTTTTGTCCGAAGAAGTCCACGGTTGTACTCCTTGTTAGATATAGGTTGTGCATAGAAACTAACAATAAGTTTACCTCGCGAAAGGCATGACGTGTTCAATAAAACTTACAGGGGAAGTACTTCAAGTGTGACGCTCAGATTTGTAAGAAACCTCAGTTGCTTACAGTTGTAGCTTCGTATCTCGTGGTATGAATCCAATTTTGAACCCTAAGGTTCAGTACAACGTTTGCCTTAGCAAACGGAATAACAAAATAATTGGACAGATGTCCCTTTCAACTTATCTCCGCGGAATAGCTTTAGATTCGTTTAATTACCCGAATGAAATTACAGTACAAGAAATAGATAAAAATACTAATTATCTGCTACCAAAAGTGACGACCTCTCTCCAAGTCGTTCGAGATCTCTCTAATTCCAAAAATGATGACAAAAGCAAAATAGATTCAAAAGTGTTGCGAACCAAAACAAAACAAGAGAGACTTGGCCCGTCTCTTTTTCCGGCGACATTCGATCCGATTTTAGTTACTTCCGTCGATGGATCGAACACTCCCCCACGACGAAGTTGCCCTTAGGCGACTGTCCGTTGTTGTTCCTCACCATTCTCCATCTGGCACACTCACTCAATCCCTGACCATTCAAAAACTCGAAGCTCGCAAATCCGAATCTGGCGGTAGTTTCGCGGCCAACTCTCTCAATTTCTCTCAAGTCCGATCTGTCCTCATAAAGGATTTGGAATTGTACGACTAGACTCTGTCGATCCAATAGGTAGTATGGCTCCAACCATCGCATCGTCTCCAATTATCCGGCAGTCTTGCCATCCAATTCACCGCTGCCATACTATACAGCGAATGTATTTCTCTTCTGGGATCTTCCTTCCGACCAAAATCACCTAGTGTTGTTACCGTGCATTCCTTATGATCCCCATGTCCTGCTCTGCAGATGAATAATGAGTCAGGATCGTCAATTGTAATCGTTCTTGGAGGTTGATTCTTTCGCTCCATCCGCTCGAATCCCCGAACTTCTCCCAGAAGACTCTGAAGCCTTGGCTTCTTAGAGCTCTCTCCAATTTGAGTCCTTGGCTTTGCCACCGTTTCTTTTTCTTCCGATTCCGCAAAAGTTATTTTCTTTCGTTCGGTCATTCTGTGCTGGTTTGATGATGACCTTGTTGACGTCGTTGAACTTGGAACGGATGTTGTTCTCGTTATGGCGTCCGCGCTGCAACAAATACACTGATTAGCATGCGGTATACTGCCAAAACCCTCATGTCGGTCTCCGACGTGCCCTCCGCGGCCCCCGAAACCCGATGTTATAATCACGCAAGTAATGTAGGTCTCTTCTGGGTACCGAGTCGATCGTTGTCGCACTCTTTGTGCGGACCGTCGATCCCTGTTCTCAGAATTTGGTCCCTTTTCGGAGCTGATGTCCTGTGGGTCAACTGTCTCACCCAGGTCAAGATTATCTCCCGCGGAAATAATATTGGGTTGATTTGTTTCCGTAGAAACTGCTGAATCCGATTGTGCCTGATCCAACACATCACCCGTACAAAACCTCGATGTCTCTTCTGTCTGTGCTGATGCAGGTAATGATGTTTGATTTTTTCTTCCGCCTTCAGGCGTTTCCAAATCATCATTCGCTTCCAATGGAAGAATCGTCTGAATAGACATGTTTTGATATTTGTAGCTTTGTCCACTTGGGTCTTGACTGTCTCTCCTCCTGACGACTACATAACCGGGGTCTGTTCCGGCTTTAGTGGGTATTATTGCTGTAATCAATGCTAACGGCCACTCTGAGCGATCTTGCATAGGTCCTTCTAACAATACGACCTCACCAATCCTGGGTTTCGATCTTACCCCATTCTTATCTCTTGGCGCGCGCTCATGTTCCCGAATATCCAGCAAATACTCTTCCAGCCATATTTCCCAGTAACTTTCTAATACTTGACTCACTGTCCTGTGCATCTCCAGAAGATGGTGGGCATCCGCTGGTCTGTCCGCCTTTGGTTTCCTTTTTTCTGAGTCTGGAACATAGCTGGGATCGACGATGTAATCGTCTTGGGCCTGCCTTGGGTTGTGGTAATGATACCCCGCTGGCGATATAAAATCAATTGGCCTCAATGGCTGTAGGGAATCTCTTTTGTCCCCCCGATGATATAGAGGCCTCTGGTTGATAGCGGCTTCTATCTCCTTTATTACAGTGATCAACTCCGCTTCCTTGAGTTGGTGAAACCGCGGTTTCGACCGATAAAACGCTGTCTTTGCTATCCTGATTAACCTTTCAACGACCCCATTCTGCCAAGGTGACCGAGGATCAGTGAATTTCCAATCCATAGTTCCACATTCTCTTTGTATAAGATCATGGGCGGCTTTGAAGTTAGAACCATTATCCGATTGGACGAATTTCGGACATCCCCTGATTGCCTTGAAGCGTCGGAACGCCAACAAGAAATCCTCTCCGCTCTGCGAGCTGATTACTTCCATGTGAATCGCTCTCACTGTGAGACATGTGAAGATTATTACGTAACGTTTCATCTGTTTCTTTCCCGACCGCACTTTCAACGGTCCGAACATGTCCAATGCAATGTTCCTGAAAGGCGGTTGTATCTCCACTCGTTCTCTCGGCAACTCTTCCGACGGTGGTCTTAAGAATGGCTTTGCTAGCCATAATCGACATTGCGCACAATGTCTTAATATGCCTGATGTTGTCCGTCTTCCCTTGGGAATCCAGTATCTATACCTTATCTTATTCAATGTTGCACTCGGGCCTTGATGACATAACTGTTCATGTGCCTGCTGAACCAACGTCTTTGCTAACGGTGATTTGTCATGAACAAATATGGGATGAAGGGTGTCCTCTGATAGGTCAGCTCTAGAGATCCTCCCTCTTGATCTTCGTACCCCGTTGGAATCCCGAAAGATTCCTAAATCCTTTTGCTGATCTGAACTAGGTGGCCAGACTTCCTGGTCCAATCGATGGATCACTGCCATAGCTTTATCTCTTATCTCATCGCCAGTAATATCCATCTTCCTCTTCTTCAAAAAAGGTATCAACAAATATTCAACTACCCGGACGGCTTTGTCCATTCTGCTGTATTTGTAAATTGTTTTAATCACCGTATTTAGTTCCGCACTTGCCGTGGCAAGAACGATCATCTCATCAGATCCGCTGGGGTCAAAGGGTCTGCCTTCAATATGAATGTTCAACTTAGTCGGCCATCGATCTTTGGTTTGAGATAAGAATGCTGGACCTTGTTTCCACAGCTCCGATTGATCAAGTTCCGTCGGTGTACATCCCCTGGATATTATATCGGCCGGATTGAGATCAGTAGGAACGTAGTTGAACTGGTGAACCGAAGAGTCCCAAATTCTTTTCAGGAGGTTATTTATGGCCAGCGGTTGTTTATCTGCTCCTGACTTAATCCAGTAGATGACGGCTTCGTTATCTATCCACGCGGTTGTTCCAAGATCCATCCCTAATTCCCGCTTAACCGTCTCAACTAAACGAATTCCGATGTTTGCGCCGGCCAATTCCTTTTGAGGTATCGTTCTCTCCTTGTTGAGCGGCGCTATTTGCCCCTTAGCGGCAACGATTGCAGGGGGATACGAATTGTCTCTGCTTACTGCGTACACTACCGCGCCCATTGCGACTGCACTTGCATCACTGAACACATGCAATTCGTCTCCCGGCTTGATGGGTGTGAATCGGGGGAACCTTAGTTCCTGCCCGTTCCAATTTCTGGCTAACTCGACCCACTCCTCTTTCTTGTCTTGGGGTAATGGTTCGTTCCATTTTAATTTCAAATGCCACAATGATTGGAAGAAAGCCTTCGGTTTGGTCAACAACGGAGTTGCCAACCCAAGTAAGTCATATAATGATGAGATGTCCCCCAACACGACTGACATAGTAATTTCAACGAACAATTTTGGAACAGGCACTTTGACAATGAATTCATCCTCCTTTATATCCCAAGCCGTCCCCAGAAACTTCACCTTATCGCTGTTGCCCATGCGCTCCTTTGGCAGGTTAATGCTTCCATTAGAGAAGAATTCTCGGAGATTCATGTTTGCCTTAGCAAATAATCTGACTGCTTCCTCCGACTTGTGCTGTGCCTCCTGATCACTTGCCGCGCCAATTGTGATGTTATCGACGTACATGTTCGCCATTATCTCTTTGCCGAGGATAGGATCCGTCTTCTCGAGATGGGCCCTGAGGGTTTGTTGCAGTATGAAGGGGGAGGGCTTTAAGCCGAAGCTTAATCTTTGGAATTCGAAGATTCTGATGTTATCTTTATCTAAAGGCTTGTGAATATCTTTCCAATATATTAATCTACATAATGACCTGTGCGCCTTGTGAACTGTGAGCTGCAAATACGCCTTCTCAACATCGCTAATTGTGAGGATTTTATAACAACGAGCTCGGAGCATGATGGCTAATATGGTGGGAAGATCCGGTCTGCCCTTGAACATGGCGTCATTAAATGATATGCCAGTCTTCGACGTTTTCACGGTCGGGTTGACAACAATCCTCACCTTGGTCGTGTTGGAATCCGCCTTCCTGACAGGATGGTGGGGCAGATAATGTTCTCCAATGGCTTCCTCGGGTAGTCTGTCATCAAATACCTCTACCAAAATACCATCATCAAGATACTGTTGGAATGTCTCCTGATACGCCCTTTGTGCCTCCGGATCCCTTAGGATCCTTTTCCTCAAAGACTCGGTTATCTGAGTGGCGAGAAACTTGTTTGATCCCAGCTGACTTATGCAGTCCTTAACTGGCAACTTCACTTGGTACCTTCCTTCATCATCCACCGTTAATTCCTTCATAAACCTTTCAGTTACCAACTCCTCCTCTGTCTTATTAAAGTCTTCATCCTTCACTCCGAGATGCTCCATGTCGTATAATTTTCTTATGCAGCGTTGTTCCGGTGTCATCTCGCGGCCATCAGCGTGATGAATTAACAAAGTTGTCGGCATGGGATCTTCAGCGGCACCTCCGCACACCAAGTATCCCATCCTGGTGTTGATCAACGTCAACCCGCATTCCAACTGCGCTTCGATGTGCTGAGGTTGCAGTAGCCACGTGTGCCTAAGACTGAGAAGAAGATCGGGAGCTCGCCTAATGAGAGATCCCTTAGGATCCCATTTGAAGAGTTTATCTATTTCCTGGGGCACTTTATCAATCATCGGATACGGTGCGATGATCTCCTCCACCGCATGTAAATCGATTGCAATGACCTCCCCCTTATCTAAATGCATGTAGGCGGTTGTTTTATACATCTTCGTCGTGTTCCGCACGTTTCCAAACACGGTTAGAGAGGACTTATCCTCCTCGCCCAGCTTCAACTTCAGTTGCTTGGCCTTTTCTATCGTGATGAAACTCATGGAACTGTGGGTATCCATGGCAGCCCTCAGGGGAAGAATCAAGCTCCCCTTCTCCCTTGATATTGGTAGATCCAAAGTCATGAAAAGATTTGCTGGCATTTCCATCTCCTCGTCGTTGGTTAGCGCTGCGACCAATCTCCTCTTAGAGTCATCTAGAGGTGCAGAGTTGCCGCCTGATGGAGTGACCCTTGGCTTGCCGCAGAAGGCTATGTGATGCTTCTCTCCACATCGCGAACATGCTCCAATGGCACAATTACCTTCATGCCTCATCGCTAAGCACTTAGAACACCGTCCTTTCTCCCGAGCCTGCTGCATTCTAGCCGACGCTGACTGAAACTTGGAACACACGACTGCCTGATGCATTCCTTGACAAAACCAACATGACGAATTCTTGCCTTTCTGATGATACCCCCTGTGATTTTGACCTGCTTTGTGGTGGGATTCCTTCTCGTTCCGAAATCTATTATCTACTGATGGCTGCTGAGCGAATTTCCCTGGTGGCTGATATCTACTTTCCCGGGCTTCTCGATCTTCTACTGTTGCCGTGACGAAATCAAAGATTTCTCGAGCCAAATCGTCAGCTGCGATCTGTTTATAACCTCCCAAACGTCCAACTTCTGCGCATGATCTAATGTTGCCGGCCAGATCTTCCGACAAAGTCGCCATGATTACCTTACGAAGATCCTTATCTTTCATATTGTAGCCCGCCTCCCGCAATTCGCAGACTCCGTCCCACAATCTCCTGATATGAGGCAGCGACGCTCCGTCTGCTCGAATGCTAATCTTCATTAACACCGACCGAACGTACTCTAAACACGTCATGGGTTCCGAATGGGATTGGTGTAGCCATTCCCAACTCCGCGTGTACGATCGTGATGTGATGTTCCCGCTGGATATCATCTTTTCATCCCTATACTCTACTTTTTCTTTCAGGATGCGGTATTTGACCACGGGTGGGTATCGTGGGTTCAACCCAATGAGTGCATTGAATGACGCCACGAACATGTTCCAATCCGCAGGGCTTTTCCCCGTATATCTTGTCAGTTCATGCCCGTTTGATGGTGCACAAGCCGTGGCTTGCTGCATGTTGTGGGGTTCGCACCTACAGTGCAATTTACCTTCAATTACCTCAGACCGGAGACAATGTAAATCAAAGTCTTGTTGTGTTATATGTCTTCGAAACTCTTCCCGATTCGATACTCTGCTAACCAACTGAGGTGGGGGATTACCGCGGTAATCGACCGTACCTTGCCTCGGTTGTTCGTTCGACCTCGGTTCAGATCTCATTCCAATCTCTAATTGCAATCTGATGAGTCGGCACAACTCGGTCATCTCCTCCGCTAACTCTGATCTCGGATGACTCTGTTCTTGTTGATATGATCTCTGTCGCCTTCTGGCTGGAGGTGGCTGTACCACTTCCTCCTCCATATATTCGTTCTCTGAGCTGTCTGATAGGTACTCGGATTCCGCTTCGCCCTCTGGCTGTTTACCTTCACTTTCAATCGCTTGATCTACTATTATCTCTTCCTCCACCCTCCTGGTCTTCTTGGCCCTGAGGTCTCGACGTGGAGTGGTGTCGCTGTTTTCTGTGTTCCGATTTCTCTTTGCCTTCCTATCTGGTTGTTGTCGGCGTTTTGCTGCATATTCAGTGGCTCGCACTTGACCATATATATCGGTTGACACCCCCCACGAGTTCAAAGTTGCCTCAGCAATTCTTTGTCTCTGGACAAGAAAGTACCCATGATCTAATGTGTACTTCATTCTGACTAGCTTTGTCTCCAATTCATTGGTGAGCCAACGGTAAATCGACTCCTTGAAGCTTTCATCCTCGGAATCGTTCGCTAGGTTCTTCATCTCTTCTTTCATATCCTGTACTCCGGCATATGATTTCTCCAGATTCACTAACTTGGCCACCCATGATTTTAGATCTATTGACGACTCCCTACATGGATCCGCTTGACACGCCTCCAACTCCGGATTCACAGACCTCTCCAGATCCCAGGCGGCCGTCACGGCATCGTTCAACTTCTTTCCGAGAGTCTCCGCGTTCCTGATTACCTCATTCTGTTCCATTATCTTGACTGACTCGGTAACGGATTACCGGCTTAGCCCCCAATACTGTAAGAAACCTCAGTTGCTTACAGTTGTAGCTTCGTATCTCGTGGTATGAATCCAATTTTGAACCCTAAGGTTCAGTACAACGCTTGCCTTAGCAAACGGAATAACAAAATAATTGGACAGATGTCCCTTTCAACTTATCTCCGCGGAATAGCTTTAGATTCGTTTAATTACCCGAATGAAATTACAGTACAAGAAATTGATAAAAATACTAATTATCTGCTACCAAAAGTGACGACCTCTCTCCAAGTCGTTCGAGATCTCTCTAATTCCAAAAATGATGACAAAAGCAAAATAGATTCAAAAGTGTTGCGAACCAAAACAAAACAAGAGAGACTTGGCCCGTCTCTTTTTCCGGCGACATTCGATCCGATTTTAGTTACTTCCGTCGATGGATCGAACAAGATTTTCTTTAAATTTTGCACACACATCGGGTATGGACTAAATATCAATTCCTGAAAGTTTTAGCTCGCGCTTTGCGGGCGCCGCCGAGATATCGAACGATTTTTGCCGCCGAGAGAGCTAAACTCTCGCTAAACGTGGAGAGCGGTCAGAGAGAAAAGCGCTTTTTGGCCATAACTTTGGCAGTTTCGCGCAAAAAAATTTGGTTTTTTGTAGAAACATTATCCTTTACAGTTGAAATAGGCATGAAACTTTTCGTGCCGAAATTCGGCAAAAAGTCCTAAATTTTCGCCGACTTTTGATCTAAAAATCTCGGTTGTTTCTGTAAAGCGCAAGCTAGGATTCTCGCATATATCTTAGAAAAAATTATTCTAAATTTATGCCAAGTTTCATCAAAATCTGAGCGTCACACTTCAAGTACTTCCCTTGTTAGTTACATACTTTCTAGCGGTCCCACAACGAAAACCTTTGTAATACAGTCCCATTTTTCGGAACGTCCTTTAAAATTCAAATCTCCCGGAAAATCGAAATTCAATTTTTCAACGACCTCTCTGATGAACAGTGGGCGAGGTGTCCTTCGGGTAAGTATAATAATATGATGCTTTATTTATTTCTTCAGACGCTTAGTAATTTCTTCTTTACTCGAAAACGGCGGCATGCAGAAGCCTATGCAAAAGAATCGCCTAATCTGAAGTGTTTGAGAACTTCCAATCGTATGTTTTTACTTTTTCCTGCATGAAGTTTTAGGTTATGATGTTTCCAAAGTCAATCCACTGCTTTCCTTACCTCGCGAAATGTTGTGGGAGATCTTCCGGAATATGGACATAAAAGCCCTGGTTAGAATGTCACTTGTTTCGAAGGAAACAAAGATGGAGTTAGCAGAATTCTTGTCTTCTACCCAACAGGTACCATTTCTTGCCCACCATTTTCCCGCTCTCAATTACCATGAAAAATGCTGCTTTATGTCCAAGTTGTGTAAGTGTCAGCTGGTATAGCTTTTTATTAATTTTCTCGTTTTAGTCGAAATATTTCATACTCGTTACTCTCGCGACCGGGTTGGTATGACAGTTCGATGGTTTAAGCTAGCTTTCGAATACAGGTACCAAATTCCCATTGCCATTGCCTTTAATGCGGTAAGTTGCTTTTGCCTGAAGTTTTCATGTTTTTAGCTTATGAACACCTTCACCTCAACTCATTATGAGGAAATATTTGATCAGATCTATGCTTGCTGGTTCCAAGAAGATGTGAAAAGGTATATTATGGTCAGACAACATAAGCGGAAGAATAAGAATCTAGAAGAATCTCTTTTTGAACGTTTTGTAAATTTATTTTACAACAGGCGATCTGTCAGACTTGAGAGAGCGGTGATCGTATCGATGTTCTTGAGGAAAACCACCGATGTCAGAAAACAATATTACTTGGCTCAGCTCTTATTTAGCCCGCGTAATATCGAAGACATTAACGAAAGTAAGAAGCTTTTCACCTCTTCGTTTTAATCTTTCTAAGGTATAATCGACTTTGAAGCCCTTGAGGATGGAGACGGAGAAAGTCTACAGAGTCAGAATGAACTTGATGGGTTCCCAGAATTGTTCCACATGCTGAATGAACTGAGAAATAGGTCCACCAAGACGAAGCATAGATGGTCCAGAGGCCAAGTATTCATGCTCCTCGAAGATGTTACAAGTAAGAGTTCGGAAAATTAATTTTCATTCGTTGTAGCTCAGCCGCTGTGGTCGATGGCCAACTTTGCTCGTTTGTTATTGCACTGCCCTTTTCTGGCCGTTAATACCACGGTAATTCGATGTCGTAATGGACTCTACGAGGATGCTGGTTTTGTGTTGTATCATCTGCTATTGGTGAGTTCTTCTTTATGATGTTATGATTGCGTAATTTAAGATCTGTGCCAGCCATACTTCCGCGTTGAACTTGCTTATGGCTATAATGAAAGAATTGGATCGAAGTCAGGCAACGCAACTTCGAGAACAGGTTGCTGAGTACACATTCGGACCAAATCAAGTGGGGTCGGATAAGAAGAACGAAGATATTACTGAAGTCATTCAGGAAGCGTTGGATAGGACATTCCGCCCACTGCTTTCGAAACGAGATTTCTAGTCTTACATTAACTTTATTATTTGTTGTTTTGTGTATAAGATTCTTAACGTATATGTATATTATGTTTGTGTTTACCAGGTTTCTTTAGGTTTTAGAGCTTTTAACCATGTAGTTAGGTCGTAGTTAGTCTATTTTGTTGAGTGGTTCCCTTTCCTGCTGTCTTTCCTTCTTAGCGATTCTCCCGCACAGTAGATCTTTGTTATTGTTACTCTTCTATAAATTCTTGTTGTTAAAAAATAAACGTTGTTACGGTCATCTTTCGATAGTATTATGAATTTGATCTGTTATGACAACAACTTATTGTCGTCGGCGTTCTTATCTGGATATTCTCGTGTATGCAGTCTCCTCCTATTCCTTCGTCCAACTGGTCTCTCGGGATCCTAAACGGGCTGACCAACCATTTTTCATCGCCTTCTGCCATCTGCAGCGCCTCGGGGGAAACGTTGGGGCCAACGTTTCTAACCGGGATTTCCAAAAAAGTTTCGGGATTTCTTCCGCCAATCCTAAGTCACTTAATTGAAAACGGGTAATGGCCGAGTCCCAAATGAGCCCTATGTGACTTCGAAGATGTTTGTTTTTATTTTGCAACTCTTCATTACGGTAGGAATTATTTGGTGTTGGAAGAGTTGTTATAGCTGATAACGGACGTGAGAAGTGCTGTTCGGAAGGAACCAGATCTGAGTCAGTTCAGCGAACTAGTCGATCGCAAGATTGGAGTAGTAATAGAGCCGTTAAATATCAGTTATCAGTACTCCAATTTGACTGCTTCGGAGAACACAACATGCGCTTTGAGTTTGCATAGAGACAATTGCATGAATAAAATCATAAAACAGAGCGACAAGCTGTCGTGGAACACACGGATATGTTTCAAATGGAACTGTAACAACACAGGTAAACTGCTTACTCAGAATTGATGACGTTCGGCTTTAGAAGATCATGTGATGCGAGTGCAAGAATGTTGGACTGGAAGTGCCACCAATCCGATTTATCTTATCAATAAAAATGGCTGCAGTAGAGAGAAGACAATGCTCAGTTCTCCGAAATATGAAAGAAATCTTCTAACCGCATACTCCGTTGGCTGGTTATCTGTACGATTAGTTGGAGCCGATACGATAAGATTGTCTTGTTCTATCCGGTTGTGCCATAGATGCGATCCTCGCTGCTCCAAGTTTACGGTAACTGTCTCTGATTGGTTTCAGAGGGGTTAATGTAGACGCTGACTTATTTATTTTAGCCGCCGTTGAATTGCGGAGAACCCGAGAAATTACTTCGAACCCCATTTACAATCTGGGATGATAAGGATTATCTACGAAACATCTGTCGACCCGAACAAGTGCATACTTCAGGAAGTTCAATAGCTTATAGGGAGACCGTAGTCTTAACGATACTTTTGGTGAAATTAAATTATTGGATTTAAAGTTTATAAGGCGTGCGTTTCGAATACTGTCAAGATCCGCTTAATGTAAATATCCACTCGAGTTACCGGTGGATCTGTAGTTTTCCTTTCAATCTTCACCCGAATCCCTTGCAGTCGTGGTTCCCAAACCACAAATCTGCCTTCTTGTCTTGTTAGACATGGTTCTGGGACCAGCCCACCCCTCAAGAAGTTTTTAATTTTCATCACCGCAAGGGGTTGAAGGCGGTTCGAATCTTCGTGGTCTTGAATCAATCTCTGTCTGTCTCAGATTGTCGTCGTACCTCAACCATTTCGATTGATCGGGGAACCAGATTTCAGACATGTTGGATGAGCGGGGAACCAGAAATACTCCTTATATTTATCGGATATCACAATCTTTACCTCGAATAAATAACAACAATAATTATTACATTACTAACTATTGATAATAAATAGGGCAAGACAGCCTTAATAATATCGGGAACAAGACCTTCAGTGACTTTTGACCAGTTTAAGCGAACAACCATTGAGCATTCTAGGCCTTGATGACACCTTTCTTGTTGTTTTTGTTCTGAAATGACGATATCAATCGATTTACTCATTAATCTCCTTCCTACCTTCTTGCTAATAGCTGGTGATTTCTTGGACTTGATTTTCCTGTCCGAATATTTGACCTTCGGTCGGTTGCTCTTATCGACCACCTTGAATATTCTAACCAGCCAGTTCTCAGTAGTGTACGCTTCTTCCAGATGCTCCAGCTTGTAATCCTTGAATCCAATGGCGTATCCTCTTGTTCTATCCATTCCGCCGGGATGGTTGAAGCTCATCTGAAAAAAAAACAATGGCCGTTATTCAATAAGCTTCAAAATAATTATCATGATATCTACACTTACCCTAACTTCCCCAAACCTGTAGTAAGACATCCTGTACATTATTGAGTCGGTCATTGCCTTCGGAGCATTTGGCCCAACACTGTATTCTCCACTTTCCGTAAAGTAATCGCTCTCCTTGATGATCTTGGGATGTTCTCCCTCGGCAATTCTGACCATCCACAAGAACTTGTTGATATCATCTCCCGAATATCCAATCATTCCACCGAAGATGACAAGGACATAATCCACGTCCAAAGACTTCATTATCTCATAGGAGAAGCTCTCGTTTGATGACATTGCCATCCCCACCATCGCAATATGAGAGTTATTCCAAGTGTTATTGTCGACCAATGTAGTCCGATTGGCCATTCCGGCGATCTGATATCCATAGTCCCACCACGACATCACCTTAGCGTCTTCGTGGGTGTTCTTTCGGAGCCAATAATATGCTTCGCGAAAGTCATCCATAATGTAACGACCACTAAAAGCAACATTTTCAAAATAGAAACAGTCAATTCGTGAGCCAACTCACCCGTCGTTAGTCGACGACTGCAGAACAACACTTGGATGAGAGTAGGCATTGCTTGTTACATACGTACAATGAGCAACATACATCAACAAGATGAATAACAAGGCCAGACTGACTCCAGTTCTTCCATTCATCCCGACATCGTCACTTTCATGGGCAACTTTAGGCTGAGGCTTTGCTTTGGTGGCTTTGTCATAGAGTCTCTTCTCACTGATTGATTCTTCCTTTCGGGGCTGAGTGTCATCCACCATGTATTTCTCGAAGATAACCGAGAAGGCGATACCGGCAAGCACACAAACAACGGGAGTGAAGGTCAGCATCAACCGAACCATGACACCGGCAAAGTATGCAGCAGTAACGGCGTAGAGAATAACTAAAAATAAAGCATAAAAATCCTTGTGCTCTCTACTTACTAAAAACACGGGAATCAGTAACATTTTGACAGCAGAACCAGAGCCCGGCAGGGAAAACGGCGGCACAAATGTGAAGATCAAAGAAGAAGGAAACCCAAGTGGTGGGTTGATGCTCTGATACTGAAGCAATTATGGGAATGTGCACTTTCGCATAGGCCGTATCCCAAAGAGAGTAAAATCGACCAGACCACGGAGCAATATATCCGGCGTAGGTCAAAAGAGCGATTACCAAAACTCCCAAAACAATCGTCAATCCCACAACGGCGGCAAAAAGCACTAAGAATTGCTGCCGGTTAATCCGACTTTGCATGTATTTCAGGGCTCCAACTAGCTAAAAGAAGAACATAATTTATAACGAATAACAACCTTACCTGAAGTATACCGAAAACACCAAAAGCAGCCATATGTTCAGAAGTCTTGACTGGTTGGAAACCAACAAAAGGAACTTGCATAGCCAAGAGTTCTCCAAGACAATAAAACACCGTAAACGCAATGTATAATCTGTTTGAGTATCTTCCAATCAATATGAGGACAAGGGCATGCAGAGGGATCAGATTGATGATGAATACATATCCACCCCAAGCAGAAACCATGTAAAAGTAGGACAGAGCGGTCAGAACTGCCCAAAAAACCGAGCCAGTACGAACGGAACGGAGCCATAAGAAGTAAGTAAACTAAAACAAGTAATGTTAATATAAACTGGAAAATAAATAAAAGATATATATATATATATATATATATATATATATATATATATTCAAAACTTACTTGCAGAGCAAAGATAGCAATTCCTTCATTGTCATAAGAACCAGCGACTGATCGGGATGTGTACCCCGGAGCAATCGCAATAAAGCACGCAGCGAAGAGTCCTGCTCCAGCAGACCAGACCTCTTTTGTCAACAAATATGTTGCAATAGCTGTAAGACCACTGAAGAATGGCGCCAGGAAGACACAGACCTCACGGATGTGGACTGGGAAGTTCAAGGAATTGAGGACATGATGAATGGCACCAGAGGTGACCATCAACCCGGGGAAGACCTTTAAAAAGACAACATTTCAAACATGCTTTGGAAAAAACGCAACATTTAGGAGTTTCTTACCGTTCCTCCAACGATTCTTCCCAAAGGATACCATGCTCGTTCATCAAACCAATTTAAGAACTTGTAAAACCCATTCTCTACCATGTATGCTGTTGCTCGGTAATTGAACCTAAACACAAAATGCTCAGTAAGGATGCGAAAGTACTCACCATGGATCAAATTCATGAATGATAGACTCAAATCTAACTATAGCGAACAACCGAGAAGCGAATCCGACCACCCATGCCAAGGTGAGGATGGCGAATGTGAGGAATGTCGTGTATCCCAACTTGCTGCTATTCTTGGCGGACGGCGCCACATGAGGTTCCGCCATGCTCGGCCACGTCTATGCCAATTTATAAATACAATACGTGTAACTCGTATCACAAACAGCAGTCCACACAAAATTTTCAGTTGGCCAAAATTTTGACGTAGAGAATTAAAATGTTTTCGGGATGAGACCAAATATTGGCGTTTCGTTGCAAGCTGGGAACAACCGTATTTGATGGAGGTTGTGAAGCCCCCAGGCATGGCTATCGGGCCGGGCCTTGGCCACGTCGGGGCCCGGCCCGATGAAAAAGTAGGCCTGACCCGTTTTCAAAATTTCCGAAGGCCAGCCCGGTTCGGCGAGACCTAAGGCCCGACCCGATAGATTGACGTCATTTTTTTAAACGAAATACTGTCGAAGGAAAAAGTACTGAACTAAACGCCAAACACTATCGGTCATTATTTTTATTTTTTTTTAAAGAAGTAGTCTATCATCAAAAGACTTATTAGCAAAAAAAGACACAAAAGGGTCACAATCACTCAAAACTGGACAATGAGATGATACGGATACCATAAATGGGAAAGGGAACACAATATAAGAGGAACATAAATGAAAGGGGGCTAGAAGTATAACTGAAGAATATAGGATAAGAAGAGTTGCTTACAGACAGGGTCCACTTTCACCATCAGTAACATTAACAGAACGACTAGTGAGAGCGCATTGGGGGATTTGGAAGGAGAAGAAGAGAGAGATGGATGGCATGATCATCTTTATTTATTAATTACATTAACTCGGGATCAGGAACAAGCTTTGACCTTGTTAGAAGAAGTGTCAAGATCGTTAGGCCGTCATTCCACGGACGTGACCCGTTCTGCGAGCCTAAACACAAACATAAGCAAATTTTGCAGTACTTTACCTCATCAAGCTCTTTTTGCGCCAACATTTCCAGTTCACGGATGTCAGCCATTGTGAGGCCGTACCATCGATCAATCCAGCAGAATACTTCGCGATGGAACTTGGAGAACAATCGAGGATATTGCTGAAACAAAGTACTATAATGAAAGGAGGCAAGTTTTACCTTGTGTGCAAAGTTTTCTACTATGTTTTGTAGTCCAAACCACTTGAAATGCACTGTGACCAATTTGTAAGCACACATAACGGGTTCTACGGTCTCCCGCCATGTTTCAACATCAAGTTCACCTCGCCCGGTTTTTTCGGAGATGAATTTGGAAGGCGAGGTCTCTGGCTTGACGTCTGCGGGAGTCAAAAATTCATGGTCGTTGGCAATGTTGATATCTATCAGATCTCTTTTCGCCAGGACTTCAGGTTTAAGTTGATGAGCCTAAAAGCATAAAAAGCAAGTCGAAATGGGCTTACATTTACGTTCTGCCCTCGATCATTCAAGTGCATGGTCTCAATCCGAACAAAGAAGTTATCACCCATGTAATCGGGGTTCTGAAACAACCGTAAATCAGCAACAACCTCATCGCCAAAACATATTTCTCGTAAACTTACACTAAGTTCAGTCCTACAATACGGATATGCGTTCCAAGCCTTTTCATGAATGGCGAGAGATCCTTTCGGCGCGATTTTACGTATAAACGGCGGCACCTTCCTAAAGGTGTTTTTTGATGTAGACGTAAAAAATACTGCGACAATAACAGAAACCTATCAAGATAACTTACGATTGTAAATGGTAGATCTTGTGAGTATACTGACCATTATCGAACTTTCCATGAAAAAGCGGAAAGTTTTCAAAAGGTTCATTCTTCAAGATCTCCACTCCCTCACCCCCTCCAGTCTCATTTCTCGATGCTTCAGCCACCGAAAACAGTTGCCCAACTTGGTATTCTTCTACTGACATGGGCAGTACGATCCGACTAAAAATCAAGCTAATATAACAATTAAGGACTTACTATTCTTTGATAATCATGATTCCTGGAGGTGGCGAGGCTGAAAAAAATTAGTTAAAATATTCTTATAAAACGTGTAAACCCGATAAAAAAAGAGGAGCAGTTTAACAATTTCCTAAATACCAAGAAAAAACATTGACTCGGAATATTGGATTACTTCGGTTTATACAACAAAATTACATTACCCATGAAATAAATCGATGTGAATCAGCAAAAAATACCCAATAAAAATTAACGAAATAATAAAAACATTATTGGAATTATTTCCTCGTATCAGACACCACGATAAGCGCGGGTCTTTGTCAACCGAACTGGTTCCTCGAACAATGGATAACATAAAACGTGGGGGGTTATGGCCCCAGGGTGAAATTATTGAAATTTGTAAGCGGAATGGCGCGAGTGCAAAGAATAAAAGGAGCGAGACGTCAAACAACGTGTAGGGAATTCGCGTTTCTTCGTCTCTTATGTTTATCTTGTTCGAATCTGTCAGTAATAATCCTAAAACACGCTTCAATGGCCGATAAAAACTGAGACATGTATGACGAGACAAGGACTACTACACAAAGGGTGTTGCATAATTGAAATCTCATTAATAACTACCCTAAAATTACATTGCACTCGATCGAAAAGAACGAACAATTTTAAAGTGCTGCCTGTATAAAGGACACACCCTTCATTTGGCTTCAAACATCCGAAAACCACCTGAATAACGCCTTTCCCAACAAGCTACACGCAAAAACTTCTAATTTATATTGTACACCAAGCGAGAAAACACCTGAAAAGAGAGAATTCCAAGACCAAGAAACGAGAATTGGACGTAAAAAACATCGGCCAAGACGAAAGGAAATAGCGTCCAATCCGGGTTGAAAGAAAGGGTTCGCACAAAACATGGCCAAATATATTTCCGCCAGTAATTTCGCTCAAAATCAAGTGAAGGTTAAGGAAAAATGCGGAGGATCATAAACTCAAACTCTCAAGGGAAACGTGGAAAAAAGACACATACACTGCCAATATTTATGGACAACGTAAAATTGTATTATCCAAGTTCCACGGAAATAAATCTAGAGATCTTATCACTTTGCACAACAAAAAATAAAAATAAGCACTTGGAATATGGTGAATATACAGATTATGCATGCGGCCGAAATCTTACAGAAAGAAACCGATGGGAATTAACCCGATAAAATATTCTTGCAACAGACTTTCCGATGAACTTGCACCTCAAAAAATAAGGGAACATCATAGGCCGCGAGTCGCGCCCGATACTTGATGTCGCCCTTTTATTCGAAAAATTGTGTGATCAAAAAAGGAACCCGCACGCCAAACTAGTGTTTTTTAGGACGATTGGTAAAGCATAACTTGCAGGGGCCAATGCGCTATCTGAAAGTTTGCTGAAAGTTAGCTGAAAATGGTAGGGCGCAGCTCGGAAAACAACGTTTCGCAGCTCGCCGGAGCTAAGTTTCGGCCTGTTTTCGAGCTGCGCCCAAGACGCGAGCTGCGCCCGTGCGAATTCTCCGAGCTGCGCCCTATGATTTTCAGCAAACTTTCAGATAGCGCATTGGCCCCAGATCTAAACAGTTGTATTTGAAATTTGAATTTTTCTAGGTCAACTTCAGTTTGCGCCTTGTTCTCTTTTGGTTTCTAGCTTAATGTTGCAATTACGGTAGAATCCAGAGCAACCTGCATCAACTTTCTTTGTGGTTGACATGCTGTTGTTGTTTTCTCCCTCCCCGCAACATCTTTTTGGTTTTTCCCGAATCAGATATTATTCATGATATTCAAGATTCATTTCAGAATCCCTCCGACTTCTCTGCGTTAAAACTTTTCGGGTTTGATGAGTCTAAATGAGTTTCGCTCCGGCCCCGAGGGCAATGTCTGTACAATCGCCTTTCACCAATTCGTAAAACCTTTGAATCATACGACCAAAAAAGTCTTCGGACAACCGAAATGCGCTCACTAGCTGGTATTCGGCCGGAATGTGGGTCCTTTTATGGATCTTATCTCTTTACTCGGTGTGGGGTTACGGTGGCGGTAAGTTGAAAGTGCTTTTAACCATTGCTTATAATGTTAGCTATGATTTTTAAAGACTATTTATGATGTTAACCATGATTAATGTATCCCGGTTTAGTTGAGAGACACGATTTGGCAAGTGATCCGGATAAGAATGTCATTGTGGAATCATATGAGATTGAGTTTGACTTGCGCCTGATTAATTCGTATGCTGCAAATTGTAAGGTGTTCTTTATAATGTAAAACTCGTCATTGTTTTAGCTAATTCCAGATTTCGAGGAGATGTTAAAATTCGATTCCAAGTACTCAATTCCTCCGATCACGTCTCTCTACACGCATGTAACTTGACGGTGTTGAGGTCTTCACTCTCTGAATTTGATAATCCCTCCAAAGACATTTCGATTACTGTAACATCGAAGGATGATGCTTTGGATCTCAAGGGCCAGGAGACGTTCCAAGTGGGCATCAAGTATCTGTTGGTATTTCATTTTGAAGGTCAAATCTACAATGATCCCATTGGATTGCATCTTCAGAAGGATCAGAGACATCAAACAAAACTTTTGCAGTCTCAGTTTAGTCCAAAGAACGCTCGAAGAGCTTTTCCCAATTTTGATGATCCATTTCACAGAGCTCATTTCGATCTTCGATTGATTATCCCGAGGGGGATTGAGGCTGTTAGTGGAAGTAAAGTAAAGCATGTCATTCCACAGTAAGTTTGTAAAGTAAAACAAGCTTTATGCGTATTTAGAGGGCAATTTGAGACGGTGGTTTTTGAAAGGTCGGATAAGATCCCTTCTTTTCTTCTGGGATTTGCTGTTGGGAATTTTCATAAGCTCTCAAGAACCAGCCAAAACGGAGTCAATGTAAGTCGAATAAATTGTTTTTGGCATTGTTAATCGGCACTTGGTATTAATAATACCGAATAATTTGTTTTTCAGATAACTCTCCTCACCCCTCACGGTTACCCATCTCCATCCTCGTTCCATCTCGACGCTGCTGTTCAATGTCTAGATCATCTTGAGGGCTTACTGGGAAGATCTTTCCCGGTCTCTGAACTAAAACTTCTGGCCACTTTAAATCAAGGATTCAGCTCAGAATCTCATGGTCTCATCTTTTTATCCTCAACAACAGCCTTTCTTTCTCCAACATCTGATACAAGGAAGTTGTTCCAGACGGTTCAGAACATTTGCCACGAGATTTCTCATCATTATTTCGGAGATTTTGTAGGATTTGAGGATTGGACAGGTTTATTTTTGAGTGAGGGATTGGCGTCGTATTATGGGAACAGAGCGTTGGAATGGAATACAACACTAAAGGTAAGTGTAGTGGTAGTTTCATACGGGTTTTTCCTGATTTATGTCTTTACCCGACATTTTAGACCTATCAAAACACACAAATCATCGGCAAAAATCTGAAGGCTCTAAACGCAATGAAATGGGCGCAACATCCAGTCATCAGCGACAAAGGGCACTATGACGGTATGCTTACGTCAATAGTCATAATCTTTTCCAGCTATCACTTATCTTGTTGGGGAAGCGATGGTCCGAATGTTCCACTCAGTTCTCGGGGATGACATCTTTTCTGATGCCATTGGATATTATTTGGAAGATCGTGGGAAGGGGACGACTAATTACAAGGGATTTGTAGCTGCGATGAAAAAAGTTTGACTTACTTATATTTTTGAAAAGTTGAATGTTTTGTTACCGTTTAACACGTTGCCTGCGTTATTCCAGGCCTTACGAGGACAAACAATTTGCGATGGCCAAATAAGTTTTGAAGAATTTGTCGATGACTTCCTCACTCAAACTGACCATCCCGTCGTCTACATTGACCTTGTGGAAGATGTTTATACGTTCAATGTAAGCGCCACGTCTTCAAACAACAAGTGGATATTGCCCTTGCATATATGGGATTCGGAAAGCGAAAGAACTGAACTTATTTGGATAAAAAAAGGTATTATATTTCAAATGACAAAGTCCAGTTCATACTTTAGGTACATACGTATATCGGAGGTGATTTATAAATCAAACTTAACTTTGAACTAAATTTTAGCGTATCTTGCCCAAATTAAGCATAAAATTTTACTAAAAACCCGAATTCAGTGTAAGCCATGGATAAGATCAGCCGGAGTTTAGTCCAAAGTTCAGGGAGGACTAAACTTGCCGCTCTTGGCAGGATTGAAAAAAAGTTATAAGTCACCTCCGCTATATGCTTCGTTATTTCAGATGGCACTCTCTGCAAACCAAACAAGGCATTCAGCCTCCGCAACACTAGATTACTTGTCTTTAATCCCGAGTCCTCGGATTTTGTGGCGATCCATTTGTCACCTTTGGTTATAAATGAGTATCATCGAAGATTGGAAAGCTACTCTCTGATCAGATCCATGGACAATATTGTGATCAGTTCGTTTGCAACTCAACTTGGTTTGAATGCTAAGTAAGGGGTTATAATATTGTATAATATATTATATAATTTTTCATCAATTCTGTTTTTAGAACCGAAATATATGGAAGCTGTCTGTTGAGTATTGTGGATTCTTTGGACGTCTTCAAAGTCCCGTTAAGAGTTGTTGAATTAGTTGTTGAAAGCAAATTGAATTTGGTATGTGTTTTATGGAACGTGGTCGATTGGGGGAAATGAAATTTTTCGCTAGCCAGATCCTTTATTGGCTAGTCTATCCTCACAAAAGATGAATTTGTAGTCGGTTTCAACTTTCCATGGCTTTATTGCTTATCTCGGTAAAAGAAACGAAATTTTGATTTTTTAAAACGACGTCTAACATGTGTTTTAAAGATTGGGTGGTAATCCATTACAACTCACATGTAACTAACAAGGGCTCGGCAAAACCTCGTCCCCTGGTTTTATCTTGAAACATATACCATTTGAAAGAGCGTAAAAAACTGGTCTAGGATCACCTTGAATTAGCTGCTATTATCCATTTACGTGCTGGCTAGCGAGCATTTTTTAAGATTTTCAAGTTGGATTTTGTAATTCTTTGCTTCTGAGGGTCGAACAGGACCGAATAAACACTTTTCATATAAATATTAGTTACCTATGGGATTGAACGCTTCAACCTACGTCAAAAAATATAAACATTTTTTTGCGTTGGAGACATTCAGGTCGATGTACTCAATGAGCGATTGCGCGATGTTGTAGGTCCTGTAACCCAAGAGAAACTAAGATGTTTCAAACATGTAAGACGTTTTCACACTCAATTTTTATGTACTTTTTATTTGCGGGAATTCCTCGTAACAAGATGAAAGCCTTTGAAAGTTTCAACCATCCAGGATGTCCCATTGCAAGGTCAAAAACGCCAAAATCAAAAAGATCAAAAAAAGTTGCCGTTTTTGCTTTTAAAACGGAGGCGAGTATACACAAAAGTCTATTTGAAAATTAAAGACAACTTTCTGGCCTTATTCGTTCCATAATAGTTAAAAAAGTTTAAAAAATCAAAAGGGGATTCGAACCCGATCCGCAGGTCCTCCTTGTGAAGCGCCTTACCCCACTAGGCCACCGAAGCACTGCTCCGCTGTGCTTTTGAAATCGATTGCGTTTCTTTTCTCAAAAGAAGGGTGAGACAAGCCTAGAACTAAAAAATGCTCGCTAGCCAGCGTGTAAGTGAATAATAGCAGCTAATTCGAGGTGATCCTATACCAGTTTTTTACGCTCTTTCAAATGGTATATGTTTCAAGAAGAAACCAGGGGACGAGGTTTTGCCGAGCCCTTGTAAGGGCATGTCAGGTGAAAAGAAACTATGTATAAATAAGGTATTTGTGGAGATGAGATATCGGAAAGCGGTAACGTCGTATCGCATTCCCACTTGTTGTTTCCCCAATCGTCCAGGTCCGGTATATTATACTGTAGATTTTTAAGATGGGCCGGAATGTTTGCATATGTTGATATTCCAGGATTTTCAACCCTTCATGGAACAGCTCTATGGCTTTGTTGATTGGACTGAAGCCGATAAATTTGATGAGGAGACCGAGATCCGCCGTCTCGTCCTTGATTATGCCATCAGGTTTGATCACAGGCCAGCTCTAATCAAGTGTAACGACCTCTTCGAACAGGCCAAAGAGAACTGCCGAGACCCAGCCACCTTCAAAGATTGTCATCATTTAGCTGCATCTATTCGAATACCTGTGTATTCAGCTGCTTTGATAATGGGACTTCATTCCAGAGATTACTTGGCTCGACATTTACATTCATTAAAGATGGATACGGTAACATCAGTCAAGGAATGGGCCGAGATTGAAGAATTGGTCGGAATTTTGGATCAATTCGATCACTCGGTCAGCGAAAGCGAACACGAAAAGAAATGTTATCCCATCGACGACAAGTCGGCTCTTCTGTCGAGGCCACACACTTTTTAACTCATCTGAAGTAATCTTTTTTTATCAGATATTCTCATACAATTCCTTTCCACCAGTCTAATCATGCCTTTTCATTTTATTACTAATTACATTGTCTAATCACTGATAACACTCAAAATGATCTTGATAAGCCCGAATAAATACGATAAAAGGAGAGGGATCGGACGCGCGAGAGAGACCAGGAGTGATCGCTGATCGAGACGACTGTTATTTTATGTTATTAGACCTCATATGACTGCGCATTTTTCTTCGCCGAAACCATTCCTCCCCTTTTTTAATTCAACTCCATTTCTGTTATCATTTCCCGTTTTTGGGAGGCCCTAAAACTTTCCGATTGTTCATTCGCCGGGCCTTTCTAAGTTTGCGGGTCTTATCGAAGAATGCCCGTGACCGTCGATCCTGCCGATATTGAGGTAAGTCAGAGCTTAGTTTACAACTCACACGTATTGCTGTGCGACTCTTAGTTTTGAGATTTTAGGACATTCTTGCGTTGAATCCGCGAGTCCGAACAACTGCCACTTTCAAACCGTCGATTGTTACGAAAAAAGAAAAACATAATTGGAAAAGAAACGCCGACAAAGGATGTTTTGTACGTTTAACACATTACATTCTTCCTTTCTTTATTGCAGGTTTAACTGATTTTTTTTCTATAAATAGCGGATACCTTTGGTCTTTTTTGCAAGAAGACGAAGGCTTCGTACGTAATATACTCCTGGGGCGGATGCCTTCGTCTTTTGTCGATTATTTTGTTAAACTTTGAAGCTTTTTTGATGATAAACTTGATTAATGACCCCAAACCATGACTGATAACGCCAGATTTTAATTTTTTACACTCTTGTGTCTGCGTTTAAATTCTGTGAATGTTGGTCCCAAAAAATGATGCCGTATGTAAAATAATCAACCAAAATATACGTAGAAATGAATAAGATTACTTCCAGACCTGTAACAATGAATATGAAAACGACTTCCGTGACATAAAACATACAACTTTGAGTGAGCGCGGAGCTTTGAGAGAAGCCTGGCGATGCCTCAAATGTGCCGATGCCCCTTGCCAGAAGTCTTGTCCAACTCAACTGGATATCAAAGCATTCATTACTAGCATCTCCAACAAGGTAATCGATTTCATTTTTTATACAGTAATCCTTTCGCGGTTTGCTTTGTAGAATTACTATGGTGCTGCCAAGCAAATCTTTTCGGATAATCCCCTCGGGCTGACTTGCGGAATGATCTGCCCGACCTCTGATCTCTGCGTTGGAAGTTGCAATTTGGCTGCAACAGAAGAGGGACCCATCAACATTGGGGGCCTTCAACAGTTTGCAACCGAGACCTTTATGAAGATGAATATCTCCCAAACGTTGGACCCCGAGATCGTAAAAAACAGGAACGCTGCGCATCAGGAAAAAGTTGCCTTGATTGGTTGTGGCCCTGCCAGCATAAGTTGTGCAACTTTCTTGGCCCGTCTCGGGTACACTGACTTGACAATCTACGAGAAGAATGACTTTGTTGGTGGTCTCAGTTCGTCGGAGATCCCGCAATTTCGTTTGCCATACAATGCGGTTGACTTTGAGATCCAATTGGCCAAGGATATTGGAGTTAAGGTGGGTTACAATAGAAAAAATAACAGAAATATTTTTGATTCACTTACTTTATTCGTCCTTTTTGCAGATCGTGACGCAAAGAAGTCTCCATACCTCCGATCTGACGCTGCAATCCTTGAAGGCTTCTGGAAATAAAGCTGTCTTTGTTGGAATCGGAATGCCGGAACCCAAGAGGGATAAGATTTTTGATGGTCTGACGCCGGCCCAAGGATTCTTCACCTCCAAAGAATTTCTTCTTCTTGTCAGTCGAGCTTCAAAACCTGGGATGTGTGGATGTAAGACCACCAAACTTCCCAGTCTCCCCGGTCGAGTCATTGTTCTTGGAGCTGGAGATACTGCCTTTGATTGCGCAACGGCTGCATTGAGATGTGGGGCCAAGAGGGTTACTGTAGTCTTCAGAAAGGGGTTCACTTCGATTCGTGCTGTTCCGGAAGAGGTTTGTTTTTTTTGAATGGTTAAAAGTCTTACTGTAGATGGAAGCCGCAAGAGAAGAGAAGTGTGAATTTGTTCCGTTCATGACCCCCAAGAAGGTGAATGTTGCTGATGGAAAGATCAGATCCATGGAATTCACAAAGACAGAGCAGGATCTCGATGGAACTTGGTATGAGGATGATGAACAAGGCCTCACTCTTAAGGCTGAATGGGTTATCTCAGCGTTTGGATCCACTCTTATTGATGAAAATGGTAGGAATCTAATGGGGGACGTATAGTATTCTAATTTCAGTGAAAGCCGCGCTCTCTCCTGTCAAACTGAATCGTTGGGGCCTCCCGGACATTGATTCCCAGACCCAGAGATCCTCTGAACCTTGGGTTTTCTTTGGCGGGGACATTGCTGGAGTTGCCGAAACTACCGTTGAATCGGTTAACGATGGGAAAACTGCTGCTTGGTATATTCA
Organism: Bursaphelenchus xylophilus; assembly: GCA_904066235.2. Taxonomy (NCBI): domain Eukaryota; kingdom Metazoa; phylum Nematoda; class Chromadorea; order Rhabditida; family Aphelenchoididae; genus Bursaphelenchus; species Bursaphelenchus xylophilus. The sequence goes on along the minus strand of CAJFCV020000003.1, from coordinate 4,934,100 downwards.
TAAGTATCTGCAGAGTCTGCACGGCCATCAAATCACTGGAGAACCCAAACTTCCCATGTTTAGAAGTGCAATTGATGACGTAGATATCAGTGTGGAGATGTGCGGAATCAAGTTTGAAAATCCTTACGGTCTGGCTTCGGCCCCTCCAACAACTTCTGGAGCCATGTGTAGAAGAGCTTTCGAACAAGGATGGGGATTTGTGCTGACTAAAACATTCGGATTGGACAAAGATTTGGTGACAAATGTATCCCCCCGAATCGTCCGAGGAACAACCAATGGCCCCTTATATGGACCTGGGCAAGGGGCTTTCTTGAACATTGAATTGATCTCTGAAAAAACAGAGGCCTACTGGTTGGAGACGGTTAGAGAATTGAAGAGGGATTTCCCCACAAAGATTGTTATCGCTTCAATTATGGCCAGTTTCAACGAACAAGATTGGGTTGAATTGGCCAAGCATTCCGAAGCTGCCGGAGCTGATGCTCTCGAATTAAATTTGAGTTGCCCACATGGAATGGGCGAACGAGGAATGGGATTGGCTTGTGGGCAGGATGAGAACATGGTCAGGAATATTTGCAAATGGGTCAGGGCGGCTGTCAAGATTCCATTCTTCGCGAAGATGACTCCAAACATCACGGATATCAGAAAGATTGCAACGGCTGCCAAAGAAGGCGGAGCTGATGGAGTAACGGCCACAAATACAGTCTCCGGATTAATGGGATTGAACGCCAAAGGAGAGGCTTGGCCAAGGATCGGAAAGGAGAAGAGAACCACTTATGGGGGAGTCTCTGGATCAGCCATTCGACCGATCGCGTTGAGAGGAGTCTCGGCCATTGCAAATGCTCTCCCGGGATTCCCGATATTAGCTACTGGAGGGATTGAAAGCGCCGAAACTGGGCTTCAGTTCTTGGCTTGTGGAGCCAGTGTTTTACAGGTGAGACTGAAATTAGAATTAATTTGTATAATAGGAAGCTTTCACTAAAAACTTCCAGTAAAAATCGACGTTCTCCTCCTTCCAGGTCTGCTCTGCCGTCCAAAATCAAGATTTCACAGTGGTGGAGGATTACAAAAATGGGCTCAAGGCTCTTTTATATCTTCGAGGATTGAAGTCTTTGGCTGATTGGGATGGTCAAAGTCCTCCAGTGGAGAAACAACAAAAAGGAAAACCACTTCTGGCGCAGAACATCCATGCTCCGGCCTTTGGAAACTTCAGGAAGCAGAGGAAATCACTGGAGCAAGAGATTCTAAACAAGTCCGATCTTCTGGACACAAGCTCGGTTACCTTTGCCAGGAGACCCGCAGAGAAGGTGGAGAAAGTGCCCTCTGTTAATGTAAGGAGAGCTCTATCATAATCAATGAAATTTTATAGGAGATTATTGGATGCGCTTTGGATCGTATCGGCGCTTACAATGAGCTGACAAACAAAGAACAAAAGGTCGCCTTGGTTGATGATGTAAGTTTTTTATGGTGAAGTGCTTATTGCAACAACAAAATATATCATCGCGTATCAATTTTAGGATCTCTGTATTAACTGTGGCAAATGCTACATGACCTGCAATGACAGTGGCTACCAAGCCATCCGATTCGATGCCCAAACTCATCTTCCATTTGTCACTGACAATTGTACTGGCTGCACCTTGTGTTACAGTGTCTGCCCTGTCCCAGAATGCATCCAGATGGTACCCAAGACCATCCCTCATGTCATCAAACGAGGAATCCCACCCAAAAGTCAGGCCAATGGATCCGTTGAACCCGAATTCAAAAAGGTGGCCAATGGACGGGTTTTGCTCTCAAATTAGTCATCTAGAAATAAGGTAGTTTGTTTAAGTTTAATCAGTTTTGCGAATTTCGATTGTATTGAGTACGATATCCTGAAGTAAAAACAAATAGATTATAAATGGGAATGATAAAGGGTTATTTGGTATATTGATCATGATGAGTCGGTTTTTAAAGATCTTCCATTCCCGGCGCCCTAGGTGATCCCGGGATATGTTCGCATTTAAAGGTGACGGGATTTGGACGGAAGGGGAAACAACAACATCTGCACACCTTCTCCGGCTTCGCTTTTTCGTGTTTTTCATCTCTGAAAAGTACTGGCCACTAGTGTAATTTAAGTTTAAGCAAAGGTATGTTTAGTCATGGGCTTACTTCACAACTTGTGGAAGACAGGAGTACCATCTAAGATTCTCAATTTGAGACCGGAAAGGAGCTTCAACTTCTTCTAGGGACACTTGTTTCGAAGGCCAAAGTTTACATTCCCCTCCATTTTCCTTGACCAAATCATAATCCACAGTGCAAGCATCACTTTGATCCTGGCCCCTGAGGTCGCGACGATTACAAACCTTCTCCGAAACAAAGAATGGCATAATGGCCCGACCACCGGGAACTCTGAAAATGGTTTTAAGAAGTCTACAGTAACCCTAACACTAAACTACAGATTGAAACTTCTCAAACTGCACTTTACTTACTCAAATGGTGACAAATTGCACTTTTGTTTTCCTCCATATCCACAACTCTGCCTGTAGGAGCAGAATCCACAAGGTTTTGTGGCCTTCATGATAGATAAAAAGTAATCGAAAAAGCTGTTTAGAGCGCTCTGATACCTGGCGTTGATGAACTTGTAGAACCAATGATTGCGACAGACCGGGGTCAACTGCGACATGTAGGGCTTCTAAAAATAAAAAGATACTGGTCATCAAGTTGGCGAAAATACGTCATCCTGGACCTACTCGATTGATGGGATCGGGCCAGATACATGGTCCCCAACTACTCCAACTGGAACAATCCGAGGTCCGCGAAACATTCGAGTAAACCGCCGCCAACTGACTGTCCACTGCTAAAACCGGGCATTGCAGTTTAATGAGACTATAAACCAATGAACAAAGATTATCATACGATCGTCAAACATCAAAAGACCTCACCTTGAACAACACAAAACACCAAAAGAGCGACCTTAATGAACATGTTCAAGCGGGGCTTATGAATCCATAAAAGGTGTTTGAAAACGCTTTAACCAGTGAAGAGCGTTGGGAAGAGATTCTGACCCGGATTTTTTGAAAATTAATCGGTCAACAGCACCCTTCAATGCCTCTTTTCAGTCTATGTCATCATGGGAATTTTGGGATAATACACTCCCTCTACAGTCAGTTTATTGTAATATTTTGATTTTAAAAGACGAAAAACCCCTCCATAACTGCATTAGCGGAAAAATTTCGTAAATTTTCCATTTTTTGCTTCAAATTTATCAACTTTCGAGTACAATATAACTTTCAACTTTTTTTTCATGTCAATTAAATCTTTAGTTATCATACAAAATACGAGCAAAATATACAATAAATAATATGATAAAATTCGAAAGATTCTGGGGATTCGGAACCATGGAAGGGAATGGGGATAGTGTAACAATCTTATTGCAATACCATGACATTCTTTTGTCATAAAAGTGATCAGACTTGAGGCACAATAAATAGGAACAACGATGAAAGATACGACGATCTTCCTTTTCCTTTCGAACCTCTACCTTAACATTAGGATCAGAATAAAATATTCGTAATATTGTGTCAGTAGACGGTTGAAAGGAAGAAAAGAAGAGATGGGGGAATGTCGGAGATTCTAGAGTACTTACAATAGCTGAATATTGTACAATATAGGCGTCAAACGAGTTATTAAGTAGCGGGTTTAAATATTTTCTTGATTTAAGTAGTAGAGTTATTTCTGGATGCAAATATCTACAACAAGATCATCTACAGTTGTTGTAGGATGACCGCACTCTTTGTTTCGGGGGCATAACTGGGTGGGGTGAAGGGGTCGACCCCGTTCTGCCCCTGTTTCATATCATGATATTCCCCATAAAACATCTTATCATTTGGCATAAAATTTGGCGGCGTATTCGAATAGGGCATGTAAGGACTGTTGATATTGTTGATGGGACTGAACGAATACATTGCCGGACTCGAGGAGGTCATGATGGTGTTATTCATTAGAAGATTTTGAGTGGAAGGGACTGATTGTTGGAGATTGGATTGGATATTACACTGAGTATTCAGAGGATTCGAAAGATTCATTGACGAAGTCGGAGTGGACAGAGAGTTGGGAGTGGGGGGATTCATATCAAGGGAGTCCTGCTTGTTTATCGACGGATCTTTGAGAGGAAGAAGGGAGTTGTGATTCATCAACGAATTCTCTGATATTGAGTTCGGTGGAAGGTTCATTGGCATCAGAAGACTGAAAACAAAATTATTATAAAATAAACATGCAAAAATCATAAGTGTATCAAAAATATGATCTTACCTATTCGAATTAAATTGCTGCATGTTGATCTGCATCTGTTGTTGGGGCATCTGCTGGATATTCTGAAGTCGGACGATCGCATAAGGATCCTGTGGAATCATGGGCATGATCTGTCGTTGCATCATAACCTGGGGGCCGGGCATTCCGTTCGAATTCATCATTCTTTTCCCACCATATTCAAAGTTATTACTGTGGTCGTAGGAGCGTTTCATTGACTGAAAAAATGATTACAATATGGAATTACTTTTTAACTTTTAAAATGTAATTACTGTTTACAATTACTTACATTTCTATCATTGTTATTTTGAATCGGCAACTCCAAACTCGTCGCATTATTGCATCGTTTCTTCGCACATAAAGCACCAGTCATGTATCGATTATCAAAAAATCTCTTGTCCAAACAAACCAGGCATGTCTGACAATCCGGCAATTTGCAATCTTCACATTGATTACATCCAACCCGAGCCTTGAAAGTTGGGGCATCCCTTTGAAGTCGATTCTCTAATACCCTCAGGCATCGACGCTCTACACAAGACTGTTTTTTCACACCAGGACCTCCGAATTGAGGGCTATCCTGGCAATAAGTGCACTGTCCGCAAGGCTTGCATTGGCATCCCCTGCAGACTCCACACCGCTGACTCCGATTTAACGAGGTCGTTGAGGGTGCTGGAGGTGGAGCTGCTGAGCTGGGAACCGAGATATGCTGACCGGGAGGAGGACCTCGATAAGTCATGAATTGAGGGGGAATCTGATTCGGAATCTGGTGAAAATACGGGCCTTGGGGGGCCATCTGAACCATGTTTGAGTTGGGTGGCATCTGGCCGTTGGATTGGGTTCCTTCCATCACTACCATCGGACCCAATGTGCTCATAACACTGGAGGAAAATCAACGTAATCAAAGATAAAGGAAGATACGACAATCACGAACAACATCAAAGAGAAGAAGATTAATGGAAGCGAAGAATCATTCTGGGGTATAATTGATCGACAGACAGCTCAGTTAACTGCTGAACATATGACTCTGGTAGTCAGAGGGCTGGAGAAAATCAGATTTCATCCACGTAAGGAGCGCGGAAAAAAGATGATTTAAAAAGTTTACAGAAATGGAATAAGCTCGGTTGCCAGGTCAAAAAATTATGGGAAAGTGCGTATAATTGATCTTAAATTATTTTAAAAATTTTATTTAAAAATTTTTTTTTAAGTAAATTAAAGACTCTAAAAAAGGGATGAAAACGGATCTGGAATGACTTTAGTCAAATTTTCATCCCAGAACATCTCCTTTCCCAACGCAAGTAATGTTCAAATCTCGGGCCCAAAATAACCCCCCAAAGAGCAAAGTCAAACACGAGAACATCAGGTATGTAAACCAATAAACTCTTCTTATTTTGACTAATTCGTCGGTCACTCCATCAGAGTTAGCCGGGTTATAAAAAAGGTGCGCAGGGGGATGCACTCTTTTCTTCTCACTAAATCACGAATTTGAACAGAAAAATGAAGACTCGAGAGGGGTCAGAGAGGGGGGCTGCCTGAGCTGATTCGAGAGTGACCCTCACACCCAAAATAACACAAAAGACGGAGCTCAACCCAAAAATCTTAATCAATTTTTGTAAATAACAAGGGATTTGGAGAGGGAAATCAGAGCCGAACTTGATGGGGAAATAAAAATAACATCATTGATGATAGCCACCAAGGAATTAGGCAACTTTTGATAATAAAAATAAAGGTTACATCACAAAAAATGGTCTAATTGGTCAAGAAAAAATAAATTCCCCCAAAAAATGATGTCACAAAGTATAATTCAATGATGGAAACTGATATAAAATCAAATCACAAGTAAGAGAGCAAGCGGCATAGGAAACGCCAGTGACTCAAAAAATATATCACTGTCATTAATTTTGCAAGGAATACCCAAAAAAATGCTTAATTTGGTGTCACAAGTGTAAGAAAAAACAACAAGGCTGACAACAACAACATCCTCACTGGTACCTGGTGGACGGTCTCGGGTAGAATTCATCCGGTTCGATCTGCTTCTGTCCAAAGTTAAAGCCGCCCTCAGGGCCTGTGGGAGTGCAAAGCATCGGAATCGAAGATGATGACCTTCAATGTTAATTATTTTTATGAGTTTACATTCAAACGCGCAACAAGAAAAGAGAGAGCGATGGGGGGAGGGTGGCAGGGGGTCTGGGGGCATGCAAATGACCCCTTAAACCCTCCTTTTTACCAATTGGTGACCGGCACGGGTACCCCCAGCAATGCACTCTGTCTTTCCCTTTTTTCGCTGTCTAATTAATTATGTTATGGAAATGGAAGGGGCCCTCTAAACTGTTGTGTTGCAAACGAACCGAGGTCAGTTCAGTCAGATCTGAAGGCAATATCAGATAAGAAAACAGACTGTAACATCATTTTAAAACTTTGGATATTTTTGATATTAGACTAGGTGGAATTGCAATTCGATTTCACCCTCAAAAGCTGGAAAGGACAAGAACTTTTCCCCTCCACAGACATAATCGCTGTCATGGAGAAAATAATTTATGCAGATCCTTTTTAATGTCACGTTCAAATATTGAAACACCCAAAGCAAAGATAAACTGTTAAGGGAGACGAAGAATGAAATCGCTTATCATTTGTTGACTCGCAGATAATATTAGGGATCTTCAAACGCTCTAAAACGGTTCTAATGTCATCAGAAAGTATCACCGATATCATTGATTCAAGGTCTCACAAATAAAATCAAATATTTTTTGATGACCTAAAGTTATATTGAAGTTGCTAAACTTCAAAATTACAAGCAATAAAAGTATCCACCAATCAAACCGACCATCGAAACTGGTTATGAAAATACCCAAAATAATTATGATTAATTTGAATAAAGCCAATTAGATAAGAGCTCTCTCTAATTCTAAGCCCCCTCTTTTCCTTCGCCAAAATCAAAGTCAGAACGGACAGATGTTGAGAATTATGAAAAGGGATGGAAATTAAATTTAATTTGAATAATTTGGCGCTCTTTGCAAAAATAATAAAGCAGTCAGGGTTTTGAGGACGTAAAATGGGTGATTACAATAAAAAATTAGTAATTAGTAGCCGTAAGGAGTAAATAGTGTTGGTGAAGTTGTGGTAGAATGACATTTTGGATTGTAAATTGTAATTTTAGGCAGAACTGTTAGTGAGAATGTAGAAACAAGTGTAGAAATAGGCAAGGCATCTGATTTGTCCAGCAAAAAACGTTTGGAAAGTCTTCGAAACGACCTTTCAGAAGAGTTGGATGAAGTGGTTTTAAAGGGATTTTCAGAAGACGAAAAATGGAAACATAACAAGAAAACTTCTTTTCAAATACTTCATTTTTGAATATGAAATTTTCCCCTTCAAGGAGTGGGGGGTTTCAAGAGAAAAGAAAATGTTTTCGGCACAGTGATTCCGAACAATGTTTGTATCATTAAATAATTATCAACAATGTAAAAGGACATGGCTTTAGGGCTTATTTTTCACTTAAATTTAGTAAAAAAGGAAACCATAATATGGCTAAAATACGGTCAAAAAAGGAGTGCCGGGTTGTTGACTATGAGGGGAGGGAAATCGATTTGAATAAAAAGTAAATTTACTCTCTTCTCTGAATGGGAAATCTGAATGAAGCGCTCTCTGATGACCCCTTCCACCTAAAATATAATCCAATATTCCGAGCGAATAAAGGGTTACAGTACAAAGAGAAGGACCCTATTAAGGACTTTCAAGGCATTCCTCAGAGTTTTTAAGTCTTATTACGACGTTATAAAGATCAATAATATCAAGAACAACATGATCTTACCAACAATTGTCACATGAAATAATGATCAGATGGTGTCATAAGAAAGATCGAAGCGCTTCTGAAACTATTGCGTTGGTCGAAAAAGCAGTTTCCATGACCTCGTTTTCCAATTTACACTAATTCATTTCCTTGGTTATTTTTTAACAGTCAATTTTAGTCCTTTTTAGTCATCGGAAGTCTTTAATCATCAAAACTGTTCAAAAAATGATCCAAAGTATTATATTTTTTTAATTTTGAAATAAAATAAAATATTTTTTTAGAGTAACTCCGACCCAAATCAATATTAATCCAGTCCTCTTGCTGACCTCCAATCCCCACTTGACCCCCCAAACTTCACCTTGAACTTGTTTTCCCCCCACCCGCTGTGATCCGAGACAAAGAAAGGCCTGACTTTTTGGGTAAATACTTGCAAATAATAATGAGACTCGCTTCGATCTGATAACAAAGATAAAGTTAGGATAACTGGTATTTTCGGTCTCACCTTGCCTCAGGCACCATTAACACTTTTCGAAAAAGAAAAGAGGATAAGATTTAATTGGATCCTCACTTCTTAAGGTTATAACTTTTCGGGAGTGAAAGAGAAAGGAGGAGTTCGAAATATATAAGGTTATGACGACACCTTCGAATGTCTTAATGGTAATCGCGCCAAATTTGAGATTTTCAAGAAAAATCAAAAAAATTGCCTGGTAGGCTGAAGAAAGTGTTAACTCTCAAAAAGTGACCCCAACAACCTTTGGAGCCTGAGGAAATGTAACCAAAAAAAAGAAATAAAACTTGTGAAGATAAGAGGCATGATATGTAAAACATGATATGGTCTCTTCCCTCTCCAAAAATAATAAAATTTAATCAAATTATACGACCTTCACAATTCCTTCAAATCTTCAGATTAGAGTAAGATTTTAATGGAATTTTGTAACAAGCCGTCCAAGGGATAAGCGTATTTTATAACAAAAATAATCTAATTTGACATAAGGCTGCAAAAAAAGGGGAAAAATTAGGATTCATTTAGTGAAATATTCAAGCCGAGGAGGGATAAAATCAGCTTATAAATATAAGATTTGAGGGGTTATACATTGAGAGGTGTCCAGAAGAAGGTGAAAGAAGATAATAATTATTGAAACAAACAAGTTTACTGCCTAATATAACTATAAAAGTCCAACTTGATTATAAGGGGTACTATCGTGATATAACACTTGTCAATTTAGTGTCCGAATAAGGCTAGAATAAGAAGAAAAGGTAGTCAGCAAGGCTGAAATGACTGTCCGCCCTTCCTTGACCTTCATAAGCCCCAAAACAAAGTCTTTGACTCATCCACTGTTCATCAGGGCCCTCCATAAATCTGCATAAAATCTTGGGACAGCCGCGTTTATGGGCCCATTTTTTTGTTTTGGGATTTAAGTTTGGATCTTGACTGTAAAGTCGTTTAGGGTGAGGAATGGGAGGAAGAGCGAGCATTCGAGATCCAAGACCAGAAACAAATTAGATTTATGCAAAACTGACTGAAATCGAAAGTCATTTCTACAAAACGGCGTCCATCTGAGTGGACAGTCCCATTCAGATTCGAATTCCACATGTTCTTGGAATTGAATTCCCTAAAAACGAGGCCGCATCAGACAAAAGAGCCTCATTCAAAGAGACTAATTAATTTCAAATCGATTGCAATCAAAATTACTGTAAGGGATGAGCTAAAGAGTCAAATTTTAGTTCGGGTTTTATTTATAAAACGTGGAGGTCAGAGGGAAATCCCCCTTAATCTTCATAAATTACAAGACTATCTTGAAAGGAGGCGTTTCGAATGGAAGGTCACTTTGAAATCTTGAGAAAGGGGCCAAACACAAGGTCATTCAGAAGGGGAAATACTCACAAATATTGTGTGGAGGAAACTCTAAACTTGGCTTGGAACGGAATAAGAGGAAAGTAAATGAAAAACGGTAATCTAGAATCTGATACTAGAGTCCGCAGAGGGAGAATAAGGAGCGTTTTGGCAGTTTAGAATCCGAGAAATGTCAAATTGTATGATGATAAAAAGAAATCATCAGCCATTTGACCGTTAACAATAAGCTTCATAACCTGCCCCAAGATGACCCAAATTTTCTCTGAACAAGTCCTCAAACTACTTCCTTCGGCTTCAAATCGCAGTTCAAACATTTTTGGATCTCGTCTGCACCCCCTTTCCCCCTTGAAGACCCGGAAATTCCGCACAAAACTCGTCCAAATTTGGAGTCGATTAAAAAAAAAAGAAGTATATTTATTTTTACCTTGTCCTCAATGATCTGCAAGAGAAGGAACAAAACGCGCAGGACAAGGTCCAACAAGTAGATAAACAAACAAAACATTTCTCTCTCTTTCCCTGCTCAAAAAACGAATTTCACTGCGAAGATTTTCTTCGTCTTCTGATCCCCAAATATGCGAAAGGAGAACTTGTTTTGCGGTCGAAGTCAATATTATGCAATGTAACATGGGGAGAGGAGGAAAGTGGCTGAAAAACAAAAGAAACTTGATCGCTCTTTTCCAGGGGGATTATGTTGGTGGAGAGTGGAGGGTAGCGGTCATTATGTCATCTAAAAGCAGGTACCCACCCTCCACATATCAATTAGTAAAAGCAGTGGAAGATCGTCCCTTCAGGATTACCGTATCCAAACTCTTATCCGACCCTGAGGGAAGGGGCCTCTCGAGAAAGGAAAACTGTCTGAAGATAGCCTCAGGCAATGCAAGTCCCCTCTCCAAGTAAATTGACTTTAATCGGTTCACAAATTGAAAACGAATTCTTCTTCGGATATGAAATTGACTTGTATGGAACCTCTTTTTTCGAGTTTCTCTCCCCCTTTTCCGCATGCCCTCAGGAGATCGGACACAAAAATAAATTTCCAAAAATTCACTCAATCTTGAGAGATAAAATATTCTGACAATGGCTATTTGTGTAGAGATAGATGACAGAAGGGGTCGCCGGGATGACATTCGGATGAAATGTTGCCTTCAAAACTCTTGGAAGAGAAGTTAGAAAGAGAAAACAAGGCAGTATTAGAGTAAGAACCCACACAAAGTAATAACTTGGACTTATTTTTAATAGAATCGGAGAGGGAAAACAATATTCAAAAGGCATTTAATTCACCATAATACTTATTTCCTGGAAATAAGCAAAAAAAAAATCGGGTAAAAATGCAGAGTGATTTGAGACAGGAGAAGTTACAGTAGCCCCAAATTGCAGAGAAAGATTTATGCAACCTTTTTGGCCATGGAATTGGGATGGCCGAATCATTTTTCCAAACACCCAAAACCTGAGAAAAGAGAAACGATTGTTTGAAACAGTCCCAGGCACAGAATCTGAATCATGGCCAGGCAAATTTTTGAGAAATTGGTTTCAGCAAGCAATATTCATAATCCTTTTGGAAAGGTCATTCACACACCTTCACCTATTTCTACAGTAATCTCTAGACATTTTGATAATTTTGATGGTAAATTTTTTGAGTACCTCGCTTCTAAACTGATTGCTATGACTCCAAAGTCTGCCGACAAGGACAAGGAAACAGCTCAATTCGAATTCAAATGTCCCCAAAATTCCCTAAACCAAATATGTTTCAGAAGAAAAGAATCGCTGGATTTGATTCCAACCTCTTTTTCCCTTTACTCTGAAAATTGCACGGTAATTACTACGGAGCACACAATGAAATCCCCATAAAGAGAAGTGCCTCCGGGGATCTTTTACATAAGATGACGTAATTGATTCCATTCAGAATGAAGAATCCAGGTCATTCAAGTTAATGAAACCCGAGTAATTTAATCTCAATTTCACTTCCAAATAGTTAAAAAGAGAGGAAGGGCTTTGAACCAAAGATCGAAGAGGAGTAAGGCTTTCCACAGGGTTACTGTAACACAAATTAATTGTTACAGTAAGGTGATTTATTGCATGAAACTTGTGCCCTTCTAACGACAAGTATAATGTCCAAACTCTCTCCCTCCAAGTTCATTTCAAAATTCCCAAAACTCTACTAATCTTATCATTCAGTTCTAATGTCCAGAACCCATTAATCACGGCGGAGAATGACCCAACAACAATACAACAAGGCCCAGAATAAAGGGAAGGAGGTCGTATAAAGTTGACAGTAAAGGGACATAATAAATGAGATCAAAAGACAGAGAGAAACGAGAAGAAATAATCCCCGCACAGCTGCCCAAAAGTGTGCAATGTCTCTTTTTTGAATACAATAAATCACTTTTAACGATAAATGTCATATAAATGGCCATATCCTCGGTCCGACAGTGGAGCCGGCGCCGAAAAAGTTTTTCGAAAAAAGAATTAACCGAAATAAAAGCACATTTCGATCAGAAAATAAGCTAACCAGATAGGAGAAACAAAAATAAAAGAATCAAACATTGTGGCAAACATGACAGAACCATGTCATTTCCATAAAAAGAGGAACATATAATCCCCTGTGATGTTATAAAAGATGTTATAAACGCATCTCGAGAGTCAATTCCGGCCCCATTGAATGGTCGAGTAATTGCGGGCATTCATTCAGTCGAATAAACTCTCCTTTAAAGTCATCCAAAGTGACAAGAAATTCATAAGAGTCGTCTTCAGAAGGGGAACTTTAATTTGCAGAATACTTTACACATTCGGAACGAGTAGAACTTACATCATATTCACCTAAATTAAGGTCTAGTATTGTGTGTAGGTGGACAAAATCAAGAAAGGACGTATTTTATGACAAAGATCAAAAGAAAAGACGTCAGAATCATGCAAAAGTATTACCTATAATGTCATCATTTAGCTTGCAAGCCTAAAACCGGACGAAAACATCAAAACCTCCCCATCCAATTATGTTACAGTAGTTGTGATATGCTTCTTGGACTCAGAAAAGGCAACATTTGCAATTTGTTTCATTCCTTTTGGGCCAGAAACAATAAAAATGCATATTTCCCATTTCTTTTTTTTCGAATGCACAGTGCCGTTTCAGGCAAAGGAAAAAGTCAATCCAATTCTGATTTTATGACCGGAATTACGGGGTACATAAAGTCGGTGTATAAGACAATAAAAGTCTTAGATCTCGCGCCAAAAAACTTAATTATCAAGTCAAAAATGGGATTTCATTTGGGACTTTTATGGGTTTACATTGAACTTGGCAATAATCTTGCCAAACATTGATACTAAAACAATTTCAGCCAACGTTGAAAAAATTGATTTATCAAATTATTCCTGAATTACTGTAAGCTACACTCAACACAACGTCAATCCGGACTTTATAGACAAGACATAAAAGTGAGGTGTATTTTGGTAGTTTTTTTTCGTTTTTCTTCGTCCAAATTACTCTAGAGGAAGGATAAATACCCATATTAGAAAGAGGAAAGAATTCAAAATTATATAAAGTATTATATCATACAATATGAGGGGTAACCAGTCCAAAACAACATTCAAAATGAGTTATCCTTTATATCTCGAATGTTGTTATATTCAAATTACCCTTTTACAAATCGAATGTTATAAAATATGCGAATCTACAAATGAAACTGACGTAGTGACAAATAGCTCTACATGTTTCTCTATATATATACACGTTTCACTTGGAACTTGACGAACTTGGACTCGAGCTCTCGAGGCGATTCTCCTTGGACTTGAGCTCGTCCTGCATGGCATCCTCGAGTTGTTCCTTCAATGAGGCCAACGGATCATCACCGTAGATGATGGGATCCGAGTTCCAAGATCCGCAGACAATTCGGGTTGCATTCTCCAGATGATCCTTCCGACCACTCAGATTGTTCGAATTCTTCTCAATGAGAACTGGACAACATTTCTGAGGGGTTGTGAACACATGCAGAGCTGAGTTGTTCGCTCCGGGACTTACCTAAAATAATATTTAAAAAATAACCATCTCAAAAAAAAAATAAATAAAATTATCCTACCAACTCCGCACTGGAATGTCCGGTGAATGCATAGACACCGAATGTGAACTGGGGACCCATCCAAATACGGCGATGAGGACCTGCGTAAGTTGTAATCTCGACGTGAGGAAGCCACGATCCCTGAGAAGTCTTTGCGAAGCGCCCGCGCTTCTTCTCGTTGGTTGGATTTGTGATCTCCAGCAGGCTGGAGGATTCTGGAAGGGGAGGCCCAATGAAATCCACCCCTACCGTACCTTTAGATCTAAAATAATACGAAGAATACTCAAGGCATTCAGTACATACCTGGTAAGGCTCCATTCACTGAGAGCGACCACCCGAACTCTGATTGGAGCCTCCACTCCTTTTCCGGAGTCATCAGCATTCAAAGAATTGACAGATCCACTCGAATTGAACCGTTCTCTTCTGATATCAATCTTATATTGACTCAGAGTTCCATCTGGACTCATCACAAACAGAACGGGAACATCAGCGTCGGCACATTTATTTCCATAGACGGTTCCAAAGCACAATGCCATCCTTCTGTGAGACTCGAACACCAACGGTTGTCCATTGGCAAGCTGAGGAGACCAAGTGGAACCAGAGATTGGGACCGGAGAATTGTCGGTGGCCCAGGCACTCAGGTTCTCGGCCGAGAACGCCTTCTGTTTTATTTTGGCATGCGACCAGAGGATGATTGGAGGGGGATACTTGGACAAACGGGGATTCAGAACAGTCTTGGCCAAGAGCTGGTGTTTCAGATACGGGTGGTCCCTAAAACAATAAAATTACTTTGTTAAAGTTTGGTAACTCTTACTTATAAAGATATCCAGGTGCGGGTGTCTTGGAATGAACGCTGTAAGACACTTGATTCTCCTGAGTGAGTCCCGCCGTCCTTTCGAATCTGCTCTCCTTATTCACAAATTTCCCACCATGTGTCCTCAAGTTAACCGGACCCCCATAAGGAGTGATCGCGAAGACATGGGTGGTTCCATGATTTGTGGCAATAGCCAGCCATCTATTATCACTTGTGAAGGCCGTATCAATCACTTTGGCAGCCGAATTTCCTCGGTGTAGGGTGTAGATATGTTGGACAGAAGAGAGGGAGGGGGCGGTGGGATGGGGATGGAGAATAAAGACGTTGAAGGTGGTCGCGATCTCGTTTCCTGTGATCAGGATTCTACCACCATGACCGAAGGCCAGACATCCGACTTTGGATTCGTGTGCAATGAAGTGGGCCAGATAATGCGAATCAGCATTCTGAAACGAAGAGATCAATCATTTGTTTCGATTTCGAATCAAATCTTATTTCATCAACTCACAACATCCCCACACTCAGTGACATTTGAGGTATTGATCACCGACACGATTCCTTTCTTTGTTGGCACGCCATTCTTCTTATCCTGTGGGCTTGAGAATGAAGAAACGATAGATTCTCCGAGAGAAGTCACAGTCTTGGACAATGACTTGGCCGCACTCATTACTTGTCCACTGTACGACTGATCGTCTCCATCACATCGCCCTCCACAAGATTGGATCTCTCGATTAAAGTTCTTATCCGCAAAGGCTAAAAGAACATCAGAAAGGGCGTAGACTGGTGGGAGAGGGGCATCGTTGGAGGTAACCGGGATCGAGGCCTTCTCTTGGAGAGTATTCGAGTCGAAGATGACTATTGACTCGGACAGGATGACAACCACACATCTGAAAAGACAAAGCGTTTCTGCCAAGTTTACAACAAACAAACAAGATTATAAAAGCTTTTACGTAACAATGCTTACGCTTTTGTACTGTTCACATCGAGAACCGGCTCATCAAACTTGAGTGTGTGTACGGTGTTCCCTGACCTGAGGGATACCACGTTCACCGAGCAGAACTTGTTGTCGGCGGCCATGGGATTTCCATCGACGAGACCGACCAGCGGCCTTTCATTTTCGAATTGATCCTCGGATCGATTGGAGTGGGGCAAGAGATGGGCGACGCGAAGCGGGCCACGACGTTCAGAAAGGACTTCCTCGCATTCTCCGGAGCTTTTCATCAAGAAGATCTGATAGCCGCGAGCAAGACCGATCATAACGAGGAACGTCTCCGTGCGGTTATCTACAAAGATTCTCACGTTAGATCTAGAGATACCTAAAGTCAAAAATAAATAAATAAAAATACTTACCAAGCGGAATTTTTTGAATACGAATCCATTGGATGGGCTCGTTTTGGACGTGATTCTGGTTTGAACCTTGTGGAATCACTTCCGACACAAACTCGGCCACGGATGTCACTATTCGGGGCTGGCTGAAAAAAAAATCTTTATAATGGAGGAAATACCGTATTCTCGAGCTTGGTCCAAAAACTGACGTATTATTTGGCACCTTCGCCTTTTTATACCTAAACCTGATAAAAACCAAATAAAAAACTAACTGCGCTGGTCGCGGTCGTACCACTTGACCAGAAGCAAACCTCGGCACCACCCCATTCCCGTTGACTACGTCACTCTTCGCGCACTTCGGGACTGGTCTGCATATCGGGAAGACTGTGTTGATCTGACCTTTCTTGACATTCTCCTTGCTGTGGCCGTTCTGCTGCTTCTTGGACCGACCATGGCTCATGGACATAATATTGTGCACTTTGTGCTCTCAGAATGTGACTGTGAGGTTGAGGATGAGGTGGGGATTGAGGTTGTACTGGATCTGTTATAAATTTCTGATATTTTCGTCTGGATTTATTTCTGTAAAATAAAAAAATTTAATCTCCCAAAGCCGGACAAACACGCGGTTCACGGAAAAAGGAAACCTGCTTGCAAATAGACAAAAACTAGGTGGGAAGACCTATAATGAGATGGATAAATAGCAGAGAACTCTGCGTTGAACTGTTATCTTGCCGTCTTATCAAAAAAAAGAAGGAAGGAACGTTGTCCATGAAAGATTTCGTCACCACATTGCACGCTTATGACGAAACCCACATGACATTACACTTATCTCATGCGTGACCCACATTGTCTATAATTCTGCAATAAACAAACAATATTACATAAACTTTGTACAAAGCTACTGCATGGCGTAATCAAATACCTCAATAAAAATAGATAACAATCAAACATAATAAAGAATCCAAGAGGAAGCGCCTTTACGGGCGTCAAGATCACCAAAAAAGGACTGTTTATTGTGAATTTTGGGTTGATTTCAGCGCGTGAGAACCAAAAATACGGTCCCCCGCATGATTGATAACGAATCCTTTTTTCAAATATTTATCGACGCTTCGAAGCGCTTTAATGAGACAAAAAATAAACACGAAAAACGGTTCCCGAGGAGAAGATCTTATTCTCTAGCTCTCTCAATCGCCTCGGACAGCCGTCCTGTTCCTTCAAAAAACAGTTTAAAACTCCGCATATCCGATATTATTCATGCCCGGACTAAAGAAACCGGAATTGACATCAATTCGAAAGGATCGGTGAGAATGGGAAAATGATCTTGATAAAAAACGGCGGTCTTCGTTCGGAAATTAAATTTTGGAAAGATTTTAGGTAATATCGATCAAAAAATTGGAAAAACCGTCAGATGTGGCCATTTCCAAAAAAATCAAGCCATAAAAATACGAAAAAGTCTGACGATAAATTGAAAATATCCGATCATCTCCGTATAAGCCGAACTAAACAACAACAGGTTGCTGGTTGTTACCTAAAAATAAAAAAATCCAAAATAATTTAATTACCGGATTGTCGAAGCAATAGGAGTCTAGATAATGCGAATACAAAGCGGTCGAGAAGCCGAAGTCAAAAACATAGATACGCACAACAGGACTTATCCGCGGGTTTTTGTAAGGAGAAATGAGCGTAAAAATAAAAAATTTCGGATGAAAAGGGGGACAAGGACACTCGAGAACGCTCCAGACAAGTGTAGTGGACATTGTTACATACAACCAACGGTAATTTACCAATTTCTCAAATCAAAAATTCGATATTGACACGGGTTTTTCGTGGAGTTTAGAGCAAAAAGTGAGGAAAACGGAGATGACGAAAAGTGAATGCATAAAGGAGATGCTTATGCATAATTTTGCAGTTCCACCGCCCGAAGTCATGGGGAGCCATCCGACAAGCCGTCCAAATAAAGCTCGGATCAGCTGATCGCGGAAAAGCGACGCACGCTTTGTCGCTTTTCCTTTCTCTGCCCGCTCTCCCCCGTCCGCCCACTCTCTCGCTTCCCACTTTCTCCAGTCTCATGACCCAAAAGCCTCGAGAAAAAAATAGAACGAAAAACGAGGGAATCGAATATAAATATTCGGGATGCGACAACAATAAATTTGAACAAAAGTCAAAAACTTATTTTTATTTACAATTTTTGTCACAACCCAGTAACTGAAGCAGTTGCACAGAAGAGGAATGGTGGAAAATAAAGTGGAGAGGTCTTCCAAGACAGTCAATTTTACACTATAGACACTTTACACCGAACTACGTCATTTGCGACCTCGTCATTTTGTGAATGGGATCTGATTTTAAACATACATGGAGTTATGCCTGAAGACGGAATCGTCGGGTGGTATAACAAATGACTGGAACGAAAGGAAGAAAGCACGTGTCTCTTTTCCCATCTCTTTTCCTCAAAGTCCACACAAAAATCGCTTCGCTTCAGCGACAGCCAACCTCGCTTCAGCGACGCCTTTACTCTTTTGACGTTCTTTTCTTGCACTTTGTTTGTTTTTATTTATTACTCTTACTTTTCGCCCCCAAAAAGGCGCTAAACAATTACGAAACAACTCCAGGGCAAATACGGAATTCGAAGTCTTGGCATTTGAGAGTAGTCATCAGAGACCGGTCACGCAAAGCAGTATTGTTTTAGACCACAACATTACTGTGGAGCTGGAAAAAGAGCTGATAAAAGAAGAGATAAAAGTTGACTTACTATTCTGTATATAAGCAAATAAACAAACTCCTTCAGAGACTGGCTGGTAGTAGATTTGAGAGGTTTATTCGATAAATAAAAGCATTTGTAACAAAAGGTATAGCTGACAGTCATGGATAATACAAGAATACAACTGAAGTGATAAAACCAGGTGACCACGAGAACTGTGGCTGTGTCATATGCTAACAGAGACTGTAATTAGGTTATTACCGTCAAAACATTACCACAATGATTACTGGAGAGTTATGACCACAAACTTCTACGTAATCGTAGGATTAATTATGGGATTTGTTAAGTAACCATCAGTTGTGCACCAACTTTCTCAATTGTGTTCTGTGTGTGTCTAAAGTATTCGAGAGGGCCCACTAACATCTATGCTTACCAATCTTTGTTCTACAGTGATGATTTTCTTTTGTTTATTACACTTGTTATTGTCATCATCCACTTTTACTGTCTTTTATGTTTGACTGCCTCCTCTCAGATTAATCGTCCGGTGTAAACAGGGTGTAAGAGAAGTGGAAATGCCAGTAGTTATCGCATAAGTATGTACATCCGCTTTCCATACCGACGACATGGAGGTCGTTTCATCATTCGGATTAATAAAGCCCCCGAGGGGGTATTGACGGCTTCGTTTTTTGTTTTTTATATTCTTACCACTGACCTTGGCCGACTGCCATTTACACATTCCTTTGTTATGATTACTGTTAGTAGGAAAAGAAAGTATTAGCATAAACTTCCCACGACATTAAAATACTGTTTTTTCTTTTTAGTACGGCTAATATAAATTTGATTTAGATGTTTTGAACCTAAGTTCGTAGACAGCCAGACAAAAAATAAGCTAAAAGATTACTTGGGACCTTGTTAGAAACGACATCCCGATTATTCGGGCGTTCAGAAAAGGCGAAACCGCCTCCTTTTACCTTGCTCCTTCCCTTCGTATCTCCGGTGTATTGGACACTCTTCTCACCTTACCTGTGCACCCACGTACTCCATTTGATGTTACCCACACGTTCTTCGGGTGAAACCCTTTCGTTCCTGGTTGAAAATGTAATTGTGGATACTCTTGGGGTTTTATGATTTAAAGCAACGGGGTTGTTTCAATTTCCAAATTAATTACTTTTTAGGCCGCTTTCTGCTGCTATGCGAATCGTAAGTTGAAGTGGTTTTAACAATTTTTTATTCATTTTGAGGTCAAACGGCCCTGCGGGGATTGTCGAAAACGGCCAATTCATGTCCCCACGCAGACCGTCGACGATTTGTTTTCCGTTCGCCGCCGCTCCAAACAATGTTTTTGCGATTCCGAATCCGCTGAATGGAGCCAATCGACGACGCCGAGGCAGCACGAGCGGCCGTGAGGGCGCAGCCGGGCAGACGGGAAGTGACGGCAGAAGACATTTTTTTCATAAAAGTTTTTTGGCGAAACGACCGCGACATCGTTTGGGCCGAGAGACGCGGTCCAATGCAGGGCCAAGTCGAAGAGAACAGGACGGGCACAGCTGCGTGTTCTTCTCTCTCTTTTTCTCATCCTTCACGCCCCACAAAACCTTCTGACACTACGAAAAAACAGAGAGATTCACTCCCCAGCCTCCTTAAATCTGCCCCGCTTTAAGGGCGCTTTCGAGAAGTCTTCTGGGGCCCGCGTTCAAGTGGGGATTCAGATGACCTCGTGACCTTACGACCAGCTTCAGAATCCCTCCGAAGCTCGGGGATTCTTCGCTGGTGGTTCTCTCGCAGAGACTCCTTCGTCTCTTCGGGATGTCGGCCGGTTTTCGCTTGAGGTGACTGTGCTGTCGACCTTATTCTGCCAATTCCTAACACTGCTTTGCTTGCGGAGGGGGTGTTGAGTCAAAATGCGCGTCGGCCGCGACGTATTTCCGTTTGGCTTTTGTCGTTTACTTCAAAATTCCGCGCCTATATTGTTGCACCGTATTTGCCCTTGTTTACGCGAGTCCATTTTCTATAACCGTGTGGGAAGAAACTGCGTTGTGGGGTGTCAGTATTCTGTGAAAATTAAATCTCCCTCTAATTAATTCTTTCATTCCTTCATGTCTCGTCACGAAAAATTGGTTGAACTTAATCATTGGCATTCCGTCACAAGCTTTTTTCTTCTCGCGATCGAGTGCAATTTCTTTGCTTTGGCCTCAAACGTTTGTTGCTCGATCATATCGGTGCGATTTCAGGGTCAAGTCCGACATAAATCTGGTTGTAGTACCCTCAAATTTGAGAAATGGCAGAAGCGGAAAAGATCAATTTGGATAATATAATTTCTCGACTCCTTGAAGGTAAGTCCGCTTTGTTTAACTTTATGGGATTTAGTTCGCGGCTCCAAACCTGGCAAGAACGTTCAGCTTACCGAGAATGAAATCAAAGGCCTGTGTTTCAAATCCAGGGAGATCTTCATGAGCCAGCCCATCCTTCTGGAGTTGGAGGCACCTTTGAAGATTTGTGGAGATGTCCATGGACAATACTATGATCTCTTACGATTGTTCGAATACGGAGGCTTCCCACCAGAGTCCAACTACTTGTTCCTGGGTGATTACGTTGACCGAGGTGAGTATGCCAATTTAATCTTCTCTTCGATGGAAGATCTCCCAGAAGTCTGGTAACGGAAGGGACTTCTTTATCACCTAGTTCTTTCCGGATGGTTGATTTGGTCTTTCTTTAACCGTGTGTTACGGAATTACAGAATTGAAAATTAGTGGCGTTTGATGGATTTCCCGCTTCCACGAACGCCGAGTAATTATCTTATCGGGTGTTTACGTGCTGAATGAAAATTAATTTTCAGGAAAGCAGAGTTTGGAGACAATATGTCTTTTGTTGGCCTACAAAGTGAAATACCCCGAGAATTTCTTTTTACTCAGAGGAAACCACGAATGTGCATCGATCAACCGGATTTATGGATTCTACGATGAATGTAAAAGACGATATAACATTAGACTATGGAAGCATTTCACTGACTGTTTCAACTGCTTGCCGGTTGCTGCCATTATCGATGAGAAGATCTTCTGTTGCCATGGAGGATTATCGCCCGACCTTCGATCAATGGAACAGATCCGTCGATTTATGAGACCGACTGACGTGCCAGATCAGGGATTATTATGTGATTTATTGTGGTCGGATCCTGACAAGGATGTGGTTGGTTGGGGAGAGAATGACCGTGGGGTCTCCTTCACTTTCGGTCCTGAAGTGGTCTCCAAATTTTTGAATCAGCATGATCTTGATCTCATCTGTCGTGCTCACCAGGTAAACTTTACTGATGTTTGTCTTCCGACTTAGGAAAACTTAAATCGCTGCAACCTGGCCTTAGAATCCTTACCACTCTGCAGACTGTCTTCCCTATTGGCAGCTGCCTTTGTTTATTTACATTATTCTTTGTCCTTTCAGGTCGTCGAAGACGGGTATGAATTCTTTGCAAAACGTCAGCTGGTTACACTTTTCTCCGCACCCAATTACTGCGGTGAATTCGACAATGCGGGTTCAATGATGACAGTGGACGAGACGTTGATGTGTTCCTTCCAAATTCTAAAACCGTCAGACAAGAAGAAGTTCACGTACGGCAACTCTTCGGGTCCCAATCGCCCCACCACACCTCCTCGAAACAATCAAACCCCCGGTAAAAAGGGCAAAAAGTAAGGAGTTTTCTTGTTTTTGTTGACATTTAGTTAATCCGAAGCCCAATTTTTTCTTGGAAATGGATCTTTGCTTCCGTAAACTTTTTAATCACTGGCCGATTATAAAAGAGTACTTTCAGTTGATCGCGGTTAATGGATTCCGAATTGTGGAACGGGTTCGCACCAAAAGAATGGTCTTCTTCTCCTTCTCTGTTGATCGTCCTTTTTTATCTTGTAATATTGTAAAAGTTATATGGCTAGGTGTAAGTGTGTCTGACATGTATAGATAGTTGGTAGATGTTGTTTATTTAATTGAATACTGTTAGCGATCTTTCACATCCCCTTTGAATATCTCCTATCAAACTTTTTTCGTCTCAAATTGTAATTCTAATTTTTTGGCTGATTACTGAAAAGTTGATGTAAATTGGTTGTTAAGGTGAAACTAAATGTAATTTTTGTTGTGATTGAGACTTGCTTGTTCCAAGGGGATTCCCAACTCCCAGATTTTTGTTATTTTACTTTCCAAATGCCTTTTGCGTAACGTTTGTAATAAAGTGAGAATAAAATTGAATTGTATTTTACATAATTGTGCCCAAGAAAGGACGTATTTCCTCCACAGACCCCTTATCTACAATTTGATAAAGGGTGCTCGGACCAAATTTGACGCTAGGGCGCCATGCAATTTATGTTGGTGAAAGAGAACGTGGAAACGAAAGAGATCGGTCAGGGAAACAGAGACTATTCAAACGTGCCTTTGCGACGGACCTCGTGAGAAAAGAGAAAGAAGAGTGAGCGGGCAAATAGATGAGACGATTATGGAAGCAAAGACGTGGGGAATGTTTGCAGCGGTAGAAATAACGCTAGAGAAGCGAATTAACTCCCGAAAAGAGGGGTTCCCCAGCTCTTTTCGCGGCTTGTAAAAAGGGAAGAGCCGAGAATGAGGGGACATCTTCGGTTTATTAACCCAAGTTTGAGGTTAGCTCATGTTTCGGCTCGGATTTTTCTGTGGCTGATAAAGAGAAATTTTGGAACGCTTTGCGGGGTTGTCTGCGAAGCACATATTCGGGAGAAAAATAGATTGTTTCCATCGTTTATATAAATATTTATTCAAATTTGATGATGCAAGATTTATTTTCGAAGGGAGACTGAATACGAAGGACCCTATTCTTTGATTAATTCGTATAAAACATTGATTTATGAAACAATTTATTGTTACAATCCAACCCAAAGTCAATACTGTTTGGTAAATAAAGGAAGGCCTAAGTGATGCGTCATGAAGAGGGGAGATCATTCAATTCGCTTTCGGCCCATCAAAAAGCAAACTCCTTCGTTCGGTAAGCTCAAACAATGCACAATATCCAACTTATTCTTGGCGAAGGAACTCAGTACTTGTTCCTCAGTCAACGGAAGTAAAGTGAAGAAGGTTGCGCGGCCATCAGCATTGATCCCAGACGTATAACAATCGTCGTCGATCACGGATCCAATGATCAGATATCCGCCTGGTCGGAGGAGAGATACCTGAAAATCAAAGTAGCTTAAAAAATTTTTTATTGTATCATTTGGAGTATTCAGTGAAATGACAGAAAACATATGTCATCAATGCATTAAATGCAAACAACATTTGGAAACCGGCTTTTCTTTGAACGGATCTCTATAAATTATATTAATTGGAGGTCCTTCGAGATCTCTGGTTGCAATCCGCCTCCGGGTATTACGTCATCCCGGAAGATAATCAAACCAATTGGCACCTTTAATCCCCCGAAACTTTTGACTTTGACTTTTGACTTTGTTGCGAGAGAACAAAGCTGACATTGATACCTTTTGTTTACAGATAAAAAAATGCTGGGATCTGAGGCGGTCAAACCTCTTGCAAGAAGAGTTAAATTTCGGTAAATTCAAAGATTTTGTGCACAGAATTGCGTACTTTTCTTGAGGCGTTTAAAAGTAAACATCAAAAAAGCAGCGAGAACTTACAATATTAGCGAAAGCATTTACGTATTCTTCCTGTTCAGTACAAGCAGACTCGAGACAGAAGACGGAAACAATGGCATCGAAGGGCTCCAGCTTCTCGGGCAGATCGAGGAGAACGTCCTTGTCATGCACATTACTTCTGATCACTCCGCCCTTCAGAACGGCACTCCTGGCTTCCCGTTCCATGACTTCACAAGGATCTGGATATGTCTCTTGACCTTCGCATCTAAATTTTACAGAATTAGCAATAAGATTAATATACTGTAGATAATATAATATAAAGAAAGTTCAATTGCCTCGCGATGGTTTTGATTACCGGTCTCCAATCAAACGCCCGTTTTTCCTTAACCCAGTCATCGAGATGGTTGAGATTTTGTTGCAGAAAATCAGACAGGAAGATCTGATCAACAACATTTCGAAAGCACACAGCCGAGTAAACAGTAGGCCCAGCACCTACATCCAGAAGTCTTAGACGTTCTTCTGGAGGACAGGCCTTACGAAGGAGGGCAGCAAAGGTGGGGAGGGCAAACAGACACAAACGGGTACCGTCTTTTATGGCCTCTCTAAACAGCAAGGTTTGTAGATGGCAATGTTGCTGCAAAAGAGAATCGAAAAGGCGCTTACTTGGAGTAGAAATGTTCCAGGTAGGCCTCTCCATCAAACTGTTCTTCGTAGTCCTTGGGCTCGAAGACCATCGTGTCCTCGACTGCGGCCGTCTCCATTGTTTCGGGGGTTAAAAACGGGGATCACCGAAGAAGTTTCCCCCGCCGAGGATATGATGTTCCTTCCTGTCTGTGGGCCGGGAGTTCGGATTTCTCTGAAATCTTTGTGTCCCGATCCCGTCCATGCCCCCTCCCCACTCTCAACTAGACTCTCGACTTCTTTTTAATCATTTTATTTGATTTGTCTCCCCTTTTTGCGTCATGTCCATTTGATCTCTCCGTATGTGTTACTGCAAATTCAGCTACTAATCCGAAAAAGAATGACCATCAGAGGATGGATGGGATCCGATAAACATCAAATATTGCACCTTGTAAAAGGTCTTTTACTCATAAAAAACAAATATTAAAGAGGCGAACATCTGTCCGGAAGCCAGTGTAATCGTATCTTTCGTGAGTTCAGGAAACGGAAATCAATCTTTAAAAATGAAATGGGGCTTTAAAGAGTTTAATAATCGATATGATCTTCGAAAGTTTTGGATTTTTGTAAGTTGTTTACTCTGTCTGAGTGATGTTGAACAGTGTTTGTCCATACTGTAGTTCATTGAGGGCGGTTGTTCTTTACTTTTTGCACTTGTTTTTGTTGCATAACAGAGCATGAATTTTGCGGCAATTGTTTTGCCAGTGATTTTGCTGGTGCCGCAATGAAACCACTACATAATATAAGGATGATGCGATCTAAAAATTTTTGCCTTGACTGGCAAAAAACCCGATTTCTCGGCTGGAGGGCTCTCAGCCAAGGAATTTGAAATTCTTGAGCAGAGACAAAATTTAAAAAATCTTTACGACGAGAGAGCAGAAATTGCGTAATATTGGGCAATGGCTACGCAATTTTAGTCAGAAACCTTTACCTAAATGAAAACTGTTACATCATGTGTTGAGTAAGAATAAAAAAACAAGTTGTGATTTTGATGGATGTTCATTTTGGCGTCTTTTGTTCACAAGTCAGTCATTGTTATTAGTTTTTGCCTTCTCCTGTGATAATGTGAGTATTGTTTTTGTTTTTTTACACAGGGGATTCGGATTTTACTTATAAATAAAAACTTTTATTTACTTATAAGTCCCAAAAATTCACTTATAAGTAAAAAAAAGGCGGAGCCTATTTTGCTTTACTTATAAGAAAGTACTGTAAAGTAGTAATTTTTTAAATTTTTTTCACAAATACTCGATTTGGGAGTTTTAGATGGTGCTGATTTCGAAAATAAAACATAACTTTATTATAAAAACAAAAAAATAACACAATTATGTACAAAAAACAGCAAAATTAATTACAAAAAACAAAAAAAGTAACGAAATTATATACAAAAAATATAAAACAGCTAGAACTAGCGGTATGCGAGCTCTAAGGTGTTGTTGAAGGACAGCCTTGCGTCTAGCATCTGCATATCGGCAAACGTGAAAGCCACCGATGTGTTGGTGCTATACTTTACAGTGCTACTCAAAAAAGTAAACATCAAAATAAATTGATGTCATTTTCGAAACCAACACCCCCGATTATCCAAATTTCGATACTTGCATCGAAGAAAAATAATACTTTTCGGTTTCTCGAATCGTCTTTTTCCCCAATCGTCCCAGTTCCTGCCATTACATCTCATTTCAATAATTTGCAGACCTTTATGATGTCTATAATTCTCTACTTTGCTTACTGATCTTTAACGAAATTCGGGCGGTCTGCGAAATTCAAGACGGCATTTCCAGCTTTCGTATTGTCATCTGGGTCACTAAACTTATGGCCATAAAATTTTACGACGATAAACTGGCCTCCCTTTATATTCGGATTTCTGTGCTCCAATTCTCTGAGCCCTGAGGCAAAAAGTCCAATCTTATTTTTCTTTAAAAAATTTTTGTACCTCAAAAATGCGTCTCAAACAGAAAGAGTGCAGAGAAAGAGGAGAGAGGCAGGCAAATGATGAGAGCGATCAGCTGGCACGTGTTTTACTTATAACCCGTGCGAGAGGCGACAAACCTTTTATTCTCCCTCTAATTGTAGGTCCTGTGAGGACGTGTTGGGATCATGTGTTCTCCATCTTCCAGGCATTGTAATCTGATCGAAGAAGGTAATGCGAACAGAGAGAATACCATCACTGCCACCCATATCCAACGTCCTGAACGTGAGTTCATTTCTTAAATTTGTTCTACTTCTAATTGTAAAACAAGAACCTTCAACTTTTCTATCCATTATCTCGCGGTTTTCAAAACTAGCCAAAATGCCGACGATTATAATTTTTTTCACCTTGAATATCACAAAATAAAATTTAATTTTGTCATCATTAAGCCTTAAAATTTGGATGTTTCTTTCTAATCCAAAGTTTTCTTCAAAATGAACTAATCAAAATTTATTCGAAAAAAAGAAAGTCATCATCCGTTTCAGAAATGGCTCACACCGAAGTCTACAAGCAAAGTTTCACGATGGTTTCCTCCGTGGCGGGTACCTTCTCAGCCACCTGAGTCGTCTCTAATCTGTTTTAATATCACGATGACGCTGCCAACACGATCAGACCATATATGTATATACTCCCTTCGATCTCAGTCATCGTTCTGTAAATAAGATATACATTAACATTATCGAATAAACAAATCATCGCCAGATCTGAATTGGGATCTCCCGCAGAGGGAAATAATACCGATGGAGGTCATTGCGGCCTTTTATAGCGGTTTTTGGGGCGTCTTAAAGAAGACGGCGAACGGGCTGGAAACTAATTTGGATAGATTGTAAATGAGTGATTTGGAGACGGGGATACGATGGGTTTTGGACAGGGCACGGGGTCTGGATGAGAACGTACAAAAATTGCTGCTTGGCGATGACATTAAAGGTAAGACTGAGCACTAATACTTGGCTTAATAGTACTCAGCATTAGACAGTAAATCTTTTAGTTCAACTTCATCAACTGCTCACTGACAAATTACAGTTGCCTACAGTAATCCTATGTATCGCTCGGTATTTATACGAGAAAGATGAAAAGAAATCTGCGCTTATCGTTCTGGACCTTTTCGATCGTGATAATTACGCCCAATCAAGGTTGTACCGCAAACTCAGAGAGAGATTACTCTTGGAGTTGGAGGAATATCAAGAATACTTGAATTATGGCACTGGTCAGTCTATTTTTTATTACTTTTCACATTTTTAATTTTGATTTTTCTTTATTTTGTCGCCTTTTTTAGACTCCTGGAATTGCAGCTTGATCTGCGCTTTTAATGGCAGCGATTTAGCCTTGAAATATTTATGGGACTGGAAAAAGGTAGTCAACTTTAGCCGGCCTTCTCATCGTCACTCCATTACTACTTTGGATGACTCTATTTCCATTTCAGATCTCGCCAAACGACCCAAAACTTGGTCTTTTATTCTTGTTTTTGAATAGATTTAATGACGCCAAATTTGAATTGGAAATGAAAAATCAAGTGACGGAAGAAGGCCTGGGGGATATTTGCTTGTGCTATATGCATATGGTGAGTAAATATTGTGGCAGGTGTATAGATATGCGTATCATAAGACGAGATATGACTTTAGCAATGGCCCCATCTTGCCTTACCCTACCTAACAAAGCTGCATTTACTCAGCAATGATATCGAGACAAAGTTTACAAGCTTCCTCGAGCGATGCCGTTGTCTGATCTTTATGAATAAGACTTCTGAAGCCTTAAAGTTATTGACGGAGGGGAAGAATGCATTAACAATATGTGACCAAGATGTAAGTGTCTGATATTATACATATAGTTCGGTTCAATTTTTATTTTTCAGCGGCTGTGGATCAACTTAACATTCACCCTTTGCCACCTCACAAGTCATCAATTGGCAAACTTTTACAACGAAATCTCCAGATTCATCAAATCCCTAGACTCCATAGATAATATCCCTTTGGACATGGAAATCCATCTTTTGGAAATGCTATCATTTTATTTCTTGACCACCAATCAATTGAAAAAGACTCTTCAGACATCTCAAAGCCTTCTAAAACTTCTGCTTTCGAATAACGATGACAATATTTATAGTCATCATCTAGCTACTGTCTATGGGATAATCGGAAAAGTCTTTATCGCAAGCGATGATTTTGTTTTGGCCGAAATGACATTACTCAAGGGCTTGGAGAAGGCGGGGGAAATCGGAGTTCCCACTCTGATGGTTGATTTACTCAGCATTCTGGTTGGGATGTATAGATCTATGAAGAATAATGTAAGTTAAAGGGGGAATGTGAGCCTTAGATTTGAAAAAAAAATATGATCTAACTCCAGGATCTCCGCCATCACTATCTAAAAGAGGAACTGGGCATTCTCTCCCAGTCCGATGGCTCTGAATCCATTTATTTCGAGTGGAAGGTCCGTCTGGATTACGGTATTTACCTCAAAGACGAAGCTCAGTTGGAAGATGCTGAACTTGAATTGGAAAAAGCTTTGGCCATTGTCCAGGAACTCCATTTATCGATTGAAGAAGCCCTGATCCATGAGATTTTGGCCGAGGTTTCTGCCGAATCAGGTGATGAACAGAAGAAATATTGTAGATTAGAACAAGCGAAGGAAATCTGGGTACAATTACCGTATCCCAAGAAGACGGAAAGGGTTTCAATCAAAGTGTTGGAGACTATGGAAGAGCTGAAAATTGTGCCCGAGGCAATAAAATTGGCCAAGGAATTGCTAGAAAGATCAGAGAGCAAGACAAGGGTTACTGTAACAATAATTTTGGCCAGAATTTTGATTAAAGAAAAGAAATTTGAAGAGATTTATTATTTATTAGATCAGGCCAAAAAAGAGGCCAAATCTCAAGGAATGGCCAAGGAATTGGGCCATATTTACGGACTTTTTGGAGAGTTTTACTTTGCGATTAATAATCGAAAAATGGTCAGTAGAATTTACAGTAAAATTGATTACTTCCAATTTAGGCCGTAAAAAATTTCTGTCGACAAGTTCAGTTCTTTGACTTTATGAACGATCCACAAGGGCAGACGGACACGTTGAAGTACATAATCATGCACAAAATGATCAAAAACGACATCTCTGGAGCTATAAAAGTCATCAAAATGAGAGTGACGGCAGCCGAAAAAGGATCCATAACTTTGAATGTAAGGCCAAAAGAAAATGAAATATTTTTAGTTAACTGTTCTTGACCAATCAATTACAACATTGCTCCAACTGAATGCCGATGATGACGTCATCGATTGTCTCAACAAAAAATCTGATCTTATTCTCAACAACAGCCTCCCCGATTCTTCGGATCAAATAATTGTGTTGATCGCTCGACTCAAATCTCTGAATCTCATGTACAAAGCCCAGACAATCCTCTCAACTTATCTCAATCAGAATCTCGAGCAGTGCGACGAAAGACATTTCCTTGAATTATCCACTTTATTGTCAGATTATGACCAACAATTGAGTGTCGATCTGCTGGAAAGTATCATCTACTCTGAACATTTCCATATTCAGCTTGTAAATCGATTAATTTATCTATATTTGGATATGGGAACGAGTGAGAAGGCCGTGGAATTGTTCAGAGATTTGACCAAAAAAGAGATCCATCTGGATTTCTTTGATGTCCTCACAATGAGTCTAGTGGAAGGGAGTATTGGCAGAGAAAAATGTGTGGAAATGGCATTGCAATTGAGTGGTACGACTTTTTTGATTTCAAGGATACTGTATTTTAATCGAAACCTAATTATTTTTGACCTTGTTTTAGAGGATAATCAAACAGAATTCTTCGATAATTTCAACCTGTACAACGAAATTCCCCAAGATAAAGTCAAACTTCTTTCACCGAAATCTCAAATTCACTGGCTTTTTTGTCATAACCGATATGAAGATTCGCAAATTGAAGTCTTAACCGACAATTTAATCAAGGAAAAAGTGATGAGATTAGCATTGCTAGAAGAAGACCCGAGTCAACTCTTGTGCACTACTACTTATAACAATTGGGATTTCGATTTCGTCACAATAATTCTGATGATCTTCTTTGGCGAAGACATCTTCGACTCGATTTACTCCTGTGAATTCCGAAAATGGCTAAAAATTCAAGTTGAGTGGACAAAGATTGGGAAAAAGTTTGAATGCGCAAATTTGGACAAGGAGAAACTCAAAAATAGCCTTCGAAAATACGACAACTTTGCGTATATTCATCGATTTGGTGATTATAAAATTGTCTGGATCAAGGAAAAGGACACAAAAAACATCTTTATCACCAGCACGTCTTCAAGAAATACCTTTTGGAATACGATGATTAATCGACTGGTCGATAAACAAAAGCTCCTCAGAATCTCCACAGATCACTTTCAAAGAATTCTAAATGAGTCTGCACATTTATTCGGCGATTGTTTGGACCAAAAGACTTCTGCT
Organism: Bursaphelenchus xylophilus; assembly: GCA_904066235.2. Classification (NCBI taxonomy): domain Eukaryota; kingdom Metazoa; phylum Nematoda; class Chromadorea; order Rhabditida; family Aphelenchoididae; genus Bursaphelenchus; species Bursaphelenchus xylophilus. The sequence goes on along the minus strand of CAJFCV020000003.1, from coordinate 4,902,627 downwards.
TCCACCAATTATTTCATAATCAATCCCCCCAATAAACCGCCAATTACCCATGACTCTTCAGTCATTATGATTGGAAAATCTTTTGAAGAATATCAGAAGATCCCTGGATTCATCCTCCTTTCCACACAAGAAGATGTTTTTCAAACATTAGATCAGGTCAAATCTATAAACAAATCGGCCGTCTTGTTGGTGGATCCAATCGAATTAAACCCAATATTCCTATTGGAGACAGAAGCCAGGCCAAAAGTATTGGTGTTGGTGGGAAGCACCTGGTCTCATCTACCTCTCTGGCCGGTCATTTTGACTTCAACGGACTTCTTGATGATCTACAAAACTTTTGAAGATTTCCAGAAAGAAATGATTCCGTGTTTGATTGAACAGGTAAATCATCATGATGAAAAGCAGTTGGATTTGGTTGGGAAAATACAAGAAGTATCCAAAAATGGTATACTCCACGCCAATTCAGACGGTGAAATCGATGTGAGGTGTAAATCAGTAAAGCTGAGAAATTCGTTGAGAAAAGTGAGTCATCATTGTCTCTGAAGTTGCGTAAGAGCTTTCAAAAATTATAATAAATATAATACTTTGAAATTTCAGGCTTTGACCGAAAACAACACATCAAATTGGCTAACCAAGCACCCGGAAATTATGGCAATTCCCGATGAACAAGGTAGAAAAATTGCTTTACCATCTTACTTGCAATTTACTTTAACATTTTTAGTCCTCCGATTTCTCGATTATCCAATGGCCAATATTTGTGAAGTAATAATCAATTCGACCGAACCACACAGGACGAATCTTCAGCATTTGTATTACGGTAAATAGAGGACTAAAAACTGATTACGATTTTCAGATTACTGTATCACACATCAAATGTTGGAAAAGGAAATCTTTCCCGTCCATCAGAAAGTGAGATATCGCAGTAGAAGGAAAAAGATGCGGCCCCGGTCAGGGATGTCATCTCGATGTTCTTCCCGCAGTTCCATGAATAGTGACGTCTGTCTGCTTTCCGAAGCCGAGACCTCCGATTCCGAATCCACCTCCCGGGTCAGAGTGATCGCAATAGGAATGGAGTAACTATTATACTCCAGAACAATATAAAAATTGGTTGCTCCCCAGTAACCATTTTTATACCCAGATAGTTATGTACAATAAACGTATAAGTTAATTTATTATGCTTTAAGCAATGGAGCTCCTGTTAGTAGACAATATATCTTTTTTTATGACTTTACATTAACCCTCCATCCGAACATTTTTTTGTCAATGCTCGCGGTTATTAGATTCGTACTGTCGGTCTCATCAGACCATATGGCGGATGTCACTAATGCTGTATGGCTCTGAAAAACAAACACATCAAAGCCATTTCAGGCAAAAAATAAGTACACTACACTTGAATCTACCCATAAATAATTAACACTCACATTTCCCCGATGAAGTCGGCCAATTCTATTTCCGTTGAGATCGTGTATATAAACATGGCGATTATCCAATGGAATGGCCATAAGTCGACTTTTCGTTGATGCGCCGACCTTATTGACTCCGCTATCAAAGCGACTCGAGGCGATGGCACATCTCATATTTCTGAGGTCCCAGACCTTCACCGTGCGATCATCTGACCCGGAAATGATGTGATGGTTTGCCGCGAATACCACGGAATTGACAGCACTAAAAACAAAACAAAGATTCTTGAAAAATTTCTAGACTTACGCATTATGTCCCTGGAAAACGGCGACAGATCTCATGGTCTCACGGAAGTCCCACAATCTGAAAGTGTGATCCCGACTTGCTGTGGCGACAATCTTATTGGTCTTGTGACTAGAGCAGAAGGTTAGTTCACTGTCATGCCCGGTCAGGACATTAACCACGGTTTCATTTTCCATGTCATAAATATTAGCAGTTCTGTCCCAAGATACCGTAATCAGCTGTTCTCCGCCCTGTAGGAACTCTGCCCCGACTACAGCGTCAGAATGACCGGAAAACACTCGAAGAGGCTGGCGGATGACAACAGAGGCTGGGCCGACATGTTCATCTGAAATTTTAGCCATTACAGGCAAAAAATTAGCGGGTATAATGGTAGATAAGAAATTTCCCTTGCCTTCATTGTCGATTAGTTTCTCCGAAGTTGCATCCAGATCATCTTCGGAGCTATTATTTGGCTGGGATGATTCATTCAAAGAAGACGTCTTCCACAAATGGACAGTCCTATCTCCACTGGCCGTGAGGACAAAAAATTGATCGTTTGTAGAGATATCGGGCATGAGAGAGATCGAGTTAACGGCACCATTATGCCCATCGTATTGGAATAGACATTCTCCAGAGTCGGGGCAAAATATCCGAGCAGATTGATCTAAACTTCAATGAAGAAAAAAAACTGATGACGAACCTGCTGATGCACTGGCGACAAGCGCATGGCCGTTGAAAGAGCTTGTAGCTAGGGCTAAAACGGCATCCTGATGGCCCTCAAAGGAACGAACGAAGGAATGTTTCGAAGAATCTGAATTCTGCCCAGACCCAACCTTTAAACTTGGGACAAATCGTTGAGGGGGCCTTCTGAAGGCTGACTTCCACTTTTGCTGCCTATCTAAAGAACATGATGTTTCCCCAATTCACATTACATGAAGAAATAAAATTTCATTCACTTACACTTCTTCTGTGCAGCTTTAATTTCATTAAAAATGGAAGTCGAAGTGTCAGGAGACTTGATGAAATCATTCAACGAATTCTCTGGTGCCTGTCCCAATCGTATTTTCACTAAACAGACGTCAAAATCATCGAGTGGACTTACATTGACAGTTCTCAAGGTATAACGTTTCGAATTCTTTGTCGATTTGTGAGAATAATTCATACAATCGTTGCCTGAAGTTTCACAACATTAATTTCAATGTTTTAGCTTGCTCCCGTTAAAAATAAAAAATCTCACTTATATCCGGGAGTCTCAACGGAAGTGTCATTGAAAAAGGAGCTGATGTGATCGGCCTGTGCGCGGCTCCTGTCCCCAGAATGGAACGAGGTCACTTCCTTCTCCTTACTCATCCTCGCCTCCGGGGAGCTCCAAACAAACCGATATTTTCTTCTTGCAGAAAATATTTATGCATAAAGCCAATGAAATATTTCGCTCCAAGACTCGTAGAATAACTGCTCCCCGAAGAATAACTCACACCAATAAACATTACTGGGTGACGTCCAACTACACCACAATCCCAACTGACAATACTCCCCATCGAAATAAAAGGATAACAAACAATTTATTTTTTAATAACTCCAAGAAAACTGTAAAACAAGTAACAATTCACTTTAAACGCTCTCTTGGACTGGGGGTTCGTAGGCAGCATCAGCGCGGTCAACCTTACCACTTCCTGAAGAAGCGCCGAGCTCGCCGTGGATCTCCAGAAGTTTTCCAAGATCAAACTTGGGCTTTTTGACCACCTTAACCTTGCGGATATATACGTCTTGAAGAGGGTAGAATCGGGAGCAGGCCTTCTCGATGTCCTTGCCGATCGAGTCGGGGATCAGCTTGTTGACAACTTCGGTCAAGTTTGAGCCGTTCACCTCTTTCTGGATGATTTCGGTCATCTTGGCTCGGATCAGACGGACCTTAGAGGTCTGGGCGTAGCTTGTCTTGCGGACCTGGTTGGGGCTTCGCTTGGTGAATCCGATGACAAAGACGCGGAGGTGATATCCGTCAGTAGTCTTAACGGTAACGTTGGCCTCGATCAAAGTCTAAAACGTTAAACTAATACTGATCGACAACAGAACTGAGTCTAAAAAAGAGAAATTATACTCACGTGCCACTTCTTGACGATGGAGCAGAGCTTGTCACGGGTGAAGGTCATGCCATTGAAGTTGGTGAGACAGTTTCTCCCCTTGACTTCTTCAACGACCAAACGGAACTTTCTGAAGTCGAACTCGTTCTTGTTCAGATCACCAAGAGAAACCTCGAAGACACGGCCTTTCAAGAAATCGCTGGCAATTCCTAAAACCGAGAATAAAATAACCAATAAAACATTGCCTAAAAAACGAATACAGTAAAAATAAATTACTTACGGGTTCCCTGAGTTCTGTTGACGATGGTCTTTCCAACATCACGGTTGGTGAACTGAGCTGGAGCTTTCACATCATACCACTCCTTGCGCGAGAAAGGATCCGCGGCCTTCTTCTTACCTCCCTTTTTAGAAACTTTGGAGTTTTTGCCCACGGCCATATCTACTTGGCTGAAAACAAAATTTACAATAAGCGAACGAGAAAGTCATAAAATAAGACAAATTTCGCGAAGCTAACACAACAATCCCAAAGAATAAAAGGTGAAAATAAGGTTTCTGGGAAGCAAAATACGTAAATTGATATCTAGCGCTCAAAGCAGTTAAAACTTCATATAATAAACAAATTGGAATTCAAAGAATTCGCTAGTTACTATCAAATTCATATAATTGTAAAATTTCCTGATGGAAAAAGAGGAATTTCTCGTCGACTTTACCGTATCGCTCAGAATTGGCATTTCTTTTTCGCTTCGAGACTTAGCTTTTCTTCAAGTGATTTTTTTCCGTTTTTTTTCTTTTTTCGTTCACTTCATGGGTTGGCAGTTACGGAGGATGGAAGAAGGGTATCTGAACGGTCTTTTCCACAACGTCTGTGTTATCATGTATCAACCCTAGATGCCGTTCTTAATTTTAAATTGTTTATCTTTTTATTATTACTTTGGGGAAGGAAAAGATATCTCTCAAAACTGTCTGTTGTTTAGATGTATGGTGATCCGAAGTTCTCTGCGACATCTGTTGTGTAATCATTGATTTCTTGCAGACATCAGATTTGTGGTTATATTATTTTCCCGAAACGCGTTGTAGTAAAGAAAACAAAGGAGCGTTCGACGTTTAAAACTCGTGCTTTGTATAAGCTGTTTATTATAATTCATTTTCATCGAATTTCTTCTAGTTCTACGAGGATACCTCACGCTCACAAAAGACATGCCTCTGGGGCATATATCTTATTCAAGGGAGGACTTTTTAGCCCTCAAATGTCAAGCACATGAGGCCCTTCTTCCGCAGCATATGAGCAATGCCGAGTATCTGAAGTAAGTCGATCATTCATATGTCATTGCTGACTTTAGTGCTGACGGACAGTTTGTGCCGGACAAGTATGTGGAAGGAATGTGGAGGACTGAGAAGGGATCAGGAAAAAAGAAGACGGATATCCCTGACGCTTTTTCTAATGGGTCATCCCTTTCCCCACAGCGCCGAGGTTTCTCCAGTGGATGTAAAGAGGTTTCTAGTAATGGTAAGAAGAGTTAAAACTTCCTTTTGGTGTTAGTGTATTACCTATAAAATAGCCTGGACAATTAACTTTTCAGATGATACAAGCCTTAGACGTCGCGCTCTAAACAATAATCTTCCTGCCGCGTCGCAAAACTCGAAACGCCCAAAAAATGGGCTGAAAACTAGTAATACGCTTAGTTTCAACAAGAAGTTTGGTAGAAAAGACGAGAAAAATGAGGAGATGCCTGAATGGATGGACGGGGGACCAACCGATCACAACGAGATAATTACTCTTGGCGGATTTGAGGAGGACCAGAAGGCTTCTGGAGACCATAAAGACAAGCCATTCAGTAAGATTTTGAATTGATTTAAATACTTATTTTCTAGATGAAAGTTATTACCCGTATTTCTTTCAGACTTGCGAGATTTGATGAAAAAACCAAACGAAGAAGTGAGCCAAGCTCAGTCTTCTGTTCTCCCAGATTCCGATTTAGAATTTGCAGCTCAGTTTGGTCTTCTTGATGTTGGTTCGATAAGCAAACCTGTAAGACTGTTATTCTTATTATTATTGGTTTTCAGGCTCTTTCAATGTCGAACGAAGCACCGAAACAAAGCAGGTTAAGTCAATTCTTCTCAGAGAAACCAAAGGAGTCCCCGACTTCAACACTTCCTCCAGCCGTAGCCATGTTATTAAAGGGGGCCAGAGGCAATCAACCAGTGGAGAGACACGCCCAAGCTATGGATGAACGAACTTTGTTGGATCACTTTGCTCGTAAGTATTTGTTTTTTTTTTTGATTGGATTTTAGGAATCAGAGAATATTCACTGCAATTTTAGGGTCAGAACGAGCTCCAGAACCTCTGAAGGAACCCGAAGAAGACTCGTGGGATGCAGATGTGGAGGAATTGAAGAAAGTACTGAGCGATTATACCCCTGGAGAGACGATAACAAATTTCGACCTGAAGAAGGAGACGCCTAAGCCGGTTCAGTCAACTCAGAGTCCCCCAGTGCAGTCAATCCCGCCGCAGACACTTTCCATGCAAGGGCAACCGGTCCAGCCTCCTCCTGCCCCAGGCGCCCCGTTCTTGCCCATGCCTCCTAATATGCCCAGGATGCCTCAAATGGGTCTTCCGATGGTGCCTGGTCCTAACGGATTCCCCATGATCCACCCTGCTTTTATTGCTCAAGTAGAACATTGGGCGGCTGCGGGTCAGCTCGATCTCTCCAATCCACGAGTAGAGAGTATGTTGAATCATATCAAGTATCAAAAACAACTGATGGGTGTCCCAAACATGCCGTTTATGCCTCCGATGCCACCTCCGAGCTCTTCTGGAGAGCGGTCTTACGGCCCTCCATCAAGTATGCCGTCGAGCAGATCTTCCCCTGCCCCGACCAGAATGAAACCAGCTTTTGATCTGGTACCAACAGCAGTTATGCTTCAGCAAACAAAGCAGCAACACAAAGAGGATCGGGAAAGTAAGTGAAGGTATTTTTTGGACTTGTTTTATTTATTTGGTCTGGTTTATTTTATCGAATTTTGTGTTTTAGCACCCGGAACATTGACGGATAAGTCGAGAAGTGGTTCTAATTCATCCCTGGCAGGCCGTCGTCCCTCGAATCCCCCCGAAATGTCTCAACCAATGGGAGGAATGCCTTCAGCCCCTCAAATGAACCCTTCTTTTATGGGACCCCCTCCTTCGATGGGTCCTTTTGGTCCAGGTGGATATGCGCAAATGGGTATGCACGTCTTTCCAATTCCGCATCCCATCGGTGAGACTCGATATTCAAAGACTTGATATTGTAACAGTGCTTGTGATATCATTGGACGTTGTTTATCGTGGTCGAACTAATTGGATGGTCCTTTTTTCTGTTTTATGAATTAATTTTTTTTCTGTTTAGCTTTACAAATGGATGCAAAACGTCTCCAAGAAGCCCAACAGCGGGGTGATGCGGCAGCCGTAGCATATCTCCAGAATAGTATCCAAACTCAACTACAAGCTTTATCGTGTCTTCAGAATGCGGCCGCCCAGAATATGGGGCATGCACCACCGATGGCTCCTCACCCGATGGCCTCGCAAATCCCCCGGCAATCTGACTCTCCGTTTAATGTAAGCCTCTATGATAAAAAAGATTTTTTATGTGGTTCCAAGTTTACTTTCCTTGTTTCAGCGCCCATCCAATGAATCTCCGATGGGTTCAGTGCATTCCAATCAGTCGGCCGATCCCTTCCGTCAGCAGAATCCGGGGCTCCCCACCGTTTTCCAGAAGCTTACCCAGTTCCACGATCAACAAAGAAGTGGTCCTTCCAATCTCTCAATCTTGAACAAACTCCCACCTCATGTCCGGCCAATGACTGTCGAGGAATTGGAGAAGCAGTTGGCCTCGTCTTAATCTGAACCAGCCGTGGTCGTGTGGGTTTTGGTTTGATGGTGCTGCGTTCTCTTTATTTTGTCTTGTTTTTGCATATATTATTATACTAAGATGGGTCCTTTATGAAGATGTATTTTCTCTATTGCTAAAGTTGGTCTGGGACTCTGCTAGTCCGGACTGAGTTGGGACCCTGAACCGGTGATTGTCATTCATTCTCTGTCAGCTGAAGTTATTCTTGGTCTTTTCTCATCCAAAATCCCAGCAATTTCTGCATTTTCTCATTCCGTTTTTCACTTCGACGGATCCCCCATCACACAAACGGGAAATGTATGTTATCCTTTATCTTTTTTCTCCTTTTTCTGTATTGTCTAGGCCCTGAGGGCAAGCCAAAATATTTATTTTGTCCATTTTTGTCGCTTATTTGTTTGACTATTAAAGCAACAACTTTTTGAAAAGTCCTGTAAATTCCGTTCGTATCGTGTATACTTGAACAGAATAATAGAAAAATTGGATTGGCAAGAACCTGAGATGGAGGCACTGGAAAAGAAACCGAGATGCTTTTTCGCGGTCTTAGCCACCTTTCCGACTTCTCCACGGTTTCCGGGACGTCCTCCTGATCCGTGAGGGGTTCAGGATGAGTTTCTTCGACTCCTTCAACACTGTTGGACGATTGTTGAAGGAAGATTATCGATATTTTAGAACAGTCATATTTATTGACCATCAGTCAATATTTCCTTTACTCCAGGGTTTCTTCGGCATTGTAAGAGACATACTAGTCGCGGAAAAAAGTCCTTAGAATTTTCTGCGACTCTGCACTGTGCATGAACCCGAAAAGTGCTTTTGCACAGTGCAATTTTCTTGTTTTTGCCTTATTGTCGCGCGCGATTCTCGCGACAAATCAACATTTCGGAGTGCGACGAGATTTGGGGGCCGCGAAAAATTCCAAGGACTTTTTTCCGCGACTAGTATTCAACGATGCCGGGAGCCTCTAAAATATTCAAATATAGATTTTCAGAAGACAATTTTTTTTGAAAAAGAATTTCGACTTGCTCGGCCGAAAGTTTGGAACTTGTAAAATTTATTACAAAATTTATAATACATTATAAGCACGACCCGTAATTAATCTTTTGCATCAGCGTTGTGAAAGGTTACGCTTGGACGGGTCTCTTGTGGGGCGCTCCATTTCTGTCCATACTGCGGGAAGAATGACTCTGAAATCATTTAAATTGCAATGTGGGTTGCAATCACATGACATAAACTTGTTGAAGGGGACTTACGGGTGTTGTAGATGGAGGTCTGCTGCTGGCGGCACTCCCATTGGCACTTTCCTTTCCTTTCACTCCGAAATCAATTCTGGGGGAAGCTCGGGATTTGAAATCGAGTTTTTGAGTGGGAATTCTCTTGTCTCCACCACCTAAAGGATGACATCAAAATTGGTGTTCGTATAGGGACTTTAGTTACTTATAATCTTATAAAGGAAAGTATCTTTTATAAGAAGAGGTAACTAAAAAGATATTTCAGATATCCCTCGAGTACCCCTACTCTAATGCGGAGTCTGAACCTTAACTACAAGATTCTTTGAAGAAACCCACCAGGAACATGTGTAATGTTGGCCAGGGATCCAACCCGACTTCTGGCTTCGATCTTGACTGGTTTGTGAAGGATCTTGACCTGAGATGGAGGCGGTTTGTGGTTGGAATGAGAGTCCACTCGACTAAATATGGGATCAAATCATTAAAATCATTTTATATCCCCTTACCTTCTTACATGGGCATATCGATTCTTCATCGGCGGAAGACTGGGCTCCCTTTTGCTTGCGTTCGACACATTCGAAGCCTGTGATCCCGGTCGGACTGAGGCCGATCTCATCCTGAATTTTTCAAAATTATTTTTTTAAATTGGTTTCTATGGGGGTGAGGTAAAAAAGAAAGGTCTGTAATATCCCGGACATGTGCATTTCCGAGAAAAATAGGAATTTTTATAATGACTTCTTTCTGGAAATGTCCAATGGATAAGGATGATTATTCTAAACAAGCGGATTTTTGCAATGGATGACAAAAAAATTTATTTTTTAACAGCATTGTAGGATAGCGATGCTGATTGGACAATACGGCTATTTTTATCAGCAAATCTAAATGAAACCCAAAAAATGAGACAGAAATCAAAGCAACTTCCACTAGACCACTCGTTTTGGAAGGGTAATCTCTGAAAACATTGCGATTCTTTTTGCAATATCCGGAGATTAAAGAGGAAAGGGAAAAGAATGGGCGACAGGATGGGGGCTAATGTCCATTCAAAGCAATCATTTGTCCGTCCCTTCTATTGGATGAAACGGGGATTCTAATTTCTGGAAAAGGCGTTTCTGGAGAAAACAAATAATCCAAAGTGACTTTAAGGAGATCTCAGAGACTTTTCAGGAGGGAAGAGATTTCGGATAATAATTTCTACTCAAATTTTCAATGATACGGCGACTGCAATAAAATTTTGCTGTAACATATGCAGTTGTCAATTTTTTCACCAACAAACGGCTAAAAAATGCCTTTCCTATGTACCCAAGGCATCTAAAATTCCTGAAAAGGTGTAAATTACAGGTCTCAAACATCCGTCTGGACATAACAGACCTCTAAAATAAACTGTTGACAGTTTACGAAGAAAATACGAGTAAAGTTCCCGTGCAATTCCCTCGATTTTTGATTGCACAATAGGAATTACCGTTAATTACTGTTTTATTGCGTAATTCTCAAGGGAATTATGTATAAAATGTTATATATCGGAGATCATTATGACTTTTTTGAGCAGAAAAAAGTGTAACAACGCGGAAATTGGCAAGGAAATTATTATAAATGGCTTTACGTTTAAAAATAGGTGTAAAAAACGGGCGGGATTTATGAAGCAAAAGCGTTTTTTGCGTGATATCTTGTAGGTGCAAAAAATAAAACGCAAAATTTTACTTGCGAGGAAACAAACTTGCCAAAATTGGACGAAAAAATTAATCGAAAATCGCTTTAAGTCATCCATTTACAGTAATCCAAGTCCGGGTTTAAGTCGCCCGGTGACTCCACATTCCCCAAATCTCTATAATACCCGTTTAGAGTTGGTCCCGAGTAAACTGAGTTTCTCTCCCCATAAAAAGACGAGCTCAGATTTTCGCAAGGCCTTAAAGAGAAGGGCCCTGAGGGGCTGGGAGATGGCCTCAACGACAAAGGGAGCGAGAAAACGGGAAGATTTGAATGGTTCGGCGTTTATTAAATTCAAGGATTATTCGACTGGAAAAAGTTTTTTGGAAAGCGAACATAAATAATTATAGGGTACATCGGAGGTGTCGTTGTATTTCGTTAGCCATCTGGAGGCGCGAAACCCGTCCTTTTGGTCGACAGTCAGAAGAAAAGTGGTCGGAAATACCCGTCCAACATTATGCATGCCCTTCAAAACATGACACCCGAGTCCCCGGACTTCCCACAGCCAAACTTTTCACTTCCCGCATCCTCCCTAATGCGCTAAATGTTCGAGATGCCTCAGGGAATCAGGAATTTTCTTCACAGGGCAACCAGAAAAGAAAGAAAAAAGGTGTGGAGATCCAATTTCCCCGAATATTTGCCTACCAAATGTCGGCCCTAAGGACATGAAGACGTATTACATTATGTCTCCGGCATGGCCACATAAAATAATGCCGCTTTTGGCATTTGCCTTCCCTCCTTTCCCTCTTCCCCGACTCTTTTTTGTTTCACAGTCAATTTAACAACGTGGAAATAAAAAGGAAAAACGATATAAAGGTAATCCAAAAGAACCAGTCATGCCCATAAATAAAGAACAAAGTAATACGAGAAGGATGACTGGGGACAGGACTACCGCTTGTCTCGTTCTGAAATGGCGGCTAGATTTTGTCTAAATTTTGCAAAATGCCAAATGAGCCATGTTTTAAAACACGATTTCTGAGTCAGTGAAGCAGCCTTTAGTTAGGCCGTGACATAGAAAATTTCGATCTCGGGTTTTTTGCCTTAATGTGACCGACATCGTCCTAAAAACTTATTGGCGAAACAGTTTTGCCAACTTCCGCCGTTAACATAGTTATTTTTACAATTTATTGTTTATACAGTAATCCACAATAATTCAGTAATGACCATACTGACATTCATGAAATTGTGTATACTGATGTTTTGGAACACGTAGATTTCAAAAAAAGTGGTTTTGACTCATTAGGATTACTGTAACATACCAAACTGCCGATTCGGCCGCTAAAAATCAGCCGTAAAAAGTTTGTTTCTGAAAACCCACAGCTGATTTTTACATATGTTAATCAGCATAAAATTCTGCCCTATAAACGTTAAAAAAAAGTCCAAAAAGTGGGGCGGCATTTTTCATGGTATAGTGGTTTTCGGTCAGAACTACCAATCCAGCGTCCCGAGTTCGAGTCCGCCTGGATGCAAAAACCAAAAATAAAGCGTGAATTAGCTTTAATGTGGTCTTGGGGTCTGTATGAGGGAGACTGAATAATTTTAGGCATAGACGATATCCCTATTAGAGATAAAAATGGATTTTATATAATTTTAGATGATAAATTCGTGAAAAATAAAACGTCTTCAAATCGCTTGAAATTGATAAAAGATCTTCTAGGAATAATTCTAAGCAACTTTTCCGTTAGGTTTTTTTGATTGCTTACTGTACCATGGAGTACTGTAACATAAAACCCGATTTAGTTTTTCACATACCACAGAGCGCAGAGGCATCGGACTATCACTGTTATGATAGAAATGGTTAAGAATGAGTCGGTTGGGACACCAAAATGTTTCTATGGCCGTACGATTCAAAAGATCTGAGAAATCTCCCGAAGTTTCACCAATTGACGATGATATGAATACACACTGGAATAGAGATGGACTTTTATTTTAAATATGCAGCGCGTATGGTTTGAACCGTTTAAAAAAGCCAACCAAAAAAATTCAAAATTTCATTGAAGAATTTAGAAGAAAACCACGGTTAAGGAAAAAAAGTTTTATGTTACAGTACTCCATGGTACAGTAAGCAATCAAAAAAACCTAACGGAAAAGTTGCTTAGAATTATTCCTAGAAGATCTTTTATCAATTTCAAGCGATTTGAAGACGTTTTATTTTTCACGAATTTATCATCTAAAATTATATAAAATCCATTTTTATCTCTAATAGGGATATCGTCTATGTCTAAAATTATTCAGTCTCCCTCATACAGACCCCAAGACCACATTAAAGCTAATTCACGCTTTATTTTTGGGTTTTGCATCCAGGCGGACTCGAACTCGGGACGCTGGATTGGTAGTTCTGACCGAAAACCACTATACCATGAAAAATGCCGCCCCACTTTTTGGACTTTTTTTTAACGTTTATAGGGCAGAATTTTATGCTGATTAACATATGTAAAAATCAGCTGTGGGTTTTCAGAAACAAACTTTTTACGGCCGATTTTTGGCGGCCGAATCGGCAGTTTGGTATGTTACAGTAATCCTAACGAGTCAAAACCACTTTTTTTGAAATCTACGAGTTCGAAAACATCAGTGTACACAATTTCATGAATGTCTGTATGGTCATTACTGAATTATTGTGGATTACTGTATAAACAATAAATTGTAAAAACAACTATGTTAACGGCGGAAGTAGGCAAAACTGTTTTGCCAATAAGTTTTTAGGATGATGTCGGTCACATTAAGGCAAAAAACCCGAGGTCGAAATTTTCTATGTCAAGGGCTGCTACACTCACTCAGAAATCGTGTTTTAAGATCAGGACTTGAGGAGAGTCAACCGACTATCTTTGCCGAGCAGAGACGATGACGTATGAAATGACTAAACAAAAAAATTTTTGGCGGAACTAAATCTGTTACGAAAAACTTTTTTTTTGTGGATTGGAACACAACAGGGCCTGATCTCCGTTATTTAATAACCCCCCTTCAGAAGATATAGAATTTTACCGACTTGAATTTACCTGGAACTAGCTCGGGATGGCGGACTTGGAGGAACATCAAATGCCTGAGCGATCTGTTCTCGAGGAGTTTGATCGGCGGTCATTCGCGTTAGACTGTTCGACGGAGTAAATGGAGGTCTGCAATAAGATGATTATTATTGACCAATAAGGTTGATGATGAAATATATTTTGTGTACTGGAAATACCTGAATATAGCTCCACTCTCAATGAGTTCCGACTTGAGACTAGCTAGGCGCGATGATCTACGTCTTTGAGGAAAAATTGGCTGGCCATCTGAAAATATTAGGATTACTTTTCTGTGTAATCTATTTATAATATAAAGATGACTTTAACTGATCATTACCCCCTTCATTGGTTGGATTTGGACTTGTCAGATTAGAGTTGATATCCACGGATTCAGAATCCGGATCCGGGCTCAAAGAAAGGCGAATGTAACCGGCATCAGAACGGGCTGATTTCTAAAGTTCGTGGCCATGTTTCTTCCATATTATCTTATACTTACCAATAGTCCGTTATGCTCATCCTTCAGAGGAATGGTCAGATCAATTTCCCCAAAACTCTCAATAGTCCTACTAAACTGCATAACTCTTCAAACCAGGAACTTTACAGAACGATGAGCAAAATGACCGACTTCAGCGCAGAATACGGAAATTAAGTCCTTAATCGGGAAGTTTATGGGCAGAGTTTATAGGGCCTGGGGCGTTAAATGGTTCGGGCATGGGCCATAATATGGACAAATCCAATCATTCAGAGGGCCGCGACAACAAAGCCGACTGGGAATACGCATCAGAGCATTAAACAGACATAAATTCATGAACACACATATCGACCGACGTAAGTGCGCGTGATGGAGGCGGAGGAGGACCGAAGATCCTAAAATAGGGAAAGCTTGGAAGAGGAAATCTCGGATTGGCCTCTAGTTTTGCAAAGGAAATCGTTAATACCCGGATGGTCCTAAAATAGAAATGCCCGCTCTGTCAAGTTTTTGGTTCTAGCGCTTCAAATATGGGCAACAAATTCAACGATCGTTACCGACGGACAACTTTTACTACGACAATGGCCGTACAACGCAGGTTTCTTGTAATAGAAGCAACAATTTTAAAAAGTATGCCAAATAATAAAATCTCTTAACATACCGTACTTTATGCACTTTATTTACTCATCTCACTGAATAATTTGACCATCAAATATAGCGATAAAACTAGAATAAGGGCAAGAATCAATTGAACAACGACATGAATAAGGTACCGTGATCCCTTTTCTTCGAGGTCTTCATGAAGAGGGCCTGCTATCGTCATTAGCTTTCAAATTACCCAAGTTTAGACACTTTGCGGACAGAGTAAATACGGTCTAAATACTACCTACCACTGTTCCCTTCGTTTGTTCGGAGGCCCGAATTATAAAACTCGGCCATTGAATTGCCAGACTATAATGTTAACACGGCTTCTCTCTTCCAACTTTCCAAGATTTCAACATTTCAGATGTTATTGGGCTACAATTTTATTACAATTTTGGTAAATTGCTTCATAAAATAAAAATTTTACTTCTTGTGAGGACTACAATGTTTGCAAAAGAATTATTAGAAAAAAGGAAAGGTTAATTGAAAGATCCATCAAGTGTAATATTCAGAATGGATATGGATTTGGATTGCTCTGGACTTGTAGAGATCTCTGGATTAATCAAATCCTTTAAGCCATGCCCCAATTTACATTTGTGCTCGAAATTGAAGATCTCCCGAATCCGACAATCCGCGATTCCCTCGGCATCCGTAAAGTAATCGTCGAAGGGATAGTTGATTACTGGGGCTGGCTAAAATCACTTTTTTTTCGCATTGGTACAGTAATAGAAAGACGAAGCTAGGTTTCTGATATTAATTTAAAATAATAAAATTTTGAAAGTTGTTTGCCCTTTTTAGGAAATGTTTGCCCCAAGAGTTTTCCGTTGCCAGGCGTCTCTCCTCATTTTCTACGGTCTCTCTACAAAAATCAATTTATCCATGAAGTCTGCAAATTGCAAAATGGAATTTTTGCAGGAGATCTGTTCAACGCACCCCTTTTTATTCAACTCACCGCGTTCCTTGCACTTTTGTTTCCCCTTCCATCCACATCACTACCCTGATACTCATGTGCCGACGCAATGATATGATTGAAAGGCGGTAAATGCATAGAAATAAAGCAGCTCAACACAATGAACACAGTAATCAGACCTCCTACGACACACCAAGTAAGGCGCTCTTTAACCAGGTGGTAATTGAAAGAGGCGATCTGAATCACCGTTAAATCTGTTGGCATTACACCGAGGGAGTGGCTAGAAGAGCATTCATCACAATTACTTCTGCTTGAGATACGCATCTACCTTAATTATTGGTTTCGGGATAATTGTTTTGGGCTTCCACATCAGCCAGAGGGCTTTGTTTTAATCGATAAGCGAAAGAGACATTGTTTAGACATGGAGTTTGAAAACTTTACTTCAAGATCTAGCCACACTTATAAACGGAGGTAAATACATGATTAAAATAAAGCCAGCGGCAACCAGACATCCGACGCCAATCCCCACGAAGAACCAGAGGATCCGTTCTTGCCAGAGAAAACGCCGGTACTGATACAATTGGAATGGCTGCACGTTTCCATTTGTCGCGATCTGTAATCTCGTTCCCTGAGTCATCAGCAACCAGAAACTTACATCCATTTTGATCGCTAAATTTCCTCGATTGGACAAATGTTACTTACTGCCAGTTACGACTTACAACCGACGATATGCCCGAGGGTAATTACATACTGCCATAATAATTAGTGTTATCTGAACTGGCCGTTTCTATAAAACATGTTTCATACAAAGAGCTGCAAAGAATTTATTCTTATTTTCCAACAATATACAACATCTTGAGAGCCAGTTTTATCGTCGAGTGCCATCCTCGAAGAAGATACCTCCATCCAGAGCACAGTATTTGGGACAGATTCCCCGTTCTCCTTGAGGGCCTGGATGTCCTTGTTGGCCAGGTTCTCCAGATTTGCCTGGGGCTCCAGGATTTCCGGACGGTCCTGGGGGTCCAGGTGGGCCAGGCTGTCCTTCCGATCCAGGGCGTCCCGGTTCTCCCGCATCTCCGGGCAGTCCTGGGGGTCCTTGATCGCCGGAGGATCCTGGGTCTCCTGGCAGGGCGGGTGTGGAGATGGCTGGTCGTCCTGGATCGCCTCGAGGTCCGTCTCTTCCGGGCTCTCCGGGAGATCCATTGGGGCCGGGCGGTCCTTGAGGGCCTGGGGGTCCGTCGTTTCCAGCGCGTCCTGGATGGCCTGGTGGGCCTGGATTTCCCGGCTCTCCAGCTGGGCCAGGGAGACCAGCTTCTCCTGGTGGACATGGGGTGCATGGGGGCTCCGTTACGGCTTCGCAGATACTGCAATGATAAAGAAAATATTACAAGGATCAATTGGGTTTACATTAAACAAAATTGATGACTTACGCTGGGGGTCGTCCGGGGAATCCAGGTGCTCCTGGAGCGCCAGGCCGGCCGGGGATTCCATTTCGGCCAGGTGGTCCTGATGGTCCCGGTAATCCGGGCAGACAGCAGCCTGAGAAGGAAAGTAAAATAAGAAAAACAGAGTAATCGGGGATTTGTTTTCGATATAAAAACGGGATTCGACAGGAAATTACAGTCAGAAAAACGATCACATTCTCGGATCGGGATCAGCCGGTTTTAAAAAATCTTAAACATTCTCCGAGTCTAGACTCCCGATTATAAATTTAATTCACCTTCACATTGCGCGGCATGTCTTTTCGTCCTCGTCTGATTATTCTGAAGGAAGAAGGGCAAAGCAGAGGGCCCATCCTTGGGCAGGACGGCTGATCTGTATTGATTCATCTCCATCATCACTTCCTTCGCCGATATCTTCAAGAAATTGAGAGTTTTAATCAAACGAAAACTAAGGCTAAATCAAATCAGCTCACCTTACAAAACTCCATCTCATGATACACTCGATTGTGCACACTGGTAATGTAATTGTTCACCATGGGCAAGGTAATAAACACAGCGACTATGGCACAAAGAGATAGGGAGACGGCGGAATACGCGACGAACCGATAGGCCCGCTCCCGGACATCTGATTCCACTAGCATAGTGGAAGCAGGCCGAGTCTGAAATTCTGACTTGAATAGAACTGGAACAAGAAAGTAAACCGGGATATTTGGATAAGGTACTGCTTAGGGACAATCGACAACAGTTCCCCCAATTACGCGACAAATATGAGCCTCTTTATCAAATAGTGACAATCAAATGGTCATGGGTAATGTAAATTGACATAAAATTTGACTGACAAAGTTGTAACCTATAAGGATCGCCCCAGGAAGAGTACAACCAACCCGTCACCCATTTGCAGAAAGTGCACAAAATGAAGCGATTACATAACCATCAAATGCACCCTGAAACAAAGGAAGACGATCTCCCCTCTCTTCTACACCGTCGAACAGGAAATCCTCTCTGTAGAAGTCGACGGAAAGCCGATTCCGCACAGCGAATACAGTCCGCCCCGGAGGGCTTTCCGTTTAATCGCTCTGAGGAAATCGACAACCACTACAAGGCGATGAGAGCAGCGCCCGCTTAAATAATTTCTGGATCCATTTTTGGTTCGGAGACTTCTTTAACCGGCTTCGGAAGGCTGGCTTCCCCCCACCCACTTTCCGTCGAATCCATTTTTGTAAAAAGTAGATTAACATGAACAAAGGAACGGGGAAAAGAAAGTGATTAGGCAGGGAATGAATATTACGTCAGGAAACGGGGTCAGATCTCTTTGGAAAAGTCGTATTGGAAACGAGCGGAATAAATAATTCCATCACTTTCTGGAGGGTAATGCATGATTTGATAAGATGAACCCAGAACACCACCATTCACAAAAGTCAAGAATCTACTTGATAAAAGATCTCTCCTGATCTCAGAAGGACACCGAACCATAGAAACAATAAGTACTGTAGAAAATAATCAGAGATATAAATTCAGAGTTGACTGGTTTATCATTTTTGAAATCTTTCGTTGCTCCTTTTCCGCTCATCAACCGATTGTACTAAAATTGATGTGCAAGCTCTCAAAAGATTTTTTCTGAATGACTTGATTGCACAAAACCATCAAACATGGTCGGTTAGGTACTGCGGGACTCTTCTATTGGTTCAGAATTTGGGATTAATCAAATCGGTTATGGAAAAATGTTTTGGGAAAGTTTAGTTGAATTCCATATTTCAAAAGTGAGTTATTAGAAATTCTGCAGAGAATCTAGGCCGTGTCATCTCTTTTCCGCACTCTCGATGTTGCGTAATTATTCTGATCGCTTTTCTCCCCAAACGAGGGCTTATTAAACATCAGGAATCCACACAAAGAGATGATCCATCACGAAGTTGCATACAGTAATTAGCTGTCACTTTAATTTCCAGTAATCCAACCACTTCACTTCCTTCTTCCACATCTCTTTAATATCAATTTACAACCTCCAAACAGGGCAATTGTTAATGAGTAATCGTAGTGATTAAGTTGCAAATGGTCTCTGATTTCTCATTTTTGTCGTATCTATTGTAATGTAATTACTGTCTAAAGTCTTCCCTCTCCCTTTTCTTTTCTCTTCCTGGACCTAAATTCATCTCCTTTCCGTCGGTCACACTTTGCACGCAAAGAACTCGCAAAAATTATGATTTTTACATAATCGAAGTGACAGAAATGATGCGGTAAACGTTCCGAACGTGTTCGCAATCACCGTGAACGCATGTTTTGGATGAATGGAAAAGAAAGGAAAGGATAAGGTCGGGCATAAAAACAATATGGGAAAAGTTGGATTCGGTATGATGGAACGTACGACAATCAATATTGATAATTGCATTTCACACATTTGATTACGGAATAAAACACAGATATTGTTCTATTTTACATTATCATCATCTCAATCACAGATGACTTCCCAAATAACGGATTTTAATGAAAATTTGCAAAGAATTAGCTCGAAATTTTCCAAGATATTTGCCAGATGTTAGGCTCACGGTTTTCAGACGATATCGAGATTTGCCGGCCCAAATTTGCCAAAATTTTCATACTTTTTACAATTTTTAGGTAGCGGTTTGTGTATCGCCAAACCAAAGATCTCATTATAAGCGAAAAAATTATTACGATTCCTTTGTTCTTTTACTCGGAAAAGTAATCACGAGACTATTTTTTGGCCGGATTTACATGAATTTACCCTCCCGACCTTCTCCTTTTACTCCGGAGTTATTCAAATCTCTTCTTCAACAAAAAAGAGTGCCAGATTTGAATAAAATCAGGTGTCGAATATAAATAAGAACCCTTGTACACATTACTCAGCCGTCGTTTATTATGGCTGAGGCCTTCAAAAGGCGTGGCAATGACGTTAAATGGTGGGCGCTGTCGAAAAATGATTTCTGATATGAGTAAATCAGCCTTTCAGCAATGATTTCCTTATCAAAACACAGTTCTAATTTTGTCTCAGATCTTGTAGCAGCCTTTTTAAACATCAATTTTAGCTTGCAATAACTTCCCTGAAATTATAAAAAACATTTCTTTGCAGTTAATAATTAGTCATCGCCGCAGCCCTTATTGTTAGATGGAAAGAAAACCCGTATCTTTTTACAATTTAGGTTTGAGTCATTCATTGATGGATCGGGTCATAAGTTCTGTCGCTGAGAGCAATTTGGACTTTAAATTGACGATCTTTTGGATAATTTTGGCGAGTAAAAGGATGATATTTAAGATCAAGAGGAGAGCAAATCATGATCTAAAAGATGCTTACTTGACAGATAGGAAAAAATATTGTTTAGATTTCTCTGACGTCTGACGTTTTTCTCACGTGTTTCTTACTGTAGAATTTTACGAGAAAGGTTTGAAAATTCAAGCTAGAAGGAAGGTTCAAGAAGGTTCTTACGGTAAATTTTTTGCTGATTTAAGATGATTAAGACTTCGGCAAATAAAATTAGACAAGGGGATGTCGTTTTTTGAGGACTCATCTCTGCAAATGTTTGGCTATAAAAGACGCTGCCGGTCGGAAAAATTCGTGTCTTTTAATTTTTGCAGGGCTTTCTTTCCATTCAAACTTTTGTCCGTGTTTTTGAATTGCAACTCCATATTTTCAGTTGCGCCCTGTCCTTTTAAGAACCACTTTTAAAAAAAGCCTTACTGTAATTTTCTCTGTTTTTTGGTGCTTAAGACTTCTCAAAGTATTTTTCGACCACGAGATCTTCTTTGATAGATTTCTTTCTTTATTTCGTGAATCCAATTTTTTGCAAACTTTTTAGTCATAACCCCGTTAGCTACCGTATCCCCGAATGACACATAAATGTCATCTGGATGACTAACTGTCCGTACCATGCGGAATTCCCTTCCGCCGATCCGTTTAATTGCCCGGAATTATGTAAACCCGTTCGTTCCGCCGGCCCTTTTCTCATCCCTCAAGCCATGAGTCATCACTCTCTTGCTCTTATCCCGCGAAAACTTTGTTCGAATGGCATTTCGGTCCAAATCTTTTATTTATTACCCGGAGTGAGTCATTTCGACCACTTCGGGATGTTTTCAAATGCCGAAAGCAAAATGGGACGAAGTAATGATGGGGAAGGTTGAGAACGGTTCAAAAATTGTAAGGGAGACCTGGACACCTCCAGTTTGAATTGAATTTGAACATAATTTAACTGGTTTGACGACTTGTGATCACTGTTTAGTCATGCGTAATGTCTTCTTTTAATCATTTGATTTGCCGACAAAATATCCATTTAAATTTTATGAATCCTCAAGATGCCTTGGAAATTGAACAAAGTTTAGAACCGTTGCTTCGAAGATCTCTGCCTCATGACGGCCAGAATGACCAAGATTTATAGATAAAAATTTGTCAAAATTTTTGGTTTTAAGAATTAGGATCATATTCAAAATGATGACAATAAACTTTGCCGCATCTTTTTCCGCCAAAGAAAAAGATATATGAGTGAAAAACACGTCTTTTCTCAGACCGTCTCTCCTCACTTTCCACGTTCTCGCCCGCTTAATTTTAAATTTCAACTGTAATTTTGCTATTCTTTTTCCCAAAAAAACTGATATTTTGATCAAAAAACTTTTAAGATCTCCTACACAGCCTGAGATTTGTTCCTTTCCGAATTGCTTTATGTCGAGTTCAAGGTGAGTTCATATAATTTAGTTTTTGTGCTCTCCGACTGCACTCTCTCTCTCTCTTCTTGTAATTGCCAATCAGTTAAGGCGAGTGCTCTGAAAACAACCCCTTAGACAGTACTTTCCTTATCAAAGTAATCGTTTTCATTGGAAATAACAACTCGGCTAATTCAAAGCGTGATCTTTGTTACAACTTTTACTACCTTTTCCTTTGTATTTACTCTTGTTAACCTCAGAAAATCAAAAATCCGGATGACTAGACAACTTATTTTTTATTGCCCTCAGTTGTATCTAAAATTAGTCGTCTAAGTATATGTTTTTTATGGTTTCTTGTTAAAATTATCCCTAAGATAAAGTTCGAAAAATTACAATTTCTTCGTCAAAACAAAACCAATTCGGATGACCTTGTTCTTCCCCTAACGTCATTAAATGTTACACTCCCGATTATATAAACCTAATCTCTTTTGGAACCTTATCTTTATTTCAGAGCATTCTTTTTATAAAAAAGATCTGATTCATCTGTTTGAGTCAAAAGCGAAGAAAGCAAAAGTTTTTTGTCGAGACTCTCGATGAGTGGACATGAAAAAGTTTTGGGTTGGGATTTGGTTGTGTAAACGATGACCATTTGTAGCTATATAAACCCGGTTCCGTTGCTTGGCTAAAACAAGATTCTGTATTAAAGCTTTCGTATTTTTGCATGAAAAGAGCTACACCTTATGAAAAGACACCATTTTTGTTATTTTTATTGCCCTTTGTATACAAATACCCGTTCAAGATAAGAGTAATCATCCGGCGATTACCTTTTTTGTTCGTCCTTTTTTATACTTTTCCAATATCAATACCTTTCGTTTTCAGATAAAAATGCAAGCCAAAAGTCTAATGATTGAGACCAGGGACAGGCAGCGGTACATGGTGCCATTCGATGTGATAAAGATAGCTGGGAGTTTGAAGCATCTGGTGGATGAAGATGATTGTGATACAGACCCATGTGCACTGCCCCAAATAAGGAGTGAGGTCTTCAAGAAAGTGCTGGAATGGTGTTTGTTGAGGGAAGGTACGAATGAGCTCTATAAAATGCTGTGTTCGTTTTCAATTTCACAAAATTATGTTGTACTTGATATATGACACTAAAATAATTTGATTACAGGTATCCCTGAGCCCGAATACGACCCAAAAACCCGGCCGAACCTCCGTTTATATCCCAAAGCCCTCTCAAAATCGGAGGAAAACTTCTTCGAGATGAGTCCAGAAGACTTGGCCGAGCTTTCCACTGCTGCTGATTACCTTGGAATTAGGTCTCTCCAGCTGTACATACACTTCTTCTCACGGTTCTACTGATCTCCACACATCTGCCATGATCTCAGTCTTTCAGAGTTCACTTTTAATCTCAATAAAATTAACAAGAATATATCTAAATCTAGAGGCAACAACAACATATACATATATACAATTATAATAGGGAAAGATTTGTGGGATTAAGAGTAGGAGATAATGTATTATAAATGGACAGAAAAGGTCAATCCGTCGAAACGCAATAAAAACATTGAGATATGGAGTTCGGAGAAAGTAGAGCTCTTAAAAATAACCCGTAGTTATAAAAAACAGTCATGCTCAATAGAAATTATGGTCCAGAAACATATCATAAACTAGCTTCCAGACCTTGCACTAAGAAACGACATGACCCTTGATAAGAAAACTGTACACACCGGACGAATAAAGATGAATGATCAAGTCTAACATGAGAGGAGAAGGTCAGTTATTCGAATATCTGGCCAAGTCAACTTCAGCTATTGAGGGAAGGGAAGGGACTGAATTCTGACTTCGGATGTTACTTTTGGATGGATGGGGGAGATTCTTCTTGCATGATTCCCTCAGGGCTTCCAGTTCTGCGATATCCATCCCGTCTTGCTTTGATTCGGTTGAATCAGTTTGCCCGGATTCACTCGCGTAATCCAAAGCGGTGGCCGAGAGTTCCGGGACATATTCGTTTCTGATCTCCGTGATCAATTTATCCCTGGGAGGAAGAAGTTTAGTCATGTCCGATCCCCTGTCCAGATCCATTGGATAAATCTTGAAGTCCTTGGCGAATCGTTCGATGATATTTGGGCGACGGATCTCGGATTCATAGTTTCCGGACTCCTAAAGCACATAAATCCGCCTTTTCTTCTTCCCCTTACCGTATCATCCGTTTCTGTCACACTTTCTTCGACATCTCCGGCCTCCCCCTCATCATATCGGTGATCCGAATCGCCCATATCCCCATCCACAAAGTCCAATATGCGATCATCATTGAGCTCAGTGAGGCGCTCGTCATCCTCTTCCCCATTCTGAACCATTTGTTCGCTCATTTCGATTGCTCTGTGCAATTCGGCCATCTCTTCCCATGCGTCGATGGGCATTCCGTCGTAATAATGCATCGAAATTTTATGTTCTTCATCCTCAAAACCATCCAAAACCCGCATATCATTATCGACCATGAACTTGATGGCTGCATGGAGGTTGTAATTCCTCGCTTCCTCATCCTCCTTCGAGTCCGATTCCATTCCGTTGAGAGTTCTGTCGATATCCGTCCTTCCTCCATGCCTTCTGTTCCTTTTTCGTCTCCTTCGATCATTGCCTGAGGTGTAAATGGCGCCATTATTGGGTCCAGCAAAGTCCCCAATGATTGACTTATAGAAGTCTGTTCGATCAGCTTCTGTTTTTTGAATCTCTTCCTTCTCCATATTCAAAGCAAAGGCGACATCTAATATGGGTTCGCCTCGATCGAGGAAAGTGGAGAGATATTGGACAATTTCCCAGAAGAAAGGACGGTCCAAAGGATTGTAGCGCCAACAAGAACGCATCAGCGCATACCTAAACACAATTTAAGGCCTATTATTGTAATAGACAAGGACCTACCAGAAGATCGGGCATCCATGAGGTCTAACCAAACAGAATTTGTCATTGACCACATAGCTGAACACACTGTCATTACTCAGTCCACCATAAGGCTGAGCTCCCAAACTCAAGATCTCATATAAGACAATCCCATATGACCAAACATCTGACTTGGAGGTGTACCTTGCATCTCTCAACGCCTCAGGGGACATCCATCTGACCGGCATTAGATGATTTCCAGTTGGCTTGTAGTAGTCTCTGTAGTAAATATCCCTGGTAAATCCAAAATCTCCAATCTTGACAATCTCGTTTTTATCGACCATACAATTCCTGGCAGCCAGATCTCGATGAACAAATTTTTTATTCTCCAGGTAAGCCATCCCATCTGCAATCTCCAACGCCCACAACACCATTCTTTTGTAGGTCAAATACTTGTTCTCATAATGTTCATCATGAGGGTTAAACCGGGTCAAGTAATCTCTGAGGGATCCGTGTTTCATATACTCCATGACGACCATAACTGGAGGGTCGCTGACGACTCCAAGAAGCATCACAACATGGGGACTCTTGTATTTCTTCATGAGATGAGCTTCGGCGAGGAAAGGGACTCGATCTTGTCCGCCCACCTCCGTACTCAACGTCTTGACGGCACATTCCGAGAACTCGATCCCAGCCATTGATTTCACATTATTGGCTCTTCCGTAGAACACTTTTCCAAAGTTTCCCTTTCCAATCTCACTTTCCAGTGTGATCACATCTCTTTCCAATTCCCATTCATCCTTCTCGTACATCATGAGTTCGGTCAGATACTCTGGGTTCATCGTGAAACTGGCCATCTTCATCTTCTTGATTCTGTCGGGGATAAACAAAGGTATAATGTAGACTCCCAGCAATGCCAATAGCATTATTATTAGCAAGAAAATCAGGATCCAGAGGATGTAATTCGGGCCCTTATTGTTGAGGATAAAGAGACTTGGGACAACTGTGGGTTCACTGACTCCCGCCAGGGTTACTGTAGATATGTGGAAGGTGTAATCTCCGTCAGTTAGGCCCGTAAATGTGACTCCCCCATTCTTCTCGTATTCGGTTTTATTTATACACAAGGGCATTGGGATCTAAACATAATATAAATTAACCGATACATGACTTACCGAGTCACCTTTGAAAAGTTTGACATGATAGGCCAAGATTGGGCCGTTCGGGTTTTTTGGAGGTGACCACGTCACGTGCCTTGAGTCTGGCTTCCCATCAGTGCCGTTCCACACAAACACAGTGCTCTCATCAACTCGATCAAACTCGGCTAAATGTTCAGATCAATATAAAATAATCCAAACATACGAATTGGAGCAGTCCGAACATTGGCCCAAGCCGGTTTCTGAGAACACGAGTTATCGGGCTCGGAGATGTCTTGGCAAGCATAGATCTAGAAACGGGAATATATACTCTCATCGATTATGGATGGAAATCCACCTCATTCTTATATATTAATCTTGGATGAAATAAAGAAATTTGAATCTCTTCTGAAAGATTGAAAAATCTCACCGAGATTGTATACTCCGTAAAATGAGGTAATCCAGCCAGAATAATGGACTGCCCCGTGATATTAATCTGTCCTTTGTTTCTGAATTCAGCTGGGAACTTGGGATCCGACAGGTCCAGTCTGCTGATATTGTAGGCGTACTTCTTTTTGCTCAAGATATCCTGAACGGATACTGTAGATGAAGGGGCCGCTTTATCAACTGCTCTCTTCACTTTGAAAAAAGATTCTCTATCCGTTGTTTTCTCAATTTTCTTGGTTCGAGGACCGGAGTCAACGCTGAAATTAGAAGGGTAACACCAAAAATAAAGTGAAGATGAATAGTATCACAGTACGAAAGAAGGCCCTCCAAATAAATAAGAAAACTCCCAAGAGTCACCAGCAAACACCGTTACCAAATCCCAAGGGTAACATCCACAAAATAAGAGTAATACAAACTAATCTGCTTCTTTTTTAAAGATCTTCTAAACTTTTTTACAAGGAAAGTACTTCTATGGGGTGTGGAGTTACAGGTTGAGATATATATCAAAAAATTCGCAAAAATTTTCTGATTCAGAATATATAAAAATTAGCTGCCTAATTTTGGTTTATCAACGAGTTTTATCAATAAATGTATTTCTCGAGGAAAAAAAACTCCGGCAACAAAAGCGCGCTCGGTCTCTTCCTTCGGAAGAGAGCGGTGTGGCCGAGTGGTTAGAGCGGTAGACTGAGAATCCAACGGGAAAGGCTGCCCCGTGGGTTCGAATCCTTTTGCCACAGAGCCCATTTTTTTACATTGGAACTACTATTAAGGTGTAGTTGTAATCCAATTTGATATTTTAAGGCTTGTCAAAGCCTCAGAATTTATTTTAGCACAAAAAAAATTTTTTTATTGGTAAAAACACGGTCAAAAAGACACTTGCATGGTGTCGCGAGAAAACTTCTGAGGACAAAAACATGTCATCAGACTAAAATTAGGCAGCTAATTTTTATATATTCTGAATCAGAAAATTTTTGCGAATTTTTTGATATATATCTCGACCTGTAACTCCACACCCCGTAGAAGTACTTTCCTTGTTATATAAATCACCGTATCCCTTGCTGTGCTAGTGCATTAAATAAGCAGGAAATTGTGTGTAACAGAGATAAGATGGATTACAGAGATAGAAGATAAAGGTGATGTTAATAAGGAAAGAACATTGAGGGTGTGATTAGTTGCCGTCCACTGCAAACCCGGAAGAAAGCGATAGAAAAGCCGATTAAAGGATACCCTAAAAAAGCTGGCCGAGGTCGAGGTGAGGAGTTATAATAGTATCGCCGACGTCTTTTCGGATGATTCTGGGCTGCCGGTTTCACGTTGGGCATCCTCGTCAGTCGTTGAGGCACCTCCATTGCCGGCATTGCGGGGTCTCGGATGAAGGGGCGGCAATAGCGGGGATCGTATTTGACCCCACACCTTCATAAAGCACAAGATTAAAGTGGCATTGCGTTATTTAAGTCGTAATGTTCTTCACGAACATTAAATTCATTAACAGACCGTGCGGTAAGCAGTTTTGTAAAATGTATTATGAGAGCCTGCAGCTCGATTATATTAAGGTGCGTTTTAGTGTGATCATCGTTAGTAGACTTAAAACCCCTTCGTAGCAAAAAATATGGACCAGTTACAATGTAACCTAATAGTAGCCTAATATTCAAACCCATTATAATACATTCAATCTGAACAGTGTATTAACCCTTGTAAAGAGTAATATCATTTGTGCCCAAAACCAACCTTTGAATAAAGATTAAATTCTGAATCGCATTTTCAAAGGCTCCACTCTCATCCAATCTCGATTCTTCAACTGGAATACCCTTTACATCGTATTGTTTGCGAGAGACTGTTTGCTTTTGTTCGTCTACATCTTTACATTCACAACACCCCTGATCCTTCATGCAAACTCCTTCCTGAGGTTTCTGAGGTTGAGTAGTCTCTCTTATCTTCGACCCTAAACACAATAAAACTAATAAACCAGTAACTTACAGTCGTCGAGACATGCATTTGCATGTTCAAGAAACTCCATATCAGTCTGAATTTCCCATTCGACAGTGTAGTGAGTAATAGTACCTCTAGGAATTGGAGGAGGATCAAATGTGACCTCGACTTGATCATCACTCAAAGTCTCAGAGAACCGTAATCTTGGAGGATCCGGAACACCAAAATGGGTCTTCACGAAGTCAACCTTAGAGATGGCATTGCGGGCTCCTGGGTGGTTCACAACTCGCGTTTGCACATAAAATGCATATCTAAAAGATCATGAGATAAAAAGAAAATGCATTTTACTTACAGCGAATTAGCTTCTACTCCAGTTGTAATGAGTTCTCCACTGTTTGCGGCCACTTCGCTCCCACTAAAAGAAGATAAACGTATAAAACAACTAAAACTTACGGCTCTCCGCTTTCATCAATTGTCGCTTCAGTAAATTGCATCCGCCATGTATCGGCACACGCGGAGCGGTCTTCATCGATCGACAGGTTCGGATCAATCTTTTCGACCTTTTTGTAAAATATCTGAAATATTTTTTTTATTTCCGTTGGCATTCAATGTTTTCGCAACGGGAAATTTTTTTGATGGGATTGCATTTGTAGTATCCCAAGTTCTGCGACAGTTTACTACTTTGTAGTACCTTTTTAAACCTTTGTATATACATGTTACAATATGATGTCAAAAATTAGAATATATATTACAGTTCCTAGCAGAACTATAACATATCCCGGAGTTCGAATGTTTTGATAAGTCTTCCCACCTGGTATCCTATAAATTTGCGGTGATCTGTGTCCACCAGATTGAATGGAGCCCATCGAATTGTGAATCCATGAGGTTCCACTCCCGTTACCTCAATCTCCAGAGGCATTTCATCGCAAATAGCTCTGTCTCCGTTACTCCTTGCACTGACATCTGCTTCTGTTACATTATATTTCATTCCGGTCATTTCTAGGAAGTTTTGGATCTTCTTGTAGCACAACATTCTGTTGTTGACTATGTGTATCTTTCCCCGTTTGATCGTGAATTTGTCGTAGCGTAAAGGAAAAAGCTCTCGGAGATTTTGGTTATCCAGGATAACTAGAGAATAATTGTGCCATAATTCATTTCCGCCAATGATTCGGAGTTTTTGGAACATGTGGAGAGTAACAAGAACAGATGAGAATCTGATCATCAAATATCTGTAATTGTTATGGTAAGTTTTTTGATTTAATTTTTGCGTTTTAGATTTTGTTCTTCCGACCTTACCCTTGAATTTCTTCGACCTCTCCGAAGGCTTCGGTGAATTTCTCGGTGTTCGCTTCGTTTCCGATTCTGATTTCAATCTCCAGATTCCCTTCTATGATGTTACATCCTTTGTATTTCAAGGCGGCTCCAGCCGAGTCGACTTGAGTTGTCGCCGCGCATTTCTTAGGGCAATGGCCTACACATTTTATGCAGTTCCGGCTGTTTGTCGGGTCTGTAAATGAATGAAAAGGTCAGATCTTATCTCGAAACAATTCTTCGGGCGCTTTTTATGGCAGGAAAGAGTTTCTTTACCTTCCTGGTATCCAGATGGGCATCGATAATGACAGATTCCTTTGAAGGCCTTGTACTCTTCTTTCTTCTTGAAGGTCCCTTCTGAATGTAAGGGTAACATCTCCTCGCATTCTTGTTTGGTCACACATTTCCTGTTTCGATACTCATAGAAGCCCTCAGGGCAGTGAGAAATGCAGATTCCATTTAATGCAACATTGCGACAAGTAAAGCATGATCCCGGATCTTGAGCTACGAAACATCCGCCAAGACAGAGCGGGTGGCATTTCTCGCCTTTCTCAGAGCATCCCGGACCGAAGGTTCCATTTGGATAGCGATGATGAGCACATTCTACAAAGACACGATTAGAAGATTTTAAGATTCGAATTGATGATTAATAGTACTCACTTATTTGACAAGTATTCGGTGACCAGCAAGCCAGATTCCCATCAGTCCTCTCACAAAGCTGATCTTGTGATACAATACATTGTTCTTGACATTGAGAATCATCTGGATCAATGATCACATCCTTGATCTTCCCGTAGAGCATCGAATTCCAGTTGATGTATCTGGTATAGCAAACTCTCGCATTGTCTGCTATTCGAACTCCTCCATTCTTGATTAGGGTTAGTTTAGAGAGACCGATACTCTTCAGATCTCTGTTTTGGTAGACAACTAAAGCGTAATTCATGACAAGATGATCTCCACCGATCACTCGGAGGTTCGGGAATATCCTTCCAAGACTAATCAGGGCTCTGCAAGAGTGAAACGTAAATTGTTGTTTGTGTTGGTATCATTACGAAGCATTCAAATTGCCTTACTTTGAATGGAACATGACCAAACTGCCGGTGATCTCCCTAAGTCTTGTATAAACAGGATAATGATCGTCGGTAACATTGTCTTGTGTTATCATAGAAATGATAAAGTCTCCTTCGACAATGGTGCAGTTCACATCGCCCTTGTACTGTCGCCCCTTTGGATCATTTCTCAAGTCGATCTGATCACAAACAATCTCATTACGAGCTGCCTCGGCCACCTGAATATTTTGATTGATAAGACTATTTGCAACTTTTCACAGTTTTGAAAATTGTTTCCAAATGTCTTCCGGCTGTTTTGCTCTACCCGTTTTAATCCTTTAAGTTCGTTTCATTTGGTTCACTAAATAATAATAAAAAAAAAGAATGCTCACCGCCCAGACTAGTATTAGAATACATGGCCAAGGCAAGGATCCATGGAAGATGAACATTGTGGCCGTCGTCAAGTCGTTATTACCATCGTACCTCGTGATCTCTAGATTCGTCACCTTTACCAAGGTCTGAAAGTATAAATGCAGCCAGTGATTGTATAATCAAAATCCTTTTGTTTAAAAACTGAACATTTTAAATAATTCGCGAAAGGCCCGTAAATATGGGAGCTGTTAAAGGGGCCGCGAAAACCTTAAAGACCGAAGAGAAAGACTCGACTCGTCCGTACGTGGGAGGTCAAGTCTTCCCTTGGAGTGGAATCGGACAGTAAGTGCGAATAGTGGGGAAAATGGGGGCATTAGACGGCCTGTAAAGCTAATTATGATAATGTGGAGGGAAATGGCCTCGGGGCTTTCGTTGTTCCATTGTATATGGACCATTTCTTGCAAGGAAATTTGATAAATATAAGAATGGGGAGTAATCGTTCAATGATTACAATAGAAAAAACAAAAGTAAAGGAAATTACAAAAGAATTTCAAATGGTAATAACGACCGGAAAGTCACATAAAGTAAGGTCATGGAGTTTAATGGCGCTTCGCATCTCGTAAGACGGAGTATCCAAGTTGAAGATTGTTCATTAGGTTGTTGCTAGTGGTCACAGGTAATTATTTTTTACCGTTTTTAATAATATCATTTCTTTCCCTCCAAACATAAAACCCCATTTCCTCATGAATATAACTGTATTCA
Source organism: Bursaphelenchus xylophilus (assembly GCA_904066235.2). Taxonomy (NCBI): domain Eukaryota; kingdom Metazoa; phylum Nematoda; class Chromadorea; order Rhabditida; family Aphelenchoididae; genus Bursaphelenchus; species Bursaphelenchus xylophilus. Next base: position 4,871,057 of record CAJFCV020000003.1, on the reverse strand, counting down.
TTGCCAACGTAAGATGTGTAATATGCCCGTTACTGTGCAGAAGATCTTGCAAAAAACGTCGAACGAAGACCAAATGGCTAATTAAGGAACGGTGGTTAATGAGAATGTGGTTTAGGACTATTAATAAACTGAAACGCTCTTTAGTCTGAGAGTTATAAAATGTCTCTTTAAAAAGTATGACTATGAATTCAAAGGTAAGTCGAGGTTAATGCAATCCGATTTACACGTTAGAATATGTCGTAGCAGGCTTAAAAAACATCTGAGCACGCAAATCCACTCATGATACACACAAAAAGCTTTAAAAATTGTAACAGGAGAATGTAAACTTGAATAAAACCCAATAAAGGACATATTTGACACATGTCCCCTAAGGGCACGTCTCTGAAATAAGGCCAAAAGTTAAGTGAAAAAGGGTTTGCGGGTAGTTTACTTTCAAAACAAGTCGAAACAAAGGCTAGCTATAAATGAAGATGATGTAAATCTTAAACCAACGATTGACGTGTTAAAGAATACGGGTGCATTGGGCCTTGGATAAGCAATGGCCTGAGGACACAAACGTAAAAGAGATTAGGGAAGGCCACCATTATAAATCCAGGGAGATAAGAAGGCCTCTGATTTATAATTTGAGTCCAACAACACTTGGCTGTTTATTTCGGTGAGAAATTTGAATTCACAAATGCCAGGTGAAAAGAATTCGAATGCAGCACATCTAGAGATGTTATTCAAGGCCAGACTTGTGCTAAGACAAGAGATCAAACATTGTTTTTGGGAGTCCCTTGCAATGGGTGATGCATAAGCTCCCGTTCTCGGTAAATAAATGTAATCTGCGGACCTTGTAACCAGGAAATTCGTGATTAAAGCGTCTTCTTGGGCAGTAACATTGGACCATAACGTAACCTTTCTTTTGACTTAAAACTATGCATATAATGACCAAAACTTTGTATACCACCAACGAAGTAATATCTGGCAATTCCATTTTCCAACCGCCATTATTGCCACCGACTGACGCCTTATACACATAATGGGATTACCAGATATTATCTCGTTGTTAAACTTGTAAAGCAACAAAACAACTCTGACACATGACATAACAAGCTTGCAATGTGTTATGATTCCTAATTAAAGTTAATCACTCCGAAAGACTTGCCAAATCTCACATTATTATACGACAAAAATCTTAAATCATTTATGGTTCTTTGAGATCACAAAATAATCTAAATATATTTACATATTGCAATTGTATATACACCGGTATTAGATACCTAATCAGATTCAACTTGACATCTGGAATATTGTATTTTGGGTGGTCCGGAGGGTTAAAGGTAAAATAAATCCAACGTGAGAAGTGGTTGTGATATTCTTGGATGGGTGCTTTTGGATTATCTCGTATTTTCGGACTGAAATAAACAAATAAATTAAATAATGATAACATATTAACTTACAATCACCATTCTTTATCAATTTTGAAGAAATTATATTATCCAATTTAGAGACGATTGAAAGGAGATCATTACAAATTCTATCAACATCCTCTGGAAACGCTAATTCTGTTCTTGAAGATACTGTAGAATGTTCAAAATTAAAGTTTAGCTCGAATTTCAGTTGAAATTCAAGCGCAAGATCAGATGAGATGTAACGATGCAGAAAAAAGTCGGCAAAATTGAAACTCCGCATCTCAACGACAAACCTCTGAAAAAACAGATGTACAAACATTAGAAGAACATACGATAACAAGTCAGGTTTAAAACTCACCTCGTCACTGACGATCACCTTGAGCTCTTCTAGATTGGGAAACATCCAATTCAAGTTCATCATGAGGTTCCTGATGGTCCATATCCCTGTGTCGCTTTCCAGCTTTATCCTGACTACTTTAACTGATCGATTTGATTTGTATTCGTGAATGTGGAAGAACAATTCATTCAAAGCAAGATCCCCAAACTCGCTGAGGTCAATCTCACTGACCGACGCGTCCATCAAAGCAAATATTCCTATAACAAAATAAACAAATAATCTTTGAGATCATGAACCACCATTAAAAATGCCAATTCCTACCTCCAATTCGTGCTGGCCAAAGCAGTTTTAGACTCTTCAAACGTAGTTTGTCAACACCAAAATAATCAAAAACTTGAACGGAACATTCCAAATGCCCAAGATTTGACGAGAGCGCATTCAAGACCTGGGTGAAGATCAAAGGTTTCGCGGCAGGTGAAATAATAAGTCCTCTTGCGTCGTGCCCAAAGCGAATAGCTGCAACCGCTTCCTTCTTAGTCGCGGAACTGTCGATAAAAACATTTTCGATGTAAAATGGGAGAAATCCGATTTTGGAGACAAGAGATAACGGAATGGCTCCAATCTCACGTAAGGAGGTACCAAAAACAACTTCGTTGACGCAAAAGATGGCTGTGTTAAACTTGTAAGACTCTTGGAGCATTGGCCTTTTCAATTTCTTGTTCAAAACCTAAAAAGAACCGATTCCAAGCAAATTCAGAAACTTTGTTGTCTAAAATAATATCGCAATGTAAGTGAATATCTCAGACTTACAAAATTCTTGTAGAAATAGTCCATCCTTGGCGTCACATCTTCTCTCGACGTTGTAGATATTTCTTCGACCATCAGTTTCTGATAATGGCTGGAAAAAGTATAAAGGGCATCTCCATACAATCGGATCGCCATTGCTCGGACCACCTAAAAAGTAATCTGGCTTTTCGATCAAAGCAAAAAATAATAACAAGGACAAACAACACTCAAAATGTCAATGAAAGAGGAGGGCAGAATATAACAATCAAATTTTGTTCAGCTCATATTTGGTGGCCTGCAGCTAAAAAATTTTTCAGACAGATCGAAAACACTGTTCTGGTTCAACTAACAAACAAAGAACTCCGAAACAAAGGATCTAAACGATTTTTGGGGGTAATTTCAAGGTCGGAACATGCGTTTTTCGCGTTCTAACCTTATCATTTCTCCAATCTCCGGCCGAAAAAAATTCGATCGAAAAAATTGATTTTTGCTGATCCCGCGTAAATTCCTATTATTGATTGCAAAGACGAATTTGACGTTTTGTTTATTATTACACACGTGCTAAGCAGTATTGTATACTAGTCGCGGCAAAAAGTCCTTAGAATTTTTCGCGGCCCCCAAATCTCGTCGCACCCCGAAATGTTGATTTGTCGCGGGAATCGTGCGCGACAATAAGGCAAAATCGACAAAATTGCACAGTGCAAAATGTGTTTTCGGGTGAATGCACAGTGCGGAGTCGCAGAAAATTCTAAGGACTTTTTGCCGCGACTAGTATGAGATCACAGTTTTTTGATATTATTTGATCAATATCTAATGTCCTCATACTTCCTAAACTCCCATTGTTGGGATATTTCGTGATTGTGTCACTTCCACAAGCTTGTCAAGACATCCAACAGCTCCAAAGTATCCTTCATGATTCAAAAAGAGAGCTCTTTTGGTTCCCTTGGACCAGAATTCCATGGCATAGGCCAAAAGACGGGCAGCCAGCGGGTTTACCCTCAGGAAGTTGCCCACAAACACAATTCTCTCGATGTTGTTTTGAGTGGCGACACTCAGAGCAGTCGCTCCAATGTTGTTGGCGACTGTGGCCAATGCACTTCTTGCCAAATCGGCCCGGGACATGCTTTCCCGGCCAGCTTTTGTGCAAGCTTTTCCAAAACTGGCAGCTACTGTATCACTGGGAAGACCGATACTGTCATAACCCGATCCATAGATGTCGCCGACCAAGATGTCTACGTTCTTGTTGTCTCCTTGTGTTGCCAAATCAATCGCTTCTTCAAAGGATTCGACGCCACAAAGGAGCGAACAGAGGCCATTAAAGAAACCGCCTCCAATACTGAAAAATATAAATCAGTTACTTTTTAGATTACTTTGACGTATTTAAATATTGAAATTAATGCCCACCTGGATCCAGAGACTCTTTGGAAGTCGTTTCGTCCCTTCACCACCATTACCGACACTCCCGATCCAATGTTGCACAAGACGTAGGGGTACTGTAGTCCCTCCTCGCAAGGTTGGTTAATGTATTTGTAGTCAGTAGTGGAAGATCGGGCACTTGACCATCTCCAAATCACCTTGTTTTCTCCTTCCAGGGGCTTGTCATAGTAATAACACTCATTGGGATTATTTGCGGCGATTAATTCGATTCCCTTTATCAGCGACTCCAATTCATCCGACTTGTGCAAGCTCATATTTAATTCCTTTTCCGTCTCCAAGGCATATTTTACTGCGCCGCCGCCTGTGGCGCAAACAGTGGAGGACATTTGGGTGAAGCCTTTGGACTTTACCAACTGGATGAAGTTCAACATTCGGTCGGTGGGGAATCTGATGAAATGAATCGACCCACAACGACCCTAAAATATTTGAGATCATCCAGTCCGATTGAATGTCGGTTATATAAGGTTTTATACGCTTACATTAATGTTGACGTCATCCAATTGGAGATGCTTGTCTCTGATTCCATGTTCTCCATAAGCACTGCGACTCAGGAGATATTGCCGGATGTTCTTTCCTCTTTGGAATTCCTCATCCGATTCGAGAATATAATCCTAAACACTAATGTTATTTATAGTGCTACTTACAGTATGAGAAGGTTCAAAATAGACGAGTTTGGTCAGGGTTCCACCAATGTCCAGACCAAACCATGGCATAGCTGAAAAAGTTTCTTTTCATTACAGTTTACATCACAGTTTAGACTGGATTTGTAAAAACCTACGCAGTCCAAGTTCCCTGGGCAAGATCAGAGGCAGCGATTGGTGTCGCTGTCGCTTCACATGCCCCAAAAATTCGAGAATCAAACTCTCCGGATCTCTATTTTGAATTCCCATTTTGAAAGTAATGTAATACAAGTACTAGATTGCTGAGAAATTTCCAAAAACCTTCGGGCGTTTCCAAAGAACCTTTACAGTATAAGAAGCGCAGAAAATAGTGATTAAATTAATATTTTGGCGACTTTAAATAAATAAATTGTGGCTTGGTTTTACTATCAGCGCCAAAGAACGGTGATAAGAAGGGGGAATCTGATGGAAATGGGCTGATCTCCCGTCGTCCCGGACTGTCCTCAGATGAGGTGAGGGTGGAATTCAAACACTGTCAGACGTTCGGACCAGAAATTTGGATGTCTTTCTGTTTTTTTTTTGAAGACTAACTTTGATCTATAATTTTCTTCAGGGAATTTTGAAAAAGCCGTTTTTCAACGAGCCTTTTTCGAGAAAGATTCCACGCGTCTGAAGATGACTCTGTAGTCTCTAAAGCTGTATCCAAAGTCATAATTTTATAAATTCCGATGTTCTGTTACGATGATTATTTTTTTGATCGTTGATTGATTTCTTTTCTAGTTATTTCTTGTTTAAGTTTCTCCACTCAGCTTTTGACCATCTGGGGCACAGTTTTTGTATCTAATCAATGTTCGTTGTTTTGATTACATACAGAACATTCATCGGTCCCAAAATGAACAAAAAATTTCTTCTGGTACGTGAAAGTTGCGCGAATAAATCATTGCTGAAAGAGTGGCTTCCGTCAAGGATTTCTTAAATTTTATCATCGCTGAATCTGCGTTTATCATCACCCTTGATCTAAATGCACCTTCAAATAAAGTGATTTCCTTTTTGTCGATCTTTAAACGCCACTATCTTATCTCCCAGAAACGTTTTCATATGTATTTTTATTGTGCTAAACATGCTTTGCACGTGATTCAGCAAAATTTTTCTTCGAAAATTTGACCATATTTTGAATTGCCTACCTTGAGTAACTCCCTTTGTTGGGGCGATCCCCGTCTTCGGCGAGACCATTATGTTGATGGTTTGTGGTGGCATTTTTATAATCCAACAGAACACTGCCTGAAATAACGCAAGATTAAAAAAATATGAAACATAACAACTACTTCGATAGGGACGCCACAATCGGTTCTTATTTTATAATATCGATAAGACCGGCAGGTTTACAGCCGTTTATAAAAATACAAAAAGTAAGGTTGTGACCTTCCAAAAAACAATTTTTTGTTAAAACGGGCCTCTTATCAAAGTAATCGGCCTGGCAGTTAATACTGTACTTTCACGGGGAATACAAAGTTCGTTGTCTGAAGAAAAAAAACAGACATTTATATGATGTTTTATACCAAATCAAGTTTCTTAAAATAAAAATAACAGCGTCGTTATAACTATATTTAATCTGATCGTTCTTCCAGCGACACGTTTCATCGATGAAAAAAGCAAACTGCCCGAAGAAGAGGGGCTTTATTCTTATAAAAGAACAGCCAAAGGACGTTCCGGAAGCAAGTCCAGGTTCGAGAGAACAAAGATTATCTGATCCATCCTTCAGATTCAAATGAATTCTAATTAAATTACATAAAGTTTTTTTTTATCTATAGTTACTGAGATTCGTTTAATCGAACTTGATCAAAGCCCTAAAATCATCATTCTACAGTAACCCTCATTTGTCATCAAAAAATTTATTTATTTCAAACTTTAAATATAATAACAGGCTTTTGTCTTCCTGGAACCACCGTCAAATTTGCAACTACAGAAAACTGTTGTTCATAATTGGCATGTGTATTAAGATCGCACTTGAAATCGGGCTAGAACATGAATAATAAAGCATAAGGATAGGAATGACTCGCCTTCATACAAGTAGTATTGACCATTCCCAATCTCAAGATGTGCGTATTCCCTTCCAATTTATTCTCCTTCATTTCGAAGGCCAAGACTGAATTCCCGAACTCACTCTGGGCATTGTATTCATCAGTAACCTTGAGTAACATATCTTTTATCATATAGGCGCGCACATCGTACTCTGAACAGGACATGGTACTACAATGGACAGACCACGCCCCTTTTGTGCCATTCGCCAACTTGGCCGAATAAGCGATGACTTTGTGAGAGTTTTGTGCACTGTCTACATCTGGATAACAGGTTGTGTTCTTCTGAAAACAAACAAAACAGAATCCAAAAAAATATAATTGACTTTTAATATCTCCGACTGACCTTGTAACACTCCGACCGCCCAATCACAACCTCGGCTCTGGCCTCTTCAGCATTTTCTGTGTAGTTGTTCACCTTCATTACAACGTAATATCTGGTATCCCCACTGTGATTATTATAGGCCTTCTCGATCGCCAGAATATCAGCAACATTCTCACATTTTATCCCGTAACATGTTTGCTGACAATGAACTACCTGTAGCAGTGGAATTAAAAGAAGATATTTTATCATTTCCAGTGGAAAAAATCACAGGATGATTGAGAAAGGGGATGAGAACATCATTGGGGGTTAATTTCCATTTGCTCTTTTTATTGGGCCTTCGTTATAACACATATGTGAACAGATAATTAAATGAAAAAAAATATTTTTATTGTAGTAGATTTGATCTCCATTTTAGTTCGAAGGTTTGAAACTGATACTCTCAGTGTTAGTCCATGGCTGTTTGTATACTGACGCGTCTATCTGGTGCTTGTTGCTGACTGAAGGGTCATTACATACTTTTCCCTGAAAACGTTTTAATGTAAAGTCAATGTAAATGATATCAGTAAGATTTTTGAAATATCAAAAAATTTCAAAAATCATGTTTAATCGAAAGTGATCACAAACCAGTCGACAGTTCGTTCGTCCCATTTCAATCTTGAATTTGTAATTCACTCCATTGACGATCTGAGACTTGGCATCCACAAACCGAATGGCCTTGTGCTGATTGGCGTCGTTCACTTGTTGATTGTACAACTTTTCAATCTTTGGCAGGAATTTTTGGATTTCCTCATCATCCAAGGCAATATTATTCCAACCTCCAAGAAGTTGGCCAGCAATTATCGGGACGACCAGAAGAGTAATCCAAATGAAATTCATCTGTAAATATGCTTATTACTCAGAAAGTATCAATTTTTATACGCTCTATTTTATCGAGAAACAAGAGATAACTGCCTAAGGTAAACCTTGCTTCAACCCGGAAGAAGGGTGATCTATGTTGAGCGATAACCCGAGACCCGAAAATCTGCCGGATTAATGTTTACTTCATTCTGCAGCCTGCGTAATGGAGGGCGCAGAGTGCGAACAATAATCATTATTTTGGTTTTTTTCTTGCATAAAATAAGTCCTTCTGATTGGGAATAGCAACCAAACACGAAATCGCAGTGACATACGCGAAAACTTGAAGAAAAGCTGACAGTGCAAGTTGCTCGACCTTTACGTCGCGAGTAGTAGATCAAGAACATACGAGTACACGAAGTCGGCCTCCGAGGACGACATAATCACGTCAGTTTGATCAATTACGCGTTCAGTTTAATGATCACACGTAACCACGGTCCAAGCTTCGGCTCAACCTTAACATTTCACAATTATTCACAGTGTTTAAAAGTAGCTCTAAGCTTTATTCGACCATAAAAAATGTGTGAATTCATACGTAAGCTAAAGTTTTCCATCTTCGAAAGCCTCTCAGAGTGGCCCAAGTGACCTTTCAAAGTTTAAAATGACTGAAGCGAGGTTGAGGTTCGAAAACACAAAATTTAAACGTAAGCCGGCTTTTAATTAATAGGAATCTTCAGTTAAATTCTCGAATGAATTATATACCATCAGATATCTGGAAGGAGCTCCAGATGCTGACGAGTTGCTCAAGAAATGGACTATTGCTCATGAGAAGAAAGCCAGTATCCTTCCACGGTAAATCGACGGCCCTTTGATGATATCTTTAGGAATAAATTTGTCCGATGGCCCTTCGAACAGAGTGTTCTTCGAGCTACGGTAAATTCAATTCTGAAGGAAAGTTGGAATGATGATATGGGGTTCGCGGTATGTGTGGGATAAAATTCGAGTTTATGTTTTCTTGTCAGAGGGTTTGGTTCTGGCTGGTTAAACAGGAACAATTCAAAGGCCATTCTCAAGACCCCGAGGACCAGTTGGCCAAATTTCCTCGAGATTCTTTCGTTAGAATCGAATCAGAAGAGATCTTATTATGGTTCTGGACAGCCGAGAAGTTGGCATTGATCAACTTTTTCTCCGGAAAATATCATGATGATGACATTCGGAGAGAAAAGGGGATAATAGGTATGCGAACATTATATACTCCCCGCCAAAAGTTTTGACCCCCCTTCTAACTCGGTCCAAAGTGGACCAATTTGGACCAAATTTGGTACGTAGTCTACTGACAGCCTATTAGTAAAAAATATCATAGTAGGACAAACCATGTAGCTGTATTTCAAAACCCAGGGACAATTTTCAAAAATCACCTCAAAAAAACGGGACAAAAGTTTTGACCCCCCTGCAAGAAAATTAAATATCGCCAGCGGGTGTAAGTAGAACCTTTTACAACCGGTGTCCCGTACCTGAACATGGGTTAATAAATGCTTTTTCGTTGAATGCTTCGTTGCATTTGAGGATGCAACGCGTTAAACTGATTTTAATGTAGAGCTGCCCAAAATGGTAAAAATCTTGTACTGGCGCTTTCTAAAAGTTCTAAATTATGTTCACATAATGTGATCTTGACGTGTTATAACCTGCATTAACCTTTTCCTTTCGAAAAATGTCCATGATGGCCTAGCGGTATCGATTCGGCCGATATCCAGTTGTCATGGTCAGCCTTGGTGAGCCATTTGCTCTTTCACTAAAGGTCTAGATGTGGTCGCTAGGTCCTCAATCTAATCCTGAGACTCCTATTTACTCTCAGCAGGGTAAAAAGTTTCGATTTGACGCGTTTTGGAATGGGTTTCATTCACCTTAATCTTAAGTTTGCCGTTACTGTAGATGCCCCTGAGTACGATACCAACCCCACCGCTCATTTGTCGTTCCATACGTCTCAAATCAGTATGGCGGGTGCTGTAGCGTCCTAAATTACCTGTGCCATCAAATGAAGGCCGTTTTTGGTCGCAAAAAATCCATTTGAGAAAAGCGGGTTTTTCGTTAAGGTGCAGATCGGCAAAATTGCATCTGCAAACCATATGAGATCGTGTCAGCGGGAGTTTATTCTTGGTTTAAGAATTGATATGAGTCTTAGGATTAGATTGAGGACATAGCTACCACATCTAGCCCTTTAGTGAAAGAGCAAATGGCTCACCAAGGATGATCATGACAACTGAATATCGGCCGAATCGATACCGCTCGGCCATCATGGACATTTTTCGAAAGGAAAAGGCTAATGCAGGTTATAACACGTCAAGATCACATGATGTGAACATAATTTAAAACTTTTAGAAAGCGCCAGTACAAGATTTTTACCATTTTGGGCAGCTCTACATCAAAACCAGTTTAACGCGTTGCATCCTCAAATGCAACGAAGCATTCAAAAGTATATTCAGGTACGGGACACCGGTTGCAAAAGGTTCTGGTTACACCCGCTGGCGATATTTAATTTTCTTGCAGGGGGGTCAAAACTTTTGTCCCGTTTTTTTGAGGTGATTTTTGAAAATTGTCCCTGGGTTTTGAAATACAGCTACATGGTTTGTCCTACTATGATATTTTTTACTAATAGGCTGTCAGTAGACTACGTACCAAATTTGGTCCAAATTGGTCCACTTTGGACCGAGTTAGAAGGGGGGTCAAAACTTTTGGCGGGGAGTATAAATTACACTTATATTAACATCTTTAGAATCCCGAGGAGTTGGTAAGATCAGATTAGTACGACCAAGCACAGCTGTGTCTCTCTCGAACCTGGCCCGATTCCGAATTAGAAAATATTTTGAAGAGCGGTGAGTAAAACGGTATAGTTAATCTAAAATGTTATGTTTTAGAGAAGGAGTACTCTTTAACAATTCCTGGCTGAGTGGAACGGGGTCCCTGACTTCTCAGAGCATTCGAAATCGAATATTAAGTTTGATGAATGCCTTCCATAGAGGAATTGACGAAGGGCTGATACCGTATCTCCCAATCAAAAAGAAAAGAGCTACCGAAATTACGTTGAGCCAAGAGTGCACGAAAAGCGCTCATGCATCGATCAAAGGATACATCCAAACGTTACAGAATGCGGTAAGTATCAAATATGATTATAGGAGTGTTATTTATTAGATGGGTGTAATCAAGGTGGAATGCAAAGCACAAGAAAGGAAACTGAACATCTCATTGGATAAACTGAAGGATGATTTGAAGTCACCAATCCTGGAACTCGCCCGTCATGAGAGAATTCGGCTGACAGCAGACGAGATCACGCAATATACCGATGAAATACTCAAATTCGTGGACAAAAGCAACGATGAGTTTCAGCGGAACCCAGTGATCACACAATTCTCGTCGCTTATTCATAATGAGCCGGTAATAAAACAACTTATTAAAAGTAGCAGTTTCTAGATTCCCCAAAATGCTGTTGAGAACTACCTTATTGAGAGATTCCTAACCTCCCGCGAGAGTTTAATCAAACTTTCCAAAGGTCCCAAAGTGATAAAAGCCAATTGTTTTTCCATCGAAATGTCAAAAGTTTGGGGAGTCCTGGAAGACAGAGCCCATACCGTAATTTTGAAGTGCTCTAGACAAATCAGAGAGAGTTTTCATGAGTAAGTTTTCTCACAGTAACCTCAAAGATACCGTTTTTTACAGATCGGTGGCGTCGTTGCAAAAGGAGTTCAACAAATTCAAAAAAGTTCTCAATTTCCGTTCGATGGATCCAACGACAATGTTGAAGAACAAAGTGAGGCCCTAAACTAATAAACTAAGTCTGTGTAGGGCGAAGTGATGGAGATAACCCAATTCGATCTCCCGAGAGCTGTAAACGCATTGGTCGAAGCGTATGATCGAATGCACAAATTAACACAAGTCATCCAATTTGATCCAGCTGAACATGACTATTTGATTAATGTAGCGCTAACAAGACGAGCATTGCCTCGGCATATAGCTGATCATAATATGTTTTTCCAAAGAAGATTGCATATCTTCGCACATTTTGTTAGAGTAAGTATACGGTAGCCGAAAAGGAATGACTCAACAAGGAAAAATTACTTTAGAAACGGGAAGAGACCATAAAACAACAGACAGACGCGGCAATCGTCCAATTAAAGGTTATCCATGGCTTCATTGATCCACAAGAAGTTGATCAATATCTCATCGAAATGAGAGCTCTGAAGCCAATGGTTATGGATCTGCTCAATGAACTGAAAGAACTCAACTGCCAAGAGAAGGTGAAACTTCTTCCGATATGAACAACGTGTTATCGGTTTTCATATTGGTTGATTTAATATCAGACATTAATTTAGGTGGTCAACTTCCCGGTGTTGCACCTCCCTGAACTGACATCCCTCGGAGACCAAGTGAACGTTTTGTGGTCGCTCTTCGAATGGTGCAAACGATTCCACGAGTTCCGAAAGTAAGTTTACGTGATAGACAAGCCAAATTCAGGGATTTCTTCAAACGACGACGAACAGATATCCGCGTGTCAGATTGCCAAAACTTTGTGGACTCGTTCTTCGAAATTTTGGCTTCGATCGGCCCCAAAATTGAGATCCAAAAAGCAGCCAAAGCCTTCTCAACGCAACTAAAAGCGGAGATAGAACAATTCAGACATCATATTCCAGTGCTCGAGGTCATGTCCTGTCCTCGGTTGAATGAACGACATTGGCAGAAGATGTCTGACATTGTCGGCTTTAATCTGGCACAATACGCGAATGCAACCGTCGCTCAGATCACTGAGCTCAATTTGAATCTGTATGTCAGCAAACTGAAGCCGATTGCTTTTATCGCGGAGAGAGAGGGAGCAATCGCTGATCAGGCCAACTTCATTACTGATTTTTGGACTGAGGTAAGGCTTTCTGGAGGATAAGGCAAGATTAGAAGATGGTATCGACAATTTATTGAGAAGGACTGTGCCTTTATTTTTAGGCATCCTTCAACATGATTTTAACAGACTTCTGGGGGATCCAGATCCCTTCCAACTTGGCCACCTTGCTCAAGTCATCAGAAGAACATAACACAAAGATCCGTGCTTATAGAGATCCGGATGACAAGAGCTACACCAACCAGAGTTTAGACCAATGGACCGATGATCTTACAAAGCTTTTGCAGATATTGAAGAAATGGAACAAAGTCCTGGAGACCTGGAAACGGGTAGCCAATGTGATGAGGCATTCGAGTCAGAAGGTTATCGATGAATTCGAAGAGTTTCGGACGTGCACAAAGTATTTTAGGTATGGGGTTTCGAAAATAATCAAAAACTAAAAACAATTACAGAAGATTGTCTCGTTACGTCGATGAAGAACGATTTGTAATTAAGATTATTGATGGAAAACACATAAATTGCTGGCTAGATCTCGCCCAAAAGCATCTAGACAGATGTGTAAATGGAATGCAAAAATATCTGATAAATCTTCGAGTAGTCAACCCTCGGATTGCGCTAATGTCCAACGGAGATTTGTTGAAACTATTATCCATCAATGACATCGACGAGGCGCTAATGATCCTGCAAAGAGAATGCTTCCCCCTTCTCAGAAGCCTGGTCGAAATGGACACCAAATTAGTCTGTATAAACATTGAAGGCAAGTGTAAAAAACAAGGGGTAATGCCGCGATTCCAGGAGAAAAAATAAAATTAGATGGATTATTAACAACAGACGTTCTTTATGATCAAGGACCCAAAGAGTTCTGCATCGCGCTGGAGAAGGTCCTCAAAGAACTCATTATAAAGGTAAAGAGGAATTCAAGAAGCAGCAACATCGGTTTAGGATTACGTCAAATTCACGCAACATAGAAGCTTGATGAAATCTCAATTCCGAATCACCCATGTCATCAACGACTTCATTTTACACATGAACACAGAAAGCGGATTCAAATATAACTATGACGTAAGCAGAGTCCAGAAGAGCTATTTCAAAGCTAGCATGATTGTATGTGGGTGTGCTGTCGATAAGATCAATAGTTGAGAAGATGTTTTTTTGTTTTCTGCAACAATTACGTAATTGTTGTAGAGGATTACGGTAACTGCAGTTACCTTTAAATCACAGCAGGTGTGTGTGTATAACCCCATCCTTCAAAAATATAAATTGTACAGTAACCGCGTCATTTACAAATTATGCGGAATCCGTCGAACCGCGTTTTGGGTAGGTCAAAACATGATGGTCGATGCAAAAATGTCCGGCTCCTTTGGAGGGAAGCTTCATTTTGTGAAAAATCTGTTTTGCATCTCTTATCCATAATTGGCTGCGTGGAAATTGGGCTCAAGTTATCATCACTGAATTTTAGGATGAGACCAACGAAGTCCAAATTATTCTCCGAGGCAATAACATGGTGCTCCCTCTCTGTCCCGACTTTATTCATTCTTTGATCCCAATGGTGTTGACTGAGTAAGAACGATCTCTGTACAGTAACCATTCCTATTCTAGTGCCATCTTCACTCATAATTGGGCCCTTGGAAAGGTCCCGGTCTTCTCCGGCCAATTGAATGAAGTCCGATCTCGTGTCCAATCTCTGGCCAGGAATCTTCTGACCTCCGTTCGTTTCGTTAATTGTCATCCGAGTTTAGAGAACGATGTTTTTGATAAGGTGGTCAAGGTAAGTCAAGCCGTTTTTTATTATTGCTAATGATCGTAGGCTTGTCAACGGAACGAAGTCCTGTTTGTTTTGGAGAACCTGGATCAACTCACGGAGGCTCAGTTGAACTACCTGTTGTTGACCATTGACCGAATTGAGAAGGACTGTGCTCGGTTGATTCTTTGCAGCACCAATACTTCGTTTGCACATCGATTGAGTAACCATGTGAAGTTATTTTTACATCATCAAGCAAACGAGAATAAGTCAAGTATGGATAAATTAGCTCCAAAGAGCACTCCGGTAAAAAGAAGAAGGAGTTCGGTGGCACCTCCAACAGCTGCTGGACAAAGACCACCTCAGGTTACATTATAATCACTTTTTAATGCATCGTCTCTAGATAATACTGCAAAAAAGTAATTTTAGCAAAAAGAAGTCGAAAAATCAACCAAGAATCCGGAAGACATCGTGAACGACGCCTTGTTTGGCGCCGAAGCTATCAACTTTACTATGTCCAATGTAAACTTTGCCCTGGCTTGTGCTGGGTCGTCAGCCAAGGATGCATTAATTGCAACTATGAGCAAAACAAATTCAAGAGCTACCTGGATTTATTTTGATGCTCTGGAACATAATCAACTGGTCTCGAGCGAGGAAGATTTTGGGGAGGATAACCTTGGATATCTGATAAAATCCCTTCGAAGTATCATGCCCGTGGTCGAAGAAAAGGCGGAGAGAATGTGTAAGGGATTGCTATTCCTCCTTGTGCAACCTTTATGATTATTATTGTAGCCACCTCTCATTCGAACCGGGTTACCACTGCGTTTAGTCGAGCCGGCACTAGTGGAACTGGCCTCAGCGATGAGACCGCATCGAGAAGACAGTCCGTTTCTATTCGAGCACCCCGATTCTTCATATTCTACGGCATTGATCAACTGGAAAAGCATTTCCCTCAGATCAGCACTTTGTTTTACTCTCACTCTCCCACAGTCGTCCCCGAAATGCCTCCAGGATCCTACTTGACAATGACCGATGGAAGCAACTTTTATGCTGCAAAGAATATTCGATTTATACTATGTTTACCAAGCTTAGATGTAAGATTACTTATTGTAAGAGGGTGTATTAAATTGTTTTAGAAATCAGTGGATGAATGGCTAAAGAGGTATGAAATTCGAACTGTTCATTTGCCAGAGCAGGCCAAAGAAAATCAAGATGAGCAATGGGCCAACTTCAAGACCACCTTGGACATGTTAGTCAAGCGATCAGAGTACTTTGATGTAGTCACAAGCACGGTGGAAATATTGATATTGCCTTTGTTGAGGATGTTCTCAATGAAACCGGTACAATGCCATTTCTTAATCTACCATTTTCCAGAGTTTTTCCTTCGAATTGATGCTCTGGCGTTTGGAGATTGACTTGAAAGAAGCGATGCCTCAAATCACAACTGCCAATTATGGAGAGCTCCTGAGATCAGTGACGGTACAAAGCTGCTTCAATCATATACTCGTCTACATGGAAGGGGATACTGTAGAAGCCACCAAGTTTGTGGAAGAAAGGGGCAATGATTGGGACAGGAACTCGTCGGACATGGGGAAACTGCCAGCTCCGATTAGTCAATTCAGATTGTCGACTACCGTAAGATCGCTGTATGTTGGTGGAAACGGGTTTTTAGGAACCGGGATTCTGGGTAAAGTGGGCCGACCATCTCCAAGTGAAGTCGATGTTGGCCAAAGAGCTCAGTCTCTCTCAGATTTATGTCAATTTCATTTCCATTGATCGATTCTTCATAGAATTTGAGAAGGTTTTCATAAATTCGGAGACGCACTTTATTATTACTGGGCCTAGATTTTGTGGGAAGAGTACGGCGGTTAAGGTAAGATGATCTGGTTCAGCCCTTCATCTAACTATTTAGCGGATGGTAAAGTACTTGGACTACTCTCAGCAGGGATATAAGTTTGTTTTTCTGGATTGCATCGGCCGTTTCCAATTGAGGACAATGCAAGATAAATTGGCGCAGCTTTCAGAAGACAAAAAAATTGTAAGGAAATAAAAATGATTATTTTATGAATGTTATTATTTTTAGTGTCTAATCATCGATCACTTCCACTTCACCGAGACCTGTAAGGCTTTGCTTGAAATGTATAATGACCAGAGTATGTTGGTCTATCAGAATGAACCACAAGTTTGTTCCTCCAAGTTTAAAGTAAGCGGAGTTATTGCCGTT
Source organism: Bursaphelenchus xylophilus (assembly GCA_904066235.2). NCBI lineage: Eukaryota > Metazoa > Nematoda > Chromadorea > Rhabditida > Aphelenchoididae > Bursaphelenchus > Bursaphelenchus xylophilus. Next base: position 4,854,396 of record CAJFCV020000003.1, on the reverse strand, counting down.
TTTATTTATTTTAGTTCATCTTGATCATGGACACACAGGAATACGAAAGATGCTCAAAGTACGGTGGGTTCAAAAGGAATTTCAATGTGGTCCCAATCAAACCTCCGACCTGGGAAGAACTCCGGTACATCTTCGAACAATTATTGATTTGGCATCTGAAGACAAAGTAGGACAAATGAATATTTAATGTAACGATTCCAGGACTTTCTCATCCGATTATCTCCAACTGGCACCTGCTCTGAGTTTGGCATCAGAAAAAATATTTAAGGCAATGGGGAGGGTAAGTCCAGGCAGAAATTATCGCCAATACACTTTAAGGACGAAAAAGAATTGCTTCCCTTTGTGATCCGCTTGGCGAAGTCGATGATGTTTGCCTTCCCGGATAACACCCCGGACCTCGATTCGATGCAGCGGTTGTGGTGTCACGAGATCCTTCGAGTTTCTGTTGATCGGGAACTTTCAGAAGATAAAAGAAGAGCCTTCTTCAATTCATTTGATACCGTGCTCACAGAGACTTTGGGGACCACTATGGAACGACTTTTCCCTTCGGTTAAAGGCGATGAACATGATGATGATGATGACGATTTTTATGGCGTAAGAACGGAAAAAAATATGAATGTGATTTTGTAGAAGAAAGAAGGGCATTTGCAACTCGTCGATTTTGATTTGGCCCACTTACTCTACTCGGAAATGGCCGGCCAAGAGACAATGGATGGTCTAAACTATCAAATTATCAGTAAACGATCCGATTTCAACAAAACTCTGGAGAATTTACATTTTGAGTATACCAAAAATCACGAAGGATTCAACATCGACCTGGTCATTACGGAGTAACAACATAATTCCCGAATTAATTTGTTTTAGTTTTGTGTCAGACCATGTTCAGCGTCTAATGCATGCATTCCGAGAACACAATGAGCACTTTGTTTTGGGTGGATTTCCTGGGTGCGGACGAACTCAATGCGTGAAGATGGCCGCGTTCGGAGTTGCTGGCCAGATTTTCCATTGTTTCTTGGATCCAACGACCGCGGAAACATTCGAAAATTCGTGGAAGTCAACGATCGTCAGAGCAATCAATATGCTGGTCACCGCGAATCACCCAGTTGTGGTGGTTTTTCATTGCGATTATTGCGTAAGAATCTTTGTAGTCAGATTTGGGTTTGTAATTGGTAACAACATGTTTATAGTTTAAAATGATCCCGAAGGAATGGCTGAAGATGTTAAAACAGTGGCTACAAGGTCCAATAATCGCCGACTTGCTCAATGACACGGTCGTCATAAAAATGGCGGAAAAGATGATCGAAAGTGAAAAGACTTTGGCCACGTTAGTACAATCGTCCAACATACGACTGCCGGGGTAAGACCACGCATTTAAATTAAGGTTAAACTGGTTTAGACAACGGTACTGCCAATTCTTGTCGTTTGAAGCCTTCAAAAATGTGGATCTTCTCCGATCGACCCTCGAGGCAAGAGTCGCTGATTTCTTGCATGGTGTCTTCTTGGCCCCTCCTGAAACGGTGGCGGAGTTCGAATGGTGCAGTGGAGACCAGTATATGGTAAGTATATACTTCATTCAGCTGTTGATGTTTAGACAATCGGCAAAAAAGAGACCCGACGAATTATGGAGAAGATAATCGCCGAATGTTCGGCCGAAAACAAAGCCCGGCTTTGCGAAACGATCGAAATCTTGTTTGCCAATACCAAGGATATCATCATAAAGTCGTCCTTCTCTTGTCTGAACCTATTCCAAGACCCGAAACTTCTCTATGACCTTACAAGGTTGACTGTTCAGGCCTATAATGGAAGGAATGAGTAAGATTTGGATTGAATTATGTTCTACGTATCATTGTGATGTTGAAGAATGTAAAATATGAGATTATTTGCAGCATGATCCAAAAAAGAGTCCAACGTTTGGACAATGCCCTCCAGACAACGATGAGAATCAAGGAATTGAGTATTATTGGGTCCAACAAAACCTTATGGGAACTGCAAAAACGAAAAGAAGATCAGACTTTGGTCTATGACTTCATCAAGAAATGCATCGAAGAGAATAAAGAGATCAAAGAGAAGTTAGAAACGGTAAATTAGTCGCTGCAATATTGCAAAAACTGTTTTATGTTATGCTTTCTCTTTTTGCAGAAAATTGCGTCAGTTGAAAAAGACCTCCAAGCCGTCCGAGCAAAGCTGCTACAAAAAACTTCCAAGATTAACATGGCCCTTGAAGACCCTGAGGCCGAATTTCATGATGCTTTGGCCGGGCTGTTGGAATACGAAGCCGATGATTACAAGAAGTTGGCTAACATAAAACAACCTTCTCTTGCCCTAAGGGCTGTTATTGAATGTGCCAGGAAACTGGTCGAAAAGAATTATAAATCTGGTGAGTTATTGTTATTAACGTTGCTTTATTTGTGTTTTTAGATCGGAATGTGAATGAGGCATGGAAAAATTCTAGTAAAATGATAATGAAGATGTCGTTCCAACAAAGAATTAAAGACTTTCGGCCCAATCAAATTACTCCTCAGAAACTGAAAGAATTACAAAGATCGACCGATGGAAAGGATTTCAAGCCTGCTAAGCTGCAGCTGGAAAGCCATTTAGGCGCGGAATTGGCGCAATGGGTGATCAGTTCCATCAACGTAGCAAAGTAAGCTTTGTGGTGTCAATGTAATAGATCGAGTATAAATTAGAAATCATCATCTATAATTTTGATGATTTTCAGATGCAATCGGTCGATCAAAACCTTGAGAAAAGCCGCCAATGAGATTGAAAAAACAGTTCGAGCCAAAGAAGACCTCTTGGCCGGGCTTACCGATGACTTGGAATACCTGGACCGGAGGTCGAAAGCTCTGGAAAAAGATCTTGAATCCGAACACAATGCCGTCTTGAAGCTGACTAGACTCATATTTTACAGAGAAAGGGGTGATTTGGTGTTAAATTCAATTGGAGGAATGCAAAACAGGTAGTCCCTCTGGTGGATTATATTGTTTTATGTTCAGATGGAGGAATATGGTGTCATCAACGAAATCAAAGCTCGATAATTTACTTGGGAATTGTGTTTTCATGGCCGCTTTCAGAGTTTTGGTCAGTTCGCAAGGTGGAGAGACAAAGAATGTAAGAAAACTTCCAGAATGTCAGGTGTTTAGAACATTATAACCAAATGGAGAAGTGCCATGTTAAGGTATAACATCACATACGAAGAGAAATTCACGTCCACCCAAATCCTGGTGGTGGAATTATTACGGTAGGAGTGTTTGTTTTTGCTGTTTTATTTTATTTTTAGACAAGTCAGTTGGAGAGAGCCATGGCCGTTGATCCAAAGTAGACGAGGCGATATTTTAAACATGATTAAATTCTTCTACAACGATTGCAATACTGTCGACATGAAGGATTCAAAATGGACGGACAAAGATTTGGTGGAAAAAGTTGTCCGAGCTTCGTATTCAGATCAGGCGTTGGTATGTTACACGTAAAGCTTGATGATTTTTTAATTAAAATTCTCATGTTATTTTTGTTATAGATCTTGTTCAACGTTAAGTCATCTCCTCCTCCATCTTGGTTCGAACTGTTCTTGAGAGAACCGGATAAAGAGAAAAGAACCGTGGAATTATTGGGGATGTATGTCATGCTGAATGAGAATTTCAAACTCATTATGCTCACTGATATGGAGTTTGTTATGTTTGACAAGGAAGTCCTCAGATTGGTATGTTTAGGATCTTTAAAGTTTTATCTTTAGGTTACCCCCGTTAAACTGAATGAAACCTTTGATATAAAAGAAACGCAAGGATCGGAGAGCTTGCTGTAAGTTTTAATCGAATTTATTGTTATTTATGATCTTGAAGACCTGCCGAAGAAGATTTACTCAAACTGTTCACCGATTTCAATGCCATCGACATCCTGGAATCGGAGGATGTGACCAATCAAGTCCTGCAAACAATTGATGGAATTCCAATGGCCAATTCTTGATAGGAATTGAGAAGAAAGAAGTGATGCTAATACCTGAGAATATACAAGCCATTATTTATTATTAGGGTGAACCAAAAAAATTTCCGATTTTTTATTAAAAATTTAAACACAATTTTACAACAAATGAAAACCAAAGTGAACGCCATTTGAATCTATGGCTTGAACCCATATTATGTCGGCAAGTTGTGTGATCCCGCTGCGGTACCACCCCTTGTTCTTAGCGGCGTCCATTGACTTTTCCAAGAGCGTGAAGATGTCGTACAACTGATGTTTGGGGAATACCGAGTTCGGCCGCCAATCTGCGAGTACTTACTGATGGATTGGTCTCGACAGCTTCACGGATTGCTTCAGAATCCACTGTCGTAGGTCGGCCTGAATGTGTCTTGTCCTCGAGGTCCGTGTCGCCGTCGTTGAATCGTTTGAACCAATTTTGCGCAGTACGATCTGAGACCACATTGTCGCCTTCAACTTCGCATATCTTCTTTGCTGCTGCAGCTGCGCTGAGGCCTTGTTTCCAGTAATGACGTAAAAGAACACGAATTTCGGATTTTTCCATGTTTTTTCTACAAGTTTAAAAATTTTAAATAAAAGACGAATTAAAAGTTTTAACATATATTATGATATAGCAGTTCAAGACCTTTAAAAATATATATAATGCATTCATATGAAAACCTTTATTTCGTAAAAAAACAATTGGAAAAAAGATATTATTGCATTAATTACATACACGGTAACAAATAATTACAGCAAACTTGACCGGAATAGGTGAGAGATTGAAGATGGGATCAGTCATTCATCGCTAAACAGCCTTTCCTGATCGCGCCGTCGATCTACTAGTGTCTTTGGGAGATGGGGATTTGGAGGTTTCTGTTTGGCAACATGTCGCTTGTTGACAATCTTCGGGTTCACACTTTAGAGCACAGTCAAAGTTCTCTTTCCGCATCTAAAACAATATTCACAATGAACAAATACAATTTAGAAATCTCGTTATATATCTGACTCATGGAAACAAAGAAGGGAAGTAGCCAAAGTGTGACGGTCTGATTTTGCACACACTGGGGATTTTTTGGAATTTTTTTGTGGACACAGTACCCACAGTAAGAACAGGAACATTTCATAAAAAATTGCGCCGTTTCTGCAAACCGCAGGCTAGGGTCTCGCATACCTCTCAGAAAAAAATCTAAATTTGTACCAAGTTTCATAAAAATCTGACGTCGCACTTGGAGAACCTCTCCTATAAGTTAAGGTAAGACCTTACCACAGTGAATTCTGGCTGAACAGTGACCGAATGTATTTGATGATCATGGAAGATCTCCTTGATCTGTTCGGCGTTTCTCAGATAGTCCTCAAATGTGGCAAAGTGAATATGAACCGTCGCGATGATCCGAACAGCAACCAATCTCCAGACGTGGAACTCATGGACAGCGAGCACTCCAGGTAAGGCCATTAGTTTCTCTTCGATCGTCTGTACGTCAACATCATCTGGGGTTGTTTGGAGAAGAATAAGGGCCGTTTCTCTTACTAAAAACAAATATTACATACCAGGGAATAGAAATACAAATATATTCTGGTTTAAACTATAGATAAACTCTATTCAAATTATCCTTTTTACCTAATGGAATCGTCGAGGACATGATCAAGATGACCATAATCATGGACAAACTTGGGTCCATGTAGTATTTCAGGAACTGCATGTCTGGGAACCAAAGAGACACAGAGGCTGTCAGGATGACAATGATTGATCCAATGAAATCAGTAACAATATGAAGGTAAACTCCTTTCATATTCATCTGAACTGATCCTTCTAAAAACAAACAATAATGACATTAGTCAACTTACTGCTCTTTTTCTTCTTCTCTGCTTTATTTGTTTCTGAAATTGTGATTCCATTTCCATTTTGTTTCGTATTCAATTCATCTTCACTGCCTTTTAGATCAGCGATAACCATGGCCCCTTCTTGATGTGATGTGGCCAAATATCCACTGCTTCCGGCAATATTTTCCTCAGAAATTCCTCCACTTCCACCATGACTATGCCCGTGAGAATGACCTAAAGTTAATACCATAGAGAAGAAACTTTCAAAATGCATCACTCAAAATAAAGTGTCAAGTTGTTAGTATTCAAATCCACAGCAAGCATTTCGTTAACTAAATGAGAGGCAAAAGAAGTAAGCGACACACCAATCTCACCATGGAACAAGAACATTCCAATAATGTTCACAACGAGTCCAAGGATTCCAACAATCAGGACATTAAGAGGTTCTTTCAGGGGGTGGGGCTCCACCAATCGTTCAATTGATTCCAGGAAAATGGTAAAACAAAGTGCGAGGAGAAAGACGCCATTGACAAGTGCTCCAATCAGCTCTGCCCTTACCCATCCAAACGTATTCGACTGAGATTTTGTCTTTCTATTCGCGATCTGAAAGGAAATTTGATCATGTCAAGTGCCGTTTTATGAAACCAACTGATAATATTTGTCTAAACAAAAGAAAGTGCCAATCCAAAAATACTCACAATTATGCAAGCCAACGCGACGATTAGTGCCAAGACATCTGACAGCATGTGGAATGAATCTGCTATTAAAGCCATCGAATTTGACATGTAACCATAGACCAATTCAACGACGAAGAAGAAGAATGTCATCGAGATCATGACCATCAGCTTGATCCTTTGTGTCTTGAGCTCCTTTTTTTGATGGACGGCATGAGTGTGCCGTGGGGGAGAATTGATGCCATTCAGCTGAAGGGGACGGCCCTGCTCGACATCTTTGTTGCCCATCAGAGTTGTGTGATCATCTTCGTTGGATGCTGGCAATAAGGGTTTCATTCCCACTAAAACCATGTCATTACAGCAACAATTGTAAAGGCATCTCGCGGCAAATTAAACTGAACCACCACGGAAATACTCTCTGAATTCTGGACATTCGATTAATATGAAGGATTTATAACACAGGAGAATCGAAAAGTCAAAAGGAGGAGGAAGGCACGGACTGTTCGGGCCTTTCTTGATAAGACATCAAACATAAAAGAAGGTCTTATCACTCGAGCAGGTTCCCGTTCGCGCATTATACAACCTCCCATGGCGATTTAATGACGAGGACAATGACTAATAAATGGCAAGTGGTTTCAGACTGAAATTTATAGCTCACGGATCAATGAAAAGGGCAGAATCAGAGCATCAACCGATAAAATCTTTATCAATACTGCAAACAAATTAAAATTCCCATTGAGGTCAATCAAAAATCATGGATGGAAACCCGTGGGAAAAAGAAAAGAAGTATAATAACAAGGGAAGCACGCGCAGAGTATCAGCTTTTATTTTAATGATTTTAAAATTGTTGCCTAACAAGAATAAAATCTGTAACATATACCCAAACAACGTAAAGGGACTAAAAAGGCTGTTATAAAAAACAAATCTCAAAGATCTCAGTCAAAAAATTGCTCGGAACGCCAGCGTCTCTTCATTTTCTGGGTTTCCTTGGCCAATTTCCTAACCTCAGCGGCCTTTTCTTTTCTAAAACTAATAAATCGTGAGGTTCTTGACCTACCTTAACTGCAAGATCTTGTTGTCCTCGTCCGTTGGTTCTCTGTTCTCTCGTTCCAGCTCCTCTTCCACTAATAACAACATCTTCTGCAATTTCGTGTAGCAAATCTCTTCGTTTTTCTCCTGAAACATTAATAATAACACCCCAAACAAGATTTCTGATCTCAAATCAGCCTTGTGCAATATAAAAGGAAACCCAATGTAATAACAAAATGGAGGGAAGAAGCGCGTCCTGTGCATAATTCCCTCCCAAATCACCCCCATCTCTTCCAAATCGCTCATTAAATAAAGAACATTCTGCTCACCGCCGTCCTCATTTCGTCCGATGTTATCACGAATTCTCCATTTTTGGTGTACCTTGAAGGAAATTTCTCCTTCATTCGTTCACAAATTGAGCTGGGAAGGAAATCGCATCCCCTGAGATCAAATCGAATCTCCACTTTTGTATTTACTGAAAGAATTAGATCATGGTTAACACAAATATTTTTATTCCAAAAGATAAGATGCTCACCTTTGTTAACATTCTGACCACCCGGACCACTACTACGCATCAATTTCTTTTGAAATCTATCTGAAAATAAATAAGAAACAATTTCAAAATAAGACAAATGACGTTTAGATCAAATGGTCTACAGAAAGCAACACTCCTGTTCTCTGACCAAATATCCACTTATCCGGTTTAAATTGGAATCCGCGAAAGTCTTCAGAGAAATGGGAACTTCTCACCCAAAAAACAAACAAATCCCTTTCCGAACTTTTCAGCCCTCCTGGAAGTCCCAACATATTATTTTCAGCAAAATAACGGTCAGCATTTCGTCTTACTTAATAAAGTGCAGCAAAAATTAGTGCAAGGTCAAAAAAGCGTGAGCGAATAAGAACCAAAAGCAGTTTAGAGTTATCAGAAATTGCAACGAACATACGGAAATAAGTTGTTTTCAAAACATTATCTAAAACACTAACCAAGCTTTAAAAACCTCTTACCTTTTGGAAAAACTCCATTTCTCCAGTCGCCGAGGGAACGCTGAAAGTATCCACAGAATTAGAAATTCAAGAAACACCGCTTTGAAGGAGTACTTTGGTAAAAGTTCAATTAAATTGAATTTCCTTTTATTTAGCTGAACTGCTATAGAGAAAATCAAAGAGCCAGAAAATTAGAAGCAATCTGTGAAGACAAAAAGAACGTGCAGTTGACCTCTAGTTTAAACTTTCGACCTAAAAGAGCCATCTAACTGTTTTGAAACAAAATTCTAAAGTTAATATTACGGATCCATCGTGATTCAATAGAAAAAACCATTTCAAGCGGAATCATGTCAGACAAGTTTGCGTTGTGCACGATCCTATAAAAATTTCAAAACCAATTCGCTACAGAGACGCAATTTTACTAAAGTATTTTGGCTTCTTCACACTTCATAACAGGTTTCTCTACAATCAAAAACAAGAAATAATCTAGCTTACCTGGTTCGCTAATCTCGGAGTGTGTGCCAAAATACGTGCCGTCTGAAAAACTCCGAAAATGCGGCTGACCATGCACATCCGTCCATGCAAAGGGTCTCTGAAAACCATGGTAGATACTATTGGAAATAATTTGAGCACTCGGAAAGTGCTAAAGCAAGACGCGTCATACATAAACTTGGAACAATTTCCTTCTTCTTCGCACAAGAGGCCGAATAAATAAAAATTTTTCGATTTCAACGAAATGCCACAGATAAAATTGATTTTACTTTGTAGCGATGTAATGGAAAATTGCAGATTGAAAACTGTGAATGAGGAATTTGTCAAAAAATACTTTGATCGACGCGTCAACCGATGATTCAGACCTGGAGGTTGTTTTGTAGTGTTTGCTAGAAGTATTGTTTTTAACAACACCTTTGTTAACACAATATCAAAAAGCTTACTCTTGTTTTTTTTTGTAAATACATAAATACCCTTTATTTGAAATCTAATGGAACCTCCATTCAGAATATCATTATTTTAGCATTACAACCTGTCATGATGCTCTTCCGTATCCAGCATCTCCATGGCAACAAGAATTGTCTCCAACTTCCAAATTTCGGAAGTCCCCTTTGTTGGTTGCGCTTATTCAATTAAGCATGAATCTTAACAACAATGAATCTTTGATCACCTCCAAAATGAATGGGATCACTGTCGACGATATGAATAGTTTGAGGATCGGAGATCCAGGTGTGTTTTAATTTTTTCGTTGGTTATATTGTTGTAGAAGTAACCGAGATGTCCATCGAATTGCAAAAATTATGTGATCAATTCACGCACAATGTTGGAGAATTACAAGGACGGTTGAGTGACGTTCAGGAAGTGTTTAGAGAGGTAATCTTCATAAAATTTTCTATCTTCTAATATTGCTTTAGTAAGTGTGCAAAAATTTATGAAAGTAAAATTTCTCCATATGAATTTCAGTTAGGAGAGCTGGCAGATCGTGAGAAAATCATAGCCATGAATACTGCCAATGAATTGAAAATGATACAATCGAATCAAGACAGCAGCAAGGATACAATGAGGATTCAAGTAAGACAAATAATTACTATAGTATAACCTCCTTTTCAGGCTAGCATTCAAGAGAAAGCTGTTGAATTAGAACATGCCAAACGACAATTGGAGAACTTGAAGCAAATCGAAGCCAAGCAGACCGAATATATCAGAAAACTTCATTTATTGCAGTAATCTTACAGTAACTAATGTAATCATTTTTGTTTGTATATAATAATGAACGTATTTTCTTTGTGATATGACTTTGAAATGAGCACAGACAAATGTGTTTTTTTCTTGATGGAGCATCGAAAACCGATTCTTGAATAATTTCTCGCAACTCTTGCGCAAAAACCTGAAGGCCATTGGAGCCGGTTTAATGGAAATCGTCCGAATATCCGTTATCGATGGGGCGGGCGAGACAGGGATATTGGTGGAGGAGCGGTGATTTAAAAGTGAAAGGCCGTCTACCTGTGGCGTTATTCCTTTTTCGGCAGAGCCATCATGGAGAACCTGCTGAGGAAGGACGAGGAGACGTATGCCCACAAGTAAGTCGGATTACATCAGATACTTTTTACTCTTTACGGTATTTATGTCATCTTTTTTAGAGAAGCCAGATTGGTCGCGTTTTGGGCTGTGGCCATCTCGACCGTCGCCCTTTTGGTGTGTATGATCGCCCTTCCAGCCACGTTCAATTGGATGCACACAATCGGAAATGAAGTCAGTTTGGAAGCTGAGGTCTGCAAGGTTCGAGTTCGTGATATGTGGAGAGAATTATATCATATGGGAAGGAATGGGCAGTTGCCGAAGGCAAGACTTCAGCGACAAAAGAGAGGATGGATGTTTGGAACATTCGTGAAGGACGAAGATCTTGTTGGAGTTCAGGTCAGCAAGGAGGTAAGGACGTCTTAAAAAGATTAATAAAACGTTTATAGGATGTTGGAGAGAGCACTGATCCAAAAGAAGAAAAGGATGAAGAGGAAAGTGCGGCCAAATTCGAGGAGAAAACAGAATCTGAAGTCGACGAAAAAGAAAAGGAATCTGAAACAGAAACCGAGCCAGAAGAGGAGAAAGAAACTGAAGAAGGTTACGCTACTGGACCACCTGGCGCGTCTAACAACGCTCAATGCGCTTGTCGGAAACACGGCCCACCTGGTCCCCCTGGCCCAGTGGGAGATGACGGAAATGATGGAGTAGATGGAGTTGCGGGAAGACCTGGAAACAGTGGTCGTGATGGCATTGTCCTGGCTGCTGATCAGCCTCTTAATGAACCCTGCATTATCTGCCCACCCGGACCACCAGGTCCCCCTGGATTGCAAGGACCTAAGGGACCACCAGGACCTCGTGGATCTCACGGAAACAATGGAATCGACGGAAAGAGAGGAGAACCTGGAATGGTCGGCCCGCCCGGACCTCCTGGACCAACCGGCCCTACCGGCGCTGCAGGAGCTCCTGGAATTCCCGGAAGAGTTTTGCGAGTTGAGGGACCAAGAGGCCCACCTGGAGCACCAGGACCTAAGGGTGTTCGTGGTCTTCCTGGATGTCAAGGAGAGATCGGAGGCACTAAAGTTGGACCTAAAGGAAAACCAGGACAGGTAGAATAACCTATGTTTAATGCAACTAATTGTCTTTTCAGCCCGGCCGACCAGGAAGAGAAGGGCGTCGTGGAGCCCCAGGAGAGCCAGGATTACCCGGAAGCCGTGGTCTTAGCGGTGATTGCCAGCACTGCCCTCCCCCAAGAACTCCACCTGGATATTAAGGAACGCAGCTTTCGTTATGTGATAATAACGCGGGCATCTCACTTTCTTATAATAAACGAAATTCACAGCAAATTATCCCATTTAGTCATTCGAATATGTGCCTCAGCGATTACCGCGAAGCGTTCCAAAATTTCTCTTTATCAGCCACAGAAAAATCCGAGCCGAAACATGAGCTAACCTCAAACTTGGGTTAATAAACCGAAGATGTCATCTCATCCTCGCCTTTTCCCCATTCGCGTATTAAGAAACGGGCTGGGGAAACCGGGGTTTTTGGAGTTAATTCGCTTCTCTTAAGTCTCCTTCCTAACGCCCTTGTGACCTCCATCTCGCATCGCTCCTCTCTTTCTCTAGTCAGCGTTAAGAGCTATTAAGCAAAGGGGCCTGACACTCTTCGTTTGCCTCGCGCCTTTTCTGTGCGAACCTCCGTGTGACCTGGAGCCAACTGGCCCGCGGAATATTCGGAAACATTGCGAAAAAGATGAGTTTGCTATAGAACAGAAGAAGAGAGATAACATGCGTAACATGGAGGTCTTTAGGGCGTCCAATTAACTCCAGAAAATGCAATTTCCCCAGCCCTTTTCTCAATGCGTGCATAGAGAAGGGATGAGAATGGGAACACATCTTCGGTTTATTAACCCAAGTTTGAGGTTAGCTCATGTTTCGGCTCGGATTTTTCTGTGGCTGATAAAGAGAAATTTTGGAACGCTTTGCGGGGTTGTCTGCGAAGCACATATTCGAGAAAAAAATAAACTGTTTCCATCGGTCGTCACGGAAAAATTGAGTAAATAGTGAATTTGATTACATCGATGTAAGAAAACTCGCTGAAGTCAATGGAAAGGTGAGGTAAGGTACCGACGGAGTCTACTCTACATGGAAGGCATCTCAAACGGCCAAATATACCTTCTTTCAGTAATAAAATTTTTTTTGCTTCTGCGATCTGTTGTCAAAATGATTGCAGATAGTCCATAACTATATATTTTCCACATTGCAATAACAAAACGAATAACGCATTTATCAGATACAATAAGAAAATTGTATTATAACACATACATGTCTCTTACTTATTGTATTTCAGCATCATTTGTGGTGTTAATCCAATTTGTTTCGGAAAAGAAATGAATCTACGCCATGGCAAAACATAGCTGATTGTTTCGCGGCAACTGTTATTTCCCATTCATGGGAAAAGGGTAACATCTGTCCCGGGATTGGTTCTTTTACCTACGTTCATATGTAGAATATAATGCGTAAAACACCTGAAATTTCGTCCCCGAACCGGGTCCTTTGCATGTCTTTATGAATTCCCACAGTCCAGAAAAGCGAGAAGCCCTGCCCTGCGGCGGTTTACACTTAGCGGTGTAAAAGGAAGAAACCTTTACAATAAACAACTCTTAATTCTTAGATTATGGTCCATGAATGAGATAGCGAAGTAGGAAGGTGGAATTGTTGGGTTGCTTGTTGAGGTAGCAGTATGAAACAGCCTCCACCTTATAACGGTAGGTGGTAAAAGTTGATAATTGCTATTCGTTTTGAACTTCTCTAAGTCACGCATTTTCAGATGGCAACAAATTTGATAACACTCATGTCCTCATCACTCCACAAGGTAAGTCTTATAATTGGCAGACGAAATATTATGAAAAATGAGGAATGTTGGACGAAGAAAAAATGTGCTTTGACCAATTTATGTTTTTAAAATTATTTTTTTACAAAAAAATCAAGATGGTGACTAAAGACCAAGAGAATGCCGTACTTAGATTTCAATAACGTATGCCTTTCCAGCCTTGCCGATCCCAGCATCCACAGCCCCATCAGCGCCTCCGGTCTCATATAATTCCCAATGTCTAAACCCAGCGACCTTGGAGTCTTCCCATCATCCTCAATGCATGCCCCTTCCATCTCATCTACCTGGATATTTGGAAGTTCCCAACATCCCCCCTCCTCCTTATAATGCCGTAGAATCAACTCCAATGACAATCGGCCAGTTGAGGGATATTCAAATAGTGATGGCCACTCAATATGGACCTTATCCCATGTCCATGGCCTGCTACTATTGTCATCATCATATTGTGACGAGATTACAAAACAGATGCGGGGTTCTGGCATGGCTCATCTGCGGGGCTATGGCGCTGGTTGGGTAGGTTTATTAGGTATTTCTAAATATTACTTTATAAAAAAGGCATGCTATAATATTTTTGACGTCTATGAAGCGAAAGGAGTAACGAGATATTAATATGTAAATAAGTACATATTTTTGAATTCTGACACTATGAGGTGTATGTACGACTACGTTTTGTTATTACTTTCGTGAGAAAAAATGTAAACTTACTTTTGGCCAAAAGAAGTAACCAAAAGACTTTTATTTTGTTATGAAACGAAACATATTTGATGACAAAAAAAAACAATTTACTTTTAGATGTTGGCCTTGTTGTATACTCCCATTGTGCATCACAAAGTGCCAAGTAAGTAGCAAGAAAATAATTCTTAGTCACCTTTCAGGACGTCTTACACTTTTGCCCGAATTGCAACAATTTTCTCGGATCATACAAAAGATTTTAAAGCCAATTTACTTGATGTAAATATTGCAACTGTTGAAAGAATAAAGAGTTAAAAACTTTATCATTCATTTGTTTTGTTGAATGATTGGCCAGAGATTTGTTTATATCCGAACGCTGATTCAGTCCGAGAAGATAACAAACGGAAGGAAATAAATGATCGCAGGATGCCGGACACACATGGACAACAGTTTTATTTGACGAAATTGATTCGATTTTAATTTGGGGATGTTTTTGAATCAGATCGAAGTCTTGATTATTTGGATTTGAAGTTTGGACAAAAAGATGTTGATTATTTTTCCGATAGTTATGACAAGCTTGTAGACCTTAAGGCAATATAAGTATTTGCCTGAAACCGTTGCCAGGGTGGTCAAATTTTGATGACTTGACTTCCATTATTGTTCCTAACTTGCGATCGGAGTCTGAAGATCCCATTCAGCCATGTTTGCTAAAAGTACACGAACCCAGCCAAGTTCCGGCTCGAAAAGACCCAAAATTCATGTACTATAATAAAACATGAACTCTTTCTTTTCTTCTGTAGATCGCGGTTCTATTCAGATAAACATAACCCTATTCACCTCCAGAAATGAAGTTCTTGTTGTTGGTTCTTCTCGTTCCTTTATCGTATGCCGTTCAATGTGGGCCAGGTGAAGTCTACACGGCTTGTCGCAAAGATTGTCCCCATACTTGTGCAGATGTAATTCAGGGATCAGGCCCTAAATTGTGTGTTCATACATGCAAAGAAGGGTGTATTTGTAAGAAAGGATATGCCCTAAATCGTGGAAGATGCATCCCGGAAGAGCAGTGCAAAGGTGGGGAATGCAGGAAATTCTAATAACATGGTTAGAATTGATGACAATTTCTGTTGCTCATAGTAATCGAGATACCTTTTACAGTAGGCTCAGTGGATTGGGACTCGAGTAAAGATGCTCCAGCTGTCCCGGACTGTCCCAAAAACATGGAATACTCTCAATGCGGAAGTGTTTGCCCTGATCCAAACTGCTCCACCTACAGAGTAAGCAGTCGCACAAGGATCCCAACACGTTGTCTTTGTAATTTTAATCGCTGATTTCAGCACAACCTTTGTTTCTCCAATCGCTGTGGCCCTCCTTCTTGCCGCTGCAAATCCGGTTACGTACGGAAGAACGACAACTTTAATGACGGATGTATTAACGTCAATACTTGCCCGAAGAATCCCTTGGACACTGTCTTCCAACAATGTGGGTATTCTTCGTATGATGACTTATGGTCTCGTAATCTGTTGAAAGAATTATTTGCCCTTTAGTTGCCGAAGAAGACGCCGCTGCCAGTCGCCGAAAGCGATCGAAAGAATCGGTGGAAAGAGAGTTGAAATACGCGACAGAGAATGGCCCTCAAGATCCTAGATGTCCAAAGAATTCTTATTGGCGAGAGTGCAGCAACATCTGCAAGCAAACTTGTGGAAATTATGATAAGGTATCAATAAATGAGTGGTCCAAAGTAATATTTTTTAGAATTTCTGTCACTCCCTCCGTTGTGGTCCTCCCAAATGCGAATGCAAGATCAACCATTACCTCGGAGGCCCTCAGGGCAAGGATTGTGTTCATGTTAACGAATGCAAGAAACAAAAGGCATAATAATCAGAAACGGTCATTGTAATAATGCATAAATATTTTTTCGATACATACGTCCGATTTTACAAACGAATAAAACGCAGGTTTACGACAGAAATCTGCATTTTTATGGAAGAGCAGGCATGGAACACGAGGAATAATGTCATATACTGCATAAGAAAGAAAAAATCAAGAAACAAATCGAGGGTATAAAAATGGTGACCATTTTTTTCATCATTACTGTATTGTCATCATGAAGACTGCAACTCTTCTTGTGGTAAGATTACTGTAAAATACGTAATTATATTTTTGCAAATTCAGCTTTTGAACGTGGGATTGGTCAGCTCTTTGTCCATTCTTCTTCCAACAAACGAGACCGACGTGAAATGTCATAAACACGCCGAATTCAATAAATGTGGATCGTCTTGTCCACTGACTTGCGAAGATGTGGTCAAGGGAAACCCTCCGAAACTATGTCCAACACTCTGTAAACCTGACTGTCAATGCAAGAAAGGATATGCTATCGGGAAGAATGGGCGCTGTGTGAAGGAAAGCCATTGTAAAAGTAAGCATGCCATGCCTTACAAGGCATGCTTTCACATCATTTATAAGTTTAAAAGTTGGAATTTAGAACGAGGCCTCAAAAACCTGAATCTCTTGACCGATCCCAGAGATGCGAATGAAAAGAAAGTCAAGTGTCCAAAGCATTCCGAGTTTAGAAACTGCAGCGACCTCTGCCCACCAACTTGTGAAGACAAGGTTTGCAAAATGGTTACGCAAATCTTTACTCCTTTTTACCATTGATTTATACGTCTAACCATTTCAGAAAATCTGCCACTCTCTCCGTTGTGGTCTTCCGAAATGCCAATGCAAGTTCGGATATGGCCTGGGCGGAGCGGAATACAAAGAATGCGTCAAATGTAACAAAACCGAGGACAAAAAGACGAAACAGTAATAGAAAATAAACTCAACCGCTCAATAAATAGAGGCCTAGAGTAATTGGGTGAGAGCTCTCCGACCTTTCAAGATAAAATTTATTCATTTTGGGTCTCGTTTCGAACTTGAGAAATCAATGATTTTTCGACCAAAAATGATTCTCTTATGATCGCGATCTCTTCTCTGAACGACCGATTGCGTAACCGTCCTCTTGTAACCTTATAGCTACGTTTTTACAGATAGTCACCTATTCTGAGCTTATTTTTTATTTAAAGGGAATCCTCTTGTAATGCCATCTAAATCTTTTACTTTCTCAAATTTCGCGTATTTCTGTTGACACCTGCAGCTCTGAAGGTTAATGCCAGGTTTCGTTCCTGGGTAATCGACTGCCCTTGAAGTCGCTGAGGGTCGGTCAAGGATGAAAGCCCTGGCTTGGTGTCTCGTTCTTGCTCGGCAATCGATCTTCCTTGAATTCTCATCATCTTCGAGCCGTTATGTTCCGTTTTCCTTTACTTTTGTCCATTGTGGAGACCCCAATGGTGTCTTCGTGTACTCTCGAACTGCGCATATAATATATATAACACCATGAAATTTGCATGGCCTCCGAAATTGGGCGCGAATAATGACTGGCGCTCCATTTAAGGACAGATGGGCAAAGATTTGGGGCCGGGTCAAGGTTGGGTCGCGTGTCAGAGCGGTCGGATTAACGGCGAAACATGTGCCCGGGGATCACAAAATGGCTCTCCGGCGGCAAGCCAAAGGGGCGAGAGGAGCAACACTTAATTCGTGAAGCCGTGGTATGTCCGGAATGGCCGGCCTTACCCGTCTCGGCGGCCCCGTTTACGGTCCCTCTTCTCGAATGTCATCGTCTTGGGGCCCTAATCCCAGCCAACGCCGGTTCAGCGATCGACCTCAGTCGACCTCCGGCTGACCTGGGTCATCGCGGCGACATTCTCTTCATGGAGAAAAGAGAGTAATAAGTCTTGTCCCCATCTCCGCCCACGAAACCTGCGAATGGCCACTTTCCCTTCCCAATGGACCGCGCGGCGTTAACGAGAGACGGTGGAATCTGGAGGGAGAACAAGTAACTTGGATCGGGCAGTTTGGGGGTTCATCTGGTTTAATTTCCGTTTTAATTTCATCCTAAAATTGCTTTGTCTGAACTGATGTCAAAATATTCTGAACGGCCTGGCGTTAAATTAGGGCACAGAATAGGGCTTTTAATTGAATCGTTGACGCGATCTGATTACTATTCATGGAATGCAAATTATATTTTTGTATTGTATTTGTGTCCCCCAATCCCTTTCCAGCCTCCCACCTATTTCTGTGCTCCTTTCCACCCCAAACCATAGCCTTTCCTCCTCTGATTAGCCATGATATGTCAATTGCATTGTGCACTTTTAAGGCCTTTTCGGGTGTTTTTTGTAGCGTTTCCCTTTTCCCCTGCCCCATCTTCAGCCCACGGAAGGCCCGGCTTCTCAGCTGACATGCGAGGGGGCGACGGCCACCACAGGTGGGAGCAGAATCGCGACCAAAAAAAACTTTGCGAACAGCCGAGAACAGCAGAAAAGGATGGTTTCAAGGTTCTGAAGGCTGATCCCATTCGGTCGCGGTATTTGTTTCAAGAAACGTTCGGTTGACTAATCAAAGGGATTTGGTTGCGTAGAGTGTTGAGTCCCTCTCCTTTTATAGGCCTTTTCACGGTCCAAAACCTTCCCTTTTTTGGCGATGCCTTCAAGGTTTGCCGGGGATTCTTGTGCGGAATCGCGCCAGAAGCCGCTGTCCAGAAAGTCTTGGGCCTCCTCCCGTGCTCCCCTCCCCCCTCTCCTTAACCCATTTGGGTGCCCCGCTCTCAATAACCCATCTGGCGCGACAACAAGCCAGAGAAATGGTCTTGTTTTGGAATCGAGTGAGTGGATCCCATAAGAGCGACAAGGCTCAGCACAAGAGTCCAGGTCTCCGTTCCGGGCCGGCCGAAGGGAACACAACCTCGGGGCGGAAGACGGCGGAAAAGCACCGCCCGAGGAGCCGACGGCTGGTGGCGGAAAAGCGCGACAAACACCCACCCCGGCCTTTCGCGTTTTTGCGCCTTGCCCCGCTCCCGACCGACCGCCCAGCCAACCGCCCCGAGCGCCGGACCATGGGCGACGGCGAGGGGAAACGGGCCCGGTTTGAGTGGGAGAGGGGGTCGTGTCGCGGCTGGCTGGCTGGTCTCTTTCCACCTTCTTCCCGACCGCGATTCCCGTCTTCGAATCCCCTCAGGCGGTCCGAGCGAAACGGTGCACAAATGACTCCCCCCTCCGCCGCCCGTCCTTGGCCTCTCGCCTTTCGGTCCGTCGCTCCTCGTGTTCCGGTGCGAGTGCAAAAAGAGCCGAGTCATTTCTTGTCGCTGGAGGGCGAAGAAAGCACCTCTCCGTCGCCGAAAAAACACACACCGCCCGAGGAGACAAACAAAAAAGACAAAAAAAAACATTCCATTCCAGCGTTCCACCGGGTCCGGGAACAACCTTAATGGGCAGGGATGAGAGGGGGCTTGTTTGCCCCGACCGAAGTCCCCCTACAAAACTCTCCGCCAGAGCACAGACCCGCAGGTCTCACGCGGCACTCTCGGCACGGCCCCGGCCGTATTTTTGGCCGCTCTCTTAATGTGTTTAGAACGGCTTTTGTCTTGGCCTTTCACCCGCCAAAATGCCCCAGATCTGAGAACTTGAGAGTGCACCGTGCACTCTGGCAAAGTCTGCCCCCTTTGGGGAGTCTCGAGGAAACTCACCAAGCCATTTGCCCGCTTATTTTTGGTCCCACCGTTGTCTCGGTTTGAGTCTTCGATATAACCTTATATTACACTACACTACTATACTTTTGGGGGTTAAACTTCTTTTAAAATTATTGTAGCAGTCTTGTTCGGCTTTTCGGAAGTCTTATCACAAGGCCTCTCGATAGCCCATTCAGACTTTTTTATCCTCAAATGATCCCCTTCTCCCGTTTCCACCACAAAAAATCAGTTTGATTAAGATCCGTTCGCACCGTGCATGAATCTTTCTGGTTTTCCATTTGTGCACAGTGCCGTTTTTATTGCGACATTTTCCTTGCCAAATTTCATTTTGACTTTTTCGCACAGTGCAGGTGTCTGGGCCCTTTGCACTTTGCGACACTCTCAATGTCGAAAAACAAAGCGTGACACCGTGCAAAGTCGCCAAAAAGTGCAGATTCCAAAAGTGCACGGTGCACTCTCGGTCTGATCGTCGCTTTTCATTTGCCTTTGCACGGTGCTTTCTCTGACTGCTCTCTTGGGTGGTCCAGGCTTGTTGTCGCTCTCACTTTCCGAGGATTTCACGACAAACCGTTTTTCGAGAGACGTCTCCATTCTCTCCCCTCTCTGACCCCCAAAAAATCGTCGCCCGATTTCTCAAACCGTGAACATTTTTGCCCTGCCGTTGAGCGTCCATTCGAGTCAGCGACCGCTCATTTCAGCGCGGCGACACGCGCATTCGTCCCGGCATTTTTTCTGTCGTTCCGCACGGTGCACTCCCAGAATTTGTGCGCGCGGAAAAAACCCAAGAAAAAAACGGGGCGACAAACCCGCCGGCTTTTCCCCAGCCCGAGCAGGATCGGTCACTCGGCTGCACGGCGCAATTGTTTGCTCGATCCGCCCATGCCCCCACACTGTCGCTGCTCGCCGTCTCTCGGTGGGGCGAAGAGAGGGTTGACCGCTCCGCACAGTGCGTTTGATCCCGAACCAAAAGAAGAAGCGACAAAAAGAGGCAAATGGAGCGACAATTGGGTGGGGGCCGAGCGGAGTGCGACGAAAGGGGGATCGTCGCGGAAAGACACCGTGCACCCGGGGTCGTCGCTTTCAGAAAGCGAGCCGCTGATGACTGTCGCGGACCGTGAATGGTTGGCGGTCGAAGTGCAAGGGCAGCGGTGGTCGTCGTTGACGACGTCGGTGGGTTTCGCTTTCGGTCCGGCGCACAGTGCGCTCCGTCGCGCAAAAAACAAAGCCTTTGGAGTGGAGCCACGGGTGGGCGGAGCGTGGGGTGATCCGACTGCACCGTGCACAAGAAATCTCCCCCCGAAATGTGTTTTCGACCTGTTTCCGAGCCTTTTTTCAGCGGAAAAGTGGTCGATTCGAGTCGCTGTTGATGTCGCATTGTGTTTTCCAGCTGTCCTTGTGATTATCACGGGGTCTGAAGGGTAATTTATTTAGATTCTTGAAACATTTGTTTACCTTCAAATTCCCTGCTTTGTCTCCAACATTTCGGAGCACAAGTTGATGTCGAATTCTTGGAATCGTTATCTTTCAGATTCCGTCGCCTGAAGCTTTTCTTTTCCGTTATTATTTTTCATTGACAGCCCATATTTGAACTTTTTCCTTTGATTTTCAGTTTTTTCTTTTTTTCTCTGCCCCTCTCGCCCCGTCCCGTGTTCTCTGGTCTCGGAAGTTTCTCCCCTTTTTGGTGGCGGGTTTCTCTCTGTTTTCGAAAATGGTCTAATGAGTTTTGCTATGATTTTGATTATTTATTTTGTCGCGATCAATGGCCGTGATCTGTGGTGGTTATGCAAATGATTACCGTTATGTAACCGAGTGTAATATTGTCTAATCTGGGGTCCTTCCAGGTCCGAGGACCCTGCATTCATCCTGGCGAAAATCATCGGATTCCCGGCCCAGTCGGCCGAACGGTCGCGGGGATCGAAGCGGGCCTGGCCATATCACGTGGGCTTCCCGTCCACGGCGACCTCGATGCCCGTCGCTTCCACCTCATATCCGGCGACGAACGAATTGAGGACGGTGCAGGAGAGCGCGGTGAGTGAGGGCCAGCGATCGGCGTCGCCCTCCTCCTTCAACAACTGCGAACCCGACCAAAACAATGTGGTCGAGACGTCGCAATACGAATGCCAAGCCGATAACTGGTGTTGTACTCAGGTGAGAGCTCACCCTGTCTCATTTTTACTTCAAATACTTTAGTAAAATCCCATTTCTAATATAGTATCAAAAGTCATCATTTATGTAAACGTATCCAATTGCAGGTGAATGTAATCAAGTTTTCGTATCTGTGGACGATAAATAACTTCTCATATTGCCATGAAGAGTTGGGCGAAGTGCTCAAGTCTTCAACGTTCGGGTCAAGTCACAACGATAAGATGCGCTGGTGTCTTCGAATAAACCCAAAGGGTCTGGATGAGGAGAGCAAGGACTTCCTGTCGCTATATCTTCTGCTGGTTCAGAGCGACAAGAGCGACGTCCGCGCCAAATTCAAATTCTCGATTCTGAACGCGGACAGAGAAGAGAGCAAAGCGATGGGTAAGGCATTTTATGTTACACTTGTTGTCCGAATCTTGTCTTCAGCCTTTCAAGTCTTCGTTTTTGATGTTCGCAAATTATGTTCTGCCTATTTTCAGAATCCCAAAGAGCCTACAAATTCGTCCAATCCAAAGATTGGGGCTTTAAGAAGTTCATTCGTCGCGAATACCTTCTGAACGAAGAGAACGGCCTTCTCCCCGACGATCGGCTCTCCATTTTCTGTGAAGTGAGCATCGTGACCGATGCTGTGAACATCACTGGCCATCACACGCAACTCCCTCAGATCGCCATCCCTCCCAGCACACTCTCCGAAGATTACTCCGCTCTTTTCACGGAGGGAATTTGCACGGACTGTGAGATTGTGGTGGAAGACAAGGTCATTAAGGTAGGGAATCATACATGTTATTCTCACTGGCTTCACTTTTATTGTTACACTTGAGATCAAAGTGTTTTCTGTGACCACAGTAGTCTTGTTTTCGTTGTTTAATCTCCTATCTTTAAGTTAATTAATTGGTCGAATCACACCTAATACGGCGATAATCTCCTCTCCAAACATGTTACCGTTCTCTTTTCAGGCACACAAAGCCATCCTGGCCAGCAGATCCGAGGTGTTCCGAGCAATGTTTACACATCCGACCACTGAGAAGGACAGAAATAAAGTTTTCATCGACGATCTGGATGCCGAGACTGTCCGAGGGATGCTGCACTTCATCTATGGCGACAATGTGCCCGACCTCGATTACCTGGCCATCAAACTGATGAGTGCTGCGGACAAATATCAGCTGAAACGACTAAAACAAATGTGCGAATGGTCGCTCTGCAACGCCCTCTCGACTTCAAATGTGTGCCAGATCTTGGTGCATGCTGATCTGCACTGTGCGGAACAACTGAAAGGACGATGCATCGCTTTTATCAACCAAAACAGTCTTACAATTGTTGATACCGAGGGCTGGAAAGTGTTGGCCCGGGATTACGGAACATTATTGGCCCAAGTGTACAAGGCCATGGCCACACAACACATGCCCATTGCCCAATTCACAGCCCCACCCAAGGCCAAAAGGGTCCGATATGTATAGCACACACAACAACTTGTTTTATGCAAATATATCAAGTGTATGTGGCAGACGGGAATGATGAATTTTTAAATATATTGTTTTAAGTTATCTGCAGTCTCTTCTCTTCAATTTCTCCCTCAAAACTACAGTTCAACAGACATTACCGTAATTCCCGTTTAGCCTAGAGAAGTCGCTGTTCCAATGATCTGTTCTCTATGCAAATTACCATCCAATCCCACTGTCAAAACGAGTAACAATGTTCATGTTCTTACCGCTTTTCCTGATCCAAATTTACACTTTCTTCCAACAATTTTTCGCGGGTTCTCTTTCTTCGCGAATGTTTCATCGCGTCATTGATATAATGGTTAAGTTACGATCATGTTGTATGTCATCTTCTTTGTTTCTTTAATTGAATGAGGCATGCTTGGGTATGTAAAATAAATCGTGTTATTGAAGAGAATCGGCTTTACCTTCAAGAAATAAATAAAATTGCAGAACAGCTAATTGCCTACTCAATGAGTAAAAAAAGTGCACATTTTGATTCGTATACGATACAATACGAATCAAGTCGGATCCTGCGAGAGTGACACACTTGACTCGCGAGTCATCTCTTTCTTTTTTATTTATTTTTTTTCGTTTCTGCAATATCGCGCGCGCGATTAGAACGGGTGAAAAGCAAGCTTTGAAGGCGATGAGTGGAGTATACGCAGTAGAATCCACCAAAGAACTGATTAGACAATATTTTAATAACGTTAAATATTTCTCCCAGCTTGTGGCCAAGCAGAAGGATCAGCAATTTGAAGTCGACTTCAAAGTTCAGGTATGATTTATGTTTTTATTGCGTATTTTAAATTCAGGTGGAGCGAATTGTTAGCGAGATCGTGAAATACATTGAGAACTACGATATCGACAGCTTAAATGCGTCATGGGAGTTCTTCAACACCCATTTGTTTAATAATTTGACAGAGGTATGATTATCCTTCAAAAATTTCTTTATTTTGCTATTACAATTTCAGGCGGAATCGAAAACTTTGAACAAACTGGAGGCAGACATTTTCAAGTTGTATTTGGCTAATTGTGCTCAAAATAAGAAGACCGGCAAGTGTGTGCAGTTCTTTGAGAAGATGAGCCACATTTTGACGAACAACCCTTTGTGGACAGACTGGTTTTGTAAGTTCTTTCTTCTTTCTGTTTAAATTTTTAGGTGTTCCTTATTTGCCGGATCCTGCCAGCGATAAAAGGTTTTGTAACTACTTTTGTAAGACTTTCCACGAGATTCTGCTCACAACCTTACATAATTTCATTTCAATTTCGTTGTCAAAACTGTGCAAGCCTCCCCTGATTGGGTATTGCCAAGCTCCAAATGAAGAGGGAGATCTTGTAAGTCGAGTACAAATTTCGTTTATATTCTTTTTGCCTTTAGGGTCTTCAATCTCGAACGCAAAGTTCCATTCAACTTCAAAACTCCATGGTTGAGATGTTTATGGACGATTTTTCAATCATAGCAAAGAGTTCCGAAAAGACTAAGGCGAAACCAACAATAAAAACGATGTTGAAGAGCTTCACAAGGAGATCAAGCGATGGATCCTGATCAATGTTAGTCTTAAATATTCTTTTTGAGGTCTTTTCTCTCCTTAATTATGGGTCAAATTTTTTTAAATTGACTTAAAACTCGGTCTTGAACTGCCAAATTTTCTGTACTTTACTGTAATTTAATATTATAGAGTTTCATTTGAGACGAATTGAAGTTCGATGTACATTTTATAAAAAACAAAATAGATTTGGTGCTTGAACACCGTGTGTCGGCCGCGACTTTAGATGTGCAAGGGCCGACAGCCGCCCTCTCTGATCCGCCAAACTTATATTGGGGGTCTTTTTTTCAGGGGCGTAGGCGGAATCCGGGAAGCTTTCAAACGGAAATAAGGTGAAACTCTTGGCCTAATGCAAAAATATGGGTTCGGGCTACCAGATGGTATCTCCCGTCGTCGCTTAAGTTGTTGTTATCAGGATGATTTGTCTGGAGAATCGTATTTTGTCCGAATCTCACAGTTTGAAGTTTATTTTGCAATCAATTCGGGATTTATTTGTTCGGGGAATGGAAGGAAGGGTAATTAGAAGAGAGGTTTGTATGCGAGATGAGTATTTGTTCTTGAAAGTACTCTTTCAAGTTACGTTTGGATTGACCGCTCCCTCTCTGGATGGTCTGGATAAGATTCAAATGGTTTAATTTTTTGAAGGATGATTTGGAGTTGTGAGTAAAAGGTTTTTTATATTTTTTGTTTGAATGATAGGTTAAAAATTGTTGTCGGTGTCGTATTTTGTCTTCAGAATAATGTGCGATGGATATTACAAATTGAGTTAACTGTAATTTGAAGGTCGACTTATTAATAGTTTAGTTGTTAGCAATTTCGCGCAGGATTTGTTCGAAATGCAATGCAAACAAAAAACCCCTTCAGTCGTCCGAATTTGCATACCACCCCGGTATTCGATGTTTCTAATAGCTGTTTTGGCCCACCAGTTGGCTCATCGAATTTGCCCCCTTCGGACGCGGCTGTTCTCCCGGCTTTTTCTGACCGCACTCCCCTCTCCCAACCCCAATGTCCATCTCGCGAAAATCTCGAGCGACCTTTTCGATGCGAAATGCCATTGCGGGGTCAGGCCGGCCTCCAAACCTTGACAATTAAGGTGGATTCAATTAATCTAGAGACTTCCTGGGGGAATATTGTGATGCTTTCATTTTGAGAACAAACCGAGATTTATAAATGGAGGGGAATATTCAAATTGTTTTATTTGATTATTGGAATTTTATGTGTGCTTTCTTATAATGCGAGGGCGAAATATTCGTTTTATCAATTTATATAGCTCACAGTTTGATAAGGAGATGGTGCAGTTAACAAAAAACAACCCCATTACTCATGACATTAGTATTATTTCCCCTCTCTTATCATGAGTCATCCTCTCCTTTGGCTGGGTTCTTTTCCAAAAATAAGAATTTCCATCGCCAAGTTGGCTTGTATTCAGTAAGGTGATAATTTAGGTCTTTCGATGTCATTCTATACCATGGATTTTATAGCCTTAGGGTTTCCGGTTTCTAAATTTTTCGGAGAGAGAGCTGGGAATCCTCGAAAGTATTGTTATTTTATGCATAAAGGTCTCGTTTTATTGCCGTTTGATGACTTTTCTGTTCATGTATTTTGCGGGCTTTTTTATTAGTAATGTTCTGTATTTCAGACTGGTGTTGGGTTGAAGAATGGGCCGTTTCCTGGCCCTCGTTGGCTTAGCCATCCTCAGCGTGGCTTCAGCGCAGAATTGGGGGCAAGATAGCGGTGAGTAATCCGGTAAACCCTGATGTAACGAATAAAATTGCAGTAAGCGACGGCGAAATTATCCCTGCTGAAGCCGGATTCCCCTGTCATTCGTTACCCAAAGAGAATTACACTTGCAGCGATTGTATCCAATTCCACGACTCTTGTGCTTGGTGCGAAGACTTTGTAAGTTATGGTTTATGTCTTACAGTTTCGGTGTTTAGGAATTCAACAAAGAGACCTCATTCTCCCGATGTGACTCTTCTCAGAATCTGTTGGATCACGGGTGTGCTGCCAATGCCGTTGTGAATCCTCAGAGTCATCTTCGAACGATTGCTTCCGATCCCTTTGTAGACGGAGGGGATGAAGATGACAACGTGCAGCTGAGACCACAGGAAGTCGAAATCAGAATCCGACCTCGTAAGTGCAAACAGTTTCATATACATCTAGACGATATGCGATTTCTGATAATTGCTCTTTCAGATTCCAAAGCTCGGTTTGATGTGACCTTCAGACAGGCTGTTGATTATCCAGTAGATCTCTACTATTTGATGGACTTGTCCTACTCCATGAAGGATGACAAAGAGAAGCTCAGTCAACTGGGAGATCTTCTTGGTAAGGTCTATTCAAAGCCTGACTTGAATAATGTAATCCTTTCAGCGGAACGAATGAAAGAGATTACCAAGAACTTCCGTCTTGGCTTCGGCTCATTCGTCGACAAGAAAGTGATGCCATTCATTGATCCTCGAAAAGAGAAACAGGATTCTCCTTGTTCCGAAGGTTGTGCTCCAACTTATGGGTTCAGGAATCAGATGAGTCTCACCACAAACACCAACAAGTTTTCGGTAAATTAACTTTTTGCATTTTATATAGATAACTTTGTTATCCAACAAAACTATTTTCAGAAAGAAGTAGAGAAAGCCGAGATCTCCGGTAATTTGGACGCCCCCGAGGGTGGATTCGATGCGGTTGTCCAAGCCATCGCCTGCAATGTAAGCATTCTGTCGTTAATTTTGACGCATTTAGAGCACAATCGGATGGAGAGAACGCTCTCGTAAAATGATCGTTCTCTCGACTGACGCTGGATTTCATTTTGCCGGAGATGGAAAGGTAAGGAATACGTTTTTGATTTGGTTTAATAGAATTTTTCCTTTAGCTTGGAGGCATTTTGACTCCCAACGACGGCGAATGTCATCTGGATGCTCAAGGATACTACACAAAGTCCACTGAACAGGACTACCCATCGGTCGCTCAACTCCACAAGATCATCAAGGACAACAAAGTGAACATGATCTTTGCGGTCACCAAGAAAAACAAGAAACTTTACGATCAGGTATGACATTTATAAACTTTAATGCTTGTCCTTTAGTTGAGTGAAGCTCTTCCTGATGTCAGTTCTTCCGTCGGAGTCTTGGCTACAGACTCTTCCAACATCGTCACTCTGATCGAAGAGGAATACGGTAAAATTGCGGAAAAGATTATCATGGTTGACAACGCCAACTCCTCCATGGGATTGAAGCTGAGCTATCGTTCCAAATGCTTGGAGTAAGTACCGGTCGATGTTGAATTACCTTTTCTTTTAGCGGAACAAGCTTGAAAGACACCAATGTTTGTGAAGGAATTAAAGTAGGAGATGAAGTGACTTTTGAAGTTACTCTGGAAGCCACTCATTGTGTCAAGCAACGCGACTTCGAACTTCACATTGGTCCCTCTGGTCTGGATGAGACCCTTCTTTTGAACGTTCATGTCATCTGCGATTGTGATTGTGAGGATGAAATCGTGATCAATGCTCCGGAATGCGGAGGTCATGGCAATCTGGTCTGTGGTATCTGCCAATGTGCTCCAGGCTTCGTTGGAGATCAATGCCAATGTGAATCTGGGGGAGAATCGGCTATCGCTTTAGAAGCCAAGTGTAGAAAGTAAGACTAGATTATATGTATATTTTCGCATTTTATGAGACATCTTTGTCCATTTTGCATCGTTATCTTTCCAGAGACAACAGCTCTTTGATCTGCTCGGGTCGTGGTCGATGTGAGTGTGGAGTCTGTGTTTGCAACACCCGTCAGAACCCCGAGGAAATCATCTCTGGGCAATATTGTGAATGCGATAACTTCAATTGCCCTCGCCACGATCGCAAACTCTGTGGAGGCCATGGAACTTGTAATTGTGGGGTCTGTCACTGCGAGGAAGGATACACTGGCCCAGCTTGTGAATGCCCATTGTCGACCGAAACTTGTCTTTCGAAGAATGGAAAGATCTGTAATGGACATGGAGATTGTATCTGTGGAAAATGTCATTGTCATACTGATGAGGATGGCCAAAGATACTCGGGACCTTTCTGTGATATCTGCCCTACATGCCCAACTAAGTGTGTTGAGTACAAACCTTGTGTGATGTGTCAGCAATGGGGAACTGGACCTTATAATGAGAGCAAATGTGCGGAATGTCCGTTCACAGTCATTCCGGTCAAGGAATTGCCAGGTACGTCGGTTTAGATTAGTTTGCCATACTAGTAATATTTCATTATTACAATCTTTGTTTTAGTTCTGAATGCCTCCGATTCCGAGACCTGGAACGAATGTCAATTTGTCGATCCAGCAGATGATTGTACCTTCTACTTCCTCTATTATTATGATGGTTACAGTAATCTGACGGTGTGGGTGAAGGAAGAAAAGGATTGTCCGGCTCCCTTGCCAGTCCTGGTCATTGTTTTGATGGTCATTGCTGGTA
Organism: Bursaphelenchus xylophilus; assembly: GCA_904066235.2. NCBI lineage: Eukaryota > Metazoa > Nematoda > Chromadorea > Rhabditida > Aphelenchoididae > Bursaphelenchus > Bursaphelenchus xylophilus. The sequence continues at coordinate 4,825,181 of CAJFCV020000003.1, read as the reverse complement.
TTGTTCTTCTCGGGCTGTTGTTGTTATGCCTGTGGAAGATCTTGGCTGTGATGTATGACAGAAGAGAATATGTGAGGTTCGAAAAGGAGAGATTGAATGGAAAATATGATTCGGTAAGTGGGGTAACAAAGGCTTTATTTTGCATGTTGTGATCAGTTAGCGTTTTGAGGTTTAGACTATTAACTTACATTTTATTTTTATCGTTTTGGTTCGTCTGTGGAATATCTTTTTGTTTTTTTACATCTCACATTTTTCATTGATTTAAGTTTTATTCACCTGTTCTAACATCTTGACTTTATCTAACCAACGGCAATAGAAAAATAAGATTACTGTATTCTTTATAGAATGAGAATCCCATCTTCAAACAAGCCACCAGCACATTTAAGAACCCGTTGTATTCGGGAGATCGAGTCAAACTCAATTAGAATATTGGATTTACAATGTAATTTTTATTTTGAATTTTCTTCTGCCACTATCTTTTGGTTTATCTTCATATGACCACGAAAATCAGGGGTCAAATGGCCCTCGTTTTCCAATCCTCCAATCCTTTTTTCTTCTGTCCGTAGCCTCTCTGAAGACAAACGATTCTTTTCTTATCGTTGAAAATGAATTTTATAGATGTTGTCTATAGAAATAGATGTTTCTGAAGTGTATTTTCATTATTTCAGACCGATAACCCGATATTCAAACAAGCGACCGACACCTTCTACAACCCCACCTATGCCGGGAATGCCAACACCCCCAACACCACGACTTATCGCTCCAAACGATGAGAATCTCTGTTCGGCCGCTCTATTTATTACCCGGGTGTTCCTTTTCCCCCATGCATTTCCCAAGGGTTTCTTCTTTTACTGCCATAATTAGTGCCTAACTGACTTGATCCGCCCCAATCTCTGCATATTTTTGTAACTTTGTTCATGTACATCTTTGAGGTTTGAATATATAGTTCCCACATTGTTTCATCCATGAAATGCTCAATTTTTCTGGTCCGAATTTCGATGAATCGCTTTAAGAATCGTCCATTTATTGTTGCCATATTAATAAAGTTGAAAAATTTGAAATTGTTTATTTATTGTCAGGTTTGAAAACTTTGTAAAATTGTTCTAGCTTTTGTGAGTGTTGGCCAGCGAATAGAACAAACTCTTCGGGTTATCCAACAGCTTCTGGGGAGTGTCAAATTCGACCATTCGTCCGTTCTTTAGCACCAAAATACGATCCGAATCCAAAATTGTGCGAATACGATGGGCAATTGTGATGACAGTAGAGCCGACAAACTTCTCCCGAATTGTTCGTTGAATGATTTCGTCAGTTTGGACATCAACCGAAGCTGTTGCTTCATCCAAAACAACTACCTTACTCTTTCGGAGAATGGCTCGGGCAAGGCAGATGAGTTGACGTTGACCAACACTGCAAATAGAACATTATTAAATTGCTCATGGAAGGTCTCAAATGTCGCAATTATTGACTTACCTGATATTAGATCCTCCTTCAGCTATAACATGTTCAAGTTTGAGGTCCAAGCCTTGAACAAATTCCTTCAAATTGGCATCCTCTAATGCCCTCCATAATTCAGCGTCAGAATAAGCGTGGAATGGATCCAAATTGAGCCTGAGGGTACCTGAGAATAAGGTCGGCTCCTGTGGGATTATCGTAAACCTCGATCTGATCTCATGCAAGCCCAGCATGGACAAATTGACGCCATCAACCAAGATTCTGCCATTGGTTGGCTCAATTAATCTGAAGAGAGTCAAAACCATTGATGACTTTCCAGCGCCAGTTCGTCCAACCACTCCAATCTTCTCTCCTGGTCTGATATCAAGATTAATGTCTATTAAAGACAACTCCAATTCTCTTCTGTATCTGGTTGATACATTCTTGAAAGAAACAGCACCAGCCAAAGGCCATTCTCTGGGAAGCATTATCCTCGAACCCTCAGGCATTTGCCATGGGGCCTCTTCTTCGATCTCCGTGTATTCTTTTATACGTTCTACTGAGACAATATTGGACTCGACGTCGCTGACTTGACGGACCAGCATGCTCAACATATTTGTGATCTAAAAGAACATCATCCTTGAATTTATTAAACTTACATTTAATGCATATGACAGTGTCATTCCAATCACTCCGGCACTCATGAACCCCGTCTCCTTGGACCACACACTCAATAAAGCCGCAATCAATATAATTGTATTCCCCATAATCTCCAATCTCATCCCAAGCCAACGGGCCGAGACCAAAGAAGAATACTTGCACTTGACATGCAAATTGATCTTCTCCAGGAATCCCTGATAGAATCTTCGAGCAACACCGTACGCTCTAATGGATGTAACACCTTGGATTGTTTCGCCAAAGGCAGCGAAAAGGGGAGAACGACTTATGGATGAAAGACGTTGAAGCTGACGACTGGTGGGGATAAAGTATGTCTGAAACAATATCACACCGAAAGGCTAAAGGAAACTTACCAAGATTAAAATGTATACAATAGCTAGCGGGAACATGAACAACAAAAAGATTGGCGATGATATGGAGATTACTGTAATCGTAGAGAGCACACTCAGAATGCAGACCAAAAGGAAACGGAAGAGATTGTTGAGACGAAGATCCACAGTCTCCATCTCCTTTCCAAATCGATTCAAGATTCGTCCTAATGGGGTAACATCAAAGAATACGACCGGAGCTCTCATAATACGGTATAATAATGGAGCATGAAGTCGGATACTGGCATTAACTGATCCGAGGATCAAGAAAATTGTGGCGAAATACATAGCAAACACTGTAAGTAATTTTAAATTGAAAATTGTTTTTAACTTACCTTCCCCAAATCCCAAGGCTCCGAAGACCCCAAGTCGCACTCCCAAAGACATCTGGTCGGTTCCAGCTTCATCTGACCATGCTGACAACCAGAAACTTCTGATGACAGATAATACCGTGTTCACAGTCATTCCAAGCAAGAAACACAAAAAGAAAGCGAGATTCATCGACTTAAAGTAGTGCATATAGATGGATGGACGGACTCGACCGGTCTGAGCAACCTCATCTTGAACTAATTTAGCCGGTGTTATAATTGATTTCTTTCTCGAGCCGGCTCTGGACGACAACTTGGAAACCCTCCTTTCCTTTTTGGATCGATTGTCGCTCTCCGTCGATGAGTAATCAGTATCACTCTCCTCCAGATTTCCAGAATCTCCACTGGCAACAGGCACTTCTTCGTCCTCTTCTTGTTCGATCTGTTTAATCAGTCGGGACATCTCTTCATCAGCCAAGAGATTCTCAAATTTGTCTATTCTGACAATCTCTCCATCCTTTACAACGACGATATTATCACATTCTGGAAGACATGCAAGGGAGTGAGTGACGAGTACTCGAGTGGCATTCTTGGTCAGAGAGTTGGGTCCAATGGCCTTTTCAAATATTGTGGCCCCAACAATCGCATCAACAGCAGAAAGCGGATCGTCCAGGAGAAGAAGGTCGGTTTCTTGATAAAGAGCTCTTGCCAGTGACACTCGGGCCTTTTGGCCACCGCTTAGATTGACTCCTTTCTCTCCAATCTCCGTCTGATCGCCGTACGGAAGGAATTCAAAGTCCCGACGCAGCTCACAAGCCTGTAAATGTAGCCACTTTCATCAAAAACAAAAGCGAAAGAATCAAGCTACCGTAACCCAAATTTACCTCGATGACTTTATTGTAAAGCTGTTCGTCCCACTCTTTTCCAAAAGTAATGTTATCCTTGAGACTTTGATTCTGAATCCAACTTTGTTGAGGGACATACGCTATGGATCCCCGGACTCCGGCAAATCCATCAAGTTTATCCATCTCCCCAAGAAGAGCACTCAACAAACTCGACTTTCCAGACCCAACCTTTCCGACGATCGCAACCAAAGAACCCTTCTCAATGTCCAGTTGAATATCTTTTAGAGATGCTTTTGGTGAAGCCTTATCCCAGGTGAAGGTAGCCAACGAAACCTCAATTGCGCGGTCATCTAAATACAACTCAAAAATTAAGTAGGCACTTACAGCCACTGCTCAAGTCCCTGACAATTGCATTGTCGTCCATCTCTTCCTCGGCCAAGAACTCCTTCAGTCTTCTGTTTGAAACAATCATCTGCACTGTATTTCCAACCAATTCGGCAATCAAAAACAAGGGGACCCGAAGTTGAGCGAACACTGTCAACGAAACAAATGCAACTTGAGGGGTCAGAATATTGCCCTTGGATGACAAGGTGAAGATTGTAAAAGCAACTAGTGCTACCTATAATTGTAAATAAAAAATTGAAACCGCAAAGATTATAACATACCAAAAACGGCGAAGCGACATTGAGAACATCTCCAATGGATCGAGTCAGCTGCGCTCTCCTGATCAGCATCACCTCAGCCCGTCTCAATTCGTTAATCTGGTCCATCATCGCCTTCTCCCAGGCATACAATTTGACTACTCGGATTCCATTCAGCACTTCGTTTGTCAATTTAAGCCTTTCATCTTTCAATTTCATTTGCTCCACCTATATAAATTACGTAACATTATAGTTAACTAAACAAATACTCACCTGCCATTTCTTTGTTTTAACCATGATGACAAGATTTAATGGAATGATCAGTAACATGATGAAGACTCCACCAAAGGCAGAATAACCAACAGTTTGGAAAAGGATAACAAGGGCGATTACAATGGTCAGAGGACTACTCCAATATTGTTGAAGGTTGGGGGTGATCGTCTGGAATCTCTCGACATCAATCGACATTAAATTCACAATTTCTCCGGCCGTTCTCTTTTGTCGCGCGGAATTTGAAAGTCGAAGCACCTAAAACAAAAGTATGAAATTTTAACAAAAGTATACTTATTACAGTAACCCAAGTAAAAAACTCACCTTATTGTAAACAGCGACAGTCAAGACACTCTGAACTTTGCATCCCAATCTAAACATAGTAGTAAAGTAATTGTTGAGTAGAATTGATCTCGTCTCTGCTGAAGCAAACATCAAAAAAGCTAGTCCAACACCTTGCCAGATGGGCGCCTTCTCATCTTGGGTAAACGTGATCATCTGCCCTAGCAATAACGGGTTCGCAAACTGGAGGAGATCAGTGATGAATTTAAGGATAGAGCCACCAATGAATTCCCATTTGAAGAGATGAAACAGAATGGCGATAAACGATGGTGGAGCCGGCTTCTCCTTGTTTGTGGGTACACGACATTCTGAAATGTCGATGAAAATGGAAACAGTGGATGCTGTCTACCTCCATGAGATCCATAATTTAAAAGTCTCTCATGCTTGTGACCAACCAATGGAGTCTGATCATTCACCGTATGCAGCGATTCGTATTCTCGATATTGCTTTGAATCATCAACTTTTTTCATGTAATCTAAAAACTTAAACAAATTTAGCTATTTCCCATACCAGAATACGATTTTGTCCACAATGATGTCCATTTCAGATCAAGTCGATCTCCTTGCATAATCGGGTCCAGTTCATACAAATCATCCGAAACAAGAGCTCGTTTCTTCCCCAATTTGACAATATCACTAAACCAACAGAAAAATTGATTGGAAAGGAATGAAGCTTGTCGTTCTGGAGATTCGTTCTAAACTCGATGAAACAGAGTAGGGTTCAGACTTACTCCAATCCCAGTATAATGGTGTAACGTAAAGCAATGAAGGATTGTCTGGATAAGAATCAAAGGATACCATATCAGATATGGGATGTAACGATACGAGTTTAAGGCTGAGACTGTCTAAAACAAATTAAATTAGGATAAACGCAGTATTGATTAAGATAAAAATATTAATGTTTACCTCAGGATTAGTTCCCAAAGATATCCAAGTGTAAAATTCGGGTAATCCAAAGAGAAGGAAGAGAAACCATGTCACAAAGATTATTCCGGATGACGCAATTCCTCGATCTACACACTTCTTGCTGGTGCTTATGATTGACAACGAAAATGGAGACATTATATGTATTTTCATTACAATAATAACTTACAATTGTAATGATGTGAAGAGAAGGGTACACATACTCGATAATAGGTACGGTCTCGCCGATCAGATAGGTCTCCCATAAAGATCGGACCAGTAAAAAGGTCTTGTCGCAAATTAGAAGAAAAGAGACCCCCTACACATGGATTTAAATTAGAGTAACACTTACTGATTTCATGTCAAAAAGATAGTCATCTGGCAATGGAGGATATTCGCTGAGATGGATTTGGAACAGTAGAACGGGCAGTAAAAGGAAATAATAGACAACTGGGACCATGGCCAAGACCGCATGTTCGAAACAAAATGTCAGAATGGGCAATGTGTTGTTAGCTGCGACCTCATCTGATATCTAAAACAAGGTCGAATACGAAATTTAAAGTATTACGTAAAACAATTTTTTTAACTCTTACCCATAGCGGATCAGCACAAAATGCAAACTGATCCGGAAGATTGCCCATCAAAATCTTATTTCATAAAAATTAATGAGTAGTCAATTAGCGTTGGATTTATGTTGAACCAAAAAAAGTCCAAAATTTTTTGTAGATAAGATGCGATGGCGAAAGAAGAGGTCGAATTGATAACAATTTGTGGTTTTGAGTATGATAAAACGCATTAATGGTGCATGATCTTTCGTATATAACACCAGAAAATTACAGTATACCCTCGACACATCTAAAAATTCGTTAAAGAGTGTGCCATTGTTTTGGCCCGACGTCTTGTTTGATCCCAAATATCTCGGGAACGGTGAAAGATGGCAAAACCCGGTCTAGAAGCCTTAGAATTTTGCGCAGAAACTGGTGGAATCCAAAACTGAAAATATTTCCCTCCTAAAAACTGAAACCCGGAGGGCATAGGTATGCAAAGTTTGGAAATCCGTAATTGGATAAGAGATTTGGCCACAAAAAAGGTGAAATTTGCCTAGAGACAAGTTTTTTTTGTTCGAAACTACATTCTTTTTTAGGCAGACAACCCAACAACAATTAAATAAAATTTTGCTTTTTTGTTTGTTGTTAATTGTTACTGTAATGTCATAAGTAGCGATGTTTCTGCGTTGCACTCTGCTTACCGCGGCCGCGGTAATTGCCGCGTATTGACATTAATCGATTGTGACATTTCGTTTCGCTTTAGTGGCACTTCGCAACTTGAACGAAAATTTTTTCTTTTTCGGCGCTAAAATATTGTAAATCTGTAAAACAACTAACAATTAACAGAAATAAGTTATTCTAGCGCGATGTGTTCGGATAATATTATTTTAATTATAAAGATGGTATTTTAGAAGTTTATAGGACATTTGTCATGGAAAAGAAGTAAAGAAAGGCACGATGGAAAGACCTAGAGACCTAAACAGTGTTGTACAATTACTGTTGTGCCAACAGATTGCTTTAGATGGCACCAGTGAGGAGGATCTGGGCAAATTACAGCGAAGGTTAGTTACTTTCATGTGATCCTTCTCGTGGTTCCGCTGTTTCTTCTTTTAGAGAGGAGACTTAATTGAAAAGACGTAAGGTGTAATTACAATTATTCTAGCTTTTCGTCGCTGCCCAAGCATACACCAAGATACGAACCTTTCCAAATTTTAACGGAGAAGAAGAAATCCCCACAAAGATCTCCCAAAATTGATGTCCAGAGGAAAGAACAGACTCCTAAACCTCTGAAAGTACATTTAGAGAATAGTAATGGGATAGCTAATGCAAGCAACAAAGCCAGCACTGCTTACAATAATTTGACGTGAGTTGTTTTTCTTCTTTTGTTATGAATTTAGGTAACAGATAGTCCTTTGATGTAAAATTATTGAATTTACAGAGTCGCTGAGTTAGAGAAGCCATCATGGACGCATAATAAGGTCTCAACATACAGTCCTATTCAAGTTGTTATTGATCCAGTAAGTTTCCATAAATGGTATGATTGGAATTATTGTTTATAGGCGCCTTTGTCTTTGTCCGAGGCTGTCTCAGCCCAACCTTCTTCAAGTCAAACGGATGTGAATGGCAGTTCTTATCAAGCTGATCTTCCTGATATGAATGAACAAGCTGTTATTGCTCGAATTTGTGCTCTCAGAGCTCAAGGAAAATGGAGTTTGACACGGCTTCCTTTATGTGTGGAGGCTCCTAGGCCAAAAGTTCATCATGATTTCTTCTTGGAAGAGGTTCAACTCATGGCTGTTGACTTTCGGCAGGAGCGGCATTTGAAGAAATACATCGCAAAAATGGTAAGAGGTTTATTTTGATGCGACATTCAATAATGTGGATAATGTCGTTGGCGTTCTGCGTCATAACGTTTTCAAAAATTTCTGCATTAAGCATGCAGCTTTTCGGCATGCTTTTTGAGACTTCTAAACGGCCGCGATTTGATTTACGCTTATACATCAATTAACCTTTTCAGCTCGCTTACGAAGCCGCTCAGGTGGTCCGAGGCGAAGAAGCGCGGTTGTTCCAAACATCTTCTTCCAAGAGATTCCGATCTTTGAAGCCTAACGAATTCGAGATGGCCACATTCTCAGTTAGTTGATTTGTTTTTGCTCATATACGAATATTTATTTTGTCGTAGCATGTCTTTTCTTTTTTATATCTTTTTTTGTCTAATAAAATCTCTACGCATTGGTCTTGAACTCCAGCTCTAAAGTCTTTGAACTCTTAAAATATATGAGTGTTGTGTTTCCAGGGAAGGTATACTCTAGATGATGAAAAGATGAAGATTGTGGAATGCCCATTACATGGAAGGCAAAGAGTCAGTTGTGAGAATGTTGTCAAATCAGAAAGGTAAAGAGTAATCTTTTTATCTTTATTGTGTTTAGATTTTTGTCCAAGCTCAGTTCAGAAAATCCGGTTGATCGGGTTTCGGCCATAAACACAGTAAGAAGCCTGTGTTTATTTGCTGAACTACCGTCGCCCCAAGAAACCGACGAGATTGATGAAGAGTTTAGACTGAGATTGAGACCAGAGGAGCGATATTCATCTTGGGATCGATGGAATCATCTTGTAATTAACCGGAGAAAGGTTTGTTCGAATGGACTCCATTTTTGTTTTTGCTGTTCATTACTATTGTTGTTTTTAGGTTCGCCGGCGCTCTCGTTCTTTGGATCTGGATGATGTCCATTCAATCGAACGTCTGAACCATCGGTGCTCTTCCAGTTTTATCATTCGGGTATTTGATCATTACGAGTCTCTTTCCAAATCATCACTGCAATCACTGGCAAGGACATTATCGAAATTGGAGGGAGGATTGTATGTTAATTCTTTTTCAAAACCCTTTCCTTTTAGACCTTTCATCGACATCCTCCCTGCTCTGAATCGACTTTACTCGTTCTACCAGACTGTCAGGTCTCTAAATGTAGAATTGACCCTCAGGGCATTCAAGTTCCATCTGAAACGTTTAACGTTGGAATTAGAAAAATACTCGAGGAAGGTGGTCCTAAGTTCATTAACAAGGCTCAAGTCAAGGAGATTTAGGAAATATCTGGATGTTTCTTCGAAATTCCGAGAACTTTTGATTCATTTGGTGTCGTCAGAACAACGATTTTTGCTTTTAACGGCCACGGAAAAGAGTGCCAATGTCATTTCTGAGGGGTTAACGGCTTTTAATGTGGAAAATATTGTATGCTCAGGGAAGGACGTAAGTGGTTCAATCTTTACTTTTATTATTGGCTATAGGCGATTGAGGAGTTTAATTCGTCTTCAAAGAAAGTTTTCGTTGTGAACACTCGGAATTCCTCAAGTTTGGAGGATCATAGATTATTCGATGTATATAATTTTGTTGTTATCGAGACTGATTTGACGTCAAGGCAAGCTAAACTCATCGAAAAGTTTCAGAATGTGAGTTTTTAACTTTTGATATTGAACGGTAAATTCGACAAGGGAATTATGGGGTTGATTTAAGGGCCTTGGCGGAGATATTGGGCGTACCATTGTTCTTACGGCGGCGGAAACGCTGGAAGATTTTTTCTACTCCGACACAGCAAAGCCAAGGCCTATATCCGAAGTGCTCGAAGAAGCCGCGAAACGATATTTGAAGGGAAGTGATGTCAAACCACTCGCAATCGCCTCTGAGTTTGATTGCGAGGTAACAATTTATGACGAGAAATCTATGGAGACTGAACTGAAGGTCCCGTTGTCAGTAGACGTTAATGAATGGGATTCTGGAGAGGCCTTTTCACCTTTATCTTCGACATCGACAACGTCCAATTCCGATTCGGGGATCTCTTTATCGTATCCTCTTTTCTATGATGCGACTGCTGATGATAACGAAGTTATTGCCGCGTTGTTGGATAATAATTGGAATGAACAGATCTCGAGCTTCGGAAGATTGGAAGAACAACAGTTCATGGACTCTTTAACCAATCCCTGGTACCATGGAGAAGTTGTGGAACCGGATCCATTCGCATTTACTGATGATCTCTCCCCTATGGAATTCATGGACGACACTCAAAATGTCCACAATAACGCTCCTGATTCTGCTGGCGGTTACATCTTCCCGTACTCTCCAAAGAGTTCAGAAGATTTGCCAGACGATGAAACGGGTACTATTGCATCGACCATGGATCAAGTTGAGGCCAGCCTAGATGGATTTATTGTTGAAAGGACCCCACCACCTCAGAATCATCGATCTGAAGTTGTAGAACCACCGGTGAAGAAAGGAACGGGTCAGAAAAAGAAGATCGAAGAAAGCCAAAGGAACTTGTATGGAAATCAGTAAGTACTGTTACTAAAAATCTATGATTTTATTTATTTTTTAATTTGCTTGTGTCAATTCAGAGTTATTATGCTTCCGGATCCTAATCCTATAGTAAAGCCCGATGGCAAGCCCGGCTTTACTCCCCCTGTTTATCCTGCAGAATGGGTAGATGCTGATGTGCCTGCCTGGAATGTGATAGAAGATGTCTGCCTTCTCAGAGCTGTTGTTTCACAACTGAAAGCCGTTCCCCTTCCCGCCTACGTGTCAAGATCATTTTGCGTGAATTGGGAACTAGTCACCAGAGCTGTGAAGAGAGTTTCTTTCCATCAACGGACTCCATTCAGATGTTGCATGAGGTTCAGAGAATTGATCGGGGCGCAAAAGAAGCTGGCCCCAACTGATAATGCCGATCTCCAAGGTGTCTCTTTCGATGGATTGGACCTTCCGGAAGTATTTGATGAACGAGTGAAAGCAAGCACAATGCCCATTACAAGGTGTTTCATGAGGACTATCACCATTCTAATGAGGAAACATGCCGAGCTCAGAAAGACCCGTCTCATCTGGCAAAAGCGGATGGACCTTCTCCATGAAGCTGATGAAACTCCTCGCTATAGTGTTATGCGGAAGATGCTGGAGAGGAGCCCTCGAGCGGTTCCTGAAATGAATGCGGAAAGCAGATCTTATATCGAATCCCGCGGAGTTACACATATTCTACCTAGCTACAGTATCTTGAAGGCGATCAGGAATGGAAATCCAACTGAACCAAACGTTGTCTACCAACATTACACTAAGAAAATGAGAATTCTCCGGGTACTCAACACGGCGCATAGCTTTATCAACAGACACTTCAAGGAGCCCTCCGTTTATATGCCTATTCAGCCATTCTATGGAAGTACGACAAATCAAGACGGGTTAATCTTTGCAATGAAGAGGGTTGGATGGGTAGCAGTTCAGTATAACAAGGCCAGTCTTCAAAAGAAATCGCTACCGAAAATTGAAAATATCCTTGAACGAAGATGTTTATTCCTCAACGACCCCAAGGATAAGGACACTCCGAAATATTCACAAGAAGAAATCACTCGAATCAGAGCACAATCACAGCATCCGATCGACGTCAGAGCGACTAATTATCCTTCGCAACAAAGCATGGCTGACGCCTTGAAATTGGCGTCAAGTTACTACCGGCCGGCGAGGAGAAGTGATGTCACAATGGGCAGAGTAGATATAAGAGATCATGAAATTAACAAGGACATGGTCAAGGTAGGTTGTTTGATGATGTCTAACATTTATTTAAGGTGGTACTCGATGATGAAACAAAGCAGGACACTCTGAATTCTATCAAAGAACGTCGAAAAAATGGAAAAAAGCCTTATGTCATCTTGTCCAATGGAATTCCTGTTCTTCCTGTGGTCGACGGCAAGGGCAGACAATTCCTTGCAATCAGAGACGATCCCGTCGTGTATCCATATTCAGTCTCTGTCAAAGCGGCGGAATTGGTCGAAAAGCATGGAATTAATTTGAGTGGAATCAATGGGTTCGAAGTGTTTCTGGAGAGGCTTAATGAAGAGATTGCAAGAATCGAAAACGAAAAGGAAAACTTAATTTGGCCAGAAGCTAAGAAAAGAAGAGAGGAGAAAATGATTGGAAAAATATTGGATGAGAGTAATGGAACGCTCCTTCTTAAAGTATCCTACGTTCCATCGCAGTTGGCGAGGCTTCCTACGAACTATGTGATTCGACTTCTGAGCAATGGAATAGTAGAGTTGCATCAACTTCCCAATATCTCGACTCTCCCGCGACATCTCCGAATTCCCTTGGAATGGAAAGCCCAAGCATTGCAGAAGAGCTTTAATGGCCAAGGAAACTCGATGGAAACCGGTGGATATCAAGTACAGATACCGGAATCTTCGTTTATTAGAAAGTCCATGTATCAAGTACAACAGGATTATGTTAATGTCTCAGAAGATGAAAAGGCTGCCAGCCGTTCGTCCTACGACCGAATCGCTCAAATTCTAAAGAAACAGAAATTTTTCGTCAAATTCACACAAGAACAGTTTGATCATTGCGTGAAGTTGGAGAATGTAAAGCCAGCTATTGTGAAGAAACGGAACTTATTAGGTCTAATCGATTGGCAGCAGAAACTGGATCGATCCATCGAAAAGAAACAAAGATTTAGACTGATTCGGACAAGTGATGATAAGAATGAATTTTGGTTACATGACCGGGATGGGGATCTGGAAGAGAGCAAGGAATTCAAAGAGATTAAAGTCGGAGTTGATCCAGAAGCCATAAAGACCAAAGGAAAAGGAAGGAGGTTGGTTCTGAGACCCGAAAATCCATCTGGAAAGCTGAAATCGTAAGTTGTTCCTGGGGTTTTCAAATAATATTTGTCTTCTTTTAGGCAATTTGAGCAAATCATCGAAGAGAATATTAGAAGTGTATTGGCATCTTTGGATAAATGCCGTCAAAAAGATGGCGGCCACAGCAGCAAAGATCTGGAGAATCATGACGATCTGAGGGCGGTGGTCCTAGCAGAATTTGATGCTGTTGTCGCCAATATATCAGCATTCGAAATGGATAATGTCAAGATAAAGGCAACTTTCGACGATGAAGACGAGGAACCCGCTTTGGTGTTGACTTGTGTCCCCAACAAGAACGTGGTTAACTTGGTAAGTTTTGATCTATGAGGAATTTAATGTTGCTTTTCAGCAATCAGAAGTTGAGTCTGGCCAAGTAAAATTGGGCATCGCTGTCCAAGCAGATCCTTACGAGGACCTCAACGAACATCCGGCCGAATCTTCCTTCAATAAGTTGGAATCTGACACTTCTTTGCTCCCTGTTTTGGCTCGCCCCCATATAAAAGACACGATAATCAAACGGCTCGGCAAATGGTCCACCAAAAGGAGATCTAGGTGGATCAACGTTCTGAAATACCGATTTCTGAGACGAAAGACTGTCAGGTTGAATAAGGCTGTGAAGTCATCGGTTAAACTAATCACTGACGCTGATCCCTCAACCTCGAAGAATCCAAGTTCGGAAAGGAATGAGGGTGCAGATGGGGATAAAAGGCCGTTGACATCAACCGAATATAAGAAATTGGCGATTAGAAAGAGTTTGGCCACGATGAGAAAGAAGAAGGAGGGCGAAAGTGGAAACGATGCTCTGAATAAAAGCCCGGTAAGGATTTCTAATTGTACTTGTCTTTATCAGAGGGGAAAACATGAGTTTTAATTTATTACTTTTGCAGGTAAAACTAGCAAATGAACTAGCGTCGTCGACTCCAGATTCGGGAGTTTCTACCCCAAAGAGATCTCGACTTCCCACCCATCAAGAGGACACGGAACATCCAACCACTCCTGCCGAAAAGTCTCCTCAGCCAAAGGTGTTTAACACTGTGTCTGAATTGGTTCTTGCCACAAAACTGAAGACCCTTGATCAGAGTCATGATCTCTTATCTCCAGAATTCGTTGAAGCAAAGGATCTCCCGGATGAGCTAGCGAAAGAATTAAAGGAACATCACGAACTTTGTGCATTCAAGTTTAATCGGCAGAGTGATGTAAGAAAATAATTACTTGTGAATTTCAATTTTCGATGATTTTTAGGATGTTTTTGTGACTAACAGTGGTATTCGTGAAGTTTTTGGACCTCCTAGTTTGTCTACGAAGAACGCAAAAAAGAAGGAGGAACTAAAGGTGAGTAAAATTGTTAGTTTCTACATACCTTTTATTTGTAGGATCCCCTTCACATTCTCGGGTTGGCAACTATGGGGCCATCGGAGATCCTGAAAATGCGAACTGTCAAAATTCCACCTCGAATTCAAAAGAAGCATCAGAAAATAAAAGAAAAGTTGGAAAAAGAAGCGATCGAATTCAAAACGGAAGAGGTCGAGGAGAAAGTGGAGGAACAACTGCCACAAGAAGAACCAAAACCAAGTGCAGAACAATTCCAACGGGACTATTATGGAACTCAGAAGAAGATTTACACTCCTTATGGTCACGCAAGTGAACAGACAGGGGCCCAGAGAGTGGTCATGGTCAGACCAGGCACGTCAATCCCAGTGCATTCAAGACAAATCCATACCGCGACTGGCGGAGGCCAGATCAGAACTTATGCCGTGCATTCACAAATCCATCCACCTCCTCAGCAACGTAAGTGTTGGCTAGAGTAACAGGTATCAAGGATGACTATGTTTTAGATTTCACGTCTGCCGGACAACCCGTCTCCATCCATCAGCCAATCCCCGGCTCTTCTTCACACAACCAACAGTATGTCTACAGCCAATCGCCAAATGAGTTTGGGGATTACTCACCTGGATCTTCATCACCCTCTACTTACAGGGCATCCGCCATCAGAAAAGACAGAGTCCCCACAAAACAAAACCCAAGTAAACCCAGACCAGGAGAACGACAGGGAGTCCCGATTGGACGAAGAATCGGCAGAAACGACAGCATCAGCAACGACCCGAACAGAGAACTGACCGTCAGAGAAAAGTTGCAGAGGGACCTCCAATTGGGAGTGAATCAGCAGGGTCCGGCGTCTCAAAATGCAAGAAGACCAGCTTATCCAAAGCACCAACTTCAACGAGTTTCCCAACCAATTCAACGAACTTCTCATCCCGCATTAAAACGAAGATTGGAAGACCCGGGATCGTTACAAGTGGAACTTCAGCCAATGGAAACTGATAAAAGAAGGAAGATGAGTCCAAGTTACCAAGGTCAAGGATACCAACCCGTCCAGAGGATATCACCCTCCACTCCGACTGATCCAACGCAAGCTCAGATTGTGATCTCCCAGCCTCAGACGTCCAGTTCAGGCCAGTCTTATCGACAAGGAACCCAATCACAATATGTGGTGCAGAACCCCCATTCCAGTGAATACGCTCCTCTCGAGATACGATTACATCTTCAAGACTCGCAGGGGAAACCAATTCAGTGTCCAAGTTCGGTCCCAACAGTGGCCAATGTCAGGTTAAGTCCGACTGGAGAGAACAAGGAGAAAGGAGGACCGGTTATCGAACATGAGGTACGGTTTAAGATATTTTTTATTTTGTTGGGGTGTTATGAATTCTAATGCAATGTTTCCAGAGCTCGGTCGTTCCTGTTCACACTCCCAGAGGCATGGAATATCGAGTTCAGATACCAAGATTACCAGATGAAGCACGTCAGTATCAAATCAAACTTTCATTACCCGGACAAACAACAGCTCAAGTGTACGGTGTCCCAGAAGAAACTCCCGTCAAAGACGTACTCGAAATGAGGCAACCACAATCACAACCTCGAGGTGTAAGTTTCTTGAGAGTCAGCATTGATAAACCATGGCATAAAAAGAGTATGATGTTCGTTTCAGAATCGGCAGGAACAGAAGGTCCAAATCATCCAACCTCAAGGTCCTGGTGGTCCGCAGTACGTTCAATTTCAGTACAACACAGCTCAAGATCAAGCAGCTTCTAGTGGAAGTTCCTCTGAAGGCCCAACTTCCTCGGATACGACTCAACTCAAAAAGGTAGGACAAGGAAAAGAATGACATTTTGTATATTTCCTAATATTTCCGAACAAAATGTCATAGTTCAAGTTATTGGGGTTAATAGTAGCGTGAACAGAAAAAAAAAACAAAAGGAATCGGATATCCCGCTCTTTTTTCTCCAGAATCGCGATACGAGTATTCCAAAGATCTTGCATAGGGTATATGAAATAATTTCAGCAAGAAATGAGAACGGTCCAGCCAATTCGAGCTCACCCACCGCAAAGAAAAATCGTGGAATATCAAATACCAGGAAAGGTCAAAGATTCTGACCGACGTCCGCAGACGATCGATCCTAAACAGAGAATTCAGACTGGCCCGGGGGCGAGATTAGGACAAACTCGATACTTCTCCGTTCAACAAGGACAATCAGGTAAGATAGCAATTCCAAACGACATGTTGTTTAGTTTGATGGTAATTTTTAATGATATATTTTCGTTAAAGCTTCGTCATCTCCATCAACGAGTCAATCGGATCATCCGATCCCCTCAACTATCTCCACAACCCAAAGAAATCCATCGCCAGTCACAAATCCAATCCAACAGAATCGTCAACGAAGAGTAACTCAAGGCCCACAAAGAACAGCACCCATTCATTCAGGCCGACGAGGATCCGCTCAAATCATACACAAAAAGAGCACTGAAAACCCGCCAACGCCTTAGAAAAATGCCGATTCTGACTTTGTTTGAATGTTTAATTGGAGCCTTCCAAAATCTGCGGGGGTTCATTTCCAACTTTTGAATTGTGATGTCTTATTCCGATCTACAAAAACGAACCTCATTTTTCTCACCTATCATTTTATAACTTCTTCGGATAAATTATGTTTTTAAATGGTTTGATCTCCTGTTTCACTAATATTGTTTTACATTTCGACTAATAAACAAGGGTATTTCTAACAGTAAAGCCGCTCTATTAAAACAAAGCTAAGAGTAAACTGAGACGCTGCGCGCAAAGTAGCACTAATTTTGTAAGCTTTTTGAGTAACAGGAGAGACTTGACTCATCCGCATGAATGCGCCAAGTCTCTTTCTCGTTTTTGGTTTTCGTGTTTTTCGCGCAAATAAAACAACTTTTACATGCACACGAATACTCACTGAATCTGGTCATACGAATGGCGTATTATTATTCGATTTTCTAGATTGCATAATTTTTGTGTTATGCTCTAGGCATAGGAGCGTTTTTGTTTTAGTTTATAGCCGCGAAAACACAGTTTAAACATTTTTTGCATGTCAAAGATCATTTTTGTGAACCATGCGGTTTGTTTGCTCTGATTTATCATCTGATTTTTTGCGTCGTGCGGTCGTTCTTTGAAAATTCATCCGGATTCCGGACTAACCTTCAGCGATGAGTACCATTGAGGAAAGACGCGAATCCGATGTTTCCGAACCTGGCTCAGCCGATGCCACTGATACTACTAATACGGATAATGACATCGAAGTAATTGTAAGTCTGTTCAACATTTATTTGATTCATAATTTAGGATTTGATTGAGGACAGTGATGATGACGAAGGGACAAAGAAGAACATGGATCAATTTGGGGACAGAAGCCGAGAAAGTGACAAGGGAAGTACGAAGAGCGATAATGAAGACCAAGAACAAGAAGTCGAAGTTGAGGGGGAGCTAGAGGAAGAAGTAGAGGAAGCAGGGCAGGAGACACAAGAGTTAAACGGCATCTTCGAAGGGTGTAAGTTTCAACTTACAGTACCTCCGGAAGTAGATACTTGACAGGGATCTTTAGGTAATCTTTTTTCTTTTAGTGTCCAGTGATGAGCAAGAGGAGGTGTTCTCATCTGAGAACAGAGTCTCCGCATATCAGAACTTCATCTTGGCCACTTTCTTGATGTTCACGATACCTTGCGGCTTAATGTATGCTTCCTACAAATTTCTCTTCCTCGGTAAGTTTCTCTGAAAATTTTTTAAACTGAAGAATGTACGTTAAATTACTTATTTTAGAACACTATCATCTTCCTCCAGATCAGGCTGCCCTTTATGGAGGCATTGTTGGAATTATCTCGGTCTACGTTATTATTGGCATCTTCATTTACATCGCTTATCATGAAGAGAAAGGCATCGAACAGAGAATCAAGGCGATAAAATCCCGTTGAAAGCTGGTCTTCTTCGACTCTAAGGTGTACAAAACTTCCTATCCTAACTACGTATTAGATTCTTTCTTATTCTCCATACTTTTATTCACTTATTCTCGTGAAAAATAAATACCGTCTGATGGTATGAAACGAAGTGTTTCTTGGTTATTGACCAGTTTTATTTGAATGTGAAGTGCATTGTTTGAATTAATATTTTAGTTGCAACAATGGGAGATGTGGTGCAACATTTCCGTGATCCAAATGTGCAGTCGGCCGTGAAGAATCTGATGATTTACAGTTTAACCATCTTGGCTGTCCCACTCGGTTCAATGTTCTTTCTAAAGAGGTTCTTGTTTGAGGGTATGTTCCTGCAATTTTAATCCACCAAATTATAGTAGTTTTCTAAAATAAATTTCTGTTTCCAGGTGTCATTGGATATGACTCGAGTACTTCAATGACGTATTCGGCGGTGGTGGCTGTCATCCTGGTCCATGTGGTTTTGATATTCTGGCTGATCACTGCTTGTGCCGATGATCGACCAAAGAAGGTGGAGAAGAAGGATTAAACCAGTGCCATTCCCATTCAGTCCTCTTATTTATTACCTAATCAAGTATACTGTAAGCTAATCAGAACATCATTTTCTTTTTCATCCTGGTTGTTACATAAATTTGTGCATAATTTGGTTGAGATAACTAAAGTATTCCTAATAAAGTTATTAAGCTCTTATATAACATATTTATCGTTAGCTAGTTAGATTATTCTATATAAATGCGAACTACTAATCCGATCCGGGACTGGCCGAAGAGCTGGTGGGGATTTCCTGGAGACTTCTTGCTGCCTCTCGTTCAAGCTGAATTCTCTTGGTGGCTCGGATATGATTGAGTTTGTTGCGAAGACGGAAGGATTGGGGCCCAAAGAGATGTCCAGCATCTAATTGAGGATATGGCGACAGATATTGCTCAACAATCGGTGAGAGAGTGCGCGGAGTCCACAATTTGTCCCTAAAAACAGCCAAACATCTTCATCTTGACCTTGTGAACAACAATAAGATTAGAATAGACCCTTACGTTCTGCTGGTAATGAAACAAGCAAGTGCATTCGAGAGACTGATATAAAAATCTTCGTCGATACGACCATCCCTGAGCGCGTTCTTGAGAAACATGTTCTGAGGGGACTCATTGATAACATATTCCAAGTCAAAGGCCATCAGAACATCCTGAGCCTCCTTTTCTTCTTCGGTGAAACTACGAGTTTTCTTTCGGCTCTAAAATGAAACCGATGAATTTAGGTACCTAAAATTTCAAAACACAATTAAAAATTTGCATACCTTCCTGGCACGTCCGCCTGCTGCAGGAAGCTTTTTGTTTGATTCTACCGTATAATTACTGCTAGGAGGAACAGTGGCATTGTCTTGAAGTTGACCAAGAAAAGCTGCGATCAAAGAGTTGAGCTGAAAACGCAATATTACTCGCCGAAAGGTTGCGCAGAAAGCAAAGTCACTTGAAATGCTTTTTTCAATGTCTGAAATTCGATGAATCGAAAGAATAACTTACTGCTGGACTATGCTCACGGTTCAAACAATGGAAAAGTGGACTCCCCGGAGGAACTCTGAGGTTGGACAACGGAGTAACGGCATTGGAGGAGAATTGAGGTCGACGAGACAGAGAATTCTCGACAAAGGCTGGTTGCGGAAGTGCAGACTTGAAATCGTTAATCTCCTCCACAACAATTACATCGTCGTCTTCTGCAATCTCCTTCTTGACCGGGGGATTGGCTGGGATATGAGATGAAGACAAAATCGGGAGCGGGGGACACTGAAAAGGATACTTTCACGAGAATCCTTGAAAGAATTTTGGTATCTAAAATCTTTTGGTCAAGATTGATTCGTGTCAGAAAAATTTTAAATTTGAAATTTCAAAAAAGTAGCCAATAGACGAAATGCCAAGCAATTTTTGCGACGGCTTACAAAGTCGTCTTCCTTGAGTCCGAATGCCATCTGAACCTCATCATTGGAGGAAATGCCTTCTGGTGGCTTTTTCAGACTCTCGAAGTAACTCAAGGCCATCCGATAGCGAGTGGCCAGAAGACGGAGTCGGGGCGACAAATCCAATTGGTTGCGGACTTCTTGAACCAACTCCGGAGGTGTGAGTCGACGTTCAGGCAAGGTGACGATGAAGGATTGGTCGAGGACCTTGCCGTCATCGATGAAATAGACGTATACCGGCATCCTGTGAGAGGAGTAAAACAATGAAATGAAAAGAGTTTCCTTTGAAAAAATGAACTTCTGTATTACTATTTGTTCCATGCAAATTTCGATTTAATTTTTTTATCATTATTAGTTGCTAGAAAGTCATTTTTCAATGTGAAGTTACTGAAAATAAATATTTTTTAGGACGAGAGTTGGATTTAAAGCTCATCCCGACCAATGGAATTCAAATGTTTCATCATTGGACATCCCCCTGTGCCATCAGATGGATCCACAGCATCATGATTGAAGCCCCCATGGCCTGAAGAGATTAGTGGTTCAGCCAGAAGTTGGACATCTTGTTCTCCAAACACGTAATCAACATGTTCTAATTGGAAAACCTTGAGAGGATGAGGTTGTTTCCTATCGATTAGGGTCTCTGAAAGTACTATCATCAGAAAAGAAAAGGATTTTTGGGTGGATGAAGACCAACTTACCATCCTTTATACCGTCAAGTGCATGGATAATATTTTGATTATCCGGGAGGGATAAACATCCAAAAGTATCGCGATTAAACCGGCAAACGACCGGAAGTTCTGATGACTGCACCTTCAGGTTTCTCAGCAATCGAATGATGGGCAGAGAGACGACGCTGAAAGAATTCCGGGAACATGATTACCATTGGGGACTACTAGTACTAGGCCAGAACCCAATCTGCTGTTTGTGTCACCCTCATTTGGAGGTTCCTATTACATTTTCTTTTTGTTCCTTTAATTTCCGGCGTTTCCCGTTCCGTTTTAATTATTCGCTACTTTTGTCCCGCTACTCTTCGCCTCTGGCTCATGTCATGGTAGTTATTTTTGTGGTTTACTCTCAGTTTTATAGGCTTTTGTGATTTTCGGTCTATTTTAAAAGTGATGTGAACTTACGCGTTCAGATGGGCGAATAGATAGTTCTTTTGTTGTTGCTTATCATAAGCGAGGCTTTGGATCTCCTCCAATCTCTTCTGATCCCCTTCATGGATAAGAAGAAGAACATCGCGGTCCGAACGGTAAATGACATCCGAAGTGAATCCGCGCGATATCTCCAGCTAAAACAAAGTAATTGCCAACTTCCGGACGGGCAAAAGTCTTCGGCCTTTTTTTTTGCAAAAGTGAAATTACTCTTACCAATGAAGGAAGCGACTCCTTAGTGACGTGAGAAGTCAGGGATTTCACGTCGAA
This sequence comes from Bursaphelenchus xylophilus, assembly GCA_904066235.2. Lineage (NCBI taxonomy): Eukaryota > Metazoa > Nematoda > Chromadorea > Rhabditida > Aphelenchoididae > Bursaphelenchus > Bursaphelenchus xylophilus. The sequence goes on along the minus strand of CAJFCV020000003.1, from coordinate 4,803,530 downwards.
GTTGCCGTTGTAATCGATTCGTTTGGTCTTTTCGGAGGGACGGAATGTGGAGACAGTGGGCGAGGGGATACTGTAATTTTGGAATGATTACTGTAGTACTGACTTTTGAGAGATATTTTAGATCCAGAAATCGTTGGTTTCACCCTCATTTTGTGGGTGAAACCAACGTTTTTATTGCACCGCTTTCTTACTTTTCATCGATTTTGTAGAAGAAATGGTATCTTCCAGCAAGAATAGAGCTGATCTTTCGATAGTTTTTGAACTCATCCATGTCTTCCTCGGGGAAAACGCCGATTGTTACCGCTGGCCGGGGCAGTTCCTTCTCCTCGAAGCCATCGACCAGTCCCTTCCTAATCTTCTTTAGCGTTTCTTCATCTTGCACTTGGTTTAATGTTCCGGATAAGACCCTAAAATAATATAGAAAGAAGTGCATTTTTTCATGTTTCTATTTAGATATGTATCAGAGTACATGCGTGTCCAACATAATGTTAATTTCGTGCATTTTGTCGTTTAATTTTCGGCGACATACATTTTTATCCAATTTTTGTAAAACTCGAGATCTCCGATTCCATAATTTGACGCAAATTTCCGTGATCCCCTCAGGGCAAAAACAGTTCGATGATCCGAGTGTTGGATCCCAAAAGCTGAGCACAAATCGAGATCTCGATGACAAGGAACGGCCGCAAAGATGGCGCGGTTTTTAATCTTTGGATCCTCCGACAATTCCTGGGCCAATTTCTTCCAAAGTTGGTAGACATGCGTGGAAACCGTGTCCACATTGGTCCAGAACAGGCAAAAGATGACGTCATTGTTGTGGAGATCAATCAGAGGACTTAATTCGCCGGATCTGGAAGAGAAAGTATTACGTGGGAGTAGGCGGAGTGCTCGAAACGGCTTTGCTTTCATTGTCCCACCTATAGACAGTTAATCCTTTGACCGGGCGTTCACATTGGTCTGCCTTTCGGAGCTCGATTATTCGCTCGTTCAAGAGGTTCAATTCGAATGGAGATCTTCTGAAGATTGTTGGTTTTTCTGCATCTTGAATCGCCTGATTCTCCTCTGCATATTCCATTAATTCGTCGATGCTGACTTCTCGAACAAATCCGACAAATTTTTCGGCCGATTCGCTTACATAACCGGTCAAAGGGTGCTTTGAATGACGGGAGAAAGCACTAAAATTTTGGTTTATAAAACAAATTAAGTCTTACTCGAGAAGTGCGTTTTCAACAAGCCGAGAGTCAAGCCCGTTCCTTTCTCTGTCCAGACTGTAGACAACGGCCCCAGTTGTCCTAAAATTATAAAAATTGCGCAACTTTTGTCAAAATTTGTGACTAAAACTTATTCAATCGACCTACGAGTCCTCGATGACCAAGAAGTGATATGGTTTTTCGGGTGAGAACTCCTTGCATCTAGGGAACCCCCCATGCGAACAATCCAAGTTCTCATTGTCGATGGTAATCTTGGCCGAGGAAAGCAGACGTTTCCTCAGATCTCGAAGAGTGTCGGCCACAATAATTGAATATTGTTTGTCATCATCTAAACTTTGACTACACTCAATCTTGTCGCTTACCAGTCACATCTCTGTGAACAAAACTGCTTTGAATGAAATGGTCTTCCGGTTCGAAAGCGGGCGGTTTCACCTCATTGGCCTGCTGTTTTCGGGGACAATCAGCTCTAAATTGATATGAATTACAAAACGGAGGATGGTCACTTACAATGCGGAAAAAATTAAGAAGGCAACAAAAAGGATGATCCGCATTCTCGATACAAAAGAAAAGATCGAAGAAATAAGAGAAAAGCCTCCACTCCAAGTGACCTTCGACTGGCATGGTTTCTTTTCTTTGTATTCGATGGAAACGAAGGTATTACATCACGGAAGAAGCGCTCAACAAGATCGAGATCGGCCAGAAATGCGATCATGAAAAGGCGACAAAAAATACATAAATTTAGAGGGTAAAGGTGATTACAAATAGACCAGAATACCCTTACAAATATCTAAATTTCTAAAAATAGTGAAATTGTAATATTTATATAGATTACTGTGCACTTATCCCTTCCTAAGATTAGATTGATGCTCTCTCCGAAGAAATGTTTAGCTTACAATTTACATTCTCCCTAGTTGCATCATAATTACTCTGCAAAATAAACGCAACTTGTATACATTACGCCGAGAATAGAACGGATTCCAGAAATCTCTCCATTTTTATATCACTCAATTAACATTTTCCTTTAGTCGTCAGTAGTTTCTGGCCAGAAATTGGTCCTTAGCGGACTGTCATCTAAAATGTAGGGTTCTTGGGTTAACCATGTAGATGAAGCTACGTATGTTGCGTGACTTCTCAAATATTGGTTTGATGATTTGGTTGGCGTTACACAACTCTGAAGTCATCTGGGTGGGGAGTACTTTCCGGACCATTTAAATTTATTTTTTGTATTACTGAAGCCCGGCCAGTGGAGTCCTCAGAACGTCTAGCGCATATTTTCCTGAAATTTTGGGCAAGTTCTGTCTACGACTGGAAAATTCAGAGTTTGCTTTTCAAATTAGTTGTGGAAAAAAAGGGTTTGAAAAAAAAATTTTTTGGCAAGTTTTCACTGCAAAAAAAAATCTGCGACTTTTGCAAAGCGCGGGGTAAAAGTGTCCTTAATTGTCTGGAAAGTTCAAATCTTATTGTGTCTCAAGTCTGATGAGCATGGTTATTCCAGTCCCTCTTCACAATATTAAACCCTCCTGTACTGCTATTATTAGACCTCCATATTGCAATCATCTTATAAGGTGCTGTCCTGTAACGGTTCAAGACTCGCCTAAACCCTTCATAACTCCTTCTGAGACCTGTAAATAAGATGATGTTATGCATGAACCACACACGTAATAACGTGATTGTTAAATGGGGCGCGCCCAAAAGTTTCCTGATGTTGTTTGATTGGTGGGGGTGACTTCCTTTTCCTAGTTAATCCTACTGTTAAACTGACAGCAAATCCGTTTCCGCCGAGGTTACAATTAGCTTGTTAAACACGTCGTTTTTGCGCTTTTCTTTTTTCCGTTTTTCTCGGATGCCCTGCGGCATTGGCTCGTCTTTTCTCGGCATTTCGCCCGAGGGTGTGGCGGCAAATGTCATCAGAATTTTGTAATTATGACAAGATTCGGCTAAAGCGGCGTTACGGGAACCGTCGCCGGATATTGTACTCGGATTAGATGGGAGGCATCTTGCCAAATTTGGTGAACTTTTATTTACTTTGGTCATCAAGCGTGGCCTGATGTAAAGACTAATATATAAGGGTATACACTCTCTGATTCACAGTTTTCATCTTGTTTTTTTTAACGCTAATGTTAAATCCAAATTATTTTTTTTTCGTATCAAGCGGGACTGACCTTAAGGCTATTTAGTTATTTTATTCCATAGAAATGTCATTACAAGCTGTCTCAAACATGTTTAATGTTTATATTATACGTCTTGCAAGAGCCTTTCCAGTAGATATTGTATAAATTTTGTCCAGATTTTTCGTTTTTCCCGCGATTATTTGTCATCATT